>OY783225.1:14601583-15801731 GCA_963678685.1 Patella ulyssiponensis | reverse complement strand
ATCGTAAGGTTACCAAACGTTTCAGCTATGACGATTGGTCTAGATGAAGAGATGAGTATCATAATCGTTTAATACACACATTGTAGCTCAAAATTCTCACGATAACTCAATTATCATCTTTCAAGGAATTGGGGGAAGTCAATTCCGGAATATATCCCGATGTCCTAACCAATTGTATGACCTGTGTTGTAATAATATAAGATAGGATAATAACATATAGCAAAGCTAATTAGCTGTGATAAGTTTAGATTTATTCATTCGTATATGTGTTAAACCTGTACTATCTCTCTCCCATTTCTCTCCTTCTGTAGTTGGTAATTAGAATTCAATATTCAAATTAGCAAAACTTTTTACTCATAATTATGGTTTGGTTTATGTTTATGTTGATGTGATGGGTTATTGTCAATGGTAATAGTCAGACTCAATGAAATTAAATTTTGCAAACGATTAAATTTTGTTTCAATAGATTATGTGAACGTTAGTTTGTTTAGTAATAGTTTTATTATGGTGTGAATACTTGAACCCACAATCATTTATATCTATCTCAAGATTGGTTGTTTATTCCATCTATGTACAATTTTAACATAACAGATTCCCGACCATCAAAACAAAGCGACTTATAAAATCGGATGAAATAAATCATCATTTGGAATTATAACTATAAATAATTTTATAAATTAATCCTTGGTAAAAGTTAAAGGATATAACTAGATGTATGTATATGATGTATTTAATTAAAGAAAATCTAGAATAATGTTTGTAATGTATTTAACTATAGAGTGATCAAACATGAAAAGTTGTTATTATTTAGTTTCTCTAGTAGAGAGATAAATTGTTAATAAAATAAAGATTTGATCTCAATCTGGTGATTTCTTTATAATAATACTGATTACAGGTTGTTAAATATACAAAATCTCATGTGGCTGTTTGTTTGAGAATCGAGGTGGTGTGGATTGGTGTCCGAGACTACAGAATATATATTCAATCAGGTCGGTGTGGAATAGAATCTAAATCCCGATCTCAATTCTCTAGCTCCAATCCAGTTCTCGGTTCTCATGCTCCAATCCAGCTCTCAGTTCTCATGCTCCAATCCAGGTCTAACTTAGATTCAAAGGAACATCTACTAAATTTATAATAAATAATCTTTTAGTAAATGGATAGAGCAATAAACTATTACACATGACATACTTATGGAAAAACAGCTACTAATTTATTTAAACGATGTTTCGAAGAGTATCCTTAGAACGTTTTCAAGAATATATTCTTTGAAACTTTGCCCCCCAAAGTTTTTCCATAAGTATGTGTTATACAGTATATTATATTCATGATAGTGGGGTTTACAAGCCAATGTGTTCCAGTCTCAAGGTTTTATATAGGTCACTGTTCCACAAGTATCTATACTAACTTCCATTTAATTATCAAAGTTGATAGGATAAAATTATTCCAAATCCAAGAAAAACTGCAATAAAATTAATCTGTTAGCCCTCAATATTCATGGAGTGTTGTTCATTTTCTTGTGTTTTTAAATGCACATATCTGTATGTATGTATGTATGTATATTTGTAGAAAGTTGTATATTGTATGTATGTAAATATTGTTAAAACTATATTTATATTATTAAAGAATACACACCTGATACCTATAATGATAGATATATTTTATAGAAAATATCACAGAAGTCATGCAGTTAATTTATTAAATATTTCGATTTTATTAAAACCACTCTGTGTACATTTTTTTTGGCGCAGAAAAGGCAACATTAATATGTTTGTGATGGCTGTAGCAGACTTTAAGAGGAACATTTTGCACAGAATAAGATTGAAAATTCTGATAATTTTAATTCTTGCAAATAAAGCGAAAAACATTTTGAAACACAAAATAAGTGCAAAATAATGTTTTAAGAAGCTCTTGGCCTTGTTCCATTGCAAGCATGTCAAAACTTCAGTCTTCAGTAATATAAAAGAACCAATGTCAAGGTGTTGGATCACTATCCAGGAGGTCTTGGGCTCGAACCTAGTGTTGGCCAAGAAAGTTCCTTGGACAGGGCCACACAAGAAAATGTGTTGCACAAAAAACTGTGGTTCTGTGTTCATAAGCGTTCCAGTGGAAGTCAGAATCTGAAATAAGAGTAGACTGTAGCGCCACTATTGATGCCGAAAAGTAATATCTTAAATCATGTTTCTATGGGAACAATGTTTGCTTATCTTTTATGTATTCAGTCAAATATTGTATAGGTTGAAAAGATGCACTTTACTTTAATATATCTGCACATTTCTAGTTTTAATTAGAAATATTCTGCTTGTATTTAGTTACGGTAAATGATTTTTTGCTGTGAAAGTGGATAAATGTTCAATTTTCTTTTGCATATTTTAAATTTTTAAGGCACATATATATACTTCCTTGTTTTTGGTAAAAAAAGAGAATATTTGTACACAAATGACCACCATATTGCTTTATTTGCTCCTTATGAAATCTAGTAATATTTTTTTTTTTTTGGCTAGTCCTTTTACTGTAAAGCTCAGAGCATATTTACCAAATCCTTTAGTCCTTAAAGGAAATTTGTTCAAAAGATTAAAAAAAAGGGGTACTTCTTTAATAAGGCACCTATTATTCAAAACATGAAATATTTTTATAGGTCATAAATATTCATAGGACACAAATAGTTTCAGCAGTTCAGATACATTTGTTGAAAGCAGCTGGTAGCAGTATTAGAATAAATAGATTTCAGGCATTTTAAATTTGATTTTTATTATTATTATGTATACGCAATTATTAACGGTCACATGTCTACTGCATTGAAGTAGATTTTAACCAGCCTACTGAATTGAAATATTTTAAACACAAGTGAATTGTATTAGGATTTGCAGGTGATAATTTTACGCTAGAGATGTAGTTTATTATCATGTGGTTGGTTGACACACAAGACTACTGCACATGGTAGTCACAGTTATCGGTAATGGCAAGACAAATAGTGAGGAAAAGTGATTTGAATACAATTATTTTATTATATGATAAAGGGCTAGATTTTGATTTTATAGACATGAAATAATTGTTTTTCCAGTTTCTGTCTCTGTGAAATTAAAATTATACAGCACATTATCTTGTTTTTTTTGTATCCATATGTCGATGTTCTGATGAGAGAGAGATATGAATGGGGTTTAACAGTGGGAAGAAACTGGAGGACCTGAAAAAAACATACGAGATTGGGACAGGAGATACTACTCCTTGTCACGTACTAGAAGGGACCCCAAACCACGACACTTTACTCAATGACAGACCTGATCCAATGCACACACGTTAATCATCCCCCCCCCCTCCCATTTAACGGAAAGTGTGGACTACATAGTTTTCGCCACGAGATAATAATGTTTAATTGATCCACAGTATCTTCTAGACAAAAGATTTTTTTGTCCACGCCTTTTGATGAAAGGACTATTAAAATGGATTAATCCATTCAGATATCTTTAACGTTTTACAAGGTATGCTCCAGAAAAAAATAACAAGACCGATGGAGAACCTTTTTGGACCAGGAACTGGTCGCTTACACCTGCTCATCCTGTTCTTGGAATTACACTCTTCAAAAAAGCCTAAACCTTTCATCCAACAACTAGGTCAGTTCCTGGTCCGTAATTTGATCGTACTTGTTTAAAAATATCTCTACTTTGACTGAGGTGGAATAATAAAAGAGGTAACAGTGTGGTCAAAGGAAAACCCCGGAAAGGATGGTGGGACCCTCTTAATTTGTTCGAAGTGGGATAACCCTATAACTCGGGTAACATGTAGTTGTGCTGTTTTAGTTTGAGTTTCTGAATTTAATGTTTAATTTCGAACCATTGTAAATCAACACAACTAAACATTAAATATTTGTTTTAAATCAACACAACTACACCATACCTGAATTGTAGTAAGCCGTAATAAAGGAGGTAACACTGTTATAATTTGTTTACAGGTTTTAATCATTTCATACATCAGGTGTTAAACATATCATCATATAAATAATAATAATAATAATCTTAGCTCTCTATGGCAAATTATTATAATCTGGTGCACATGCATTATCTACGCTTATCATCATTTTAACATTGGAATTGCCATTATCATATCCAGAACACAAATAGTGAATATAGAATATACCTGTAGCTTAAGTTTCTTAGCAATATAACCTAACCAACAAAAATTTACAATTAATTGAATTGATGAGGTTAATTCCAATTACCAGTGCCTATTTTGTTAGAATTTTCTTATTACTAGTCACTGCAAGGCTGAAACTACCAGAATCTTTATTATATATAGAGTGACACAATATATCTAGAAACAAAGTTCTAAAAGCCATTTTATCTGCAGCTGTAACTTCTAGCACATAGTTTCATTTCGTAAACCACTTGAAATAATTTTTTAAATCTTCTGGTTATAATATAAATCTACATTCTGCTGTGTTTATTGGAAAAAAAACACTGTTTTTCTTAACCATTATCTGTTATAAGTATTAATATAATCTAAGTATGTCTCTAATTTTCTACATTCTGTGTGGTATAATGGTTGCGAGAGAGACATTAAGTAACATATTGATACAACTCGAGGATGTTAGCTGTTGCATTTCAATATAATATGACACAATGTCATGCTCAAGACTATTACACAACTTAAAATATGAACACTATCTTGCACATGCATTTCAATGAAATCGTCATGCGAGTCCAATATTTGAATAATGTATAATTGGCATATTGTCGGCGATATCACTTGGGTGGAAGCGGACATTAAATAAAGCTATTTCACACTCATCACTTAGGTGGAAGTGGACCTTTAATAAAACTTAGGTGGAAGTGAACCTTTATTCACACACGTTTACTATGTGAACTAGAATGGGGTCCGAACTGTCAGCAATCTGAGCCAGCAGCTGTTCATTAATAGAGACTTATCTTCAGAATATATGGCTTAAATAAAATCTTAGGTAAAATGCTTATTTGATGTATTATCTGATATCCAAATTTAATTCACCCTTAAAATAAAACAATGAATGTTAAATGAAAGTTGTCGAAGAGCCAGCACAAAATATATAAATATTACAAAAAAGCAGTTTACAAAAATTATGGTCCCTGTTTTGAATATTATGGAATAAATATAATAAGACAAAATAAAGATGAAAATACTGTTGCTGAAAATATCATTTAATATATATTATACTTATCTGTTAATTCATGCTATCCAACAGTTCTTAGAACATGTTGTAACTACTATGAATAAACTCCAGATATATAAAATTCTATATCGTTGGCTAAAACCTATAATTCTATATCTTGATAAGCTAAAACGTAAGTGTTTAAAAAAAATCTAGCACTAATCATTTTTCTCTGTTTCTATTGCTGACTTCAAAGTCATAAAAATAACTCAAAGTCATAAAAATAACTCCCGTTTCTATAGCCGACTTCAAAGTCATAAAAATAACTCATACAAAACAGATATTTTTTAGGGTATAATCAAAGATAAAATTTAACACACGACTCTTTGAAATATTGCTTTAATTGAGCAGGATGTTAATTTTTGTCTGAGAATAATTGATGATAAGGTTGCGTTTATTTGGCAAACAAGAAGGAATAATACATGAATGAATAAGGAATGTGACCATATTTGGTTAATAATATATTCTTGAGTCCCTTAAAAGATGCATTATGTAAGGTTTAGATAAAGAGCTGGCTGTTTCTGTTGTAATAGATAATGGAAGAAAGAATGCATCGAAAATTTCAGTCAAGTAACTTTATTCTGCACAAAGTCATGAATGTTCAATTTTGACAAAATATAACCTAGGTAATGTTGATTATCAAGTACCATTGCTACGATAATAAACAAAGTCTTGATTATCCATTTTTAACTTTAAATTATAAAATGGTGTGGGCATTCTAATCCATTCACATTCAATATTTCGGCCATCAGACGTCTACAGCGTTGCTTGTGAGATCTCTCTAAATACTAATTGTATATATGTCATTATACTAGTTCATATAAGATTTAAGACCTAAAGAAAGACATGCAATAGACAGATTTAGCTCTTACATAATGCATCTTTTGTACAGATTCTTATGTTCTTTTGAATTTTTTATCAGTGGATTTCATTTTTCTTTTTCGTAAAGAAAACTAAATAATTTAATTACAACTCTAATAATTACAACCATATTTGACAAAGCATTTTAAAACATTTAAACATATGAAAATATCACGTGCTTCATCACATTTACCATTATAAGATATGGTGTCTAATATACTCGTCAACAATTAAATGTTATCAGGATGGAGAGATACATGTAGAAATATGGGGTTTAACATCAAGCACAAACTTGGTCAATTTGGGAGTAACCTGGGATTCAATTTTTTTTTTCAATAAATTGTTTAGTGTAGGGAATTAGCAGTGGGAGGAAACCAATGAAAACCCATCAGATTGGACAGGCAATCCTACTCCTTGTCACGTGCAAGCGGGGAATCGAAACCATGCAACTTGACTTAATGACAGACAAAGGTAATTCAAGTTTTTCCTTCTCTGAGTATTTTAGTATTTATGAGTAAATTAGACACCATTCTTTCATAAAAATCAAATTAAACATTCACTCAGATCATTTAAATTGCATGTAAAACCCGATGTGACTATTTACATAGACGAGTTCATAGAAAATAGATACACAAGTCTTCTTATCTTTTATATATTTTACCTTAGTATGAAAATCAAGATTTAATAAATTTATTCAATTTTAATTAATTTATCTAATAAAAAACAATTTTAATCGATATTAATTGATTTATTGAACGAAAAAAAAAAAATTATTCAATATTAATTCATTTATCAAACGAAAAAAAAAAATTTTATTCTATGTTGATTTATTTATCAAACGAAAAAAAAATTTTATTCAATGTTAATTCATTTATCAAACGAGAAAAAAAAAAAGAAATTTATTTAATATTAATTCATTTATCAAACCAAAAAACAAATTTATTCAATATTGATTCATTTATCAAACAAAAAAATAAAAAAATAAAATTAACTTAAGATATTTTAAAAATCAGAATTTAGAAAAATCACCAATAAATATTTCAGAGGTATTTGATCTTTATGCCGCACAAATAATCATACTTTTCAACACAATTTGTGTCTGTTTATTAACCTTGCTTAAAACCAACTCACATGAAAACCAGCCATATATTTAAATTAAGAAACTCTTACGAGTATTTAATTGCACTGTTTACGTTAAATTGCACTGGAGTACTAAAATGCTTTAATTCAAAAGGTAAGAAATGATTTTTTTTTTAACCGCCGACTGTCAATAGTTAGTTAGTAAATAATTTTATATCGGATTATCATGAGAAATATGAATATTGTAAAATGTTTATTGTATTTTACTTTCCAGTGTGTTCCATCAAATTGAATTGAGTTTTGTATGTATGACATTAAAATTCATTTTACAGCCGACTTCAAATTGGTGATTTAGTATAATTTGAGCAACAAATTTTTCTGAAAATTACAAACTAAACAGTCTCTTTGGCGATATAAAATAGAATTTACTTTTTTGTCCTTAAAATCAAAATAAACAAAGAAGTCATAATTTAAACCTAAAACAAAAAACAATAAGGTATAAAAATTAACCCCAAAAATTCACTAACAATTTTTTTTCACAACAATTATAAACAATGTTATTACCATATTGTTACCTAGGTAACCCATAAATTATTTTTTACTTCTGTAGAAAAATATAAATCATTTATTATAATCTTAATAAATTCATTTATGTGATATGTAATAATAATTAAACGGCACAATTAAATGTGCACACACATTAAGCTAGTCTACACTTGAGTTACATAAAATTCTGTCTGGATATCCGTATCTATTTTGGTCCTGAATAACCAGTTTTTCATAACAATATTCACAGTGTGTTAACATAATATAGACCAGAGTAAAAAAGAAAACAGTAACAATGAATGGGATGAATTTTGCGTAAATGATGAAGAAACACAGCATGTTAAAACAAATACACAAATCAAGCACAGTTTTTCACATTTACGCATCTTTCATAAGGTGAATTTATGCACAGGATGAAGAGTTATGCTCCATTAACCAGTCTCTTTTCTGGCATGAATGGAAAGTATACACATCACGATGATAAAATGCACAATGTTTTAGTTTGGGTTTTTATTCGGTGATGGATGTATCACAACATTTCACTATCCATTCCATATTGTACAGGTGCAGGATTTGTGTTCAACGACGGTTCAGTCTGTCTTTGTCTATATTTTTTAAATTCCTCACGTAACCTATCAAATCTCTGTTCGTTATCGTCATGACTGCGATTTAATCGTCTAGGTTTAGGGTAAGGGTTAGTAACATCCTTCCCTGGAGCACTTAATTGAGAATAGTTTCTTAGAGCATTTAAAATGTCATTTTCTAACGCGTTAATCGAATCAAATTCGTAATTTTCATCACCAGATGTGTCACGTCTGTGATTTGAACTTCCATCTAAAAAAGGCGAGGAGTCCTGGCTGAGATCTTCTTGAGGTGTCAATAAAGAACTAAACGATAGACTGCCTTTCCCCATTCGATGTGGATACGAACCCGTACTTTGAGATGTATTACGACTTCCGATGCCACTACTTGTGGAATCTGGAACACTTTCATCTCTCGGTCGAATATTTTTCGGAGCGAATGACCGCGGCTGACTTCTACTGTGATCACGTTCATCATATGGTTCCAAGTCTGACGTATAATACGGGGCAGCACGAGGTTTATTGAAACTTGAGATCGGGGATGTGGCACGAGCGGTTGGAACTGGTCTAGGTGATGCTGATCTTGCTGGATCTAAGAAACCATTATCGTCATGGTTACGTGTAGGACTAGTGGAATATGGAGATCTTGGAGTGCTGCGTAGTTTGTCTACAACCCCCTGGAGGTGATCACGAGTATAACCCAGAGGTCTTCCACTACTGTTACTACTATTCTGGTCGTCTTGCCGAGGAGGATGGGTAGGAGGCTGCTGGGAAGGGGGTAACCAAGCTACTTGAGGATCGCTTAAGGAAGGGGATGATGGACCATCCATATCATGAGGAGGTGGATCTCGATATCGCGGGCCCAGTTGACTAGATGGATAACGGGGAATGGGATCGTGCGACCTTTCCGAAAAGGAGGGCATGACGGAGCTCATGTCGTTAAAAGAGAAGGGCGGTTCATCTGTTAGGTAGGTCATTTGTGCTGGCTTCATGGAACTGTGACGCGGATAGTTAGGACGTGGAGCAGCTACAGGTAAAGCTCGTGGAGAGAAGACATCATCCTCCTCATCACTATGGAAACTGTTATAAGGGCCTTCATAAACTTGATTTGATGGTCGACCAGAAGAGGGTTTTCGTAATGAAGTGGATACTGGTCTAAAGGCAGTAGCAGGAGATGGATAAACATCAACATTACCCAGCAGCGATGGTCTGGGATGACGACCGTCTGTTGTATCAAATTCGGGAATCTGTCCTCGACTTTTGACACTTCCTCTTGATAAAGATCTGTCTGCTGCTAAATGGCGCATATCAATGGGATCTGCCCAATCTGCCACACCATAACCTCGCGTAGGATTGTACGTTCGCTGATCACGATCATAGAATCGGGGATCATGTAAGTATGAACCCCGGTTTCTGCTTGTATCCATCGTGGCTGTACCTGGTAACACAAACACTCCAGACTCTTGATTACTTCCTGTTATAATGTCTCTTCTAACATTTGATTGCCACTGATCCCGTTTTGTCGGAGCTTGACTGAAAAAAATAAAAAATGTGCAGATTAGAATTTCTTAAAGTACTATAAAAATTGTTAAGATTTTCTTTCCTCTGAAGAAATAATCACTTTTACTGACAGTTTCAATGGAGAAATAGTATCAATGTCCTCAACAGAATAAGTACACCATGTCTTATCATGATTCCTCTCAAATTACAGCTTACAGGTAACTACCATTTAATTTGGCATCAATATGTTGCAAATCTACAAATATATTTTAGACCATAGTTTGATTTTTACATGCAGTGTCGTTTGTGTATTTTGAAGTCTTTCGACCTGCATCATTCAAATTGATTAATTTACTTGCAATTACTATTGGTGGTGGTTCTTGGATTTCAAAAATAGACATCCAAAAATGAACCTTTCAATAGATTGTAGTAAATTCATAAAATAAGACAAACAAAAAAACAAACACATAATATTGGAAAACACCGATCTATATGCTAAAATTTTTTTGCCCAATATGCAAACAAACAAAAGATTTTGTTCCCAGAAAAGGAAAAAATACACATAATTACAAAAAAAACCCAAATTTTTCTTAAAATAAAATTCTGTGTAAATCTACACGCTTAAAAATCAAAACACATCCACAATAAATTCCTTTTTACTGACTTGTACGTAGGTGACAGTTAAAAAAAAAAGAAAGAAAACACCCATGACTGATGAATAAAAGAAATGTAATAACAGTACCAAAATAATTTCCATGTATAGTCTAACATTTAACCCTTAAATGATCAATGTCAAATATATATTGACTGGTATGTCATAATATGAGTGAAATTTTGCATGAATAGCAGTGATACAGCCTACTCTAATATCAAATTCCAACTGTCAAAGTATTTTAATGTGCACGCAAATGCTTACACATGATCCTGTTTTTTGTACCATCCGAATGACTAGACAATGGGAAAGTACACTGGAAAGTCCCAAGGAATTTACTCAGTCATGACCAGGAAAGAATCGTCCAGACAACTGAGCCACTGCAGCTCCCAGTGTAGTAAACTTCATTTCATTTAAGCTATGAAATTAAAAGTTTGACTCTGTCTCCTCATACAATTTTCAGCATAAACAGTTAAGGGTTAAAAGCAAGTGACATTTATGAAGACAGAAAATAAAAACAATGAGATGTGTTATAATAATGATATATACATGTACACGTGTCATCTAAATACATTCCGTTGTCACCTTTTCTATGGTTTCTCCTGGGTTAGCATTAATAATTATACAAAACATTTAATAATAGTATATAATATAGGTTGCCAGCCAATCAAACATACACCCACAGCAGTTAAGTCGTCCTAACAGTCCATAACGGTTGTTGCAAATTGATTCTTTTGTAGGTAATAGGAGCTTTAAGAAGACACTAAAAACTGATCAAGAGTAACAACACATTAAGTAATTATCAGAAATAATTTAAAATTTCATCGGCATTTAGTTTTTCCTAATGATTACTTTTGCTGTTCACATTCTCAGAATTCATTGAAAATCAATGGATTACTTCATGCCATGACGTTAACAATGTATAATAATTTTATATCAATTTTAGTAAATAGAAGGGCCACAAGACTTTGAAAGTGAGTAAGGGAAGTAACTATAAAAGTATTTTTCAACTTCTTCATCTCATGGAGATAAAAACTGCTAGTATATATAAACATAAAGGCAATCAAAAGATAGAGTGGCTACAAGATTTTAAGAAAGTAATCAAGGGACATAACTTTAATAGTATTTATTTGAAAATAATGATAATCACTAGGTCACTACGATACTTCTTCTTATGAACAGTAACATTTTGTATAAATTAAAGATGATAACTTTATCCTCTAGATTTAATCGGACGGATGGGGGTGACAACAGTATACAACCACATTTCAACATGGTCATATAAAAGTACAAATATATATGTTATTCAACTTTTACGCAAGACAGATTAAAATCAAGCAATTGCTCCAATTAGTCTTTTATAAACTTATTTAAAGATTAAAAGCCGCTGATCGTCATTGCAAAGTACAATATTATGAACGTTGTGTTTCTTAAAAGGAATATCAGTTTTTGAACTTGGGGCGTGGCATCCTCTGCAGATATGTAAACAAGCCAGTGCCACTTTCACGTGTTGAATAAAATAAAAAAAGCTTTCAATGGACCTCTTTTAACATAAAATTTAATATTTTCAATTTGAGTAAAATTTAGCATAGTTTAAGCCGTAAAAAAAGACAATCAGCCATGAAATTTGATTTTTACATTTTAAGATATTAGCTATGATGAATCTGTTAAATAATAATTACAAGTATAAAGTTAAGACTTACTGTGTTCCTAAATCTGTTTCATCTGCTTTAGAATAATTTACATCGTCTGAAATAAACCAAAGTTGAAATAAAAACTTGGACATAAACTATTGGTGGGAGTAGTAGGAGCTTCAGCATCAACTTGGTAAAGCTAATCACCACATATATTTTCCTGTTAGGACCCAATCTAATTAAAATATAGATCTATATTTCGTTTCGTTTTTTATACTTTCGATGGCCTACACTCATGTAGATCTAACAAGTTATAGTGGGAGCTCACGTTCTATGACGTCGGGTATCAAGCACGGGACATTTGACCCAATAACGTCAGTCATTCGATTAACCAATTAGCGACCGCAATGCTGTTTAAAATCTACTTTTGTTTTGTTTTGATTTCTATCAGCTGGTGTTAGTATAGACGTCATTGGCTGGTAATATCTACCCACAGTTCCACGCATGAAAAGGTCAAACGGTCGATTCGACAGACCATTTGATTGGCTGACCCCTCATTTCAGGCAGATCACCAGTTAAATAACAAGTCCTCCAGATCCAAGAGTAGTAAAGACAAGTAAAAACGAAATTTTGAACTATAAAAAACGAAACGAAATTGGATCTATGTTTTAATCAGATTGGTTCAGATTATTTCTATAGCAGCAGAGAGAGAAATGGGCTCAATGACCATTCAACACAAACTAGGTCATTTAAGGACTAACATACTGTTAAATTTTATTTCAGTAATTTGTTTGGGCTTAGAGGTCTTTTAACAGTGGGAGGAAACCAGACGAGATAACCCACGAGGCTGGACAGGCAATCATACTTCTTGTCATATACAAGCTGGGAATTGAAACCACGACACTTGACTCAATGACAGGCCTCATGAAGTTCAGACACTTAACACCACATTTAACAAGGGAGTTTGAATGTACAAAAAAAACGTCTTGTTTCTGCATTATAGGTTATTGGTTTGTAATGGCTTATAGAGTTGTAATGGTTGCCATGGGTTATATGGTTGTCATGGGTTATTTGGTTGTCCATGGGTAAATCGTTATGTGTCGTATGGTTGTCATGGGTTTAATGTTATCACGGGTTAAACATGCAACACTGTCATAGGTTATATGGTTGTCATGGGTCATAATGTTATCATGGGTTAAACATGCAACACTGTCACAGGTTATATGGTTGTCATGGGTTATATGGTTGTCATGGGTATATGGTCGCCATGTTTCAAAGGATTGTAATATGTAGAATGGGTTATAGGCTATATAGTTAGAAAGTTTGGTTATAATGGTTGACTTACTGTAGCGATTAACTTTAGCTTTTTGTTCTTTACGTTTACTATGAATCACGGCTATAACTGCTAATAGGACGGCAACAAGTAAAAACAACAACCCACCAACTATTCCTCCAATCAAAGCATCTGGCAGGCGAAATGGTTCTACAAATAAATAATAATAAATCACAAAAACATAAGACTCTTTACTTCAAAATATGTTCATCAACACATTACGTATAGCATGCTGTTTGTTATAAAACTAATATATTTAATGAAACAATATATGTATCAAAAATATCGTTATATATCACACTAACATCCGACACCGTCTGGGCATTATAATAGTAATTATTAGTAAACTAGGAAAGGGATGAAGTGGGAAGCAGACTTTAAAAAAATTCCAATGGTTCTTCTTTCAAGTAGGACACAAAAAAAGATTAAGTAAAAAAAATGCCTTTACGACAATGGACTGATGGGTTAAAAATGTATAAACAACATCTATAAAAGAGGTACAACGCTATAACACTCAAAAATAAAATCAAAACGGACAGGTTTTAACAATTTTTCAGCACTGACCGGGGCGATTAAGGACAGGCAACGGCGCTACGGCTTACTCATATATTAAATTTTAAATGTCTTGGGTTCTTTTATGTGTACACCAGTAGCGAAGCCGAGACCTCCTGATTGGTGAGCCAGAGCCTAAACCACAGAACCACTGCAGTAGCAATTTCTAAAATGAAGTCAATGGAACAGAACACTGCTTGGAAATTAGTTTTCCATAAAAAGCTTGCAGAAGGGATGTTATTATTTTTTCCTATCAATGAAATGTATTTTAATGGCACGTCAGCACCAAAGTTTGTTTTCCTATCTAGAAAGATTATTAAATCAAAGTCATAACAAACAAAATCTACTAAACAATTATAACTACAAGTAAAAATAATACAAACGGTAAAAAATATGACAAATTAATAAAACAATTCAATGTTCATAAAAGAAATAAATAAAATTTGGTAAAGTTACACAAAATGGGTAATGGGAAATGAGGTTTAACGTCCACTCGACACAAACTAGGTCATTTTGGGACTAAACAAAATGGGTAATAATAAATGACTAAAACTAGAACATGAATTTGTAACAAAAAACAGACATATAACAAGAATTTTCATTGGTTAATACCAGATGATGATGCGGGATTTCCTCTTCCTGTCCGAGAAGCTGGCAGCACAAAATAAATGTTAACAACATATGATGAAAATAGTTTTATTTTATAAGATATTAAAGTAGGGAACTCCTTATAAGCAATGTCTGCTTTGTGATAGTGTTTGATTCTTGATAGATCCTGATCTAGGGTACTGCAAAACAACTTTCTTAGTCAACATTGTGATCAAACCTAGGACCTCTTGGACTGACAGCGAGAACCCCCTCTAGGAATCACCATTGGGATAAATCTCCCAGTTTACAGGGTTAGGTCTGAAAATCAACAATGTTAGACAGGTGACTCTACTCCTTCACACGTACAACCGGCGATTCGAAACCACGCCAGTTGACTCAAAGACAGGCTTTATGATACAGCACGCAAGTGCTTATTATTTGTCCATCCAACCCGCCCTCAGTCATCTTAACACTCTTAGCATTACTGAAAACAATCAATTATTATTATTCATCTATAGTAACTAAAACCTACCTGGTGTTGTATTAAATGTGACTATATTACTAGGTAAACTATACGCTAATACACCATACGACAAAACACGGATTTCATATAAAGTTCCTCGATTTAAATTACTCATCTTCATTAACAGTCTATCAGACGCCATCACAATGCCGTCATATTTCTGCCAATTGCCGTCTGTACGGAACTCAACAACATAATATAAAATAGGCACGCTGGAATTAGGGGGAGGTAACCAAGAAACTGTCACCTCATTTTCTTCCATTGCTATGGTAACATTACGAGGAGGATTAGGTCGAGGACCTGAAACATGAAAGAGTCAATGTAACAATATGTCAAACGTCAGAAGATATAAACTACCTCTAATAAACATAACTCACGTAATCTGGAAAAACCTAGTAACACTGTTGAATGTAGAGTTGAGTAAACAAAGGAAAACTGTTTTGTTAAGCTACTGAATATAAAACCAATTTTATTTTGTCTTTTTAGATGACGATAATTAGAAGCCCTTTTGGTGAAGGAGAAAAAAATATATTATTATGTAACTCAATTTTCACCAAAATTTGATGACTTGCTAGGTTTTTCCAGATTACGGGAGATAAGTTTCTTGAAAGGTCTGACATTTTCATACTGTGAGACGTGTGGCACAGTGTGACAAAGTGGAGAGACCTTGACCTTAGTAAATGTATGCCCAGTGTCAGTAATAAACAGTACCATATTTCACTGGCCTGGACATACCACAATCTATATGTATTTAAGCCTGACCTATAGAAATGAAATGGGGTTTAACATCCTACCATTCTGCTCCTAAACTGAGTTGATGAAGACAGGCATATGCCATACAGTGTGCTATGAGGGAAATTTCCTCCAGACAGCGCCGCTACGGCCTACTCTTACACCAAATTCCAAATGCCAAGGGATGTTTTACTTGCACGCCAATGTGTACACGGGACCTTGGTTTTTCGTACCATTCGAACAACTAGACAGCTGTCCATGTTAGGCCCTCCATCCTGCATTACTGACAGCGGGAAAGCACACCGGAAAATCGGGATGAAGTTTCTCAGCCAATGCAGGAATCAAACACCCTACCCTCCAGGCTAGCAAACCAGCGTCTTACCCACTTAGCTACTGTGATCCCCACCTAACCTATAGATTCCAGTATATAAATGAGACTGACCTATTGATTCCTGTATATAAATGAGACTAACCTATAGATTCCTGTATATCTGGTATATACGTAGAACCATACTGATCTGTTGGTAGAGCTGTTACTAAATCACTTACATACCCTGTAAACATAGAAAATATATAATAAACTCTTATCTATATCTGGATTTAATAATCACAGCCAGTGCAAGCCTAAATAAATATTTCATTCTAAACATTTGGTTCTTGTATTCATGTAATTAAAATAAAATCCATACAATAATGCAAAATGTTAGCAGTATACTCTGAAAACTAGGTAAATCTGAGGCCTGTTTCACGAAATTTTAACTAAGAAAAAATCCAAATTTTTGTCATTTGATTGGATAGTATTAGATTGATTTTAGTGCTTAGCCAATCACAATTTAAGTATCTACTAAAATTTAGATTTTATTTTTGGTTAAGATTTCGAGAAACGGGGCTCTGATGTTGATATTTGTAACAATGACCAGTTTACTCATTCCTTATCTACTTCTCAAGGTATCATTCTCATCCCAAACATCTCAAACATTTCTAATATTACCAAAATCTGGAAGAATTACTTTACACTGAACACTATGTAATTCTGTAGTAGATTAGTAACTCATTCAAGGTAACTCATTCATTTCAAGGGAATCATCCTAGATCAAATTATCCAATCATACTAATTTCATAAATCGATCGTTTCTCTAGCTGACTCAATACTCTTAGACTTCATTAATCAACTGAATTTTGGAAGTCTGCAAATTGATGCTTCAAAACCAAATAGACCCATGGCTCGTTTGAATGAAGTGACCTAGAGCAAAGAGCCAGTAAGAGATTCAGAGGTTTGTTCGTTCCATGTATGACAGGCCAGTTAACAATATTTCAAGGCAATCATCATCCTAGATCAAATTATCCAATCATACTAATTTCATAAATCAAGAGTTTCTCTAGCTGACTCAATACTCTAGACTTCATTAATTAACTGAATTTTGGAAGTCTGCAAATTAATGCTTCAAAACAAAATAGATCCATGGCTCGTTTGTATTAAGTGACCCAGAGCAAAGAGCCAGTAAGAGATTCACAGGTTTGTCCGTTCCATGTATGACAGGCCAGTTAACAATATGTCATCAACTACATGTATCCCATGTCCAGATTTGGCTAGGTCTTTTCATTTCTAATGTTATGTTAAAAATTAAGTACAACAGAAGATTTCACTCCAGTTATTTTAGAACTTTCCCTGTTCGTACAAATAGTACTGATTGACAAATACTGAAGTTTTTATGGTTAACAGTCCCCCAGAATAAACATTAAGAAACATTGTCTTAGGAATCAGTGGCCATCTTTTCTGACTGAAAGATTTGAAGTCATGTCCAAGTAGATTAAATACAAGAGTAAAAGAGACAGGCGTATAAGAAGAAAAATATAAAAATAACACGACAAAATGCAGTCAGACAACAATACCGAGCAACATGCTTCATAGAAATATATACATGCAATAGCTGAAAGATACAGACATGCACCATGCCACTGATGCTCAATCCATCATGCACTTGTGCGTAAAAAAGGTGCATGCTAGCCAACATGCAACAAGATGCTTCAAATGCAACAGAACCAAAGAAGATTCCAAACATTGTAATCACATGACCACATATATCCAATCAAATCTCAGATATCAATATCAACTAGAGCTGCAATATCACTGTACGTCACCATAACAACATCACTGAAACCATTTTGAAAACAAAACGGTCACTACAGTTCTAATGTTTTTGAAAGCGATATAACGAAATGTGCAGTTATTAAATACCCATGTTAGAAACTGTTGTGATCTCAACTGGCTCCTGGCCTGCAAGCAAATTGAAGGTTAATATATGCAAATATATGCGCATATCATTTGTGCCATTCGATGAAGAAATGTGATCACTTATGAGTAGTGAAAGTATATTTTTGTAGTTATATTTATATATACATGTATAAAGGAAAGCTGGAAACAAAATATATAACTGAGGCTTCCCTCCTCCATCAAATTAATAAGTTTGAGCAGAAGTTGAAGATTAAAGATAAATGAAAAAATTTACTAAATAGATTAATCAAAATTAATGATTGAAAAGGCATACTTAAATAATTCAGTAGTTTGAAGAAGAAATAGTTAATAAATTATGCTAATTAAAAATTTTCATTCAAATCAAAAGAAATTCAGTTAAAGAAAGCAGGAATAAGTGAAGACCCTTTTATCATTTTTCTATAATTTTTACGTTTTGTTACTTAAGTCTAATTATTTCCGACATTTGTGTTCAGTATGGAATTTTCAGGACAATGTCGTAGTTAATAATAGTGCACTGAACACGGTATATCAATATATTTATCTGATTCTCATTCACTAAATGGAACTTGCTCATTTTACTGTCTAAACTAACCCAAGACATACATATATATATTGGTTTCTCTTACTCTGAAGGGCAAGGCAACATATTCTCAGAAACACAGGTAGGCTTTAGGTTTGCTTGTAAAGATTCATTTATTATGTCAAAAATTAATTCTTTGACTATTCTTCGATCTTGAAATGAAATGAAGTTTAACAATCTATGTTTCTGCCACAAACTGACCTAATGAAGACAAGCAGTGTGCCATCCATCTTTTGTACCATCGGTATGTGCAAATCAAATCAGAAACAAAATTAAAAGCTTTTCATAACCACTAATGATAAGCGCTAATTTTTCGTTTCCATTGATAAATTATTTTACGGAGGCCTTCGGTCTGAGAAAATTAAAACCAATATATATGAGCGATCTCACCATCCACCAATTAATGTATCAAAATGCACCAATCTCAATAAACAATCAGCACAAGGTCATTTCTATCATAGAGATTAACTTCCAAACAACCAAAATCGGGACGTGGTCAAAGTTAAAAGTTCAAAATGCAGCGACACCAAAATTTCTGATTGATAATTTCACGTCTTTTCAGTTCATATGCAAGTTTGGATTCTCTTGAAATAAATTTTAGGCATTAGACAATGACCTTTGAACCCTTGACCTATCAACAATACTCAGATACTGGGAATCAATAATCTTTAGAAACATTAACAATTAGATAGAAAAAGTTAACAATGGAGATAATAATTATTAACAAAATGTTCAAAATTCTTAAAAATCTCAAAATGTTTTGAAGATCTACAAAAAAATAAAATAAAATTTTCGTTTTTATTTTGCATCTTCAAAAGCTAACTTTTTCTATCTCTTCATTACAAACACCACATCTCCATAAAAGCCATACAAGAAATGCCACCTACCTAAGGTTTTAGCTCGGACTCGTTCGCTGTACATGCCATCCCCATATTCATTTCTAGATAAAACCATGAATTCATACAAGGTGTCGGGGTTCAGGGCATACAGAGTAAAGGTCATTGAATTTTGAGGGACTTGAATCGTCTGCCATGTGCTCCAGTCATTACTTAAGTAACGAAACCTGAAAAAATAATACCGGTAAAAATAAAAAGTGTGAACAACATTTGAGGAATTGTCAATCTTGGAAAATGAAAATGAAATGAAATGGGGTTTAACGTCCTACTCTTCTGCACCTGACCTTGGCTAGTGGAAGATGCGCGTACGCCATACAGTGTGCTTCGAGAGAAATTTTGCCCGGGCAGCGGCGCTACGGCCTACTCTTACATCGAATTCCAACTGCCAAGGGATCTTTTACGTGCACGTCAATGTGTACATGGGACCTCGGTTTTTTGTACCATCCAAATGACTAGGCAGCTGTCCTTGTCAGGTCCCCCTGCATCACTGGCAAGGGGAAACCACACCGAATCTCTACAAAGAATCTTGTTCCATTCTGTTCAAATTTTCACATAAGATGATATGAAAATCTTGTAACATTCAGCCTTCCTATCAAACCATATAAGACAGCTGGCACCAGTGATAACAATTTGTACATGTTACCATCTTTTTTCTCGTAACACAATTTTCGTTTCAGCAAGGCAAGCATTCTTAACTAATAAAAAAACCTGGGTGAAAAATTTGTTGCCGAACTTTTTGTATGTTCCAATCATAACCTTTTCTACCATTTTAAAGTAAGAGTTGATTCCCTTGTAAAAGACTGTTAGAGATACAAGTTGTTCCAGGAATGAAAGGAATAAATATAAACTGCACTCTTATATAGGAGGTGGGCTTAACCCCGAACCAGAATTATAATATGATTGGTTTGTTTGTTTGATTGACAGCAGTTTGTTTGATTGACAGTTATCAGCATGTCATAAAAATGAAACTTACCATAGAACATAATATTGTGGACTTCCACCATCATAGGCTGGTTCCCAACTAACGCGCGCAGAAAACAAACTGGTTACTACGGTAACATTATCAGGCGCATGAGGAGTTGTGTCTGTAAAATATCAAGCAAGATGGGAATCAACTTATAAATTCATTAATGAAACAGTTGAAGATCAGTGAGACAGCGCAATACGCACTGAAACACGATGGCTCTTAGTATAACAAAGAGAAGGCAACATGATAAACACGCTGCTCTGTACAATTGTGGAAGACAATTTTCTCAGTCTCGACCTATTAAGCTATTAACAGAAATGTGTAAACTTAAATATTTTTTTCAGGTATTTGAATTTGTCAAACTTATTTTGAAATGAAAACGTCTTATGGCTAGATACATGTATATAATTTTTCCAGCAGGCGTCTTAACATGTCTCCATGCCATTTCCAGAAACCAAGCTTCCAAATACCGCTTTTCTATCTAACTGTTCTCTAATTTCTACTCATCTTGTTGTTCTTCTTACGGCTCTTCTAAGGCTCCATCAACTCAATGGTGGATAATTGTGCATCGATTGATTAACTTAGATTTTTGATATGCTGTCACCATTTCAAAACAATTGTGAAGACGTCAAGCTTGGTTCCTGGTCCATATAGTATGCTCATATATGTTAACTCGAGAAAATGCTTTTGCCCAATGAGTGTGGCCACCAGAAGTGTCATTTGAACCTACTGTAAAGTAAGTAATCATATATGAACTTACTCATTATGCGTACTTCTGTAACTGCTACTATAGTTGCTATATCGTTTGTTGCCATACATTCATAAAAGCCATGATCTTCTTTTACTAGATTTCTAATAGTCAGGTTACCAGCATTTATCTGTATTCTATCACTCCTTTCAAACTGACCTTTTGACTAAAAAATGGCAAAATACAAAAATTCAAATCATCAGGTTATTTAAAAATATTGTACATTCAAGCTTTGTTGTGCCAATGTGACATCCCAAAACCATGCAAGGGTTCCCTAAACATCACTGCAGGCCAAATATACATCTCAACATGATTTCTGATTCGGAGCTCTCAATCTCCCTGTGAGGGAAATTATGCCCAGACATGGCCTTATCTTATATCCAATTCCAACTGCCAAGGGACCTCTTACATGAACGCCAATGCATACACGATGGCTCGGTTTTTCGTCCCATTTGAATGACTAGACAGCTGTCCTTTTCAGGCCCGTCCATCCTGCACCGTAGACAAGGCTAAAAACCACGCTGGTGATAATTTGTACTTGACAGAGCTTATGACAGGTGAGTTTTGTTCAGGCTTATGGTAAACAGCTAGTCAAATGAAATGAATTGAAATGGGGTTTAATGTCCTACTGTTCTGCTCCGAATTGGGCTAATGAAGAACGGCATACAGTGTGCTATGAGGAAAACTTTGCCTGCGCAGCGGCACTTTGGCCTACTTTTATATCGATTTCCAACTGCCAAGGGATCTTTTACATGTGCGCCAATGTGTACATTGGGCCTCGCTTTTTCATTCCATCTGAACGACAAGACCTCTTACTGTAAACAGCTAGTCAACTTATGGTAAAAGGCTAGTCAACTTATGGTAAACAGCTAGTCAACTTATGGTAAACAGCTAGTCAACTTATGGTAAACAGCTAGTCAACTAATGGCAAACAGCTAGTCAACTTACGGTAAACAGCTAGCCAACTTATGGTAAACCGCTAGTCAACTTATGGTAAACAGCTAGTCAACTTATGGTAACTTACCTTCTTCCATGATACAACAGGTGTAGGGTTGCCGGATGCTTTACACAGCATAGATACAATTTCACCCGTCTGTTTTAAATATAAAGCTGGAGGACGGACAGTAAAATATGGTGGATCTGAAATTTACACAGAGTTCAGTTAGTAGTATAAATCAGTACAAAAAAAATGTATTTATTTCACAACACAGTTTTGCAACTTTTTCTATAAAAGTGAAAAAATATTTGCACACTGGCTAAAAATTTAAGTAATCAAATTTTTAACCTCCATGTCCAAATTAATACTCTATCAGTTTAACTTTGAAGAACAATATCAATATAATTAGCGCTACACTCAAACAGTCCTAAAAATATCTTAATTATATGGACATTTAAACAGATAGGTTTTAAGTTATTTGAAGATGCTATTAGATTTGGCCGTCTGCAGTTTCAATGGTAAAGAGTTCCATTCATGTGCTGTATCATAGACAAATGACTTCAGGTTATACCTTATAATATTCTTCGAAAACAAAACCAAAGAACCAACAAAAAGGATAGGGGAGGCGGAAAGAAATGTCCAAAAAGAAAACTTGGAACATTTTTGACACCAAACCCAAACTTAAAATCTTTACAAACACAAATGAAATTTTAAGAAAATATAGCACCATTCTCTTAAAAGGATGCAAAATGAGGTAATGAAAATCAGCAACTGCCAAGAGCATTGAAAACCATATAATTTTTTCTATACGATATAATTTTTTCTATTTGAGACGGTGGTTCCAAAACTCTAAAATAAAGATGCAAAGCCTGTCATAATGTCCCCTTCACTTAGCACAAGGAATAAATTTCTCAGCATGAAGTATATTCTGTCATTTGGATGATAATTTGAGGTAATTTTTGTGATTTGTATGATTATATATAATATGTCTGATGCCTGGAGGGAATTCGGTGATAGCAATTCCCCCAAAATATATTGAACAGAATCAGATGTATACATAATATCTTCATTATAATATTAAGTCTTACCAGTAGCCTCTGCCATTACAATAAGAAAGCATTAAATAAAATATTACAAAATACACAAAAACAGTTAAATTATTTAAACATAGGTCAATGATGGGTAAAAGCTTTACAAATAAACATGTGGTGAATGGGATTTTCCACTATTCAGGTAGTAATATAGAGGTTAGATACATTCAATATATTCAAAAACATATCTAATTCAAAAATCTTATATTATTAATTTTAAAACAATAATTGCCATATTATATAGCAAATAAAAATGAATGGGTGGGTAACTCTCAACACTTTTAGCACATTAAATATTTGTGGTTTGTTAATATTGGAAACTTCAGGTATGGGTTAGTGGATTGTACGAAATTGTAACATTATTTATAACACACAAGAGTGGATCAGACAAATCACAAGTACATGTATATTACATATAAACAAATACAGACACAAACAATCATGTTTCTGAAAAAATGATCAGAATAAACATTAATTGTATAACTTCAAATCTGCAGTCAGAAATCCAGACTTGACTATACATTATAAACCTTTGGTTAGTTAGATTGCGTAGTTGTACATAAATATTTGTCAAGGGCGGACAGAAATAAAAAAATCAACTGCTAAGGTACAGTTCTGCAACTAATATGTGTCAAGAATATCCAATTGTTGTAGTGTTCACAGAACCTACTATGGACCAGGAACAGAGTATGACATCATCACAGTTATCTTGGGGAAATTTAAACAGCATTAGTGGACTGAATATAGTAACATATATACAGATATAGTGGACTTGATAAAGCAACATATACACAGATATAGTGGAGTTGGTATAGCTACATATACACAGATATATAGTAGACTTGGTATAGAAAGTGGACTGGATAAAGCAACATATACACAGATATAGTAGACTGGATAAAGCAACATATCATATACAGAAAGAGAGGACTGGACAAAGTAAAATATACACAGATATAGTGGAATTGATAAAGCAACATATACACAGATATAGTGGAGTTGGTATAGCTACATATACACAGATATATAGTAGACTTGGTATAGAAAGTGGACTGGATAAAGCAACATATACACAGATATAGTGGACTGGATAAAGCAACATATCATATACAGAAAGAGAGGACTGGACAAAGTAAAATATACACAGATATAGTGGAATTGATAAAGCAACATATACACAGATACAGTGGACTTGATAAAGCAACATATACACAGATATAGTGGAGTTGGTATAGCTACATATATGCAGATATAGTGGACTTAGTATAGCAACATACAGGTAGTGGACTTAGTATAGCAACATATACACAGAAAGAGTGGACTGGATAAAGCAACATATACACAGATATAGTGGACTGGATATATAGTAATATACATCTATATATATATACAGATATAGTGGACTGGATAAAGCAACATATACACAGACATAGTGGGCTGGATAAAGCAACATATACATGTAGGGCCATATACAAATATGTAGTGATCTGTGTATAGCAACATATACACAGAAACCTAACAACGAATATTAATAAACACTGAATGACATCCTACATGGTAACTGAATAACACTGAATGACATCCTACATGGTAACTGAATAACACTTAATGGCATCCTACATTTTAACTGAATAACACTGAATGACATCCTACTTGGTAACTGAATAACAATGACACATAAAAAAACAATGGTTGAGCTATACACCTATCAATTTAACATGCTAATTGAATAATACCGGACACAAAAAATTGAATAATATCAGACACAAAACTACAAACATGGTCAAATTGTAATGTGGTAACTGAATAACAAATGAAACAGTTGGTAACAAACACAAAACAACAAAACACAAAATACCAATGCATCCAATATGAAGATGGTTACATAACAGATGTAATCAATGACCGTGGGGAACATTCTTGTAACAAAATAATTTCATTTTCCATCAAGTTTGTTCATTACCTGCTAATTTCCAAAACCCATCACTGACCGGCTATCATTTTTGTTGGCTGAACAATATTTTCCCCAAAAAGTTTGATTTCAAAAGCATTGTTCGGCCAACAAATGTTCAAGTTGGTCTCGTTTGTGTTCCATTCAACAAAGATTGCAACATTTTATACAGAGATCCAATCACATGGTACAGAAATAAATAAATGTGAAAAAAATCTTAGAACTAGTCTTGTCTCGTAACCTTACAATCTTAAACAATGCTAGATAACAACTCATGCAATGTTTATAAGTTATAATATATCCGTACAATAACAACATAGTATACTAACATAGCAGTTCTTCTAATAGCATCTCTCCATGCTCTATAAAACTTTATTCTTTACCAAAAATATCTATTTTCCTCAATAACGAAATTTCTCACTCCATGAATTGTTTCACTAATCCTTTAGCATTAACATATCGCCCCAAATCCCACTAGTAAATATTCTATAATAGGGAGAGCCATTCACACAACTCAATCTTTATATAGCTGTTGGTTTGGGTTTTTTTGGGGGGGTAGGGGAATTACCTTTTAAATCAAGTCTTTGACTAAAGTGTTAAAGCACCAACATGTAATTGAAGGTATTGTCAACTGGCTTATCTGGTTCATGAAAGATATTATGTGCATATTTGACCAGTATCTTTTCATGAACATAAAGTACATAATACACAAACATATATATATGACATATTTTTTCTACCGGCCGTGTACATAAACACAATCTGTCACTGATACTGCCAACACAACATCATAATCTACCGAGTTACCACACTATATACATGTACTTTCAGACAAACATTTTCATTGGTCACATTCAGGATGCCAATGAATGAGAGAGAGAGAGAGATCTAAGACGGACATATTCATTGGCTCCTTCTAAAACACACTGTACAACTAACAAAAAAAAACATCAGGAGCTGCAATGAAAAATTCTAGTATAGGTACACTGGTTCATCGGTTCACAAAATCGACCAATGAACAAACATAATACAAACATACCTCGAACGAAAACTTGTACTTGAGGTGACGTCTCACCACGACCGAGTAGACTAACGGGGGTACAGCTATAACTCCCAGAATCCCCTGATGATGCATTGAATACCACCAGTGTTCCATTATGTAAAATATTACGATTTTTATTTTTATCTACTATTTGAGCATCTTTTGTCCATATTGTGTCTGTCATAGGTGGATTAGCATCTACTGGACAATCTATTTTTTCACGAAAACCGCGGGCCCACGTTAATTGACTTGGCATTGGTAAAACTTTAGGTAAGTCTGCAACAAAACATTAATATCATTTATGATTAAAATGGCATGACTGATTATTTGAAGTAAGAATTAAGATAGAAACTAAATAAAATGGGGTTTAATGTCTTCATTGTTTTCGCCATGCAGACTATTAGAGTGACAGAAATGGAGTTATTTCGAGACTAACACATGGTTGAATTTTTAGTTCAATAATTTGCTTGCGCATAGGTGTACTTAGCAGTGGGAGACAACTGGGGACCCAGTGAAAAACCATGAGAGTGGACAGGCAACCCAACTCTTTGTCACTTACATCCGGGGAATCGAAACCAGGCCAGTTGACTCAATGCTCAATGACAGACACAGCATTCCCAATATTGAAAGGAATTAAACACATCCCAAATGTCAATCAGAAACTTTGCGATATCAAACTTACATGTTACATTTAAAAATGCTGCAGCTTCATCCTCCCCTATACCGTTACTAGGACGACACAGAAACCATCCCATATCACCCTTGACAACAGAAGATATTAACAAACTTCCATCTGTACTTATGCTTATTCTTCCAGCCTCGAAACCAGATAATGTGCGTACATCTATTCCATCTTTAAACCAATAATAGGTAATATTATTTGGGTATGCCTCAGCACCACACGAAAACTGTATCCTCTGACCCAAAATGGCTGTCATATTTCTTGGGGACAGCATAATATATGGACCACCTGAAAAGACAAAATATTCCATTGATTAACTAGTGGATCCTCAAGATGTCTAAAAGTGATCAAGGGCATTAACTGTAAAAGATTATCAGCAATCACTGAAGATCAATATATTTCTTTTTAATAATAAGTAGGTAAGACACTGGCTTGCTAGGCTGGAGGTCGCTCCCGGCGTTGGCCGAGAAAGTTCATCAGATTCTCCTGCGTGCTTGCACCTTGTCAGTGGTTTAGGACAGAAGGCCTGACAAGGACAGTTGTCGTGTCATTCGGATGGGATGAAAAACTGAGGTATCTTGTACACATTCGATTGCACATAATTCAATACAGGAGTAGGAAGTCAAATCCCATTTCATTTCATTTTTTAAAATAAGATTGTAGAGCAACAAATGTTTGTTTGATACAAATTTATTTTTCAAAGGATCTTTCCTTGAATTAGACACTAATCATTAATAATATATGTTATCAGTTTTCAGAATTCAAGTGTCAACAATTTTTAATGCCTTTTTTAAAAGGGCGAAAATTATTTTTATTATGGTCTGTTTTTAGAAATGATGTACACCTCCCGGGATCTACATGTACATGTCCACCTATAAAGAGATTACTTCAATGATACTTGCAATTTACTTTAAATAGAAATATTCAACAGCTACATGTATATGCTCAAGGACGAAAATCACAAGTACAAATAAATCTGTCAAATATGAAATGTATCATATTTATTTTGCATTTACAAACTACATGGCTTATATGAGCCATGTTTTCTCCCACCTGCTAATCCCCTTTTAATGTAAATGAACTAATCTAGCGACCTTAAGGGTCAATAATCTGTCAATCAAAGAATACACAGTTCAGTAGGTCTTACCTACAATGGGCATGTTAATAAAAACAGAGAAAGTTTGGTGAGAAAATAATTTAGATGATTATGCACATGCTAAGCATACATACAGCAACAATGGACAAGCAATGTCCGTTTTTTTCTGTCTATGAATTCATGCATAAAAACTAATAAAGTTTAACAAAGGTTGACAGATTCAGACACGTTTTGTAGATCATTATTCAGTGTGAACTGTTTTGTGCTTTGAGTATTGATAACTTGTAAATAAACAACTGTAAAATTCGACTACAATACCAATTCATGATTCATAATTAGTGAACTGAATATCTAATATTTCGTGATATTGAAGACACGAAATTTAGATTAATGCAGGAAGTTTCCTTTAACTCTACAAAATCAATGGTTTTAATACATTTAATCATTCATACAAATAATCGAATATTCACATTAAAATAACATTTCATGGATATCTGAACTTATTTAATTCTAACCTTTAATATATTAATTCAATAAAATGCATTAATATTAAAAAAAAAAAAAGGAATGATCTTAAAGATTCATTATTTGTAGGAATCTGTATATTCATCAAAAGGAATCCAAACATATATTACAAATGTACTTACATGTATATGCATGTATTTGAATATTCAAATAGCCAATAGTGATTTTATGACTATAATTTAGTTAATGGCTGACATTAATGATCATGCAAATCTGTTTTTGACAAAGTTTTCTTTCGAGAACAATTGATGTCACATCTTATTTCTATACCTCACACAGCTAACAATTTATGTTGTTATGCAAAGACTAAGTAAGAGCATGTCACTGTGATGTAAAGAAACAATCGATAATGTCATCCAAACAGCTTACTCTTTCTATAACGACTGATACCATTTATTTGGGAAGAACACATAGTTAACAATGTTTATTGTATATTAGCTATGTATTACACTCTCTAGAACACCTGATACCACTACATTAATTTGGGAAGAACACATAGCTAACCATCTTTGTTGTATATAGAGACTATATGTATTGAACTTAAGTCGTGTTTGATGTGGAGGATGGAGACGAGGATGTCATCAAGACAGGTTCTAGGCAAACATTGAATCCACCCATTGATTGGGGATTGCCAAGAATTTATCCTATTGTTTGGACCCAACATTAACACTCCAGTCTTTGGATGTGACAATATGTCCATTTCTCCACTAACGCAAATATAACGTTTTTACTACACTTGCAAAAAAAGCTAAGTGACCAGACGCCGACGACTATGTCCGTCTGTTTCTATCAGATTGCTACAGATTAAAGACACCAAACTAAGTTGGAAACTAATCTTTGTCATGTCTATGGCTCTTTAAAAATGCAGAAAGGGGTTTGGACAGCAATACAAAAGGTCACTCCCTTCTTGCAATACCTGAGCTGTTTCTCAAGTTTATGGCAAATTCACACAACTAAAAAAATGTTTTTTTGAGGCAATAAACAATGGTCTAGACTGAAACTCAATTAGTAAATGCAAGAGAACACACAAAACAAAACCAGTAATACAAACCTGCAGACAAGACACACTACACAGACATTTCAAGAACTAAACAACAAAATGAAAAAATGGGGTTTATAACGTCCTACTCTTTTGCTTTGTACTGGGCAAATGAAGACAGTCATACGGCCATACAGTGTGCTATAAGGGAAATTTTGCCCGGTCACCTGCAATACGACCTGTTCTTATATTGAATTCCAACTGTCAAGGGATCTTTTATGTGCATGCCAATGTGTACACATGACCTTGGTTTTTTGTCTCATCCAAATGACTAGACAGCTGTCCTTGTCAGGCCCTCCATCACTGACATGGGCAAACCACGCTAGAAAATCTGGATGAACTTTCCTGGCCAATCCAGGGATCTGCTGAGGTATGATTATATTTAAAACATTATTAGAATGAATCAGTCTAGAAAAATGAACAAAATTCAAAATGAAACCTTAATCAGAACACTAATTGAAGATTTACTTAGAACTTCCACTCAAATTTGACTTATTGTGAGGAAAGTACCAATGATTATTCTAGTAATAGAGATAAGAAGATTAAGGTTAACTAATCCAGGATATAGAACTTAAGGCCCAGGAAACAGGTACTCTTGTGTCAAGTGGATTCTTTCTTGATATGGGATATACTTGCTTAAAGAGGGTTTGATATTACTAAAACAGATATCAACTATAGCAGTTCTATCAACTACATGAACATAGACATTCACAGTGAATACAGTGAAATCCCACTTAACGACCAACTCAAAATTACGGGCAACTCACGTATACGACCACATATTAAAAGAACCAATTTTTTTCTTCTATATTCCTTATAAATTGAACTCAGTATTACGGGCAACTCACTATTACGGATTACGACCACCGAAGCCAGTCCCAATCAGTCAATTTCATTGTTTTTGTGACTCGCGATAACGACCACTGATTGGGATTAATCAGCTCACGACCGAGATCAAAGCGATAACGACCACTGACAGGGATTAGTCAATCAAACGACCAACACCAAACAGTCGTGGTTGACTGATTTATCGCAACAATTTAACGAGCCGCTAATCTTTCTTTGTTGATTTCATTTTTTAAACAATGGAATTTCTCACTGTTTAATTTAAACAGAGTAAGTGATTTAAACTCTTACCATTTATACAAGTAAATTTTGTCAAGATTATCATTTCTTATTCGGCCTTCGTCTGTTTGTATGATTAAATTTTGTCAAAAGGGTATCATTTCTTATTCGACCTTCACCCGTGTAATGGAAAAAACCCGTAGTAATAAGCGTACCCGTGTAGAATAAAGCCTGAAAGCAAAAGTAGAACTTATCAAAAAAGTGAGGGTAGAAGCCAAAAGCAATTGGCCGAAGAATTTGGAATTGGTAAGACCCATTACAGACGATTTTGAAAAGAAAGGCAGAAATTCTTGATGTATACGAAGAAAATAGAGACAGCGACAGGAAACGCTCGCCGATGGAAGGAGGTGAGCGTGGTTTCAGCGTGTGTCGATCTCCGGTCCTACGCTTCGTGAAAAAGCAGATTTAGAGAAAGACAACATTTCATTTTTCAAGATGTGCGTTGAAAGTGGTAGCGTAAATGACGACGTTGTGAAAGAATGGATGATAGCGTACTTGACATTGTCATTGGTTACGACGCTCGGGATATCTACAACATGGACGAGAGAGGAGTGAATTATCGTGGCCTCCCTGATAAAACGCTCTCCGTTAGTGGCTTAACTTGTTCTGGTGTCAAAATATCAACATGTGTAGAAATTTGAATATTTCTCGTCTGCCGGTTACGTGGAGATCCAATAATAAATAAGCATGGATGACATGTTTATTATTTGAACATTTCTCGTCTGCCGGTTACGTGGAGATCCAATAATAAAAAATCATGGATGACATAATATTTGTTTAAAGGGTGGTTGCAGGATTTTAATCGAAAAATGAAGATAAAGGAAGCATTATGAATTAAAAATTATAACGTGATCTAAGACTTTATAACATGCATAATTATTACTATGTTTTCATGATGTGTTTTAACATTACATCTGTTATTAGTAATAAAGTACTCTTTACTGTATATAATTTACCTAACACTATCTGTTTTTCTTTGAAATTGTCTCAAGCATGCTCACTCAGTAATGAGACCAACTCACTATTAAGACCACATCTAGACAGTCCCACACGTGGTCTTAATAGAGGGATTTCACTGTATAAAGGTGCTTGATGGAAAGATCTTTAACAATTAAGATATATTTTATTCATTTTTCAGTACAAAAAGAAATATTTTTTAGTACAAAAAGAAGTATTTTCAGTCTAAAAAGAAATATTCTTCAGTCCATAAAGAAATATCTTTCAGACTCTGTGTGTCCAAGAATAATAATTTAATTAAGATAAACACGTAATTGTGTTTCAATAAAATCACAAAAGAGTGGATGTTAAACCCCATGTCTCGTATTGTTTGAAATTCATCGGCCAAAGAGCAAACAAAATCATATAATGACCAGTTTGAGCAAACTGTGTAAATTCTATTCTAGTGTTAGCTATCTTAAAACAACGCTATGATTAACAATTCAAACACATTATATGTGCTTAGTTAACTTTATCAAAGAAAAGGTGTGTAAAATATTTATTGGACTATCAAAATAGAATAATATTTGGTCAGGTTTCTTCTACTTCTGTATAAACATATCCAAATAAACAATAAGGCTATCAAAGACATGCTCGTCAATTGTGGTTTGCTATAGTCGTGGTAAAGTCCTGTGTCAATGTAGACGGTCTATATGGCGAGTACGGTATATCAACTCTCTGGTATAAAGAGTTACTAAGTGGTCTACTTTACATTACCGTAATATTTACACAGTAATTAGTCGATCTGTGTTGATAGACAATGACACTGGACAATCAAGTCTTTGCATTCATTTGACCAGTACAAACATAACATGTACATATACAGGTGCATAGTAAGCTAAATGTATGAAGACTCAAAATCATTAGCATGTATGTGCAATATATTTGGGGAATTTTCAGGTGAAAGTTTGGTAAATGTCATTTCCCTTGAACTCTTTAGTGACAAAAGTTTATAGATAACTGCTTAAAAATATCTGAAACAAATGCTGCTTTAGGCTCTGCACTCTCCAGAATTGAAATATACTGACATAGTTGTAACCAGGAATCTGCCAAAGAACGATATACATGTAATATTGATGGTTTGGGTAAATCATTCTACCCTTCTTACATTGTACATGTACTATTCATCAATCCATTTACATAATCCTAAGATTAACAACTGATGACAAAGAGTAGATGTTGTCCAGAAAAACCAAAAGAAAATAATTCGGAATTCTGAGTGAGTGTAGAAAGCAGAGCCATCATTTAAAATTTCCAGACTGTGAATTTCACTACTAGGCCTGTTCTAATTTAACGTTAGGTGGATTATCCATATAACAATTTTAATCATCAACACAATCTTGGGACATACCTTTGGAAACATCGCTACTACATGCAACACCAGTTGGTTGACTTTCGGGGAATGTAACGCGTTGATAAGTCTTGTTCTCCAAGTATCAGAAATGAATACAGATTCTTGGAATGGATTGCAACACTTTATTTCAGGATCAAATATATAACAGCAACAATTTAACAACTGATAATTTCCTATAAATCGGACCTCCAACTAGTGAGCTGGTCTCTCCAACTAATGATTCATTTTACATACATTTGTCTTTTTATATAAATCAGTTACCAAGTAAGTTACTCTTTCTTACTTCCCTGCAATAAATGTCACAATTTTTATGAAATGAGAACCAAAGTCGAATACGTGTTTTTATCTAACATTAGATGGGTATGGTGTTGGATTTCAGATATACCAACAATTTGGGGACATAGCTAAGATACCTCTCGGAACACACCTACATGTACTAACCTAAAGTAGGAATAACATTAAACCCCATTTCATTCAAAGCTAACCAACAAAATTTGAAAACGACTCTTATGCCTGCAAGTGGTTAGAAATGCGGACCAATATCCCTGGAAACAAACAAATAAGGTGAATGGTCATAACTCCTTTAACACCTGTGTGACAATTCACCAGGATATATTGGACATAAGAGTTGAAACTGACCACAAGCTAAACCAGGTGTCCATTACATGATAACAATATAGCTTGTATATAGACCAGTAGATAAAAACATGATATGTATATGTATATGTGCGGTGTATATTACATATGTGATAGAGAAGGGTATGAATGGAATGTGTCAGATTATCCTTTAAAGAGAGAGCTAGAGAAATGGGGTTTAACATCAACTCAACACAAACCAGGTCAATTCGGGACTAACATCTTGGTTCTATTTTATTCAATAATTCACAAAAAGGGTCTTTAGCAGTGGGGAGAGAGAGAGAGAGAGAGAGAGAGAGTATGTGTTTAAAGTCCACTCGTAACAAAACAGGTTATTTTGAGACTAACATTGTTTAAATTTATTTCAAAAATTCGCTTGCACGTAAGGGTCTTTAGTAGTGGGAGGAAACTCAAGGAACCGGAGTAAACCCATGAGGTTGGACAGGCGACTTCTTTCCTTGTCACATGCAACCAGGGAATCGAAACCACGGCAGTTGATTCAATGACAAACCTCATGATATTGATACTGATACAAAACGCACATGCTAACTATTCGACCATCTACCCGCCTCCCTTCCCCCTGCTATCCTTCAAAGAGTTTTAACTTACTATTTAGCTTTCTCTAATGATTCACCATCAATTGGGAACGAATCTATTATATTTTTTCTATGACAATAACAAAAGGGACGAAATTTCCAATGTCCATGGAAAGATTTCAAAATCAGATTCTAGCATAGAGGTGCAACAGTATCTTTTTATTTACCCCTTTCCTTGGAGAACAAATTAAGGGAGTAAGTCTTAAAAGTCTGATTCATAATCATTTGTTTCCTTCTGATAATGACCATTCAACACAAACAAGGAACTTGAACATGCCATATCTCTATTATAACAATTTGCTTGCTAGCAAGGGAGAACCCAGAGATAATCCACAAAGTTAGGCAAGCCTGGTTTTTGAATCAATGGAAGACCTTTAACGTGACCATCTTTTTTTAACGTTGATGTTCTGTGTTGGGACAGATATATGTACAAAACCATTAAAATAACACCAAGAATACTTTGATATACTGGTAATTTATCTTTATGCAATGTGATCTCTTCAAATAAGTCCTCAAAATACCATTACTTATCACAAACAACAGTTTTCTCTGGGAACATAATAAGAATTCTTTCTGTTTTTTTTTATCTAGGACAATTGTTGTTATAGAGAGTAAATAGGTTCATCTTTATCAAGGAATTTATTGTATTATCACTGTACTTCTACCATTCTTTGATACCTCACTCACTTATCACTGATACAGCTATAGGACAAACATGTGCAAACTTTTAAATAGGATAACAAATAGTCTCATATTTCAAGTCCAAAATATAAAATCAGAAACAAAGTGTTACTAAAACCTTATATATTCACAACCAAAGCCCAAAACAGGTTACAACTAGATTTAAAGATCATATACAATCCAAAACACATTTATTAGAAAACAATTCAAAGTCAAATAAGAAAACGGTCACATATTTCAGTTCAAAATATGAAATCTGAAAAAAGTGTGAATATTTCTCGTTATCAGAATAAAGGTTAAATCTAGATTTTATACACAATTAAAAGTACCCTGTATTAGACAACAATTATAACAAAAAGTTTACGTTATTCAAATTTTCGGTTTCTATTTATTTCACACAATTACCATCTTTATCTCTCTAAGACTAATATGGTAATAATAGTCTTTTGGGGGGAAGTTAGCCCCCACCTTATTCTATATTAGGGTCTTTTTATACACAGATTACATAATTACATAACAATAACAGCAGTTGTGACATTCAAATAGTACATCATATTTTTCACTTTGAAACTATATGAATGATCTGGTAGTTGAGGTGAAACAGTTAAGGTAATATCTTTAAACAAAATCAAATATAACCTTTTATATCTATCAAAATATACATGTACTCAACGACCCTGTAAAGTTTAAAATTGACTTGAAGTTATTTACAAAGATAAATACTTAAAGTGACGCTAAACTTTATAACTACATGTATATACCACGTGTACAACTAATATACAGGTACATACATGTGTATATCTACTAGTACAACCAATATCTACATGTACACCCAATATACATTTATATCTACATGTATACTACTTTCAAAATCAGTGGATGTCGCTTTTATTATCAGGAAATTAAATGAGGTTTAATGCTCTACTGTTCCACTCCTACTGGATTAATGAAGATGGGCATTCAGCATACAGTCAATGTGCACACAGGACCTTGTTTTTTCATCCTATTCAAATGATTGCACATTGTCCCTTGCCAGGACCCCTGTGTTCTGCACCACTGACATAGACGAAACATGCAGGAAAATCCTGATAAACTTTCCAGCCAACACGGGTTTCACACTGTAAGGACACATAAATAAATTGAACAGTCAATGGAACACATTGAGCAAGCACAAATTGTGAGGAAGAAGGCAAGAAGGTCTTTTGCTTTTAAAAGCCGAAATTGTTATTTAAGGGATATGCCATACAGTGTGCCATAGGGCAATTTTACCAGACAGCAACACTAAGGTCTACTCTTATATCGAATTCCAACTGCAAATGTGTACACAGGACCATCCGAACAACTATACAGCTGTCCTTGTCAGGCCCTCCATCCTGTACCCCTGACAAGGGGAGACAACCCCGGTGAATTTTCTCGACCAATACCACTAGCGAGCCATCGTCTTACCCATTTTAACAGCGTGGCTACAATTTTGTATCCAGTACATAAACAAAGGTTCTGTAGAACACAAATCAAGTTATATTTTGGTTTTATATTTTAAATTAATTGTTAAATAACCAATTTTATATTTTAAATTAATTGTTAAATAACCAATTTCAGTACATTTTAGCATTGGAAAATTGCATATATGCTGATCACTCAGATGTTTCATAGCATTTGGAACCATTTCTAAATACATAATGCATTAAACAACATTACGACATCAGACATAAATATTCAGGGACTTTTCATATTATAAATGGAACTATTGGATTTTATTAGACTTCCTGAATAACTACACATTCAGCAACAACTCTTCAAAAACTCATTTTTATCATTTATTTTTCTAACATTCAATTTTCTATCTGAGTCACATCTTAAATATTTACATTGTTGAATTGGTAAAAATTGTTATTGTATTTTTAAAAATAGGACAATGGAAATTTTTGATTTTACACATGTGTCATAACAAAACCTGTTTAATTCCAGAGTTTGTCTAAATTTGATGAGCAGTTATCTAAACAAGCAAGACCCATCTGTGTAAAAACCTGAGCAAGTATAATTAGAAGGTAAATATTAATTAAAATATGTGATATGGTTTTATGGAGCCATGTCACGTAATCAGTCATTATGAAAACAAATTATTGGATATGTTACTTGCACACACAGACTCACACATTCAGTAAAATTGCACATAATACTTTCGGCTAATATCCAGGTTACAGACCTTTTCACCTTAAAGGGACATGACACTGTCGATTTTCTTGTGACTTCATTTTTTAGTTGCCCTTGTTTGACATCAGTACAAGATCTGTAACCAAACCTTTTGACCTTTATTCAATGCTTGAATTCCTTCTTCAAGGGCTTAATTTTCTTTTGTCAGGTAACTATTTTTCCCCAACCATAAAGATATCTGCTCATATTCAAACAGCAGATCCAGAAAGCGTCATAATTGAAAAGGGGACTGTAAAGTGTTCCGTAAACGTGACTGTCTTTAATTCACCTTGATATAGCGGTTACGTGCACTGGTGTGCATTATTTAGTGAAAATATACAGTTTGAATTTTACCACTTATGCAGACCTACATGAATAAATATCTACAAGCCAACAGTGAGGCTGATGTCCCCCGCCGAAATCCCAAAATAAATAGATGACACATATTAATTAATCGCACATTTATTTTTTTCAAACGTATCAAGCAATCAAACTGTACACGAAGTGTCATCCAAAAGTGTTTTATAAAGAAAAATGCTAAAACCGATGAGAAAAATGAAAATGTACCCTAGTTAGGGGGACCCTAAAGGCAGACAAAAGGGCCCCCACGCTTGACAAAAGGGCCCCTCTGGCCAAGGGAAAGGGCCCTCGTGTCTGAGTCAATCGTTTCTATACACTGTTACTGTCGAATCCATTACTGAATGAAAATGCAGTCATTGTATTGGCATAAAAATCATCAATCAAGATGAATCTAAGTTATCTTGTCCCAAAGTATCAACCTATCAAATTGCTTATCTCTGCCTACCCTAAGCAGAAAATGCTCATCTTCGAACTCCATCAAGGCATTGACCTAATAAGCATACACACCAATTTTGAACATTTTAACTCAATTAGACGGAGAGTTATTGTGTTCCAAAGTCTCGGTAAATCAAATTGCTTATCGCTCTGCTTACCCTGAGCAGAAAATGCTCATTATCGATCTTAGTCAAGGCATTACTGTAATGAAACTATACACCAAGTTTCATCACTCTCACTTTATTAGAACTAAAGTTATCGTGTCCCAAAGCATCAACCAATCAAATTGCTTATCTCTGCTTACCCTAAGCGGAAAATGCTCATCTTCGAACTCCATCAAGGCATTGACCTAATAAGCATATACACCAAGTTTGAACATTTTAACTCAATTAGAAGGAGAGTTATTGTGTTCCAAAGTCTCGACCAATCAAATTTGTGTATCGCTCTGCTTACCCTGAGCAGAAAATGCTCATTATCGAACTTAGTCAAGGTATTACTGTAATGAAACTATACACCAAGTTTCATCACTCTCACTTAATTAGAACTAAAGTTATCGTGTCCCAAAGCATCAACCAATCAAATTGCTTATCTCTGCTTACCCTAAGCGGAAAATGCTCATCTTCGAACTCCATCAAGGCATTGACCTAATAAGCATATACACCAAGTTTGAACATTTTAACTCAATTAGAAGGAGAGTTATTGTGTTCCAAAGTCTTGACCAATCAAATTTGTGTATCGCTCTGCTTACCCTGAGCAGAAAATGCTCATTATCGAACTTAGTCAAGGTATTACTGTAATGAAACTATACACCAAGTATCATCACTCTCACTTAATTAGAACTAAAGTTATCGTGTCCCAAAGCATCAACCAATCAAATTGCTTATCTCTGCTTACCCTAATGGGAAAATGCCTATCTTCGAACTCCATCAAGGCATTGACCTAATAAGCATATACACTAAGTTTGAACATTTTAACTCAATTAGAAGGAGAGTTATTGTGTTCCAAAGTCTCGGCCAATCAAATTTGCGTATCGCTCTGCTTACCCTGAGCAGAAAATGCTCATTATCGAACTTAGTCAAGGTATTACTGTAATGAAACTATACACCAAGTTTCATCACTCTCACTTAATTAGAACTAAAGTCATCGTGTCCCAAAGCATCAACAAATCAAATTGCTTATCTCTGCTTACCCTAAGCGGAAAATGCTCATCTTCGAACTCCATCAAGGCATTGACCTAATAAGCATATACACCAAGTTTGAACATTTTAACTCAATTAGAAGGAGAGTTATTATGTTCGAAAGTCTCGACCAATCAAATTTGCGTATTGCTCTGCTTACCCTGAGCAGAAAATGCTCATTATCGAACTTAGTCAAGGTATTACTGTAATGAAACTATACACCAAGTTCCATCACTCTCACTTAATTAGAACTAAAGTTATTGTGTCCCAAAGCATCAACCAATCAAATTGCTTATCTCTGCTTACCCTAATCGGAAAATGCTCATCTTCGAACTCCATCAAGGCATTGACCTAATAAACACATACACCAAGTTTGAACATTCTAGCTCAATTAGGAAGAGAGTTATTGTGTCCCAAAAAGTGTGACGGACAGACAGACGGACAGACAGACGGACGGACAGACAGACGGACAGACAGACAGACGGACGAACCCATTTTAATAGTCCCCCAACTTTCTTTGAAAGGCGGGGGACAAATATTCAAATTATCTTGTATATGTAGACCATAAAAATCAAGCTTGTCCGAATAAAAAAAGGTTCTCTTCTTTGTAATCTTAAACTAGACAAGAATGTGGTGTCTAAAGCCACTAAAGGCACATATTAACTACATGTTATGTAATATGAATATATCAAGTAATTTACATTCAATTTCTAATATATCGTAATTCATATTTTCCGTGAAATATGCGAACAGTCCAAATTGAACAGCAGTTGCTTGTGTCTGCCATTCTACACAAGTTTTTTTCATTATTATTTTGTCATTTGTGAATCAGCCATTACTAATTACTTCTGCATTGCCTTCTGGGATATGTTTTCTTCGTGCATTATAAATGGTGTACAAAACCATTATGTCCATAAAGTACATGAGGTTGTGTATTGATTTGAAACTATTCACTGTTTTTTAAATATTGGACATTAGATTCCCATATTTTCATGGTAGGAAAACATCAATATTTATTGAAATGGACCAATATTGAATTCAAATTTTGTGCGTTTATTTTAACCATAATGCATAATATTGAGTTGGACGTTAACACCCCCTATTAAGATCATAGTTTCCAAAGATTTTATACCTATATTGAAATCAATTTTTTTCATCTTTACTATAATGTCCCGTCTTCCATTAGCCAAGGTCAGGTGCAGAAAAGTAGGACTTTAAACCCCATTTCATTTACTATAATGTATAATATTGGGTTATATGTAGGGGTTTAGCACCATAAAGATCATGGTTTCATATGACTTTTATATTCTAATCGGTATTGTTTTTTTTTAACGTCATGGATAATACTGAGTTAGAGGGGATAGCTCCTTTAAGATCTTCCGGAAGAACTTAATTTCCTGTGACTTATAAGTGGTAAGATGATTCTTTAACAATACCGGAGTATCACATTTCACCCAAAAACACATTTAGACTTGAAATTGTCTGCTGTAAAAATATCACATTTCAATTTAAAAAAACATAAAGAAAGCCTTCTTTACTCTATGAAAGAACCTATTGTGAAAAAAAACCCTTAAAACAAAAATTCAAAATGGGCATGCCATTTCCATGAGTAAAATTTTGCATAGTGATATCTGTATATACTTCTAAGGCCACATCCATTTGCATTTCTGTTTTTCGATAAAATTTATCATAATTCTACTTCCTATGTCTCCCAGTAAACTAATTTAAAAACAGAAAGTACTTAGCTGTTTTCTCTAAAGTTTTTAGTTACAATTATTTTAAAAGTTTTGAAATTTCAACAAAACGTTGCTCACAAGAATTGATCAAGACCCAAAGTACTAAAAATTAATTTGGTTTGGTCTAAAGAGAACAGCTTATATTTTAACCCAAAAATGAATAAAACAGCTGTTATTAACCAATGCAATTTCTTCGACACCAAAACTTTTTTCCAATTCCATCATTTCTACCTCACATTTTTTTGAATATATTCCACATTTGAAAGAGTAGCAACCTTACATGTATTTTTGGCTGTGTTTCATTTTTGACGGTAAAAACCAACTGATTGCAATTGCTCTAAAATAAATTTGGCTTAGTTCCATTCACGTATGTATACATACATGTACAATACATAAACTATTGCACGCTTAATTACAGGTGTGGTAACATTATCACATCAGGTATGCAGTGTCGGACGCACGATATTTGGTTAGAGATTCGGTTTGAAAAATCTGGGCGTCAGTTGGCGCATATATGGAACCAAATATAACATTTAAATTTATCAGAAATATATACATGTAACCCCAAATAACTCAAATTTATATGTTTCATAGAAAAAGAATAATAGGTGAATATATTATACTGCCATTGGGCCCCCACTTCTGGATCTGACACTGCTCCAAGTATGTCTTCAAAATTGTGTACTTAGTTATAGGTGAATTAGTATAATATAACATGTATTCTTAGTAATCTGAAACTATAAATGCTATATTTAAATGTTTGATATATGTCAATGAATAAATGTGAAAAAAAACTTAGGATGGGTAACTTATATTTGTCCTAAATTCTGTATTTTGGGAAGTCATGTCTCCACAATCTATCCCTACATGTATATATATTTGTAACTATGTGTACATGTATGTAACTTGTATTCTTAGTAATCTGAAACTATATCTAAATGTTTAATCTATGTCAATGAATAAATTGTGAAATAATCTTACGATGGGTAACTTATATTTATTCAAATCTAATTTGATAAGACTTGAACTCGGAAATTAGTTAATTCTAAATATTGGGTTAGTCATGTTACAGGATTATTTACATAAATTCAATATTAATATAACAACAACCATGCATCATTTCACACAACTTGTATAACAATAATCAAATTTAAAAAACATCATATTCTTTGAACAAAATATATTGCTAATCTGACGTGATCAAAATAAACCAAAAACTAACTGATTGGTCAAATTTTGAAATTCATAATATTTTTTTTTACTTCCTCTATTAATAATTAATTAAACTTCTTAATGAACATTTATTGGCCTAATTCTACTTATCTGACCCAAATTATAGGTCACTTTTTGACTGGGGTTATGGTATAATAACTTTTTTTTATTAGGTTAATGTTCAATTGAGCGCAACGAAACCCTATTACTCTTTACTTATGAATAGAAATACCTAATATGTTAAGTGAACCAGAAAGTGATTTCAATTTTTTTATATCTGAGATGTAGAGAGAAAATGTCTTAGAGGTGATACAGATATGGCTATATCAAATTAATTTCGGGGTTGAATAGAAAAAAGCATTTCATTCTTCAGTTTCTTTAATAGGGTTAACATTCTTATTGTCAACTGTTTCATTTACTAGATGCATGAGTGAACCTTCCTTTTGAAACGTAATGAAATTGGGTAGAACACCTTACTTTTCTGCACAAACCAGGGCTCTGTTTCTTGAAATTTTAACTAAAGATAAAATCCAAATTTTAGTAGATATACTTCAATTTTGATTGGTTAAGCACTAAAATCAATCTAATATCGTCTAATCAAATTACTAAAATTTGAATTTTATCTTAGTTTAAATTTCGTGAAACAGGACCAAGGTTACAGAAGACAGGATTACATGAACTGTAGGGATGGGGGAATCTATGCCTGATTTTTGCCAAATTCCAACATTCTACCCCGGGTTCTTTTACATGTACGGCAATGTCCCGTCCACCATGACTCTCTATCTTTTTTAGTCTTCATTGGAAGGATGGGTGATTTTAAGAATCAACATAAAAAAAATGTCTGCTGAAGAGAATGATTGTGAACTGACAACCAAAAAAAAAAACATTTAGCAAGTAACCAAAAAATCGTACATCATTTCTATCTCACTGCAAAGGAATTTGCTCGTTTTTATATGTTTATGTAGTCATGTACATTCAGGGCAAAAAAAAGGAAGTAGTTCATCAGAATTCAAATCCACGCTATGTGGTATTGTTATCTAATGTCTACTGAAACAAATTGAATTGAATTAGTTTTTTGTCAGCTTCTAATATAAATAGTGGAAAATATATATTAATTTGGCGGACTGATAGTTTCTAAATATCTGAAAATGATCACTCTACTTGACTCTTATATTCACATTGCATTTGAAAGATCTATATATATCCTATACATGACCACAATTTGTAAGTGCCGGAAAAACGAACTGCACGCAAATAAAACTGATAAAACAAACCTGTGGACAACACAGAATATATTAAAGCCCCAATAACACTCTTGTTGTAATTGAATAATATGTCCCAATCTTTATTCTGGCCAACAAATTGTATTATTTTACAATATTCCAATTAATTGATGATGCAAATTTCATCTTAACACACCTAATTTAAAGAATTGGAAAAATTCAACTACATGATTTGAAAAGGTTAACGTAAACCTTTTCAAATGTGACTTGGATTTTAAAATATTTTCGAACCCTCTGGACAAGTAAAATAGGATGTAATGGATATTTTGCACATCAGGTAGGACAAATAAACATCTAGGACTTAGAATAAGACTATTATTTATTTTCTAGAGCTGCCAAGCCAGCAAGAGTGTTATTGTCCCTTTAAAAAAACTTTTACATAAACTACACTATTGAAGTGAACAACAAAATGAAATGAAATGGGGTTTAACGTCCTACTATTCTGCTCCGACAGGGCTAATGAAGACATGCTTATGCCATACAGTATGCTGTGAGGAAAATTTTGCTTGGACAGCAGCCTATGGCCTACTCTTATATCGAATTCCAACTGCCAAGGGATCTTTTACATGCACACCAATGTGTACATGGGACCTCTGTCTTTTGTCCCATCAAAATGACTAGACAGCTGTCATTGGCAGGCCTTCCATCCATAACAAGAGTGTCTTTTAAACCTGACATTCTCAACAACCACCCAACAATATGAACATGTTGATCAATGGGGAGACATTAAAGAATGAAACAGCTGAACAGTGTTTTATACAAACATTTGGATGAGCATAAAATTTTCTTCATCAGATGATCGTAGACACCATAATATGGTTGAACACCATAATATGGTTGAATGGAATGAAAGATCAAATAAAGCCAGAGAAGAATGAATGAAGACTGTCAATAATTGAGACAACCTTGGATTTTGCATGAAATAGTTTCATACCCTCAGCAGTGAAGATATGAAGGAAGAAATGACAAGATCAAATAGACGAATAAATCTTGATTGTCTGTCAACACAAACAGATATTGTAAAGACCTCAAATAGTGTTAAATATCACTGTCAATTGTATCTCTGACCTGTCTACCAGCATATTCCTTGAATACAGGCTTAGATGAAACACAGAATCAATATTACTTCTAAAAATTGATGGAGAGCAAAAGGGTTGAGTATGTACTCCTGTCTTTTATTGTCACCCCCTTTTCCCTTTGAGCGTCATTCCCCCCCCCACTAAATTTTCAAGATGTCTGAAATTTTGTCCCATCCTTAAAACTAGACACTTTATAAAATTGTATTTATTCTCAACAATTAAATAATAGTTAAAGAGAGAGAGAGAGAGAGAGAAATGGGGTTTAACGTCCACTCAACACAAACTAGGTCATTTTGGGACTAACATATGGTTTCAATTTTATTTCAATAATTCGCTTGCGCGTAGGGGTTTTTAGCAGTGGGAGGAAACCGGAGTGCCCGGGGGAAACCCATGCGGTTGAGAAGGCGCCCCTATCTCCATGCCACATACGCTCACACCAGGGTTCGAAACCACAGCCGCAAGCCAGAGGTGACCGGCCAGCTAGAGGTCGAAGCGGGGCACTCTAGACCACTAGGCCATCCCAACCCCCAAATAATAGTTAAAAGCTCAGACTTTAATTATTTCAACTAGAGACATGCCATGACTAAAAAAAACACATCCTTAATACCAAGATGAATCATATTTTAAAGAGAGAAAAAGAAATGGAGTTTAACTCCTCTTGACACAAACTAGGTCATTTTGGGACTAATGTATGGTTTAATTTAATTTCAATAATTTGCTTACGCATAGGGGTCTTTAGCAGTGGGAGGAAACCGGATGACCCAGAGAAAACCCTCAAGGTTGGACAGGCGACCCTACTCCTTGTCACGTACAACCGGGGATTCGAAACCATGCCCATTGACTCAATGACAGACCATATTTAAAAGAATTTTCTTAAAACACAACAATATTATAAGGAATGCATGTACTATTTTAATTTATTTCCTCCACAGACTTGCCATATATAGCTGCAATAAAATATCTCTTAATACAAGGACACAGAAAATAAATTATTCTAAACATAAAGCTGCCATCATCTATTCTAATTAGAGAGATGATGTATTAAGAAGATAACATTATAAATTTAAGGACAGGTATACATAATATGATATAAATGTCAACAATGCTGTCATGTAATACTTTTAATCCGTCAACTTCATGTCCAGACATGTAGAAACAAACTAATGCTAACAGTCTTAAATTAACCCACTACATAGAATTACACAATTTAATACAATCTTTATATTATCTTAAATGTAAAAAAACACAGGTGCTTAAAATATTTTCTCTGATCAAAAATATAAATAGAGTCTAAGTTGAGCATGGATCCCTTTAACCAGCACTAAGTGAATATTTGTAATATTTGAAAATCTAAGAAAAAATACATCCCGCCTTAAATCAAAACATTCTAAAGCATTACATAATTTAACACAACTTTTTATATTTTAACTGCCAAACAACGCCACAGGTGCTAGAAATCTAAAGAGAGTGTTGGTCGAGCATCGATCCCTTTAATCAACAGTGAGTAAATATTTGTAATATTTGAAAATCCAAGAAAAAGGCATCCTGTCACACCTGGCTGGGTCCCAGGTTAACTCATGATTGACTGACAATTTGGTCAGTTACACATACCTGTGAATGAAAATCTTAAACCAGCATGGTCACTCACCTGTAGTTGGGGTCGTAGTTTGGGGCAAGACAGGTACTCCATATAAGAACAAGAGAAGGAGGAGAAAGAAGGGGGATTCCATCACATGTTTTTAACCCCACACCATACATAAATCCTATTACACACAGTAAAAAGATAGGATATACAATACACACGGCAATATCAAGACATCCCACCCCTACATTCAAATTGTAGACCAGTTCACTGTGCTATGATAGGGGTGTCTAGGTTGTGTGATCAGTGAAGTTTGACCAGGTGTTACTATAATTAGACTAGCTATGCCTCCCTGTGGTTTAAAGTGAACTGCAGACTGCGACACCCCGTATATCAATAGGTAATAATCCCTGGATTTCCAACAAAGCAATCTGATGTTTTCTATCCTTCAAGTATTGTGTAGAAAAGGCAGGTAGTTTCTGCTGGTATGTGCATCATTAATTCCCTGGTCATGAAAGTAAGACATCTTGTCTAAAAGTACATATTTTGGTATATAGGTAAAATATGTGTAAAAGTAAAAGAAAATATATGTGTACCTGAATAGCAAGTTTCTATATTGTCTGGCCTGACAAAAAAACCCCAACAAATCTTCAGCCATATGAAATAGAACCACTATTGGACCTTACAGTTGGAATAATAATTTCTTTCAGAAGGCATTTCACAAATAATGGATGATGCATAAGGGAAGCGATATTCATAAGCATTTTGCTTGTTTTCGTATCCTTTAGACCATACAATTGTATGATTATATGTAATTTTATTGAATAAAATATTGTTTAAACAATGCATCAGGTATATAGTCTGAATGAGTGTGAAATAAAACTATAACTATGATAAATGTCACATGAAAATATAATAAGTGTGATACATAACTATATTGAAGTGTGATATAAAACCATAATTAAAGTGTGATATAAAACCATAATTAAAGTACCATATAAAACTATAAAATAAGATGTGATACAAAACCATAATTTAAAGTGTCATATAAAACTATAATAACTGAACTGAATAAACAGTGGTGTAATACATGTGTAATATCTTTATTCAATCCACATTATCTAAAATACATTACACATACAATATACATTTGATCAAGTATATAAAATCCTTGTATACACATGTAATAAACACATGATTTATGGTATACAAAATATAATAATACACATTAGTATAAACATACAGCTATAATATACTTCATACAGATTAATTCATAGAATTGATTGTTTATTATATTTTTCATATGTGGGGGGAGGGATGTGTATGAAAAAAAATGAAATCTACAACTAATTAGGTGTATTAAGCATGGGATCAATCAATTAACCAGTCCCTGTTTTTTTTAACCCTTTAAATATAAAACTCCATAAATAGCTATTACTTAACCCTTTAAATGATTGGACTGACAGAAGTTTAACTAATGTTTATAGTTTGTAAATGAGTTACTGTTCATCTATTTTGGTTGGTAATCTAGATAATAAAGATTAATGTTAAAGGCAACAATGGCCCCTAATCTATACAAAATAGGGTTCTAAAACATCAAAGGTTTAATCATCAGAAGGAACGTGTATTACCTGGAGGGAATTGACAACTTACATTAACTGATTGATTGAATCCTTATAAATGTATAAATCTTGTTTTCAATGTATTATGAGACTATCCCTTTAAAAATGGATTTATACTATCCTTACAGTCTACTACATGTACTTACTATGCACATATTTATCAAAGTTCATTTATTGTGATTCACATATTTTGGACAATATCTATTTTTCACTGGTTAACCCATACTCACACTTAATTGAGAAAAAAATTCAAAATATCAACAGCCGATAATCTCTAAAATCTGACTCAATCTGGTTAAAAAGAGGCCCATCAAAAGATTTTTAAAAATCTCATTTCTTAATTTCATGGAAGGAAAAATAACAAATATACATGTAAAAGTGTGAGACTTTTCAATGTTGGTCAATATATAACACAATATTGATTCTTCTTACATTTTCTCTAAATTTGGCAAGAATAAAAACATAATTTTTCTTCCAATTAATACTTTTATGCTAATTATAAAATATTTCTTTTTTTTATCAAGTGAATCAAGAGAGAGAAGTGGGGTTTAACGTCTACTCGGCACAAACTTGGTCATTTTGTGACTAACATATGGTTTAATTCTATTTCAATAATTAGCTTGTGCGTTGGGATCTTTAGCAGCGGGAGGAAACCAGAGGACCCGGAGAAAACCCACAAGGTTGGATAGCAAGTGAATCGAACTAAATTGGATTTGAAATCACTTGACTGAACAAGAAACATTCAAAGTCACAACGACATGATGTCATTAGTCCTGTATATTCCAAACACAAAGCAATTTTAAAATGTTTTTTTAATACCCCTGTAAATAGTTAACTGTCTTTACAATCCCTTTAATTGTTTAAATTTACAACTGACCAATAGAGTTGGGAGTCCCACTGAGTTGGGTTTTGAAAGGGAATGGACAATGATAAGGTTTGTTTCACAAGTTTAATGTTTACAGCTGCTTCCAGATCATCCCCAGCTGTGGATTGTTTTTTCATGGGGTGTCAACTTTCCCTCCAGGCCATAAAGGACATTAAAATGACCAATTACATACCACAAAGTAAACCCAACAGAAAGATTGTGGACAAGGGTCACCGTTTAAGCAGCTTGATAAAAGGGATAAGACTTTAAGGAACTTTTGTTTCAGATTTATTCAAGATGTGTCTTAAAGTAAACTATTCTCAGAATTATTTGACCTAATTTCATTCAGAGATACTTCAGACTTCTTGACCCTACTCAAAAATATTTACTATTTAATCAAAGATGCAGCATATTAGATCTAAAGCTGTCTACTATTATAATTAAAGATGGATCATGTAAGAGCTAAATTTGTCTAGTGCAGGTCTTTAATTGTCTACAAATGTTACATAAATTATATTTTAGACATTAATTTACCTGACTAGCCTATAAACAACTCTCTAGACTATCAGATGGCCATGATATCAAATGGATTAGAAAAATGTCAGTTTGATAATTTAACATTAAAATGAATAATTGAGACTTTATTTTCGTACCAGTGGTACTTGACAATCAAGACTATCCAGTCAAAACTTTGCACATTCATAACCTTGCTCAGAATAAAATAATTTGACTGAAATTTTTAATATACCGTACATGTATTTTTGAACTATTATCTCAGAATAAAATAATTTGACTGAAATTTTTAATATATATGTATTCATTATAATCTATCTTTGAACTATTATAGCCAACTCTTAATCTAAACCTTACATAATATAATAACTTTATTCATAGAGAGAGAGAGAAAGAGAGAGAGAGAGAGAGAAATGGGGTTTAACATCCACTCGACACAAACTAGGTCATTTTGGGACTAACACATGGTTTCAGTTTTATTTCAATAATTCGCTTGCGCGTAGGGGCCTTTAGCAGTGGGAGGAAACCAGAGTCCCCAGAGGAAACCCACAAGGTTGAGAAGGCACCCCTATCTTCATGCCACATACGCTCACACCAGGGATCGAAACCACAGCCCCAAGCCAGAGGTGACTGGCCAGCTAGAGGTCGAAGCGTGACACTCTAGACCACTAGGCCATCCCCCCTTTATTCATAGTATTTTAAACCTATTTAATTTCGATTAAGGTATATAGTGTGACATTTTGCTGGAAAGATGATGATTACCTTACATCAGGGCCTTCACTGAAACTTTTGCCCTGAGGCACCACATAACTTGGCTTATGAGGACCCTGCTGTATAATTTAACATTATGATCAATCATTGAATCTTTTTAACATACAATTTTTTGAAAATTGAACCACTTAATTTCAAAAGTTTTACGCATCTTTTTTAAAGCGGGTTTCCGACGGCTAAATACATTGATGTATGCAACAGATAAACCATGAGCAAGTATAAACAGAGAACTGGTACAGGTATAATTATTATCAATCATCTATATTGAGTTGATCAACTACATACCATGGCCACTACCCTTGGCAAGACATTATATACCCTCCAGCTTTACACACTTTAATCACCATCATCATAATACTAATCTTATTATATATCAATAAAACCAGATATACCTTTCAAACCATTGTACATCATTACATAGGTATAGGCCTATTATTAATAATAACAGATCAAACTCTCTCTTTATAATCTTTCAAACTATTGCATACTAGAACAGGTCAACATTTCCAAAATTGGCATCATACATAACAACAAAGGTCATCTTGAAAAAAAAGATAATAAATAGTAAAAGTTGAAATAGAAGAATACATAGGAAGATATTAGTAATCTATAAGAAGAAAGCCCTTGACATTTTAAAATCAATGAAGAGGAGGCATTTGGATGAGACAAAAAAACATAGGCTCATGTATATGATTGGGAGAACATTAAGGATCTTCAGAGGGTTGGAAATCAAAACTCGGGTTATATTGAGTTAAGGTTGAGTCAAGTGGTATGGTTTCAATTCCTCCCACTACTAACTCAAGGAAATTATTGAAAGAACAAATGGAGTCCTCTCTCCCCCTTCCCTATATATCCCCCCTTCTCTTTCTCTCTCTGAATCCATTCAGTTGAACTATCAGGTAGACATGAAGACTACAGTTTGACCTTTAATATGTATAAAACTGATGAAGGTTAGTTCTGTTTACCTGCTTCATCATGTTGTTACATCACCTGTCATTAACCTCATCATTTACATAGGTAAATATTATATCTACCTCGATAATCAACCAGACAGGTATATATATTCTAGACACATCATTTATAAGCCAAGACACCTTTAGATAAAGTGTTTTATCCTTATTAACTAATTAATATACTTATTACTATATATCAAGTCGACTTATATTGTCATTCATTATATCCCTTATATTGATAACTATCCTCATTTTAATTTTGTCCACCTGGACGTATATTCCCAACCTAATATAAGGGGTCTTTCGGGATTACCATAGTTTCTAGGAAGCACACACCCAGTTTTTGCACATTAGTATACAAATCCAAGAACGGAAAACCTTTCATTGGTTTCTTGGCTTATTTTTGTGGTTATCATAAATATTATTCAGAATAATTAATGCTACATAATACAAAATATCAAGCGATATATTTGTTGAAATATGTTAATGGGAATGGAAGCTTATTGTCCATACTTCATTTGAAGCTGGCCTCTGTTATCTCCAACCAAAAATCAAAAATGTCTGATTCTCAAAACATTTGAGAAGGAAATCTGCTTTGGGAAAATCATAGGATAGATTTGTACGATCAAATAGGCCTAGCAGTAACATGTTATTGTAGCTAATATTTTAAACAATAGCAGTACAAAGACAGACTTAAGTTGAAATGGGGTGATTTATTCATCTCATAACGTTTCAGGTTATATAAGACCCTTTATCATTTTTAAATCAATGTCTGCTCTCTCCACCAGCATGATTGTTTTTTACAACAACAACACAGATCTATCGGCATGTCCATGTTGATCTTGGTGCTTAACGTCTGCTTCCATGGAAGGTGATATCGCAGACAAGTTGTCTTCTTTTCATTATCTTAGTGCACAGGCAAGGGTCTTTCCTGTGAGAGGAAACCAGAGTACCCGTAGTAAATCCACAAGGTTGAGAAGGCGCCCCTATCTCAAAACCACATACACTCACACCAGGGATCAAAACCACAACCGCTAGCCAGAGGTGACCGGCCAACTAGAGGTTAAAGCACAGCACTCTAGACCTCTGCTACTATGTTAAAGGAGTGTTGCCCCCACCTCCCCCATCTTAAATAATAAATAGAAACTTACCTTCTACAACTAATTTTATTAACTGTGCTACTTCTCCTACAGTATTTATAAATGTACACATATAAACTCCACCATCGTCTCGCTGTAAATTCTGAATTTTAACTCGATTCATCTCAACAATCATACGTAAGGTGTCTTTAATAACTCGGCCATCTTTCATCCATGTTAACGTTGGTTGTGGAGATCCTTTCCCTTCACAGAAGAGTTCTATACTGTCACCACGGCGCCGCTGTAATAATTTTGGTGAACTTGATGTGATTCTTGGAGGTGCTGAAAATAAAGAAATCAGAATTAATAAAGTCATGACAATCTGACCTGGTATCTAATTTTAACCCTTTGAACACTGACTATACATGGGGTGTTGCACGTCCCTCCCTGGATTTACAGTACATCATATTAATTATGACGTCAACGTAATTGGAGCTTGACAAGCCCCAAGCCGCAAAACCGACATTTCGGGTATATGCAATACAACGTCAAGCCGGTTTTGCCGCATTTCGGGTTCTAAGGGTTAATTCATAAATTATGTATCTACTCTCAATACAGAATTTTGTAAGGGAAGGGGATGTGAGACAGGGGAGAACAAGGGGTGGAGGGAGAAGGTGTATCTTTTTAAAACTTAATCAGTAATAATCCATGCTGAAACAATTTCATCTTGGTTGAATGTGGCTCTGGTTAGTATGACATAGGTAAAGGGAGATAACTCCACAAAGAGTACAGTCCATCCTGACATTTGATTGCTTTCATCTTGTAAATCTTCATGAAGACTTTAAACAGTAGGTCATTTTATTGGCTGGGCAAGGAGAAGATATATATAAATGAAATTGGGTTTAACTTTCCACTTTTCTGCACCAACCGGGCTATAAAGGAAATTTGGACAAGTACAGAGTGAGTGGCTGAGTGAGTAAGACCTTCGCTCGCTTACATGCAGATCCCAGCGTTGTCCGAGAAAGTACATCTGTTTTTCCGGCATGGTTCCTCCTTATCAGTGGTGAAGGACCGAGGGCTTGGCAAGGGACAACATATAGTCATTCGGATGGGTCAAAAAACAGATCCCGTGTACACATTGGTAGTTGAAATTCAATACAAGAGTAGCCCATAGCGCCGCTGTCAGGGAAAATCTTCCTTCATCGCACACTGTATGGCACATGCCCGTTCTCATTAGCCCAGTCGAAGCAGAACAGTAGGACGTTAAACTTTTTTCTATTTCATTTCACATACACGCCAATGTGTAGACAGGTTTTTTAATGTTTGTCCCATCTGTACGAATAGAGAATGGACACAGTTTCAAGCCAGGCCATGTATGGAAAACCTGACATCACATAACCTAACAATTGTTAATAGTTTGTTTGTACGATCTCTGTTCTTTGATAGATCAATCATTAAAAATTCTGAATATGTTACAACTTGCAGTCTGAAATCAATGGTCTCCATTCATTCACATAGCATAATTAATCAGGTGACATTAGTAAAACTTCTGTTGAGAAAAAACTAAAGACATATTCAAAGACAAGTCACTGATTCAATTTTGCAGCACTCATTAACTTCGAGCTAAGCAGCTGCTTTTGTTTGTCCAAAATATAATTTTGTTCAGATGACAAGTGTAAATATTGGAATTTTGAAAGAAAATCAGATAGAAAAAAAGAAGGCATGTCCCTTACATATCGATCTATGTATTCAAAGTTTATAAACGCAACATGAGCACTGAATTAACTTGCCATGCAGGTGCAAAGCAAGAGTCATGGGGATGGGGTGGCCGAATGGTTAGCATGTGCATGCTGTATCATAAGATCTCTCATTGAGTCAACTGGCGTGGCTTCAATTGCGCAGTTGTACGTGACAAGGAGTAAGGTCACCTGTCTAACCCTGTGGATTTTCTCTGGTTCCTTCCCACTGCTAAAGACCCTACATGCAGGCCAAATATTGAAATAAAATTGAACCATATGTTGGTCCGGAATGACCTAGTTTGTGTCAAGTGGAGGTTAAACCCCATTTCTATCTCCCTCTCTCTATCAGAAAGATAGGTTGCCAGGCAATGAAACATATGCCCACAGCAGCTAAATCATACGGGCAGTCAACAAGAATTGTCGCATATTTTTACTTTTTTTGAAAATGAAACATTTATAATACACTAAATCAGAAAATCATTAGAATTTGTTAGGTTTTTATAAAGTTCTGTCCCATGCTAACGTTTAATAGAATACGAAACATTTATTATCATGGATTTAGATGTTCAGTTATCAAAATTCATTGAAAATCAATATACTTGTTCGTCCCAAGACCTTAAAGTCTGTGTATCAGTCTGAAGTCAATCCGATGGCAAGTTTGGCCTTAGAGCTTCACAAGATTTTTTCAAAGTGATCAAGGGAGATAACTTTGGCAGTACTTATCGGAAATAGCTGAAAATCAATAGGTTTCTTCGGTTTATGATCTTAAACACTGTGTAAAAACTTTAAGTCAATCAGATATTAACTTTGGCATGTAAAGCGTCCACAAGATTTTTTGAAGTGATCCAGGGCCATAACTCTGGCAGTAATTATCGGAAATCACTGAAAATCAATACGCTTCTTCGTCTCATGATTTTAAACACTGTATATATTTACAGTCAATCAGATATTAACTTTGACCTCTAGAATGTATAAATTTAAAACAATCACATAATTAAATCCAAATATATCATCAACAGGTACTGTGAAATCCTCCACTGTTCCTTTAAACATGCATTATGCAAGAGCAAAATCTGCCTATAGTAGGTCTTTCTTTAGGCCTGAAATGTTATAAAAACTATTAGACATTAATTCACTTATTCAGACCATAATCAACTCTGGACATCGAGGCTAGAATGAGATTTTTGTTGGATTGTAGTTCGATTCGCTGTAATATTTTCCTTCGTGATTTACCAATAAAAATGGATAACCAAGACTACTGGTTTTGTCTTACCGACTTTAGTAATGATGACCGAGGCTAAGCAGAACTTTCATTCGCCTAGTTGTAAGTTAATTGTGGTTCAATTTGATAGAAATTTTCAGCAAATTGGCTTTACATTAGCTAGTTTTTAACTATTGTAGTGAGAACTGCCAACTCGTTATCTAATCTCCCATAATGTACCTTTAAAAATTGCACTATAAATGATTTATTTCTACTCGTCCCTGTCAAAAGTTAGCAAACAAAAAAAAACTTTCATTGCAGGATGAGTTCTAAGAAATAAAAATGTTCCTGGAATTTCAAATTGTAAGTGATTGGCATGAAGAGGACAATGTTTTGAGAGAGTGTGTGGACACCGTCTGTTGGTTTTTTCAAACATCAATGGATATTACTTCCGTCTCAAGTAGATGAATTAATTGAATACACTATAAGATGTGTTTTTTCTTACCAAGACGATCAAGAAGTTGTCAGTATTTCTCTAAGAACAGACGGTATTAACATTGTGTTCGGTTCTTGTTTCTTTTGTTTGGTAATAAACGGAAGTAATTGAATACACTATCCGTAACCTGTGTTTGGATCCTGTTTTTATGGGGTTTTTTACTTGGACGATCGTGAAATTGTCAGTATTTCTGAGAATAGACGGTATTAACATTGTGTTTGGATCTGGGTTTTTTTTTCCTGAGAAAATAGTGAAGCTGTTGGTATTAAACAGAACTAATTGAATACACTATCCGTAACCTGTTCAGATCCTGTTTTTTTTTTAGTTTTTTTTACTTGGACGATAGTGAAATTGTCAGTATTTCTAAGAACAGACGGTATTAACATTGTGCTCTGATCCATTTAAAAAGAATCAAAGGAAGAAGGAAATATATATCAATAGAATACACTGAGACAATTGTGTAGTTGTCGGTATTTCTGAGAACCGACGGCATACAGAGATCTGGGTAACGATATCTTGTCTCTATTAGTTTGTAAATAAAAGGAATTAAAGGAAGCAGGAAATAATACAAAGAATCACACCTCATACTCTTATCTTAAATTCCTTTCATCGTCTTGCTTATCGTTTTGATTGAAAGTCGTGTCATGAATACCCTCCGTCCGATCTATCAGACACCACGAATATTAATTAACTTATAATGACCTTATTTGGTCTTGGATACAGAATTGAGGTTATTGTCTCGATTCCCTGCCAGGAAGGTTCTGAAAGAGGCTCGTTACCACAAAAGCGAACAGTTAATTAACGCAATAGATGCACGTCTTAACTTCAGCTTGAGACTTAAATTGACCAATCAGAGTCAATGTAGGTTATATCCGTCCAGATATTGGCACAGGTGGCAGCACGGATAATAGTGTCTGCTCTTGTTCTATTTATAAATTCGTATGACGGCTAATTAGCGCTTGGACATTTCATAACCATCTATTGAGGAGTTTGGCAAGTTGATTGAATGTCCATGTAACAGACAAAAATCTTATTGAATATCATATCCACAGTCGATTTTCACCACGCTTTGACAACAATATAAGATGAAATGAAACCGGTACCTTTCTCAGTTTATCTGTCTTCAGCCATACTTATGTCCGAATCAATATAATCTTAAACCATGTCTAATTATATCAATAGCTGTCCGATCCAGTGGAACAAGAAATAGATTATCACAGATGTCCGTCATTTGGTATTCTAAACTAATGTTATGGTCAGCGTCTCTTCCCATTGCTTGTCTCTTTATTTATATCGGCAAACTAACTTATAGCCTATGTTTTAAGCTTTCCGAGATGAATAATGATAATCTATGGGAATGGTGAAATGGAAGGGAATGGGGTTTAACTTTTTGCAAAATTCAGATGGTTCTTAGCGGCTAATGCCCACTGACCTAACGGTGGTTCCCCATGAGATGTTCGAACACCAACCTAGTGCCCATTGGTATTAAGTTACAAGGGATGCCAAAAATCTGCTTTTATTTCCAAGTAACCAGGGTCATACTACCAAAACTCAATAATAATGATGGGATTTTCCTGTTAGATATATACTACCAACATCGTATAATGAGGAAATACAGTTCTGTGCCCTATGAAACAAGAAAGTAACTAAACAAGAGGGGAACCATAAAAAAGCTTCACACTTTTTAAAACTTGTCATCTGCAAATTTCTTCTTGAAAACCATCTATAACATACAATGCAGATAACTAAATGAAATGACGTTTTACATCGACTGGGCTGATGAAGACATCTGCGCTACAGCCTACCATGCTCTTATATTGAATTCCAATTGCGAATTGTTCTTTTATGGGCACATCATTGTGTACACAGGACCACATGTATCTTCCCATCTGAATGACTATACTATTAAGTCTCTTGCTAAAGTGGGAATCATGCCAGAAAATCAAGATGAATTTTCTTGGACAACACTGGGACCACCACATTAGCAAAGCAATGTCTTTTGGGAGCACATTGTAAATCATCTCCAAAGGGGAAGACAGTCAATGGCGTGTCACAAATGGTATCGTATCCCCTGCAAAAAAACACTTCTTCTAAAAAAGCCATTATATTGTTCTCTATATAAAAATCCACAATGTCAATCAACAAAGTCTGAGAAAACTGTCAATTCACTTCATTGAAGAAGTCCGGAAACATCAAGATATTATGAAGTCTCAATGGGCAATATATTCCAAACTAATCCTGTCCATCAAACACAGTTTCAGAATGAGTATTGGCTAACAGTTCTTTTTACTCTTGGTTAAAAGTCTCATAAGTGTTCTTTTTAGATTTGCCACAATGAAATATGGTATACTTTATATGGTAAAATCAGAGCCACGATGGCTAAGTGGGCAGGATGCTGGATCGCTAGCCCGGAGGTCGGGTGAAAAATGTAGACTGTAGAATGTTCACAAGAAATTGGGGACAAACATACGGAGGGATGGAGGCGTTAGCAATATACAACCACTTTTACATGAGTTATTAAACCCAGCTATTTTTACCTTCTAACATATTTGTATTGACAGGTGAACCTGCTTTCCACTACCAATTCTATGAAGGTCAGAGGTTGTATAAGCATGATTGTTAAAGAGCATGAAACAGCTGTGGTACAGGTTAATAAATTAGATAAATACAATAATAAGTTCATCCATTGTCTCAAGGCTTTATCTTTAAATATAACTGTATCGATAATCCATTTTAAAATGACAATTATTGCACAGGACCTATAAATTGGAAAATAAAACAATAGTTCATCCATGTCTTAAGGCTTTCATATTGAATACTGTTGTTCAATTTCGAATCGATAATCCATTTCAAAATGGCAGAGTTTACTGATTTAACATAACCCACTGAAAGGCTCCAAACAAAGTTATCTCCAGCAAAAAAGAAAACAGCTTTTCACAAGCAGGTTGTAATCCCATGTCTTTGGTCCACTTTCATTTTACTGGCTTAACATTTGGTGCATTGTTGTTGTTTTTCTGTTGTAATAGATCTTTTTGGATTAGGCAAACCTTCATAAAATTATGGTTAACTAATATTTTTATTTTTGGCATTTTGTGGGAATTAAATTTTGCTAAGGCGTGTGGGAATGGGGAAGGAAATGGGGCATCAAACCATTAAAACACCAATTGAACAGGTAGACATGAAATACATTGCCATTCAAACAATGTAAACTTATACCTGAGTGCCACACACAGGTTCTACCTGAATAACACTTGTCTATCAACACCCATTCTATACTGGTAACAGATTACAGGTAAATTATAAACACTTTTTAATGTTAACAAAACCATGACCCATCATGTTATAAATAAATCTTCATTATACATGGTGGTTTGATAGGTGCTATATCTACACTATTGTCCAGCACAGAATTTTGTTTTTATCGACATCTATAATACATGTCCAGCACTAAGTTCCAAATGCCCAATACTAATCTACTGGTGCTTGTCCTGCAAGTACCAAACTCTTAAAGGTAGTTTTTATTACTATTGCAGCGGCCTCAAACCACACATTCTTGTCTCCAGTTCAGAATTGCAACCAAACTAATGAACAACAGGAAAAGAAACTTTTTTAAATCACAATTATGAAAGAGCAGTCATAATGGCACAATTTCCAGTTTTTTAATATAAACTGAATACATATTCTTCCTAGCACCTTTGCAAAAATCAACGGTTGTCAATGAAGATATTTAACTTCCAAAATGGTGACAGAGAAACTAGATTCCGTAATAAAAGATAGGTTGCCAGGCAACGAAACATACGCCCACAACAGCTAAATCGTCCGGGCAGTCAACAAGGGTTGTCGCATATTTTTACTTTTTTTTGGTAATGAAACATTTGTAATACACTAAAATCTGAGTAACAACTCATTATGTAATTATCAGAAAATCATTAGAATTTGTTTGCTTTTTATAGAGTTTTGCCCCACGCTAACAATTAGTATAGGAAACATTTAATATCATGGATTTAGCTGTTCAGTTATCAAAATTCATTGAAAATCAAAATACTTGTTCATTTCAACACTTTAAACTCTGTGTATCAATCTGAAGTCAATCGGATGATAAGTTTGGCATCTACAGCGCAACAAGGTTTTTTCAAGTGATCAAGGGAGATAACTCTGGAAGTAATTATTGGAAATCGTTGAAAATCGGATATTAACTTTGGCTTTTAGAGCGTCCACAAGATTTTTTGAAGTGATCAAGGGCCATAACTCTGGCACTAATTATCGGAAATCGCTGAAAATCAATAGGCTTCTTCGTCTTATGACCTTAAACACTATGTGTATAACTTTGGCCTCTAGAGCGTCCACAAGATTTTTGGAAGTCGTCAAGGGCCATAACTCTGGTAGTTATTATCGGAAATCTCTGAAAAACAATAGGCTTCTTCGTCTCATGACCTTAAACACTGTGTATAAATCTAAAGTCAATCGGATATTAACTTTAGCCTCTAGAGCGTCCACAAGCAATTGTGGACGCCGGACCGACGGACGGACAGACGGACGGACGGACGGAAGGGGGCGACGACAATATACGACCACATTTCAATGTGGGCGTATAAAAATGAAATGGGGTTTAATGTTCTACTCTATCCTTATTTTGAAATGCAACTGCCATGGGATTTGTAACATGCGCACCAATGTGTACATGGGACCTCAGTTTTTTTTATCCCATCCAAACAAATTTACGATGTCCTGTACCACTGACAAGGAAAATCCTGATAAACTTTCTCAGCCAACACAGGAATCAAACACAGAACCTTGGGTTAACGAGCCAACGTCTTACTCACTGAGTTTTCATGGCTCCCCTCCATAATAAAGACAAAGACAGACCTGACTGAAGACAAATATCTGCATCTTTAATTCAAGCCTGTTGGTGTTCATCTTGACAGGAAATCATTTGTTACGTGGGAGATAATAGATGTCAAATAAATGTGGAAATAAGAAAATTAGGAGCGGACTGTCTACAGTTATACTTGCAGACAGCATTAAATCTGGTTGAAATTCACTTAAATTAATTCAAAGATCAAATTTTCAATAATTATTTTAAGATCTTTGTACATCTGAGAGGAGAGAAAGAGAGGAAGGGGGCTTTCACAGATTCCAAACAATATCAGATCATTTGGGACTTACCTGATTTTTGTATATATTAAGCTTCTACACGTGAATTTGTTTGATTCAGGGATTATAACCTCCCTAATACCAGATCATTTTGAGACAAACATATGATATTACTATGTTACTGAACTTTCATCATTGGTAGAAAGAGTTATGTAAAACCCACATGGACATGTGGGCAAGCCTAAAAATCATTTAGTGACTAGGTAATCAGAAAATGACATTTAAATGCTCCCTTGGCCAAATTCTCCAGAGGGTATTATTTTGAACTTTATCTCTTTTTTTTTGTTGATCTAATAATAAATAAATTGCAGAATATCCAATAATGTTATTTCAACTTGTTTATTCACCCATTATACAGCAATTCTCATAAATAGCCAGCAAATTACTATTAATGCCGGTATCTCCCTATCTTGTCTTATTTATGCGTTATCCATTTTTCCCAAATTATCGTCAAAAAAGAGCGCTATTAATTCCTCAATGAAATTAGCTGTAAATCAGCAGAGTGTGTAATAATTTCACCTCAATCACGCCATCTTATTGCTCGAGCATGATTTAAGAGCAATAACACCACTCTAGTGTTTTAATAAAACATTCTTAGTGGAGGAATCTGAGCGACACTGATCATGTAATTTCTACTAAATACTAATATTCTCATTGTTAATATCATTACACACAGAAATGATGCTTTTATCGACTCTAACAAAGTGGCTTTGTAGTCTAGAAAAACACTGATTTGCTTCCATTATAAATACGATCATATTTCTCCTAAGAAGCCATTATATTTGTTTTAATAAATCTTGATGTCAATGGATGATCGATCCATAAATGATGTAAATGGTGTAACCTATTTCAATTTTTGATTAGAACTATTCTCTATTCATATCTTCATCTTTTGAAATGGAACTGGGTTTCTCATGCTTCTTCTACTTGCACCAATGGGAATATTGAAGATGGACCTACTAATAATATGAGGGAATTTTGCCCAGACAGCATAGTTTGTTGAATTCCATCAAAAATGTGTACATAAGTAAACAGTTTTCTGTTCCATCTGAACAACTAGACACTTTGTTCCTTGCCAACTCCAACATCCTCAACAACTGACAAAGGAAAACCAAGGCTCAAAAATTCCAAGGAACTTTCTCAACCAACAAATGGATCGAACCTTTGACTTCCTTGTTGGTGTGTCAACATCCTATTAACTGAGACATCGTGGCCCCCTCATTCAATAGACAGTATAATCTATTAGTTACACTTATGTAATCCTACAATGAAACCAAAATGTCAAAAAGAAACCAGAGTGACATTTGAACACAATTGATTATTTGTAGCTAGCAATTACTTCACAAATTTTAAAGGAACTTTTTTTTTAGGGTGAAATATTTCTGAACTCCTAATGAAACTTTTAAGTGCATACATGGCACATCTGTGCCAGTCATTATAACGAGTTTGGTGTGATATTTTTCAAATACCAGCAAATGGTCACACTTTCAGTTAGATAATACTGACAGCATGCCAATGAATCATCTAATTGGTTTTAAATTGAGTTCAGTGTCTAATGCAGTCCTTCTAGTTCACCAACACCTTCTCTGCTCCCTACTTTTTTTTTAATGGTCAACGCATTCTCTAAGACACTATCTAATGAGAGTAGCACAGGTTGTTTGGCTAATGAGTGGATGTCTTCGTATCATTCATAGCTTCATCAAGTAATGATGCAGAAAACATTTCTATAAAGAACTCTGACAACACCATGAGATGGTTTAAGGAAGCAGAGTTCTACTGATTAAGAAGTTGGAACTGGAACCATCTGATCATAGATGCTCCATGATATTATCAGGGTGTATAAAATTACTGCCTGCAATCTGATATTTAGTAACACCGTATATAACATTGGTAAATTAGAATGAATGAAATGAGGGTTAACGTCTTACTCTTCTGCACCAACAAGGATAGTGAAGATGGGGAGGGAGAGAAATGGGGTTAATCGTCCACTCAACACATACTAGGTCATTTTGGGACTAATACATGGTTGAATTTTTTTATTTCAAGCAGTGGGAGGAAACCGGAGAGAACTTTCTCTGCCAGCTCAAAGATCGAACCAGGAACCTCTTGGTTAGCAAACCAGCACTCATTCTCACTGACCCATCCATCATATTTCAAAGCAAAGATTTCATTATACTCTCGCTCATATTTCGAATCTGGATTTATTTGTCTGAGGAATGGTTTATATAAAAAAAAAAAGACATTTTGTCCATGGAGAATTGTAATGTTAATGATGTGTAAACCATACTTTTTACTCATATCAGTCAATTCATGTTCTGTCTTAAATTATTCATGTTCTGTTTTGATTTTTCTTTTCATCAGAAAAAATATTAAATATAAAATTAGGTTGGCTTTTCATTCAAATAGCTATATTATTACAAATTGTAAATTTCAAGGATATTCTGCATAATATCAGATAGAATATTTATGAAGTTAAACAATGCATTATCAGCAGAAATATATGAACTATAAAAGTAATACAGGGGTTTTGTTTCAAAAATATTTGCCTGTCTTGACAGACTTGCAGTGAAATTGACTGACTGGAGAACTGACTTGTCAATCAATTTGAATGCCATCAAATTATAATTTCATAGTTTTAATGTAACATCAACACCAATAGAATTACAATTTAGACATGTAATATATCTCTAAAGGGATAAGGCCAGAAATGGTTGTATAATGCTTTGAAAAATATTATCTTGCTCATCAAAATTTACCAAAACACATCAAACTTGGACAGACCGGTAAAAATATCAAATGAAACCCCTGTTACAATATATGTGAACAAATTTACCCTGAAAGCCCTTTTAAAATATATATATACAATATTTGATGACTGCTTAAATTTTGAAATGAAAACCCTGTTATTTAGTGGACAGTATAAATTTCAACTAGACCTTTCCCAAACAGTATACAGCTATCTGGATATATCAGTATATATACTATTAAATATATGAGGTGACACTTTAAATTTTAACTATATCATTCGCCAAACACCATAGGTATCTTGCTAATAGATCTAGATGGCAGTTTAAAATTTAACCACATTTTTCCCCAAACACTATATTAGTATCTTGCTAATAGATCTAGATAACGTTACATACTATTAGCCACATCTGATACTTCACACACTAAAACACCTTGATGACAATCTATATATTGATGATCCCAACCCAATTAATCCCCACATTCTACAGTGCTACAAATACTGAATGATGCAGATATTCAATTTGATGTTCCTTTGATTCCAACATTATCAATGATTCATTTTAAAGAGATAAAAGACTGAGAACTGTAGTCTACTTAATCAAAGATTCATTAATTTAATCAACCCACAACAGATGTTATAAATATACATATACGGTATATATATATATTTACAAACATTGCAGACCTTTTTAATGTGAAATTGAGCCCGTTGTACATGTCAAAAGTGCACATAGATGAAACAATGGGTTTTATCATGGCTATCTATTATTCAGATACAATCAAATTGATATCTATATGACTGTGCAATCTGTCACGACAATGAAATGAACAAGTTTTATTCAATAAAGTGATATTAAAATTTTATGTTGCTAAGTGAATCAAATTGAACTAAACAACAGCTTTGCCAGGCAACCGAAAATAAATATATCGATAGTTTGGAGGGTGCATGAAATGGTTAAAGCGAGTTAACTCCCAAATCTCTGTGTTTAGATTATTTCAATGAGAGGGGAACTAACTCTATGCTCAGTTTTGTTTTTAAATATAAGGTTCTTCTTTATGATGGATGGATTGGAAAAGAAAAAAAAATTTTGGTGATCATCATATTCCAAATGTTTGCTATATAATTCAAATGTCCTTTGAATTGAGGATCATCAATCTCAATTTATTTAGTATTGTCATTAATTGTCGTTACATTCAGTATTTTCATTAATACACTAATGCCTTAATTCTGAAAACAAGGCAAGTAATTATATTGGTTCTATACACAACTATAATAAACAATATTTGAATTGTGAAGCAGCAACCTGATAAACTTACAATTTATTCTTATTAACCATCTGCTACTCCATGTCAAACAGTTTTAAAAAGCTCAATAATTTGATCAATATCCCTGTTACTGCAGCAAACGTATTGTATTATGTATAAGGCAAATTAATTAGTTGTCTGAGGCCACATGTGTGGTCTGTGTCCATAGTTTTAAGTCATGGTCTGAGTCCTGTTTAATGGCGGCAATGTAAACATGTGCTCGTAGAAAAGTTAGAGCAGAAACTGATAGCGAATTGTTCTAAAACCGTTATCTCGGCTCCGTTCATGTAAGATAAATAAGGGCAATGGTTTTCTGAATTGTAACGGCAGTTGAAGACGAGTATTTAGACTTTGGCATTAGTATGGTAAACCAGTAAAGACAGGCTATTTATCGAACATGGTGAATCAAGTGTGTAACGTCCGCCAGTAGTAGGCCTATGTACAGTCAGTTTTGTATTATTATGGTTTAACGGTTCTAATGTTTATGGTATGGTACGGACATCCTATAGAGTTGTAAAAAAGGAACAATAAACGGTTCAAGATACATATTAGACTATTGTTTTTGATTACGGCTGCTATATTAGTTTTAGAACGAGCAGTTAGTTTCACACAACTGTAATGAACAATAACAGACGGAAATTTCATTGTGAAGTGAGTTTATAGTATTAATCATGGCATCAACTCGCGAACGAGCCATAAATTTAATAGACTTTGGTGAAGATGACAATGACAATATTGATAGTGTGTCAGTACATCACGACAGTAATGTCAGTAAAAGAACTAACGTTTCAACTTCTGTGATTCGGGCCCAAGAAAGAGCTAAAATTGCAGAATTATTAACAGAAAGGAAGTACTTAGATAAATCTCAAGAAATACAACGGATGCAGTTAGAAATTAACATTGCTAAGGCTCAAGCCAGAGAAAAGGCCTTGACAGAATTAGTCCATGAGGAGGAAAATGAACTTATAGTGGTTTCTGAAATTAATTCTGTTGAAAATGTTGTTAGTCCCGGTAATCAGCACGAGACACAGACAGTTCATGAATCTAGTAATAACGCTACACCGATACGCCATATCCAGAATAATGGTCACAGTTTCCCAGAGCGTTCACCCTTACAAAGCAATTATGCATCACAACAGCCAACAGTAAATAACGAATTGTCAGCAAACGCAGTTCCATTTGAACCGATGCCCTTAAATGATAATGGAAATTATCACAAGTTTAACCCCCCACCGTCAACAAGGGTAGACAACTCTACTGATGATATACTGACAATGCATAAACAATTAATGGCAGCAATGTCTCTGCCTCAGCCTGAGATAAAGAAATTTAAAGGTGATGCGATGGAGTATGATACTTTTCGTAGTGCCTTTGTAGCTAGAATCAGTTCAAAATTAAATGAACCTGCTGATCGTTTGTATTACTTACAACAGTTACTTGAAGATGAACCGAGATATTTGATTGACAGTTGTTTACATTTAGAGCCAAATGAAGGGTTTCAAGAAGATGTCAGCCTGTTAGATAATGAATATGGAGATCCGTATAAAGTGTCAACTGCATACATTAATAAAGTTCTCAACTGGGCTACAATTAAAGACGATGTGCACGGTCTTAAATCTTTCTTATTATATTTAGTCAAGTGTAAGAATGCCATGTCTGGACTATCGTATATGTCTGTTTTAAATCATCCCCCAAACCTACAAGCTATAATTCAGAAGCTTCCGTTTTACTTACAGTCTAAATGGAGAGAACGTGTTATGCGCCTACGTAAATATGATCACAGAATTCCCGACTTTAGTGACATAGTTGAGTTCGTTAAAGATGCAGTCGAGTCAGCTAATGATCCTATTTTTGGTAAAGAAGCGTTAACCAAACCCAACACTAATATCAGTCGACCATTCAAACCTATGCAGTCTAATAAGTTATCATTTGGTAAAGAGAAAAGTTTTGCCACAAACTTTCAAGCTATCAAGTCAAGTCGACCCGAGTTGTCACACGGGACCGGGTACCCCCAAAGTAACAACACACCTAACCAGAGTAGCAACAGTTCTAAATGTGTATTTTGCTCCGGTTATCATAATCTGAATTCCTGTCCTGATTTCTTCCAAATATCCCTAGATCGTAGAAAGGAATTTCTTCTTGAAAAGAGACTATGTTTTGGATGCCTTTCTAATGATCACTTCGCCAAAGGATGTTTAAAGAGATCAACCTGCTACAAATGTAATGGTCGCCATTTAACAGTTTTGCACGACGACAATTTCGTTTTGAAAAGAGATAATTTGCCTAGTTCTAAAGACACTTCTTTAAGCAATAAAGTTGAATTTCCCTCTAAGACTTGTAGTGCAACAGGGCCTATTAACTCTATAATTCTTCAGTCCATTATTCCGGTTTTGATACAGCATAAAAACAGTCACAAAGTGGTAAAGACTTATGCTTTTTACGATAATGGTAGTAGTGGATGTTTTATTACAAAATCTATTCAAGATAAAATAGGCGTTACAAGGGTCTTCGACTAAATTGAATCTTGGAACTATGCTTGGTCAAGATGTAGTAGATAGTGAAGTATTAAACGGTTTACTGTTGTCAGATGTATATGGTGAAAATACAGTAGAACTGCCTAAAATGTATACCAGAAATGAAATACCAGTGACTTACGAACAGATACCTACACCAGAAACTGTCAGTTATTGGGAACATCTGAGGGACGTAGCAAGTAAGATCGCACCATATGACCCCAAATTAGAAATTGGTTTACTGATTGGTAGCGATTGTCCAGTCGCACTAGAACCACTTGAAGTCAAGCCTTGTCATGGCAAAGGACCATTTGCTATGCGTTTAATTCATGGATGGACAGTAAATGGACCGCTTAATATTGAATCGTCTAATGGTCAAATCATGGTTAATAATATTATCGTTCGTGAAATAGAACATGTTAAGGAGGTACTCACTCCGAAATCAGTACTTAGTATTTTAGAAAAGGACTTTAGCGACTTATGGGTAAACAGTTCTTCGGAAGAGTATGGTTTGTCGCAAGAAGATAAACGGTTTATGGAAATCGCGACAAATGGAACCAGCATGGTAGACGGTCATTATGAGGTTCCACTTCCGTTTCGGTCCGATGATTTATTGTTTCCGGACAATCGTGCTCAAGTAATCAAACGTATGGAATGGCAAAGGAAGAAAATGATTACTAGTCCGAAATATTATGAACATTATAAGTTGTTTATAGACAATAACATTGCTAAAGGTTATATCGAAAAACTACCAGTGAATAATATGGCGATAGAAGGTCGTACTTGGTACCTGCCACATCATGGGGTGTACCACCCGCGTAAAGTTGATAAACTACGTGTAGTATTCGACGCGAGTGCTCAGTTTTATGGTTATTCCCTAAATAATCAACTGTTACAAGGTCCTAACTTAACAAACTCTTTAATTGGTGTGCTAACGCGGTTTAGAGAGGAACATGTTGCCTTTGTAGCCGACATAGAGGGCATGTTTCACCAGGTTCATGTACCAGAATATCAGCGCGACTATCTAAGACTTTTCTGGTGGAAAGATGGTGATATCAGTAAGGAACTGGAAGAGTTTCGATTTACGGCACATTTGTTTGGGGCTACATCCTCTCCTAGCTGCGCAGGATTCGCGTTAAGACGCACGGCTGATGACGTAGAACACAAATATGGTAATTCGGTTAGTGATGCAATAAGGAACAATTTTTACGTCGACGATTGTCTTAAGAGTGTTCCGGACACCGTCACTGCTATACAGCTTATTAAGGATTTAAAGGAAGCGTGTAGTAATGGTGGATTTAAGCTTACTAAAGTAATGTCAAACTGTTTGAGCGTTTTAAAGTCATTACCCGAAGCAGACAGAGTGATAGATATATCTGAGCTTAATTTAGACTTTGATTTCGAATTACCAGTCGAAAGAGTACTTGGTGTTAAATGGTTAGTCTCTTCCGATTCTTTTGGATTTTCAATCGTTATTAAAGACAGACCCTTAAGTCGAAGGGGTATTCTTTCAATGGTTTCGTCTATTTACGATCCGCTTGGATTCGTTGCACCAGTTACTTTGATCGCGAAGAAAATTCTACAAGAACTTTGCGAGCTGAATTTAGATTGGGATGATCCCATTCCGTTAGAGTTCCAGACACGTTGGATGAAATGGAGACAGACATTAGAAGCCATAGAATCCATTGAAATTCAAAGATGTTTAAAGCCTATTCAATTTGATACGGTCATATCGCGCCAGCTGCATGTGTTTTCAGACGCCAGTTCGATAGCTTACGGTGCGGTTGCATATTTACGGTTAGTAGACATTAAGGGTAATGTACATTGTAGTTTCTTGATGGGCAAAAGCAGACTTGCACCTATTAAATCTGTTACCATTCCACGGTTAGAGCTTACCGCGGCGACAGTGGCTGCAAAGCTGGCTAATGTGTTAATTAAGGAGCTAGAAACTAAACCGGACACGGTCATATGTCACACAGACTCTACCACGGTATTACGGTATATCAGAAATGATCACAAACGGTTTAAGTTATTTGTCGCCAATCGTGTTCAAGTGATTCGTAACTTAACAGATCCATCACATTGGAAATATGTAGATACTAAAGAAAACCCAGCAGACGATTCGTCGCGTGGTTTAAACGGGGAGTTATTCTGTCGGTCAAATAGATGGCTTCATGGACCTACATTTTTATGGGAACCAGAAAGTACATGGACTAATGATAGCGAAGTTCTCATTCCCACTAACGATAATGATTTGGAATTGAAAACAGTAAACAGTAACGTAATTACGGTATCAACTGACACGGTGCAGAGACTGATCGAGTATTTCTCCGATTGGTACAAGCTTAAACGTGCCGTTGCTGTATTCTTAAAATTTAAAGCGATATTGAAACAGTTAAGTGTCCATAGAAAGGGTTACATTGGGAATCAAGTGGATTCGTTCATGAAACGTAAACGACATGATCTATTACAAGGCTTTAGTGTTACGGTTCCCGATATCAGAAATGCCGAACTTGCAGTATCTCGTTTCGTGCACCAGTGTGAGTATGCGGTCGAGTTGTCAATTTTGGATAACTTTGATTCGAATGCAGAGCAAAATCGTAATGATTTCAGACGTAAACGATCATGTATAAAGTCTGTTTCTCATTTATGGAAGTTGGACCCTATAGTCCAAGACGGTGTTATTCGCGTTGGAGGTCGCTTGGATAGAGCAAAGATGGACGACAGTGTTAAACACCCAATAATAGTGCCCAAAGGAAGTCATATCGCTAAACTTCTTATCAGACATTTTCATCAATCGCTTGGCCATGTGGGACGTGCTCATGTTCTCGCATCGCTACGTAGTAAATATTGGTTGATCAGTGCTAACTCTTCTGTACGCCATGTAATTAGTAAATGCGTCAAGTGTCGTAGATTGAGTGCCAAACCTAATGTACAAAAAATGGCTAATTTGCCAACTGAAAGAGTGAATTCGTCAAACCCGTTTGATTATGTGGGCATAGACTATTTTGGGCCATTTGTTATCAAGGAGGGGCGCAAAGACTTAAAACGGTACGGTGTGATATTCACATGTTTATCTAGTCGAAGTGTTCATCTCGAAATAGCGAATTCTTTAGAATCTGACTCGTTTATCTTGGCGTTACGTAGGTTCATCGCACGCCGAGGTCCTGTAAAACAAATCCGCAGTGACAACGGTACCAACTTTATTGGCGCCAGTTCAGAATTACGCGCAGCATTAAAGGAAATGGACAACGATGGTATTCGTAACAAACTTCGTAATTATAATATAGAGTGGATATTCAACCCCCCTACGGCAAGTCATATGGGCGGGGTGTGGGAGCGCCAAATCCGTTCAATACGTAAAGTGCTTAATGGTCTTCTTATGGAAAATGGTGACACTCTAAATGACGAATCATTTAGAACATTAATGTGCGAAGTGGAGAACATTCTCAATTCGCGCCCACTTACCTTCGTTTCAAGTGATATGGATGATTACGAACCACTCACTCCAAATCATATTTTGACAATGAAGTCTCAAATAGTTCTACCGCCACCAGGGTGTTTTCAACGTGCGGACTTGTATTTACGCAAGAGGTGGCGCAGAGTGCAATATCTCGCTGGTCTCTTTTGGTCAAGGTGGAAACGAGAATATCTATTGTGTTTACAAGAGCGCGCGAAATGGTGTAAACCACAACGTAATCTGAAAATTGGTGACATTGTTATTATAAGTGACGATTCGTTAACGCGAAATGATTGGAAATTAGGTCGTATACTCGCGACTGAAATTGACAAGGAAGGTCTAGTTCGAGCTGCAACTGTTCATACGGCTAATGGTGATTTAAGACGACCAGTTCATAAACTTGTTCTTCTTATGGAAAATGAAAATTAGACAATCTGTAGACATTTGTTGTATAATTAATTATGTGCATGTGTTATGTTACAGTATTTAGGTTTATGGTATTAGCTGCAGTGTATAATGTTTATTGGTAAATTATATGTTGTATAATTTAGGGACCGGGTATGTTACTGCAGCAAACGTATTGTATTATGTATAAGGCAAATTAATTAGTTGTCTGAGGCCACATGTGTGGTCTGTGTCCATAGTTTTAAGTCATGGTCTGAGTCCTGTTTAATGGCGGCAATGTAAACATGTGCTCGTAGAAAAGTTAGAGCAGAAACTGATAGCGAATTGTTCTAAAACCGTTATCTCGGCTCCATTCATGTAAGATAAATAAGGGCAATGGTTTTCTGAATTGTAACGGCAGTTGAAGACGAGTATTTAGACTTTGGCATTAGTATGGTAAACCAGTAAAGACAGGCTATTTATCGAACATGGTGAATCAAGTGTGTAACGTCCGCCAGTAGTAGGCCTATGTACAGTCAGTTTTGTATTATTATGGTTTAACGGTTCTAATGTTTATGGTATGGTACGGACATCCTATAGAGTTGTAAAAAAGGAACAATAAACGGTTCAAGATACATATTAGACTATTGTTTTTGATTACGGCTGCTATAATCCCTTTGATACTAATTTGACAATCTCAAACCCCCACATTACTAACTCATTCCCTTCAGCGGAAACGTTTCAAAAACCATTATTTGTAACACCAGCAAAAAAAATATAATTCTAATATATTCCACAATGATGTGCCATAAAATAAAAATAAGTTTCAATCAATTTTGATTACCCTTAACACGATGATGGTAGTGATAGCAATTGAAAACAACTCGTCTGCATAATATTGGTCATGGATGCATATACAATTCAGATATATCACTGATTATAATAGTCTTCTTCTATTCATTAAACTAAAACATCAACTTGATTGCATTAGAATTTGCTGTTATCTTTTAATAGACATGCAATTAATAACAACTAGTCCACATACTATTGGTCTTGAATACATATGTACATTGAATATGTGACTGAGTATTATTGTTCAATTCTATTCATATCCTAAATAAAACTTGATTCGATTGGAATTAATAGATAAGGACTTAAACCAGTAAGTGAGAGAGAGAGAAATGGGGTTTAACATCCACTCGACACAAACTAGGTCATTTCGGGATTAACATATGGTATAATTTTATTTTAATAATTCGCTTGTACATAAGGGTCTTTAGCAGTGGGAGGAAACTGGAGGACCAGGAGAAAACACATGAAGTTGGACAGGCAAAACTACTCCTTATCATGTACAACGGGGATTTGAAACCTTACTAGTTGACTCAATGACAGGCTTTATGATACAGCATCTAACTCCCAAACCAGGAAGTGTCTTTAGATAAATAATCACCTAAATATGGTGGCTTCCACAGAGAAGATTCTACAGATAACCACAGCCTAATTTATGGATTAAATGTCATGTGCAGTAAGAGATATCTTTATTCAAGTTACATGTAGAAACTTTATGAATGGCAGATTTCATTAATATAAATGTTATAGTCCCCTGTACAGATACAGAAATATTGATATTATTTATGGAGCTTTCTTTCATTAATAAAGACAAACACTTTACTTAAAGATGCAATGTGGCAGAAGACCAATAAGCATTTCCTTTATATAAATTGATCAAATTAGACTATTCAATCCATTAACACTTGGACCACCCCGAATTGTCCTATCTTGTGCTCCTTAGACCACCCCAAGTCAACTGAATAGCTGTGTCACCCCTAAAGACTATAGTATCCAAAGATCGAGTTATAACCTAATAACATGGTCTACTACACTTTTAGTGCTATTACTAGTACCCGGATATGTATGTGCTATTACGTATATTTTGTGTCTCGGATAACTGTCATATATTTTGTGTCCCTTGGGTTACTTCTCTATATTTTGTGTCTCTCAGGTCAATACCTTATATTTTGTGTCTCTCGGGTCATTATCTTGTATTTTGTGTCTCTGGGCCATTGCCTTATATTTTGTGTCTCTGTCTGGGCCATTGCCTTATATTTTGTGTCTCTCAGGTCATTACAATATTGGTGACAGACAAGTGATAGAACTGGACAACCATGTTTCAAATATAATTTTAAAACAGATCATTGCTACGATAGATGCACAACAAAGATTTGACTAAACGGAAGTGAGGAAAGCAAAATAAAAACACAAGATATCCTTCTGAATGAAGTAACTATAGCGATAACAGATTCACAGACTGACACCAATATTGTCCTTTAATATGCATATTCCACTATTAGTAAGATAAAATTATAACAAATCATTCTGGTTTGGATAGACTGATTGCTGCTTTAATGAAAGACATCCTTTTCAAATTCAATTTTTGTTTGTGCATTTAATATCAAAATGTGGAGTTGAATTTTCTCTTAATTCAAATCTCAAAGTTCAGATCCACTGCCAACCAACACACCAGCTTGTTAACCTCTGAGTTATTTAAAACCTTGTTGACAAGATGTTCACACAATTAACATCCTAAAGGTCTTTGAACTGACAAATGTCCAGCAATAACATGATGATAATAAAAACCAAACCATGTTTTTTTATTATCTTCAAATCCAGGAAACAACAATAAAACCAACCATTAGACGATTAGGACGAGAGGAATGGCTTAATCAATACGCAAAACAACTTGTCTTGTGAACCCATTTCTCTAATCCTAGCTCATCATACAAATAAGGCTCTTCGAATTACAAATCACCTCACACCATCTTTATTACCCATAATTCATATCATAAACGTCCCGCTTGGATTGGAGTGAAGATGCGTCAAGGGAATTTGCTGCCATTTTAAGATGGTGCAGTTATTTGCTTTCCTAATCCCACCATTAGCACTTTACGACTGGAGTGAATTATGGGTGTTTTAAGGATACTCACCAGTCCCATGGACAGTGCTTACCAATGAGGCTCATTTACTTCTGAATCTGAATTATGAGTTTTTTCGACGGCATTGATATCACTTTAAGACCTCAGCTTAAATAAGGTGTTAAGACGAGAAAGTGTAAATCATTAAACAGTGTGTCCCGGATCTTAGCTTAATTACAGACAACAACATTACCCTTGTTCAAATTAAACATTCATTCCACATAAATAACTGAATCATTGCAGGCTGGGACTCTACAACGCAGTGGACGCTAAGGCTGGCCTTAAGTTCCATGCTTTGGTCAGTGCAATATATCCCTTGATACCCCAAGAGTTTGTAACTGCTTTGTGCGCAGAAATAAAAGCTCCCAGTTTGATGACAATTTTCTTCACCCTATTCAACAGCTGTTTATCACTGGGAAGATTTTCAGATATTTAAGCAAACATTGCCAAGACATTTATGTACTACTCCTCCTCCTACAATCCAATGCTCCAGGATAACTGGAGTCGTGTGAGCGAGTTAGTGGAAGACATTCATTACTTAAAGTAAACTCCTTCACATGCTTCTATTAAAATTTTGAGCTGCACACTATTCATTTCAATCCAGCAAATTACAGGAATCAACTACTATGTCTTGTGTGTGCAATTTAGAGATGTTGGCCATAGTGTCTGGAAAGTGCACATTACAGAACTTGCAAATATTACACAAAGAAAAGTATTAGTTTTACTGGTACATCAAATATGACAACACACATAACATTACAAAAACTAACAAATAAATTCAACACATAATATATTGGATATATGCTTACTGCCGACAGACAATTGGTTATTTCTAATCTATTATGGTTACAAAACAAATGAATACAAAAAATCAAACAGATGTCCTTGCCCCTAGTTGTCCTGCTATCAATATGCTTTATTTACTTAATTCAAAATGTTAACAGAAAATTACACATCAAAATTTTGATTTATAAAAAAACTCAATGTATACTGAGCTCGGACAAGCCTAATGGCAGAGTGAGACTAAATAAAACTGGTTGCAGGAAATCTGTAAATTGAAGAAGATTAATAAATTTATTTCTTTCTTCTGGCATCCTGTTATTACTGGAACCATCTCAATAAAAATCTCATTTACAATAAGGAATTCAGGCAAAAAAATAGCTTAACTAACATAAAGTTCTTCCAATTTGACAATACCCAGTAAATTATTTAACAAAAACAACTTTCATTTTCTGAATAACGGTCCAACTATAAATTTTTCAGGATGACTTTTTGAAGTGATGTGGTGATTTAAGGAGAGCACTGGGCTTATTTGACTAGTTTTTCAGGTTGGTGTAATTACGTCTAAGAAAGCCATTATTATTGCGGGAGGGATAATAGTGTGGCTAAAACGAGCAGGATTCCATTAAATTAAACCATAAATCAACCTGTAATTTGTGCATGATGTACATAGTCGGTTATAATAATCTGCCACTGGAAGTTTTATGGGAGTTGGATGAAAAAAACTGGACAACCTGTTATGTAGATTATTCGATCAAGATGATCAAGATAATGTTCGCAAGATCGTAAAATTCCATCAAGAAGAACCTTTATTCAGTGTTTATACAAAAAGATTATAATATCGCACATATGCTCCTATTTGTGCCACAAACATAAATTGTTATAGAATTTGGTGACATCATTTTTAATAAGGATAAAAAATAAATGTATGGCTTATGGATAATTTCTTCATCTGTCACCAAATGTCCCCAACCATTTATATTTCATCAATCAAACCCATTTGGCAAATATGCAGTATACAGAAATAAATTGGAATGAAATTACAATTTTTTCTACAGGTCTCAATTTTATGACATGTCAAATTGGTTTTATCATTGGGTTCTATGTTTTTCCTTTACTGAATGTATTGAGACTTCTGGAATGAGAACGTAAAAGCCATCTGAACTTTTCTGAAAATGAGAAGTGACATACACTAAGCGTTTCAGAAAGATTTTAACAACCATAATGCATGTCATCAAATATGAAATTAAATGGGGTTGAAAATCCTGTACTGAAGACAGCCAACATACACTATGAGGTAAAGTTTGTCAGGATAGTGATGCCACTGACTTCTCTTATTTCAAATTCCAAAGGTCAAGGGTTGGTCTAACAGGACTTTAATTTTTCCAACCCACCCAAGCCACTAAACGCTATCCTTGTCTGGCCCACCAACAAGCACCACAGACAAAGAGAGACCATGTTAGAACTCAACAAATACTGGCATTGAAACAGTTAGTGAGGCCAGGTCTCACTGAGCCACTATGACTTTTTGATAATAGTCATAACTACAGTCCATTTGCTGATTACACTATTTTGCCTATAACGTTTTTTAGGAATTCAAATTTTGTCTAATGTTTTGGATTGTTCGTACTTGATTTTATTTTATTTAGGTGATTTGTTATGGTTTGTTATAAAATGGTGGGCCAAATGAAATCATGGTAACAAAAATGTGTCAATAATTACCAACATGGTGCCATATCTTTTCCATGTATCCACGCTAAACTAATAATCTATAACCATCTCAAGTGGAGTAAAGCAAGCCCAGCTATATTAAAGATTTCTTATACCCCATTACTATCAGTCCACCGAGACCCATAAAACGTGCAAAATTAGCACATGTTTTAATGACCTTCAACTACAAAGGTCATATATATACCAAGTAACCAATCAATAGCTGAATGACCACTCTAGAAAAAATCGTTAATAATTAGCCCGCTCATTTCCAATTATCAAAATGCTTCACGGGAATTGCCATTTCTTTTAATCATACAGTGAAAACATTTGCTGCCAACTTGATAATTGGAAACATGGCACTCGATGTTGAGGATCTGAAGTCTAATTATTTTGGTGGACTGTTGAAACAAAGCAGCTTCGTCAAGCTCATTGACAATTTTATTATTTTCGTGATTTTGCTTGCCTATTACCTCATTAACCATCGGATGAATCTGTAACAAAAGAACTGATTGGTTATTATCTTGTCATGGGCCCTGCAGGCAGTAAATGGAATAGAATTCAATGATTGGTTGATTTGTGTCAACAGCAGGGTTATATATGATTAGAATGTGTTCACTCCCTGGTAAATTTTGTTTTTATGGAAATGGTTTGAAGTTATTTGATTATATTTTAGTAAATATGAGAAAAATAATGCATCAAAGATATTGAACAGTAAAATAAAACAGTATTAACGATACTCTTTTGTAAATGAAAAATTCAAATTGCATTTTTTTTATATTGGAATGGATATTCGGTAAAAAGAACTCTGAACTATTCACCACAAATCTTTGATGATGAATTCCTGAAACGTACAATTCTGGATTGTAATTATCATTAACATTTATATATCAGCTTGATGTCCATGCAATGGCCATGACATGATGGTACCATATAAAACTACAATGTGATTTTGTTAACAGCTTGTTATTTCTTATGGTAAGGGTAAGGTGTGGGGGTGGGATGGGGCTTGGTGGTTGTGTGGTTAAGGAATTGGATTCATAACCAGAATGTCTCCAGTTCAAATTCTAGATTTTCTGGTCTTCTGCTGATTATGCATATGCTGCGTTTTTGTCAATTTAGGACCTGTCAGGTTGAACAACATTCACTGTTACATTAATTTTTATCAGAACCCACTTTTAAATTTAGTGTTTTTATCAAGGTCGTGAAACTTTACGAATAAAAAAAAATTAATATTACACCTTTATATTACACCAGATAAATTATACAAATGTAATAAAAAAAATAAAACCTGATTACATTGATTGATGTTACATTAATAGATACTGACTAATAAAAACACTACTAAATGTTTTACATTCAATAAATTCCACATGACTACATCCACTTATAACAACATATAACACAATGTCATCTAGAATAATAATATACTCCCAGGAGGAAACTGTTTCATTTAATTTTATGTAGCGTTTGCTTCATAAAGCCTTATAAATCATATCAAGTTTACAATAAAGTTTAATGCCTCATGCAATATAGCCAATGCAATAATATTTTTTTTATAAAATGATCATAGATCATAAACCTGTGTATAAAAATAAAACCGACTTAATGCTTCAATTTCAGTAACATGTACAATGCAATTAGAAAGTAGTCAAAAGAAAGGAAAGCGAGTTAAACTTTTTCTGCTCTGAATGGGCTAATGGAGACGGATATACCCATCGAAAGTTTCGATTCAAACTACCCCATACCCCAACAACCGAGCAAAGAACAAACAAATGATCGGATGGTGTACAATGTCATTTATTAATGGTCAGGACAGCTGAGCTACTTTCAACTCTTACTCGTATTCTAAATTCAAACTGTAAGGGGTTCTTCATAAAGGATTATATCATTTATAGCAATAATATTTTGAAGAGTAATCATAGTACCGGTAGGCGTGCAAGCACCGATATTTGGTTGGGTCAACTTCTAGGGTCTGTTAGACACTCCGCAGCATTCACTACTTAAGAGACCTCCTTGATGAAATATCTGGCAAGCTAAACGAATTCAGAATTTGTATGTACAGTAGTCACATCAGCATAATGAGTGAGTACAGTGTAACAAATTTTCTCCTTTAAAAACGTAATCACCATAATCAAAAATGCAAAATCAAGAACTCTCTATGTGATTGCATACATGAACATCAAAGATCTTTCAATATAGAGGCTTGCATGCATGTCATAGAGCGTGATGTTTTGAAAGCTGCACATTCATACGTTCGATATTTTGGTCCAAATTATGAAAAAAAAATTTCCTTCGGGGACCAATAGCTCTTCCGTGATTCTAATTTCCGGCATCAGCATGGGTCCATTAATCTTTTAAAAAAAAGAACAAATCTGTCATTTACTGAATCAATATTTTGGACCATTTTCTATTCTAATAACTAATGCAATGCACAAGTAGCATATGTACGTCGTCACGCTGTTGAGGAACTCTTCCCCTGGAGATTTTATTTACAAGAAAATTGATTCTATAACATCTAATCATCTTCATAAAAAAAAAATACAGTAACGAGAACCACACACATGTTGTAAAGGCCAGTATAAAAATCTCAAGACATAATTTTAAAGGTTAACAAATACTTTATCATTTTCAGTGAAGCCTGTATCAGTACAGGCCTGGGACTGTACAGCACAGCGGACACTAATGGCTAGCCCCTGGAACAATTTCACCTGTGTATATTGTATCATGTCCATAGTTTTGTCTTATGCAATTGAGAAATCATAATTAACAATCAAAAATGCAAAAATTTGTAATCCACTGCAAAATTAGAAATCTATGAGTGGCTAGTAGCCATCCCGGGTTTCTCTCATGAATAGTTTAATTTTGAACTCATCAGGCTTTAATGAAATTGTGCAGATGTTCCCTTTAAATATAGGCATAGGGGACCGGAGCACAAAAAGGGTATCAGGTGGACCTGCATAGTGCTGTATCACTGCAGCAACTGCTTCCGTTAAATGGTGAACAGATTATGATCCCAACATTGTTCAATGCCCTCCCAATAGAAATAGCATCTATTATTATCCTATTCGAAATTGACCATGCCGTAAACCCTCCAAAAAAGCCAATCAAATCATTAAGAAGGCTGATATGCAACTAGAATTGTTACGATACAAATAATTGGACTTTTCATGACTGATCCTGACTGAGACATAAATGATTTGTCACGTTGGATAATATTGGAAACATTTTTAGATTTAAATGGATTCACACTTGAGAATTTTAGCAAAGAATGGCTAAAATAAACTGCATAAATAATGGTCTGACACAAAATTGATTTCTGAATCGTTATTACATTTATAAACACCAAAATGTAAAGATGACCATTGTGTTGGACAGCTATCTCAGACTTTTTCTTCAAACATTTATAGCGCTTCCTATGGTGGCTTATTGGTATCATATCTCATCCTTCACTATGAATACTTACCATTCACTTACTGCGAATTAAGCTTGCCCCCACAACAAAATTCACTGGATGGCCATGACTAGAGTGAAATCACATGCTCGGTATGGGCTTAGCCTTTGCTCAAAATAAAAATGCTTTTATCTCTTCTAAAATATGTTATCATAAATGTGCCGGAAAGGATTAACTTTACATTTCAGTATAGATATACAGAATTTAGATTTAAAAAAAGAAGTTAATCCTCTCTTGAAATGTATTTATTATATTTTCGGCAGAATGCATATATATACTTTTTTAAATAAAAATTGATTCAAGTTAGGTTGCCTTCACTGGCTGAATTAAAGAGAGTGGGGGTGGGGCAAGTGTTTAATGTCAAAATATGTGTCTTAATATACGAAATTCCAGTCATTGTGTCATACATTACCGGAAAGTAGGTTTCTATGGCTCTTTAAATCTACTTGTTACTTTTTGGCACATTCATGATTACATACTTTAGGAGAAATAAAAGCATTTTTAATTTTGAGCAAAGAAATGGGATACTAAAGATAGACTACTTTCAATTCATTTTATTTATCAAAGGCTCAAATAAGCCCATACCGAGCACATGATTACACTCTAGTCATGGTCACCCAGCAAATTTGGAAATGAGGGCCAGCTTAATTTGCAGTTAGTGAAGGGTAAGTATTCTTAATGAAGGATGAGATAGTGAGGGCAAACTTGATCTCGTGGCCGCTTCAACATTGATAAAAAAAGTCGTCAACCCAACATCACAACAACCCAACATTTTTAGGTGACAATACAACATTTTTACGCGACCTAGTGTCGACCTGGTATAAGGTGTCAAGTGAAAATGTTGTAGTGTCTGATTAAAAATGTTGTGATGTTATGAAGGGCGACACCACAATATGATACCAATCAGCCACCACAGCTTCCTGTTAATAAAGAAAACAGAAGCAATAAAGCATATCGTGTTTTCTTTAATAATTATAGGTTATATTCTGAGTTCATTTTATATTCAGACATTAATGATCAGTCTTCCAAAAACAAAAATCACTTGGTCATGGGCACCACCTATTTCCATGAACCAAACCGCATACTAAACTGAAACCACTTGCTAAGCTAGACAAAACTAATTAAAGCTTTAAGATAATAAAAATTCAATTCTATAGAAGGAATGGAAATAAACCCTCAGCCTTTATTTGGATTTATAACCATAAACTATGCCATATTTTATTCCTGATACTTCACTCTTGACAAGTTAAATAGTTCTTTCCTGCAGTTGTCATGGACGACAGGAAATAGTGGGCATTATGGGAAGATGTCAGGCAAGGAAGCATTCTATTTACATTTAATTGCCGTCCACTTAAAAGGGTAAAAAAAAAAAATCATGGATTTATTCTGTCAAAAATTAGGTTTATTCAATCGGACAATAACTTAACAGAATTATTCCTTAATATGCTTCTATCGTGAGGACTGTCTATATGATTCAATGTCACCATGAAAAAGGCAATAAACTTAGCAAAAGAAATAACAATCTTATTACCAATTACATTCATTAAAACTGATAGCAAACGATTGTACTCTCTATATCTATATATCTGTACAGTAGGAGTTCCATGCCAAATACAGACAAAACCTGTAATACCACAGCATGCAAATCATAGTCAAATTTTTTGGAATTTATCAATCTCCTTTTGGACAATTATGAACACCGTCCCTACTGGAATATAGTACAAATTGTTCTACGTTTTGTTGTGTATCAAGAGCAGTTTAGGATATATTTAATGTTCTGATTATCCTTAATGATTTCTGAAGCAGCTTTCTACAGTTTTAGGTCTTTGATAATCATGTGGAATATAAATCCAAAAATGGTGCAATTCTGTGTCAAAATTCTGTCTCCACTAAAGATTATACCAGTACACGGAATAAGGTCAAATCAATAAGCCAGCACCACCAATAATCCGACTACCCACCACTGATATTTTGGTGTTGTTTTAACTAAATATTAAATAATCAATATATTAGCATGGATTATTCCATGTAAAATGAGATATTGCAGTAATTATCAGAAATCGCTTAAAAGGCTTCCTCGTCTCATGACGTTATACACTGTGTTTTAATTTTAAGTCAATCGGATATTAACTTTGGCCTCTAGAGCATCCACAAGATATTTTGAAGTGATCAAAGGCCATAACTCTTGCAGTAATTATTGGATATCGCTGAAAATCAAGAGGCTTCTTTGTTTCATGACCTTAAACACTGTGTATAAATTTAAAGTCAATCGGATATTAACTTTAACCTCTAGAGCATTCACAAACCGATGGACGGACGGACAGGGATGACGGCAATATACGACCACATTTCCATGTGGGCGTACCGAAACTGTAAATGACAATCAGCAACTTTAAAGACTTCATCCTCAAATGAATGTAAACACTGCATTTAGTTCAAGTCAATTGAATAATAAGTTAAGCCTCCAGATCGCCCACAATAATTTTCAAATTGATCAAGGGCAGAAACTCTGAATATAATTGTTGAAAATCAATACGCTTCTTCCTATCAAGAAAATAAAAACTCTGTATAAATTTAAAGTCAATTGTATGATAAGTTAAACCTTTTGAGAGTCTGAAAGTAATTGTGGACAACAGACTGATGGACGAACTGTCAGTAGTTACAACAATAAACAACCACATGACAATGAGGGTGTATAAAATTGTCCAGAAGTCCTCTGGTGTAATCTCATAAGTTTCTGTCCAGTAATTACCATGGAGATGGCTGGACAAATGATTATCATGTTGTTTGTCATGTGGAAAAGACACGATGATAGTAAATGGGGATAATTAAAGGGATACGCCAGTAGTAGTATTTTATTGTGATTTGTATTCATGACGGGACTCCTACTAATCACTAATTATAAGAATATCACCTCATTAAGCATTTGATTATCAGCTAGAGTATAAATTAACTAATACAAAGACATACACGATGAAAGAAACAATATCGTATGTGATCCATATTCTCAGGGGCCGTCTCCTGTTAATTACGACAAATTAATTGCCTCCGTTTCTTAATTAACAAGAAATGCGACAGACCGACCAATTTAACAATAGATTCATAAAGTGTATAAAATATGCAATATCAGAATAAATGAGTTAATATTGGGTTGATTTCTTTGCTAGCACAATTTATTCTTGGCTTTTAATTGTTTGACAGGATGCCAAATCTGCACTGAACTAAGTTAAATAATTTATAATACAATTTTATTTGGGGAAATAAAAAAATTATTGGAGTCAAACGTCTACTGTGGTGAATATGCATATTGTATGTAATTCATTTAATTAAGAATAAAACTATAGGTTCATATCAGATTAGTGAAAATTGACTTCTGCGGTTGACTTTTGTGAAATGAAATAGTGTTGCACTGACTACAGATTATCATACGCCATACAGTGTTCTATAAGGGCAATTTTGCCTGGACAGCAAGGCTACAGCCTACACTTGTATCAAATTCCAACTGTCAAGGATTCATCAAATCCACACAACCAGAAACTGTCTTTTTCTGGATTTCTGTCCTGTAAAACTGACAATGGAGAATCATGCCGGAAAATCCTTTAAGTCTTTTGTAGACACAGACCTCAGACGACCACTGATAATCTCATTATCATGACCAATTGTAGTGGGTTTTTTTAAAACTTACTTCCACTTAAATCTTTTGAGGAATGTTCACCTGTAGTCTGTAGTACCAATGAATGAACATTGTACTTGTCGACTGCAATACCACTAGAATATGGCTTGTTGAATAAATATGGTTTTTTTTATGGATTAAAAATGGGTAGAATTGATGTAATTTTTCTGCAGCAATCTTTACCATCACATTCGAAATATTAATCACTGGTCATTCTTCAGAAATTGTTCTAAGTACACATTATAGTAAGTATAACTTGAATTTTGTCAGTTTTACCCAAATAAAAGATGATTTATATCCAGGATTCAACTCTGGACTAAAGATCAGAACTGTCCGACAGATAATGACAAATTCGTAAAGCTGCCATAAACATTTTTGTTAATATCGCTATTCACCCATTCTCGTACATCCAATGTATTATGGGATTTGTTTTTGACACATCTATCCTGATGGTTATCAGTCACTTGGGACTCGTGACCAGGGAGTCATAAATACCCCTCCAAACCAAAGATACCAATACAGAACGCCGATGATGAATTGTCATAGTTATGGTAATAGAAGGTCAGCCAAGGTCATGACGAGGACATTCTTTAGCCTCGTTTGTAATGGTGGACATACTTCCCAATCCTTGTCACTAATTTCTCTCTGGTGATGGTATGGTATCTCTGAAGAAGCGCCCAAGATAAAAGAGGTAGCAAGTATAATTAATATTCACTAATCACTATATCCCAAACAAGATTAATCATCATCATGGAAACCTCCAATTACACGTAGAGAATATCTCCAGATTTATGTCATCAATTCCTTTATATGATATCTGAAAGACATTCACCTACACTAATTTGGACACGGATTCTCTCATTTATCTAAATTTGTTCATAAAATAAGATGCACATCCTCCTTCCGCAGTAATGTATGAAGATACAATTTCAGATATTTAAGGCTATGTTTGGAAAGATTTCATATTAATCTGGTATAAATGAAGTTAATAAAGGAGACGTCTCTGGAGTAAAACCAATCATTGAAATGGATGCAGAGCAGATACAAATGATACAGAACAATGACTATTCTTGACAATGCCTGACTTCTGATCTACCTAATAACTGCATCTATATTCATTTGGGAGCAGTTACACTTGCAAATTTAATTCTTGTGGCCTCCTTTCAGTTTAGCTCGATGGCTTTCGACCTTTTAATACCTATGGAGACTAGTGAAAATAGGACATACTGGTGGTAAGACAAAAACGAAAAGACTTTTTTGTATTAGTTTTTATTTGCAATAGTTTGTAAAATAACGAGAGAAGATCAATAAACATAAATGTCCGAAATAGAATGTTTGAAATTTTGAGAGAGAGAGAGAGGAACCATCACATTTGATTGACATGTGGTTTTTCAATTAGTGCCATGAAATTTCTGTAGACTGGCTTTGTAAAATAATTTGTATTAATATGTTTAAAATTGTCAGATGTTTAGTCTTTTTGAGACATGCATATATATAATTTCACATTACCAATATGACAATCCTAGATAATTTAATGATATCAAATGTTCAAGGAAGAATATCCCTAAGCATATACTGCTGTATCATTTCTTTTTGCTAAAAGAAGGGTTAAACAGATTAGTATTTGTATGACCACAGTCACTGGGTAGAAAGCAGATCTTCAGTCTCTGACCATCAGGCCACAGTCAAAATTTATTTAACCTTTAATTCAAACTTTAATTCAACATGTCCCTGTCCCATTTACTCTTTTGGAGACTGACAAATCAATTTTCATGAAAGCTGTGAATTATTGTATAAAACTAACTTGATATGTCACAGTTAAGGTATTGACCAACAAAGAAATGTACATCCAGACACTTAAGTTCTAGCTTCAGTAGCTACTGGCATACATTCAACTTACTTGAACCCACAAAAGAATTGTCGCTAGCCAGACAGATGAAATTAAATGAAGAATAATGTTTATTAGTGTTCCAATCCAGTGGCTAGTAATGTTAGTAATGTCTCACATATTAAACCCACTGATCTGCAGTATAAGTCAATTTCTGGTTCATTTGTGGGGTTTTACGTCCGCTTCCACCTTGGGTGATATAGCAGACAAAGCAACAAGATAATTTCTCCTCCCACATCAGGTTAACACACAACTAACCAATTTCATTTGATCACAATTTTCAAAGACAAAAAATCACACTGATTAAAGAAAAGGTTTGTGGTTTCTTTCCAGAGTTCAGATGGATAGGGCAGTTAAGAAGCACAGCAGTTAAGTTCCTAGGGCCCTCAACTCTGATCCCGAAAGTCCTATGGGTTTGAGGAGAACCTTCTTGATTGTTCATATCAGGTTCCCACTTGTCAGCAGGGTTGAACATCCTACTATTCTGCAACGACTGGGTTAAAGAAGACGAACTACACCATGAAGTGTGCTATGGGGAGAATTTTGCCTGGACAGCGATGCTACGGCCTACTCTTATTTCAAATTCAAACTGTCAATGCTTCTTTTACGTGCACAGTGTCTTGTTTTTTCATCCCGTCCTAACGAAAAGACACTGTTCTTATTAAGCATTACATAATGCACAATGGACAAGGGAGAATTGCACTGGAGAATCTTGAGGAACTTTGGTAGTTGACAAACCCAAAACCTCCTGGGTAGCAGGCTGGTGTCTTTCCGAGGATGTGTGATCAACCTGCATGTATACACATTAGTGTGCCACAAAAATTGAAATTGCAACATAAGCATCAGGAAACATCACTGTCTAAGCATAATTCTTCTCTTTTATTATTGCACACATGACAATAGACAAAAACAACAGAAGCAACATTATGTTTGTCTCAGAAAGACACAGTATTGGTTTCCAAAGATATTAAAACTCAAACCTCTGTCAGACATCAACTGATTAACAAAATATTTGTCTTATCTTGAGACAGGATAAATATATATTAAATAAACCAGATAGGGGTTCAAAAATTAATTAAATCGGTAAGCGCAAATTCAATACCTAGTATACCTAACATAAAACAGTTGTGGAAGAAAGTTTCCAATCAAAACACAAGCTAAGTTTTACAGTCGTTTTCCAAAATGGACACTGTACATTATTTGTAGAAAATAACTAAATATGGAGGTGTGAAATATGTCTATATCAATATTCATCTCAAAACAAACAGATCCCAAAATAAAACAGAACAACACAAAACTGATGAAACAGTCTTCTTAGAGTGAGTTACGTTATTCTTATCAATATGTGCGGGGCAGTTTTCCAACAGACCAGCTAACCTACAATCTGACAACTTTATCAATCAGACATTGCTAGGTAATCATTTTCATCGTGTGAAGATCTGTACAAAAAAAATATTCTAATTTTACGCTACGAGACATAAATTATGGTTGCGAAAAAGGATTGAACAGAGTGAGGAAAAAAAATTCTGAAGAGAAAGTGTTATTGATTGATGGAATTAGCTATTCCCAGACAAAAATTATATAGTTTCATATAAAAATATCCAAATGATCTAACACATTTATTACATTCAAGTTACACATTGAAAAACTACAGCAACATGACAAGCTTTCAAAGCCTTGACTGAGAAGACATCTTTTTTCTTGCTTTTGGTTGTGCTGTAATTAATTGACTTCCATTTCATGTGAAAAATAAGAACTTTGTACATTTTTGATTCAGGAAATAGAACTTTGTCTCGGGAAATGTCTTTTAAGGAAAATTAATGCATTTTTTTCATATACATGAAAATATGAAAATATTGAACATAATTCATTATTCTCTCATCAATTTCTGTATCACATCCTCCTTTTACCACCAGATTGGAATTCTGAGGTTCAATGTCTGAAGGGGTCGGGGGGGTCTCACTCTGGAAGCCCAGAATAGTAGTAATCTGTACTGGAATACTGGAATTTTGAGGGAAGATAATAAATCATCCTGCAATAACTAGTGTTATTTTGTTAGAAAACAGTTTGGTTTGGGGATCCAAAGCATTTTAAAGTTGCCGAAACTGCTTAGCCATGTGGTTCTGTGAGTGTGGCGATGGCATGCTAGCTTGTATAACCCAGGTTTCATGCTGGTGTTGGTCGAGAAAGAGCCTTGGGATTTTCTGCTATGGCTTTTCCTTGTCAGGGCAGAAGGTCTGGCAAGAAACCAACTATTTTTTCAGATGGGACAAAAACCAAGGTCCTGTGTACACATCGGTGTGCATGGCAAAAAACCATTGACAGTTGGAATTTGAAATCCTGTTGTGTAGCTGTCTGGGCAAAACACCATTATCCCAGCCTGCACTATCCCATTTCATTATTATCATTTCTATTTCAAATGTTGGTTCTTCAAAAGATCTCTGTGAATAATAATTTTATCACTATATCATAATAACTCTCTTCAATTTTTTTTGATTTATCATTAAAGCATTATCTACTCATTATATTAAAAGTCATTTTTCATTTTACTTTCAGACACATCCAACTAAGAAGCTAATCAATAGTCTTTTTGCAGCTTTCCCAGTAATAGATTGACACTTCCCTAAAATCCTTTTTCTTATCTTGTAGACAGAGATTAAGACCCAGATAGAATGTAGACATTTAAAATAAACAGTTTGAAAGAAAACCTATAAATCTCGTTGAGATCGAGTTCTTATACAGTTCTAATAGCAAAACATTAGCTGCTTCATGTTATTCAATTTTCTTTGAGGATCTTATAATTTGCTTTGATTTCGTTTACAGTATACAGGATAAAAAGCACCATAGTTTCCTTAATTAAGGAAGTGCAGGATAAAGGTGAAAATATCAGTGATATTTAGCGATACGTATACATTTTTCAGGGATATTAATACATCTAATTCATCATAAACTGTAAGCCAGACAGTCAACTTATGAATTATATCTCACTTTACATCACTATATATTTATTTCAAAGAATTTCAATCAATTAATAAATTTAATTTGAAATATGATCAAATCTTTAAAATACAGATTATTTAATGCTTATCACAATTTTGCCAGATGATCCTAGATTTTCAAATCTTAATTATAGGGTAAACAAGTACGAAATGTCCCTCAATATCACTTTAGCTTTTATATTAATTCTTCCTGTGAAGGAACTTATCCCATTCAAATATCTTTAAATAGACAGATTCTAATCTATAACATTTCTTACTGAATTTGATGGATGGGTAGAAATTAAGGTTAACTCTGTGTATAGTGAGAGAGTTACTGACAACAAGTTTCATAGTTTAACATTTACCATCCCGAAATCTGGTATGATCCGGCATAAAGACTAAATTTTTTTTCTGGGATTTTTTTGGGGAATAATATTCTTTTACAGTAGAAGCTTTACTGGCGAGTAGCCACATCTCCTTTGTAGGTGACACAAAAAATTCCGCCCCTAGAAATTCTATGGTTTTATCTCTTTAATAAATGGTTTTCTAATATTATTTATATATGACAATTTATTGAACAACATATTCTGGGGGTGAGTGTTTTTAGGTTTAGTTCCCGATGAAGGACAACAACCCTGCAGGCTGCTGTTTTTGTAAATGGTGTTTTGTTGTCATCAATGGATAGAGTCCTTGTTATTTGTTGATTCATTTTCGAGCTTAATTTTATCAACACCGTCACATTCATTTTTCCTTTTCAACGACAAATAGAGCCGAGTGCCATCTACATGCAGGTGAAATTCAATAAACCTATTGTGGTTTTTAAAAATGTTGCCAATAGGGTAGTATGTAACGTAAATAACACTGGACCCAAAATAGAACCTGGAGGAACACCAAATGTATATTGCATGTTTCAGAGGGTCATTATCAGATCTTTTGGCCGATTGAAAATAAATCTGTATGTAAAAATAACAGCTGGAATATTGACAAACAGATTTACATAGAATGATAAATATAAAAAAAAAGATAAAAAAACCCATTGATCAGATGATAAAAATAAAAGTAGTCTGTAGAGACTTCACAAGAAATTGTTGACCACAGATGGACGGACAGGCAGAAGTATAAAAACATGTTGAGAAAGGATTCGTAATAAAGGATGACAAAGTGTAGCCTAATTGTCGCAATTCTCTCCACCAGTTATAATCAACAACATGATGGAGTTGGTCTGGCAAAGACAAGAAAAACGTTGACAGGAACTTCAATAACTTTTTACATCGAAACCATGTACCCTACACTAATGTATTATTACCTTTTAATGACATCATCCATTCTTTCCTTCAGTGTGAAGAGCTAATAAAGAACAGATAATTAATGGTTTTCTAACTTAATTTAGCTTTCTGTCCGACACATTACCATTTGTAAACAATTGATCATGGGTTCACCAACCATCCAAAACAATTTTATTTCTTTTCCGTCTTCCACTTCCTTTTGTCAGAATGTAATGGACTTCGATTTTTATATTTGAATGTCTGCAAATACCTATCAATTTTTCAGACTCAAACCTTTGTCGAAGTGCAAAAAACAGAAGATGAGAACGATCTATCAAATTGTTTTATGTTTCAAGTATGGAGTTTCTACTCTTTATTTTCATTTCTTTGAATTTTAACTTTTCTCTATGCAATAAAATTAGTCAATCTATACAGCAATAGACATAAAATCTACAATTTATGTCATACCAATAAAAAATTACTCAAAATGGAAAGTAAGAATCAAAGAAATCAGAGCAGTGGTGAAACTTTATTACTTAAAATTGATCGCTTAAGACAAAGCAATTAAAATCATCTGAACTTGTGTAAGTTTCAAATTTCTGATACAAAAATCACCATGGTCATAAATGTCAGCAAGAGTCCCTTTCCCTTGCCGTACTGGAAAGTCCCACAGACCGAACCCAAGATCTCTTTGTTAGTGAACAAGCACCATTCTCACCTATAAAAACATATTTGTTAAGGGTTGTTCAGACAATAAATAGCAGCAACATGTCATCATGTTCCATTGACCTTTATGATTCAAGTCAATTTATTTTACATTTTATAACAATAAACACTAACAATATCCAGCAGTTAAAATTTTTCTCGTTTGCTGTTGATTCTGTATTATTCAAAAAACACAAAGGAACTACTTAAAGGTTTCTGGAAGAATAACATCGAAAGTAAGAGACTTCCAACATTAAGAAGTCAGGTATGCACACAATTGTCATGCAAAGTAAATATACTTTCTATAGTTTATCACAAGTTTTTGTTTGTGTTGTGTTTTTTTAGCGTGAACTGTACTCCGTGAAGGATCTATCAGAAGAAGTTGTCAAGTAATAAAAGAAGATAAATGTCAATAAATGATTAAGAGCGCACCTCTTGTATTGAACGGAATGACCTCCGGGATCAATATGTTTACCTTGATCAATAATTTATTGATAAATTAATCCAATCAAAACTACTGTAACATTAGACAGGCAACATAGTTTAACCTCTCAGTTGTTGGTCTAACTTGATGATTTCCCACATAAAGCAATATATCGATACATATTGTCATGCCAATTAATTACATAATTCTTAAACAGGTATAGTTGAGAACAAAGCAATAATGTTTTTTTTTGTCTTATCTTTCTCAACTTCTGAGTTCCACTGAATGGTAGTTTTAACCTTTAACAGACCAGCTCCTTCGCCAATGCTCAGTTACATTCTTTGATGATCAGTGCCTCTCTGAAGAACTTTCTTCAAATGTTCTTAGAATGTGCCAATGACCTGATCTGTCTGAGGTACATTCTTTAACTGTCTACTGAGCACACTTTATTCAAATATAGTACTGGTTAGATGTATACACATTATTAAAATATATCTTACTGCACATGCCATCTCACTGTGCCTATTTGGCATCACTTTGAGGTTAATCCCTGTGCTATGACTACTTGGCATATAAAAGTCAAAGTTTTGAACACAATCAAGTACTTTTATCAAATACCCACTGAATGTCCGAATGCTCTTACCATTGATCTGATCTCACTGAGGTAATGATTTCAATAATTCAATGAATCTCATAGGGCTACATTTCTTTAATGATCCTGTCATACTTCCTCCTACATGCCAATGGCCTATCTTCACTCAAGTTCCATAAGGCCCATTTATATGACAGAATATGCCAGTCAGTCAATTGGCCTGGTTTTGATCCTATGCTTGTACAAGGAATACATAAGTCAAATCTCATGGAATGTCTCCAGGCCCTCGGATTTCCTCCCACTGCTAAAGACCGATATGCGCAAGCCAATTATAAAAGTCCTAAAATTGAACCATGTTAGTCCCGAAATGACCCATTTTGTGTTGAGTGGGCATAAAACCCCATTTTCTCTCCAGCACATGTCTATTTACATACCATACAGCATTATTCTGAGTTATTTGTAACAGCCATTAGACAAAGTCAATATCAATTCACCCACATAGTATTAAAATAATATTCAATAATACATGTATGTATCTCTATGGAAAAAACATTCAAATAATAATTAACCTTTATTTTAACTTGGGGAAAAATAAATCTTAAGTTTTTATTAAACCAACTAACCCAATCGATAGAAATGTTTTTAAATAGGTCTGAAGTAGTCATGGTTGGTGAACTGAACTTGCAATGCACTGTAAAACTTCAACTTCAGGTCCGTCTATTAACCTGATATGGCATTTCTGCGCGGTTTTACAATTCTTCAATTAGAAAATTGTTTTTGCATAGTTATAGATTTCTATATTGTCAACGAACTCTTCCGAAAGTACATTTTCTTATGGTTTTGTATGAAGACTCCACTGTCATTACAGTCCCACAATTGAAATGATATGAAACAGGGTTTAACGTCCTACTGTTCTGCTCCGAACTGGGCTTATGAAGACGGGCATACGTCAAACAGTGTGCTATGAGGGAAATCTTGCTTGGACAGCGGCACTACGGCCTACTTTTATACCAAAATCAGTCAAGGGATCTTTCATGTGCACGCCAATGTGTACACAGAACCTCGTTTGTCATCCCTTATGAACAACTAGACAGCTGTCCTTATCAAGCCCTCCATCCTACATCACTGACAAGGGGAAACCACACCGGAAATCTGGATGAACTTTCTTGGCCAATGCAGGGATCGAACATCTGATCCCCAGCAACCCCACAAAACAATTTTTTATGTGTAGCATCAAAGTCTTTCAATTGAGTAGGTCTGTGAAAAGTTGGATATGGTTCAATAATACATATATTCTCTGTCAGACAGAAGCCAATAACAGTGCAGGAGTACTTGTTTCTGAGTAAAAGTCACATCAATATACAGGTTTTATGATGGGTAAAAAGTCAATATATGGACACAGCAGAGTCCCCATGTGTCTTCGTATTAGTTCTATTATCTATCTGATCAATACCTACATACATCATAAACTTTTATAACCATGCTGTAAGCTACATGTACATCTATTATCATCTGGTACACAGAGAGAGAGAAAGAGACAGACAGAGTTAAACACCCACTGTCATATTATCAAAATACTGTAACATAACAATGGCGCATTGATAAGAAATTGAGAGAGAGAGATGGGTTTTAATGTCCACTCGACACAAACTAGGTCATTTTGGGACTAACATGTTTAATTTTATTTCAATAATCGCTTGCCTGTAGGGGTCTTTCGCTGTGGCAGGAAACCGGAGGACCCAGAGATAACCCATGAAATTGGAGATAAGAAATGTACCACTAAACCAAGGGTGATAACACTAGAAGTATGTATATCAGAAGTTGCTATAACTGGTGGAGAATCATTCCAGCTTGGAATTCTAGCATTGTTGATGTTCGGTCAATTAGAAAAATAATTGTATACTTTTTTACAACCTCATAATAACATGACAATATCAATTAAGTAGTTACATCTCCACTTTCTTTTACATTTTTTTCATAAATGCAAAAGAATTAGCAAATGTTTTGAAGATGATTACACTGCTGTGAACTCAATTCTTTAAAAATAAAACAATTGCAGCATCAATATTTTACTTAACACAAACAGTGAAAAAAATAATACAAATATTGTTGAAGTTCAAACCCATACAATCATCCAACTTTGTACTTTCTCGAGTTTAGCTACATTTCAATAGGACAAAAAGCCAATAAAAAGTATGTCCACTGCTAAATACAATCTATTTTAATTTTATTATTCTCAGAAACCATGACAAATATTATTGCGTCTATATTAACTTTTTAAATTTAACATTTTCAGAAAACGAGTTGAAAATTATTGCTTGCCATATATTGCACTATTTAAAGAAGTTTTTTCCTTGACGAGACATCAATGACCATATACTCCATTTTTTCCTTTTGACTTCCCTACTTCAATTTTTTTTATCCCATGACCTCAGGCTTACTTTCCATGAAGGCACTACCAGGCTTGTAACCCAGGACATTTTAGGCAATAGTATTGTGCTATCGCTAGTCCGTGCCACAGATTTGATTCAGGGCCAGTCTAGATTATAGAGTTTGGGGTTCTAATACATGTATATTAGCCAAGAGCTAAAGTTTGTCTTATGCAATCATGCAGTATTATTTTAAAATATTAGTTTCTGTTTTGACAAACCAAACCCAACTGCCCAGACCGCCTGACTAAAAGATATATAATTGCTTGAGGAATTGTCAGTGTTTCCCTTTAAATTAAGCAAAACCTAACCTATTTCATGGTATTGCTCATAAAGTACTTGCTAGACTCATTAAACCTAGTTGACTCGTTCACACAATACAAGTATAATAGGTACTAATCATGATTAGTGCTCGTTAGCAGGAACACCTTCTCCTACCTGGTCAGATCAATAAAAATCATTACTTTTCTAGTAATTTATATTATATCTGCCATTTCTGATGTCTAAACTATGATCTTTTAATTAACTGGAAGTAGAAATCTTTTCATTGAGACTTGGACAATATATTCCTTTCTGCCAAACAAAGATTGATGATTGAAGGACAATATGGGTCCATTAAACACAGATTCTATTGAAGTAGCAATAAATCTTCACCTTCATAGAGAAAGAGAGAGAGGGAAAGAGGAGAAAGCGAGATGAGGGGGGTTTAACTAAACTCGTCACAAACTAGGTCATTTTGGGACTAACATCTGATTCAACTATATTTCATTTATTCCCTTATGCGTGTAAGAAAACAGGGAGACACAGAGAAAACTGTCGAGGCTGTACAAGTTACCCTATTCCTTGTCACGTTAAAACCATTCGCCCACTCCTCTTCATGGACAGAGTTGAAACTTATTTTGAATACGCCAATTGTTCAGTGTGAATGTATAATGTGTAATCACCCATGTACGTTGGTCCATCCATCAGTAGAGGTTACAGTTTTTAACCGGTTATTTCAATTTGGTGTGAAGAATTGTGGTCTTGAGAGGACGACCTAACAAATAAATCATTTGTATAGAAAGCAATTGAAGCAGTTGTTACACTGTTTGATTTATGTGTCAAATATTAGAATTTATTCACAATGTTGTTTTTAAAAAAAGGTATATTATGCAAATAGGTCAAATCCAAATAAATTTGCGGAGAATGAAAGCTTTGAGTATTTTTACGCTACAATAACCAACTTATTTCTGCCATAGATTGAAAGGCTAAAACATATATATTTTATAAGGGAAGTGTTTGGTTATGAATCTCTGACATTTAAAGCAGAGAACCTAATTTAAGTGTCCAACTTCTCACCGAATAACCTTGGCAACAATGAAACAATATAAAAACAAAGAAATCAATTAATGCTTTAAGTGTACACAAGAATTTATTAGTCATTTTAATCATGATCGGTTCATAACAAGACTTACGATAATAACAGCATTTACTCTTTCCTCGACCGGATACCTTTTCTAAATAGAGAAATCAATTGAGATGTGAACATGGAGTCATAATTACAGTCAATATTAAAATTACCAGTTCTCCTTTTATTGGAAATTATTAACATGTTTTGATTATCAAATCATCAGCTTTCTGGTTCAAATCGTATATTTACATCGGCATTCATCAAATTGGGAGTCACATCAGCTCAGTGTGTCAATCAATAACCAGGAGCTATCGTGTTCACTCCCCCAGGACTTCCCGCATGGTTTCCCCTTGTCAATGGTGCAGAACGGAGGTGCAAAATTTGCCTCAGAGCACAGGGTATGACACATTAGCCCAGTCGGTGTAGAAAAGTAAGAGATCTTTGTAAATCATCATCTTTTCTCTCAGTTTAAGTAATTTTGCATCTCTTAGAATGCTAATTAACAAATTTTAACATCCGAGAAGATGAGGAAAACACAGCTTGATCACTGTCAAGAAGTGTTATTATCCCATTTGATGCAGAGAAATAGGACGTTAAACCCCATTTCATTACATTTTATTTTGCTGCTAAAAAAATAACTGTTTACACGCCATTTGTCTTTTGTGAATTCACGTGGAAATCGATGTAAAAATTTCATCCACAAACCAATCAGTCAATCAATTAATGCTTGATGGAAATTTAATAAGAAAATCAATAGAAAAGATCATTACATTACAGATTTACAGTTTCCTAAGTCCCAAACAACATACCATAGATGAAAGGAAATTTGTTAAATCAATTCTTGACAAACAAAATTCTTTTTAGCAAAAAATCCATCGGGTTCACCACTGAGTGATGTAATCATCGCAAAGTAAATCAGTTTAAACTATCAATCACTTGATATGATAAATTTGATATAATTAGCAACCAAATTGAGAAACCCGACCAATTAGATTTAGATAAAGATTGTTTTAAAAAAATCTCCTATAAATCAAATCAAGCAAACGACTACCACAGAGAAGCCCCAAATCAGATACCAAATTCTTATGGCTTTGATTAATCATTGTTTTCATGACGTTACGATGGATGAGTTGCTTAACTTTACGACATCGTTAACACATCTTACTTTTCTTCATTAGAAAATGAACTACTCCTTGACAAATTAACCAATCAGAACAAAGCTCTTTTATTTGACAAAATGATGAATTGACAGGTCTCTGTAGAAAGACAATACATTTACGTGCCACGTCGAGGTATCAATTTTTCCAGAGATTCAGACTTTTAGTAAGCACCGATACATCAAAGCTACATTTATATCCCACTTTCATGGATGGGAATCTACGTCAATTCATCAAAAGTGTTAACATATTTCCGAATATATATGGCTGTGTAATTTATCAAACTATATATCATTTTACAATCATATAGATAACTTTAGAGATGATATTCTACTTTTCACACAGACTGTGATGGCTGAAAACCTTTATTCAGCCTGTCTTCATGGAATTTTACAAAGATTATTCAACATGTCTTACTGTCATGCTAGGTTTTAAACCCTGTATATTGTAATGACTAAAACTGCCTAGGCTTCTCTTACATACAGCCTACTGCCACAGGGGCCTGTAACGTGGAGAATATTTCAAAAGTAACATCAACCATGGACGAATCGATTTGAGACATATACTTAATCACAGTTTGATGTTACATTTAACCATTTGCAGTTACAGGTGCCTGTCTGTGCCTACTGCTGCATTATTCACTGGATACTTTTGATCCCAGAGTCCTGACAAGTCTATTTGGTGTCTCAAGAACAATCTTTATTTCTGTTTACAAAGGTTTAGTATCCTTAGTGATATATATCCCCACTAATTCCTATAGATTCTTCAGGTGAAATAAAAGTTGTCAATAGTGTATAAATAGCATCACATTGATCTTGTATCAGACTAGAAATCATCACCTTTCTCAGTCCAGACATGGCCTCTTATCATAAGTTACCTCCCTTGGGTAAAAATCAAATTACTTGTGAAACTTTACCGCAACAAGTGAATATTACCCAACCCCAATCTACCTCCTGTCATCTCAGCTTTAAGATTTCAGCTACACTGATGTGTCCTTAGAGACTTGTAATTTATCCGGGGATCATTCATTACCATATTGACATAAAACCATTTCAGAGTAGATCTGTGTCGCTACCGACAACAGTAATCAAATGGAGTGATGGAAGGTGCTGCAAGTAAGGATGTTTGACAGCTTGATGCAATGTTCCGATATGGTTTACTTTTAATTACGCTAAAAGCAGTCAACAACCCTATAGTTTTAACGCTGCCTCTCATTAGTTTTCACACTGCAGTCACCACAGTTTAGATTTTAACCAGATCAATAGATAAATAAAAACTGTTGGAAGCTGAGAAACCATTGCTTGTACATACATGTACAACCAGTGGCAGCACAATAAACTTGTCATGTGATACCGCAATTATCGTAATATCTTGATGTAATACAAACAATCGCAATAGTTGAATCACATAAATGGAATGCTCAACAATGACGAGCAAAAGAATAACCCTTTTTACCATCATATGCTTCATTACCATGACTTAAAAAAACTCATAAACAGCAAACAGCTTTTAAAAGAAAAGCAAATACAATGAAACGCTAATCCCACCAGCTATTGGGTTAGCTCCTGTAACCAATTGACTTGGATAGAATTCCTATTGAAACTATATCCCTTCTGCTTCTTTCGTATTTAACAATGACAGCCTGGAAAGATAAGAATCTTTTCTTTTTGTCTCCTAACTATTCATCTTGATACAGATCTTTGTTATTCAGAGGAGAAGCTGAGTCAAAGTTGCAAATAAAATGATGAGGTGTTCAACACCTGTACCAATGGGGCTAATGAAGATGGGCATATATACACCATACAATATGCTATTTTATTAGGGAAATTTTTCCAGGTATGACAGGGTTTCCGCCTTAGCCTTATCAAATTCGAAATGTCAAGAGTTTTCTATAGTTCTGGGTTATGAGTACCCAATCTTTTCTATGATCTATGTGTATACCATTTTTCCTTGCCTGGCACTGATGTAGGGAAAGTAGGCTGCAAAATGCTGGGGATCTTTTTCCCAAAACATGATCAAACACTGGACCTTTTGGCTAGTGAACTTGTTGCAGAAAAACTATACCTACATTTAACAGTAGGGGTCTAATTTTTAGGGGTATTTTGAAACTTACAGGAAAACTTGTGTTTTCCATTTTTTGTGTCATGTTCGGTTTCTCCAAATCTACCATAGCAATGATCTCTGTTTTAAAATTATATTTAGAATGCTTTTAACCAGTTCTATCACATATATAATAATGGCTGACACAAACATTGTCCTTTTAACAGTTTTAAAATATTTTTTGTCCTTTTTTTATTCCTGGTTTTATTTACCTTAAACATCTTTGAAGCAGACAAACTATAACATGCAGTTAGCTTACTTTGAAATGTGCCCGCATGCAATTGTCAATACCGTACTAGAATAAAAAAATGGGTCCTATTTTAGCTTATTGTTAACCCTATAATCATGATGGTCATGAAAGACCTAAATTATTTTAAAGTCAATCAATAATCATTCTATAATCACGATGTCACGAAATATGCAGTAAGAGATCATAAATTTGCATTCTTTAGACTATTCTGAACATTCGTCCAGCAACTTATTTGTAATTTTTCCATTTATTATCAACACTTAAAATGCATATAAAATTGAAATAATTTGTATATAATCCAAGTTTAAAGGGTTAACAATGCATCTGAAGTCTGAGACTTAACATCCCTATTTGAATCATTCATGTAATTGTGAGCGGTTACTTACTTCCTCCTTCTATACCTTATTGCCTTGTTAAAAACAGAAAGCATAAATGATTAATTCTTGTAAAAATAAGCTTAAAAGCCTTTCGATTTATATCAATTCTCATGTTTTAGTTTTGTTTCAAACCACCATGGATTCGTCATTAAAAACTCTGTTAACACTGTAAAATACCCAGCAACATCTGTAATCAAGAGAAGCACATGCATATTACACGAAGGCGGCGCAAAAAAAAAAACTTGCGTAATTGGAATTGCTTTCAATTTCAATCAATTGTAAAGTGAATTTTCTCGGACTGTAGGTGAAACGCAACACGCGATATCCGATTGATCAATATTCAGTCAGTGTAAATAAAAAAATTATGCTACTCCAAAACAACATTTCGTTAAAGCGGTCTTCTTTTTTCTGTCTGTTTTCTTCAAATTATCAATTTAGAGGTTCTTGTGTTCGATACTGATCAATGTGGTTCATTACAGGTCTAGCGATTGGATACAATATGTCATCCATCCTACTGATTAAAAGCTGTCCAAACATCATGAACCAGCTATCGTTAATAATACGATTATCATAACCTCAAACCAACCATATTTATTACCAACAATGCAACTATCCTTTATTGCAGCAGACTTCCTTACCCTGTGTGTCGCGTATCTAGTCAGCGAAATGAATGGGTTTACAATTGCTGGATTCCTTTAGTTACAAATCAAATCAATTAGGACTTGGCTGGTCAAATAAGACTTCTCACTTTACATCTACTTTACCCATAATTCAATGGTATTTCCCATCATTCCTCACAATAAAACATGGCTACCAGACGATAAAATCAACAAAATCGACATAGAAACAGATCGAAAAATAATATTTCTTACCATCGAGAACGGACAAGTTAGCAAACAGAAATTAGCCTTCAACAAAATTGTCTAAATCTATTCTGCATGTTAATGATATTTACGCGGGTTAATGAAAGGGGAGATAATTCTGAATAAAGTTCATTAGATCGTCTACAAAGCAAACAATTAGCACAAAATAATCATCTTATTATCATCTAGAAGAATAACAAACTTTCTCCGCGCTTCGTAATTTCAATCATGGACAAGTCTGATTACATCCAAGTAATTTTTCGTTGTAATCTTTTAGTATTTGCCCAGACAAGTTTCAATAAACGAGTAATATCGATGTATTTCACCTATCATCATACCCCCTTCCTTTTATAGGCAAATTATCCAGTATATTAAAACTATAAGTTGAGTTTAAGCCAACTTGTTCTGATCTCATTGCTACAGGATCGCTTCAGGCCCTTACAAATAGCCAAGAAGTACTAAATGATATTAGAGCACTTCGCCACCAATGATTTATAATTTGAAAATCATTAATCATCTACACATATACTAAAACTAGTTTCTCTAATCTAAACCCCTTCCAGTATACAGCAGAATGGTAGAACGTGCAACTGTTTCTAAAAATATATGACAGTCAAAAGACTTAATCAAGTAACACAATACCAAACAACAGGAAAGCATATCCCAACGGGCAGCCAATTAGAGCATTTACAAACCACTAAAAAATAATCAAGGGCAGTAACTCATGAAGCCATTATCAGAAATAATGAAAAATTTGGCATGCTTCTAGTGCCTTAGACTTGTTCTTAAACAAACAATGTAAAAGTAATCTTTGAAAATTAAACAGCTTTTTTGTTTCATGAACAGAAACAATGTTTATATAAGTCAATTGGACGATGATTTTAACCTTTAGGGCATCCACAAGTGATCAAGGGCCATTACTCTGACAGTAATTATCTGAAATCAACCGAATTTTCATTGATTTTACGTCAATCAAGGACCATAATTATGTAAAAAAAAATTAACAGAATCTGTAACTCAGCTATATACTGAAGGGTACTTATAAGTCTCAATCAAATACCTCAAAGTGTAACCCGAAAAAAAAAATTCCAGTTAACAGAATTTTCATTGATTTTAAGTCAACAAAGGACCATAATTCAGTAAAAAAAAATTAACTGAATCTCACGATTAGTGAACGTAACCTTTAAGTCTGCTATATATATGCACCACTGTACCATATTCGAATCAAATATCTCAAAAGTTGAAAAAATAAAGACAGACTTGGAGAAAACCTAATAATTGCATCCATTTTTCACTGATGTATGATTTCCAGTAAAGGTTATCTATCTATTTTATGTTTCCAATATCCACAGTATTAAAATTGTCTAAGATATTTAATAAGACTGATTTATCAATTTCTTCTGTCTATTGGCCACAAGTTCACGAGGCATAAAATCCCAACGCATGTACTGAACTATGGTATAATGTTTATTAATCTAATTAACTGGCTCCCGGTCGTTGGGATTGAATTATAAGCTAGTTGATCTAACAAGTAGTCTGAAGTAACTTGTAGACTCCTTACCCTTACCTATATATCTCAGATTAGATTAATATACAACCACTCTACAACAACTGGAAGAATAGAGATAGAACGTAACTGGCTGATTCCTTATCAACTAGATTCTTAGCAAATTGTACATATACTATTCAAAAAAAGTAGGGGATATTTGATTTTTAAGTGTTATTAAAGTCACCTAATGAAACTGACGAAGAAACAAATGACAAAATGAAATGAAGTTCACATTCATCGATTTATTCCAAATGATCGTTAGACTAAGTAAGGCACAGACTGACCATTATAAGGGTAAAATGATACCCGGGGTCAAACAGCAAAGTTACCACAGCATCACAACAAAGTCAGTAACGGGTAAATCCTCCCCTGTTTGCCAAACAAGCATTGGTCCGACGTGGCATACTCCTAATGAGACGTCTAAGGTCATTTTGGTCCAGATTGTCCCATTCCTGTTGCAACGCAGCAGCAAGTTCTTGGACATTGGCAGGACGTTGTTGACGTTGACGTAACCTCTGTCCAAGCATGTCCCAGACATGCTCGATGGGGGAGAGGTCGGGACTCAGTGCTGGCCAAGGTAATGTGGTGATGTTCTGTTGTTGGAGGTAACCTGTAACGATCCTGGCCCTGTGACATCTTGCGTTGTCATCCTGGAAGATGAAACGGAGGCCATGACGTCGTGCGAACGGCACAACATGGACCGCCAAGATGTTGCCCCGGTAGTACTGGCCTGTAACATGCCCTGCAACAACATGTAAAGCCGTTCTTCCAGCAACAGTGATGCCTCCCCACACCATAACAGAACCACCCCCAAATCGATCATGTCTGATGACGTTAACGTCTTGGAAGCGCTCGTTTCGACGACGCCACACCCTCCTACGTCTGTCCAAAAAATCAACAGTGAACCTTGACTCATCTGAAAACATCACATTGCTCCAGCGTCGATTATCCCAGTGTTGACGTTCCCTACACCAACGACGTCTTGCCTGAATGTGATGATCTCTCAAACAAGGGATCACGCGAGGACGTCGGGCGCGAAGGTGACCCCTATGCAGTCGATTCCGAATCGTCTGGCGACTCACTCTCACACCAGTGTCTGTTTGAAGACGAGCGCTGATCTGATTTGCTGTGATGACACGATTTCTCAAGGCCAAGGTACGGATAAATCGATCCTGGGCTTGAGTTGTCGCCCTTGGTCGACCTGAGCGTGGTCTGTCCTGTACAGATTGTGTATCACGGTATCTGGACCATAGCCTGCTTATGACAGACTGAGAAACATTCATCGTCCCCGCCACAACCGCCTGTGTTGTGCCGATCTGTAGCATGCCAAGGGCACGTAACCATTCATTTTGGGTAAGCCGACGCATATCAAAATTTGTTTTCTGGTCACTAAAACAATTAAACTGATGTTTCCACCCTGGAATTCAATGCCACAATGACTGTAACATTCAAAGTCAGAGTCGTGCAAATCTTGGGTTGGACCCCCATGATGATCCCAAGCATCACCTGCATTCCATGCGGTAGCTATTGGTGCGTTTGGGCGTCACATGTAACTGGAAATGTTTCTTCTGTTAGGTTCTATAGTGACTTTTTTCGTAGTCATTTGCATATTTTAGTATTATGCCCCCAAAATCAAATATCCCCTAATTTTTTTGAATAGTATATATACAACATTGTATTCGCCTTCTAATTTTAAAATATTTGTAAAAGACCCTCGAGTTTGAAATCATATGGTATAAAATATAAAGAGACTTTTTAATAAGAGAGAGAGAGAAATGCGGTTTAACGTCCACTCGACACAAAACCAGGTCATTTTGGGACTAACATATGGTTTCAATTTTATTTCAATAATTTGCTTGCGCGTAGGGGTCTGTAGCAGTGGGAGGAAACCCACGAGGTTGAGAAGGCGCCCCTATCTCCATGCCACATACGCTCACACCAGGGATCAAAACCACAGCCGCAAGCCAGAGGTGACCGGCCAGCTAGAGGTCAAAGCGCGGCACTCTAGACCACTAGGTCATCCCAACCCCCCTACTTTTTAATAAAAGCATCCATAAAAATGAATATCTTCTGGAATGTGGCTACGACACAGAGGTGAAATTTGTGAAAAAGTCAAATATTTTGTGGTACTCAACTTGTGTAACAAAACACACCACAGACTAAATATTTTCATCAAAATTATTGAAGTTGAAATTCTGTTTGTTATTTTTCAAAGTTTAATATCTTGAGGAAAAACGACACACAAAGCCTTAAAAACTTTACCATAAATGAGTAAAAATTAACCACAAGAAGAAACACGGAGGAGAGAAAATGAAATAGGGTTTAACGTCCACTCAACACAAACTAACACATAGGTCAATTTTATTTCAGTAATTCGTTTGCACGAGGGGTCTTTGGAAGTTGGAGGAAACCGGAGTACCAGGAGAAAACCCATGAGGTTGGACAGGCAACCCTTCTACTTGAAAGACCTTATGATAAGACCTTATGATACAGCACGCACATGCTAACCATTCGGCCATGGGATAGAACTTGTGCAAGCTAATAATTACAAGATCTCTATGAGAACAATGTTCAATTAAATCAAAACCTTCAGTCATCCCGCTTTTAAGTAAGATCTCAGTCAATCATCAAGATGCCAAGAATAGCTATTACACCATAATCAAAGAATTTCCACACAAACGATTTTGATTTCGTTAAAGTTCTAGGATAATCAATTATCAGATATTTTAAAACTATTTTGGTTCAAAAACAATGGCTACCCAATATCCTCACAATCTCATTAACATTAAACACAAAGAAAGGTGTATTGAGAACTCATCTGATTGCAACACAAAGAATTCTAAATATAAGCATGCCTTCGATCTATTTAACTAAGTTTTTTTTAGGATTTTAATTTCTTTATTGTGGGTAGTTGACAGGTTGGTTGTTGAATATTTTATGAGTGGATGTTGATCTAGAGAAGAGGAGAATGTTTATGATGAAACTGGAGGAGTTTCTCTTATTGATCTTAATCACAGTAACAATGTACTAAACAGATAAACAGAAATTGAAATGGAAACCTGATATCATTTAATGATGTGAGAAAGAGAGAAATGGGGTTTAACATCCACTCGACACAAACCAGGTCATTTTGGGACTAATATATGGTTTTAATCTATTTCAATAATTCTCTTGCACTTAGGGGTCCTTAGCAGCTGGAGGAAACTGGAAGATCTGAAGAAAATCCACCAGGTTGGACAGATGATTCTACTCTTGTTGGTACATCTACGGAATCAAAACCACACCAGTTGACTCAATGACAGACTTTATGATACAGTGCACACATGCTAACCATTCGGTCATCCTACCCACCACCTAAAGATGAAAAGCTCTGAACACTAAGAAACAATTGCGATTTTTTTTTTAAGCACAAGTTTTTTATTTGCTTATATATATATATATATATATATATATATATATATACAGAGTAAGATTTTGGTTGAAATCCCAGTTTTTAAATTTACTAGCTGGTCAAGCAGCATCTCATGTGCTCATTAGCCCAGTCGGAGCAACAATGTAGGACTTTACAACTATATTTCCTTTCATTTTTTGATATTTTCTTCTTCCTGACCAGATCCTGCTGTATTAAGTGTTTCTTTTCCCTTTGATTCATGTTTTGTGGGCATTGTGACCGATGTGAAAAGTGGAGTACATTTTATCATTTGCATTCTTAGTTCCGAAACGCCCCCCCAAAAAACAGGTGTGAAAAGTGGAATGAGCAAGAGTAATACATGCATCTTATTATCTTCGTTCTTCGTTCCAAAATGGCTCAAAAAATATTATTTTTCAATTTTGACATCCATTTCAACCCAACCCATTTTTTTCATAATCTATCTATGTTTATCCTCTTTGAAGACTGAGGTAAATTAGACTGATTAAAAGATGTAGACGAATGACGCATTACATTTCAGTGCTAAACAGACATGATCATAATCTTAAAGGCTTAAATTTAATAACTGCTTTTTAAAAATATCAATTTGATTATCAAAGAAAAGTTGACATCTGCTAGAATGCAGTTTCATTGATTTTTATTTTTTCTGTCTCACTTTTTATGCATTCAACTCATATTTTATATATTAAGCCATCAGATTCATGATCCGACTTCTAAATTGATACGAAATAACTTCTCAAACTTCTTGAAAACTGGATAAAATTTGATTTTATCAACCATTTCAATTTGACCTTATATGAATTTTTTGCTTTGAACTATAATTTCAAATTCAGGAAAATACCAATTTTGGTTAGGATGATGAAATGGTTACCGTAGCTAAAAGAATACATGTATATATACAGTGCAGAGTTCCTGGCTAATGAAGCTGGGCATACGCCATGCAGTGTGCTATGACTATGACGGACATTTCACTCGAATTGCATATTATTAATGTACATGTACATGCATGTTAACGTGTTAATAAAAAACACCATGACATACAGTTGGATCTGATCATCTGGGGCAGCTCCTGGAATTTTTGCAGGAGCTGGGGGGTTGCCAGGTTACTGTTAAAGAAATTTGACACTTGACTGTGACACTTTTCTCATAAAAGTGCTGTTTTAACAATTATTATGTAGCTGAGCAGTGGGGGGTGGGGGGGACCACCCCTGATTCATTCTGTAATATTTCTTTTCAATTTAACACTGAATAGAACATTGCAATCTGTTTCACAGAGAATTACTTACGAATTATCTCTGTAACAGATAAGTGTCCATAGCACGTGCGTTGACTGCTCACCGCGCCAGTCATTGGCTCAACTGCTCGTGCAATGTTTACTTAACACCTAACTGCTTCGGGCAAAATGATGCATTTTACTCATTTTAATACCCATTTACACTAAATAGGAAATATTTTTTAACTTCAAATACTTCAAACGTCTTTATTTATTTTTCTTTTACCTCAAAAAAATGATTGAGAATTTAATTTGTCGGAGTAAAAAAGTTAATATGCCGTACTTATTAAGCCTCGTCGATGTCATGCTTATCAGTGATTGTAGCGGCCAAGCGAATATTCACTGTGGGATCAGTTTGAGAACATTGCCATGTCAGTGACTTCTAGCGGTTTTGGTATGGTAGCAGTAGACCAGGGTTTACCCACTCCCAATGAGATGATATCGCAGACAAAGTCACTTCATGTACATTATAATAGCATGAAACATAATAAGAGGGAAAATAATTTTCAACAACTCTATCAACTGTCTGTTAAAAACAAAATCTTGTTTTTTTTTCTCCCCTTATCATTCACTATCTATATGATCCTCTATCATTGGAAAACAAAGATCTTTTCAAGACCAAACAGCCCATACAATTTTATAGCCTTGAAAATCACTTCAGTTACAATCTATCCAGGACGGTTTGCACCATAAAGCTTTTTCACACTACACCGATAAATGTTGAAACATCAAAGACGACTTCTGTTTGAGATCTTTCATCCTATTAGATGCCCCTAGCGGCCATTCTATCGCATTTTATCCACAAATCATTTAATTCCAATGGTTTTCAAATGGTCTTCTTTAAAAAAAAAAAGATTTTACAACTTTTACTATGATGTGTGTTCCCTTTTTCAATTCTATGATGAAGTAATGAAATAATCATTTTAATATTACCAACCAACTCTGGTTGCATATGAAAAAGAATTCATGCATTACAAAAATTATCTGATTCACTTATTGGGTAAAATGATATTAGTGGCAGATTACACTGATTTCCCCGATTATTACATGAAAGAGTTAGAATTGATTTTCTCTGATTGTATTAGCTATTAATGATACACCATTCAAGCTACAGTGCATTTTGACTAGCATCTATTATATTAAACTAAAGTTTTACAAAACAATAAACATGCAAGAAATAGAGTTTTATGTCCTAGACTGTTTTTGCCCCAACAGAGCTAATGAAGATGGGTAATCTAACTATCACCTAGTATATCAATGGACCTGGTTTTCTGTATAGTATAATGTCGTGCATCATTGAAGGTGAAAACCTGATAGAACAAGCCAAAGAAACTTTCCTGTTTTGAACCCTGTTTTCTTAAACTCCTGAGCTAATGTGAACCCAGATGTTGTTCAGGGGCCAAGGACTAACCTGCAAATACAACATTTTTCTGTGCCCTTTCATGTACATTTATGAAAAAGGCTCCAGGCATCAACAGCTTATAGCTGATATGTCAACATAAGACAAGAACTAAAATGGGGTGTAACATCCTACTTTTCTGGGCATACAAGGGGAACTTTGACCAGAAGGCAGCCCTACATTCCATTCTTGTTCCAAATTCCGATAGTCCAGGGTTCTTTTACCCTTATTACAGTAACTTTTTCAAGTTATTTATATAAAATTGTAATTTGAAGAATGAGAAAGATATCAAATTTGTATTCAGGACTAAAATTTGACAAGACATTTGTCACATAGAGATGTCAACTTTTTAAATTATTCTTCCTGGTCCTAATTTCAGCGCAGATACATCAAATAGCTCAATATACTGTCTTGGAAAAATGTATCATTAATGATATAAACTCAGAGACCTATCAAAAACTATTTCCCAAATATTTCAAGCGAATATTAAATCCACATTATGTGAAGCAAATATATGTAATCAACTTATTTCATTGGCTATTGAGCACATCATCACAATACAGCTAGTGTTTGCCTTTTCAACGAATGTAAAATCAAAATTAAAGCCAAAGGATGGAATGTTTTAGCTATGTAAATAAATCAAGAATATAAATCTTGATTGTTTCATCTGGTACTGAACACATTATCACAATACTTCGTAATCTGGTTCAGAATCATTCCATAATACTTGCAATTTAAAATTAAATTGATTTTGTATTTTACACTGAAATCCTATTTCATGGTATCGGCGCAAGAGCATTAGAATCGGAAAAGCAACACATTAACATGTCTACTTTGACAGAACTTATTGCATCTCATTCAGTTGGTTTTTAAATCAGAACTGTTTGATGAATCCTCTTGAACTACAAAATGCGATGAAATGAAATGGGGTTAAACATCCTACTTTTTTTAAACAGACTGGTCTAATGATGACGGTATTCTTAAACAACAAATTGGACAATTTTTAATCATTAAAGGGACTGCCCTGATAAAAGTCTGGTTTTATCCAGATGCCACACAATACTATGAATACAGATTGGGACACCAGTCTGTATAACATATGTTGAGTTAGTTGCTCGGCCCTTAGGTAATGGATTAACACAAAATCAAGCAGTTTTATTCTCCAAATTATTATCGGTCTTGGCCCTTTGAAAATATTGTACTGGTATTCTTGTTTATATTCTAGTCAATGATTTTTCAAAACATGTTTCCATATTAAAAAGGATATCTTTTTATTTAAAATGACACAGAAATACTTATTGGTGTGGGGGTGGGGTGGAATGTGTAATTTCAACCAAGATAACATTTGCTATTGGTACAGGTGTCTTAAGTAAAGAAGTCGGCCCATCAATGACAGAGATATAGATGTCTTAAGATTCGCTACGAGACATATACTATTTAACTTATGCCATTAGGTTTGCTATGACAGATTGTTTCTACAATGGTTGGGGGGGTGGATGGCTTGATTTTGAATCATAAATTAATTGTAGAAGCGCAGCTCAAATTAAAAGTTAGTCATTGTGTTTCATATGATATACAAAATTTATCATAACTTTTTCTTGGTTTAGAGTTTCCACGCACACTAATGTGTACACAGGCCATTGATTTGTCGTCCAATCCAAATGACTAGACAGCTATTCTTGTCAGAGAGTGGATTAAGCTAGGGAAAATTGACTATATTGGTGAAAAATGTCAATTGCACATTGATTCCAAGATATTTCTTGAAAAATGGTTGAATTATTAACTTATATTGTCATTTGATCATTGACAAATACCTTTTCCTATTAAATGTTGGTTGTCTATGAATATACTCTTCTTAAGTGGCTGTATTATCTAAATATATTGATCACCACTCACTTCTAATTTCTCCCAAATTCCAAAAGCTGATGATAGTTCTAAAACATGGACGTCAGAATTTGCTCCAACTTGTCTGGAAATCAAGGATATCTCGAGACTTTTTACGGACAAATTCACGGCTATCTGTCAAAACTCTGACATTGACGAATGGAAGGCAAATATAGTTTCAACCAGGTTTTATCAGGGGAAGAAAAAAACATGAATATCTTTAACTATCGTGAAATATCTTTTTATTACACGTGTCATTTGTGTTAATAAAAGTGAGCGAAAGTTCAGAATTAATTAAAGAATATGTGTGAATATAGCTTATGGATTTTTCCTTTACTTTCCTCCTCCTACTACACTATTTGTTAACAAGATCTAGCACAGAAGAACACATCGGTACAGAAATGAAATGAAATGGGGTTAACCATCCTAAAACATGGTGCAGTATCTCATTTGCAAGATACAGGATGCAAGAACACACGAGTACAGTATGTAAATTAACAAGATCGAGGACACAAGAAAGCATGGGTACAGTATCTCATTGACAAGATCTGGGACACAAGAATACAAAGGTACGTAGTCTCTCACAAGATCTGGGATACAATATATGGATACAGTACTTCATTCACAAGATCAAGGACACATGAATGCATCCATATAGTATCTCACATAAAAGATCTGAGACACAATATATGGATACAATACCACATTCACAAGATCGAGGACACAAGAATGCATGGGTATACCTTATTTACAAGATCTATAGGACTCAAGAATACATGGATATCTCCTTTACAAAATCTATGGAAAATGTAATATAACAGTTATAATATACTAACTCTATACTCATTTATAGATGACCTAGGATACAAGGGCACATGGGTAGCTCATAGAAAACATCATCTAACATAACAATATTACTCTTTTATAATATTTTAATCAGTGCTCAGTGTTTAGATGGTCTTTTAATTTAGGATGCAAAATATTCAGCTTTTAATGGAAAATAATAAACTCATAGTGAATTGATCATGTTAATGGATAGACAAAGGGTAAATTTCTTTGACTTCCCCCATATTTCTAATTCTAATCACAAAGGTTTGTCACATTGAATAGATGCCTGTATTTGATACAACTATACTCTGTGAATTAAAGAGCAGACAAATGGCATCCTCCTACATTCTGTCTTCAATTAGTTTAATCCACCTTTAAAAAGGTCAATTTTAATGCTATTATCAAGGAATTCGTCAATGATGCGATCTATACATTGCGAAAATATTTGACGACACCTACGCTGAACTTCTGCTCACTTTCCGGTCTCCTCCCAGCATTTTTATAACAATATGTTAAAAACTTCTATGACAAAACATGCCTTTTCATGCCAGTATTGACGTTTGGCACTCAAGCAGATATTTCTCCTTTTTCATATAATAAAGTTAATGATTTTTACTAGTATGAAAATTAGGATCGGTCAGTCGGTGCAAATAACTCCGTTAGTCGAACCTCCAAATATAAACGATCCGTACATCTAATGATCCTAAATGCTTATTAACTACAGAAAATAATAAAACGTTCATTTATAAAGAGTTGCGATAAAAGAAGCCGCTGTTTGTTCTAAGTTTGAGGTGTTGAATGAGTAAACAGCCCGAATGTTTTCTGTAAATAGATCACGATAGAAATAATATTGTACTTTCGTTGTTAAATTAATGACTAATAAAAAAAAAGTCAATCAAACTATCAATAAATGCACAATAAATTCGGGAGCAGCCATAGTCGACAAATTTCTCAGAATTTTGATCGAATAACAGAGAAAGAAATGAATGGAATTTTTTTACATCTTCTCTCCTTTATTCGATAATTTGCTAACAATCTACATGTAGCTACCATTTAATTGTAGTTCCAGGTTCTAAATTCAATAGCAGAGCCAACATGCTTCTCTGTGTTCGTGGAGAAAGTCCCTTAAGATTTTCAAGCATGGTTTCCATCATTAGTGGCGCCAAATTTAGGGCCTGGCAAGGGACACTGTCTGTCATATAGGTGGTCCAAATAGCATAGAATCTGTGTACACATATTGGCATGCACATAAAAGAATCTTTGACAGTTGGAATTTAAAATAAGAAAATAAGATTCGACTGTAGTGCTGCTGTGTGGAGAAATTTTCATGGTGTATGGCCGTCTACATTAGTCCAGTCAGTTCAACACAGAAGGACGTTAAAACCCATTTCATTTCTAAACACAAGAATTCTGGCTTATTAATATATTACTATGAAGTATCTAATATAGTCATTAAATAATATAGACCTACACCTTAGCTTGGCACCCATTATGGATTATTTGGAGTCAAGTTAATGATTGTCCAGTAAGATTCTGACTGTAGACAATAGTATTCTTGGGGTAATCCATCTATTAAAGTCATATAATCAATGCCCAAGCAATATCCTATCCGAATAGCCATGCATCTTACAAAGTAATTGGATGGAAGTCATTTACCTGTAGATACTACACTGTTATCAATTATAATGATTAAAATATAATTTATTGTTTGGCAATAACCTCTAGCATATTGATGGAAAGACGCTCTAAGATTGGACATAATATAGGCAGATCCATCAATGAAATAAAATGGGGTTTTAACATTTTACTTTTCAGCACCAACTAGGCTAATGCAATAAGAAGAAGATCAGAATTTTCCCCATCGCTATAGCATACTCTTATTTCAAATTCCAAGTACCAAGCATTCTTCGCTTTTTGTCCATTTCGACACTAGTCCTTGCCAGAGCCTCTGTCCTGCACAATTGACAATGGGGGGAAAAAATGATAAAGAATCCTGAGGTGTTTACTCAACAAACAGTGCCTAGATATATACATTGTATTCATATTGCCAAATCAAGTTTTGTAAATTGTGATACATTCATCTACTACAGAGTTACCTATAATAAGATCTTTGCTTTGGTTGTCTTGTACACTTTTAGCAATATCAGTGATCTAAAGAATGAGAATAATTCTGAAATAATGCTACTGTTTACATTTGAAAGAAAATGAATTATTTGCCTCACTACTTCCTTAACTATTTCACAACCTCAATTTCATCCAATTCATACCCAATTTTTCTTCCATGCTGTCATCTTTCACTGCACTAATTTAACTATGGAAGAAGGCAATATGTGTCACAGAGAATAAATAAGCTTGCTTATATTAGTGACAGACTTTACAAATAACACAAGTCAAGAACAGTCTTACTGACTCCATGATATAAAACTACAAAATGCCTCTGAGCAAATCATGGGGAAATTTCAGGCTTATTATATTATTAGCCATTCTGAAGTCACTATTCCTTTTAGTAAGAGCAAGATGTATGAAATCCAATCAAACCCAACAAAGTAACCGCAAAATGTATTTAATATATTTTACTGCATTCATCTGTACTGTTAAATCACTAATTATTGAAACAACATCAAATCGATGAATTGGAGGACCTAGAGAAATTCCATAAGGTTAGGCAGGCATATTTGCTTGTGATTGAAACCATGCCATTTGACTCATTGACAGACTTTATGTTCTAAAGTGAATGTCACTTATCATTGGAAGAGTCCAGATATATCTACAAGTCTAGAACAACAGATACCACTTTTCAAATCTAACAAGTTTTTGTTACAATTTTATATTTCAAACACAGAACCATTGTTGATTGTACAGCGGAATCAATTCATAAATTACCCATTGTGTGGATAAATCCTACAAAGATTACCAAATTGTCATCATTTGATGATATATTATATTTTTGGTTTAGATACTTTCAATCTTTAACATGTATCCACTCTCAGATGAGTCCCTGAAAATAGCCATCTTGTTTTAAACGGTGTCATTGAAATCAAGCATATTATTTGTTTTAGAAGACAGTGTCCCTGAAAATAGACATCTGGTTTTAAAAATGTTGCTGAAATTATATTAGGCATCTGGTTTTATTTATTAGTGTCTCTGAAATTAGGCTTCTTGTTTTAAAAGAGTCTTTAAAATTAGGCATATTTTTGGTCAAGTAGTGGGTGTTTAAAGTCAAGGTTTTGCCAGCCTTTGTATGATTTTATTATTTCTAATGAATTACTTCACTATAGGGTGTCTGTTGTTTGTCAGGCTATTTCTTTGAATTCCTATTCAAATCTTTTAATAGAGTGACTTCATTATTGTGCAAAGAAAATTTCCGGTACCGGTATATCAAATTAATTCCTGATAATAACAATATGTATTATGTTATGATCATATGGTAATTATTAGTAAAGCCATTGTTGTTTGACAAAAATAACACACACTAATCAGATACAGTGATTAGTAATCAACAAAAAATGGATTAATCGCGATCTCTGTTCACATTTTCTTTCATCTCCCAAGACCTATCAATCACTCATTCTTAACAGCAGAGAACTTTATTGTGCCAGCGAAAAAACCCTGCACACTACAATATCATAAAACCGATATTGTAATGTAATTTGTCAATAAAAAACGCAAAGCTTTTGATGCCCGCTACTTTCATTTTCTGTTTGAAATAGAGATACAAAGGTCAATCAAACTACAAAGGAATCTTAATCATATTTACATCAAAACTTTCTATTGGATAATTGCATTTATAACAAAGCTTTCAGTTGGATAATTATATTTTTAACAATGCTTCCTATTGGATTATTAGATGAATATCGACCAATAAGAGATCATTACAGCTTACTTTCATTCTTATTATCAAAATTTGCCGAACCCAAGTTAATTTACGCTTCATATGTTTCTTGTCAATTACCCATGTAGCATTAGTCACGCTAGAATCGCAGGCAGTGACGGAATGGTTTTAAATCTATATATGGTAGTGTTATCTCCTATTGATCAAAAAGAAGAACTCCATAAAAATCTTGAATTCTTTAATTTACTTCTTCTCTATTGTCTGTGCTCAGTAATAATACAATCTAAATATCAATATCACTTATTCTAAAACTCATTCTTATTGATTTATAGCAATCCAATTACTGATTAAATCAGAATTTTCCACTTACAAGTTCAATAATACACAATGAAATCTTATTGTAGCTTTAAAACCTCGGAAATATCCAAGTCATCACTGTCTCCTTCAGCAGCTAGCAGGGGAAAAAGACAAAATATAAAAAAATTCAGTTGGAAAGCTATAGAAAAGGAACGTATCATCCACTCACACAGCCTATGTAGTTCATTATGGAACTAACACATGTAGTAAATTTTATTTCCATTATTTAGCAGTAAGGAAATAACAGGACCAGGGAAAACATACTGGGTTCGGCAGGCAGTTTTCCTCGCTGTCAGACACAAGCTTGGAATCAAAGCCAGGTCACTTGCATCAGTGACAGATACATGTACAATCTAAAATACATTCATTTATCAAATGAGTACAGGTTTCAAAGATACGAGAATCACTCTTTAAATAAATATCAGTAGGAATTGCAAATACATTTTGGGTCATCACACTGGCCTGAATCTTGCTGTTAATAAGCTCTGGTATTATACCCAGCTGTATCAAAGATTGCATGTTAATCAAAGTTTCATCTCTCTCTATAATACGAAACGTAGCTTTTGAGTGAAATATACCAGAGTTATATTGAGATAAAGATCTGATCATGTGGAATGTCCATGTTGCTTCCTCACACCATCTAGCTATGATCATCATATTATCTTCCATTGCTCCAACATTTTAAATAGAATCAATAAATATCTCCTCACTGGTTAATGATAATACTGTAAAAAAAATCACCCCCCCCCAACCTACTGACAACTGTATAAGCCTCGAAGGGAGGGATTAAAGTAATATTCCTAACACAATAAAACGGAAACCAATCCCCAATCTATGCCTCCTTACAACATTGTATTTTTTAACGAACACATTATTACCATCTTTCTCCAGTAGTGAATAATAATTGATAAATGCTTGTATCGGGCTTTTAAATCAGTTTTTGACAAACAATTACGCTTAATCTTGCCCATTAACCACATGGTGTTTTGAATTCCATATCTTTTTTCAATATGGTAACAAGCGACAACTCATTTTAGCGTCTCTCTAGGGTTTTTTTCTTCTCAATCTATAATCTGTTCACAATTTGGGATAATTATCGTTTTTCACACAATTATAAATGTAGTGAAACTGTTAAAGCGTATTAAGAACTATTGTAAGCGAGAGTAATCTATTTCGATTGGCCAATATTGATCATGGTCATACACTCCATACACAGGGCTTAAATTTCAACAAGTTATTATTCAACATGTGCTGTAATCTTCGAGTGGCAAGGGTCTCATAACATGTTTTTTACAATTCTCCTACAAGACAGTTCTCTCGCCCCCGGGTCATGAAAGTTGTTATGAAGTTTTACATTAGGCTGATTACCATGAACATACATGCATGCAAACTTGGTTCTTTTTTCTTCTTCGCTTGTAATTTAACCAAATCACTAACCCTCCTGCAAGTTAAAGACAAATTTAATCAAATCTGAAATCTGCATTGTTTTCAGTGATCAGATCATTCTCACTGGGGCTAAAAAAAAAGAGTGTAACAGCAGGCATGGACAATGTCCTAAACTTAAGAACTAAGAGCAAAATTATTTCCTAAAATACAAATCAGTAAAATTTTACAGAGGCCCCAAAGACTTTCATAGATAGTTGTCTAGAGGTACCTTGGGTGTTCAAATTGGCATCTGGCCTTAGAACCTCTGTTTATTTCACCCCTGCGTAAGGATGTGGCAGCAGTCATATTAAAGAAATTGTGCCCTTTTCCACCAGTTGTGCCCAAATTTTTTTCAAAACAAAAATCCACATTTTAGCTGCTAGATGTATGAATATAATAACATTTAAATTAAAAAAAACTGTGACCAATAGTGCTACCCAGAGCAGAAATGTACTTTTCAAGTTACATCTGAAATCCGAGCTTCAGAATTAATGCCAATAATTTTATTACAAACAATATAGATTCAAGTTCCGATATAAATCTTTATACTATTGAATTAATGTTACGCCTGGGTAATCATTCAAATTATTCAATTTTTCACATGACAGAGTTAAAAGCTGTATTTCTCATGCGCTCTAGTTCTAATAAAACCAGATCTGCCATAAAGACACATTCCTTTGATGTCTTCCACCAAAACTTATCAAACATGATTTTTCCATTATCTGAGTTGCATGGAGGGATGGATTCTTTTTTTCCACCATTTTTATAGAGCTATCATTATTATTTCAGTAGTTGTTGCTAGTTGTATTCAGATCATTATCCCTAATTCAACAATGTAAGCTTGTCATTTATACATGTGAAATCGTAAGTATTGGTGTATATTTTGAAGCTGATAGAGATCACCATTAAAAATACATCATTGCATCACATCAAACAATTTCATTTCCCCACACTCATCTTAAAAAAATTAACTAAACAAATCTCCAACTTATATAGCAACTGCATGGTTGCTGGGAGGAGGGTTAGTAGAAATAACTTTTGATTATTAATTCTTAATCTTTCATTAGACATGTTGTTGATTCCTAAAAACTATATAAAATGGTGTAAACCAATGAAATGTATGATGGTAATCAAAGATAATTTTTAGGCATGATGTAAATTTAACACAATTTTTGCAACCCACCAAGGCCGTGTATTGCAACACAAAATCAAACTGCATTGCCTCCAAGTTTTAGAAATATCAAATTTAAAGAAACCGACTAATAGTATTTTACACTTCGAAAGAGAGAGAGAGAGAAATGGGGTTTAATGTCCAATTGACACAAACCAGGTCATTTCGGGACTAACATATGATTTTAATTCTATTTCAATTATTCACTTGCGCGTAGGGGTCTTAAGCAGTGGGAGGAAACCGGAGTACCCAGAGAAAACCCACAGGCGACCCTATTCCTTGCCACGTACAACTGGGGATTCAAAACCACGCCAGTTGACTCAACGGCAGGCCGTATGATACAGCGCGCGCACGCTAAACATTCGACCACCCAACCCCCACTCTTTGAAAAGGTCAAGTCATTTTAAATTAGTGCTGAATATAATGGCCCAACTTAGTACCATGGAAATCAACTAATACGAACTAGGTTGACAGTCAACAGAAGGCCTTACAAAAAAACCTAAGAAATAAATCTTCAATGGCAAGACTTCCATCGAGCTAATTGACCAAGATGCTATTATTTCTCTCTGTTTTTTATCATGTTGACAATTTTGTCAATTGGTAGTCAGTAGTGACAGGAAACCAGTGGTTCCCGTTTCTAGAACCAACACTTTCCTTTCCTTTCATCGATATTAAACAGCAATTAACTTCCTTTCTATAATTTACATCTGGTCAGTTCAATATGGAGAATGAAATCACAGATAAAATATTGTACTTCATTAGCATTTAGAGGTCTTGCCTGTGCAAATGTCTTAAGCAGTGGGAATCCCCAAACCCATGAGTTTGGGCAGAAGACTCAAAAACACTTTATCACACACAAATGAAGGATAGAAACAACCCAGTTGAATCGTTGACAGATCTTATTAAGTTATAATCTAAAGATCAGGGCCAGGTTTCTCGAAATATTAACTTCAGATAAAATCCAAATTTTAGCTGATACTTCAATTTTGATTGGCTAAGCATTAAAATCAATCTAATATTATCCAATCAAATTATAAAAATTTGGATCTTATCTTAGTTAAAGTTTCGTGAAACAGGCCCCAGGACTCTCCCTGGAATTTATAAAATGCCATATCATATTCTTTTCTAAAAGTTATGTTGAATCAGTGTGGTTCAGTGAGTATAGACACTGGCTCGGGGTAAGATTCCACGGTGGATTCACCTTGTCAGTAGTGCAGGACAGTGTTGTTGGCAAAGAGAGAGAGAGAGAGAAATGGGGTTTAACGTCTACTCGGCACAAACTAGGTCATTTTGGGACTAACATATGGTTTAATTTTATTTCAATAATTCGCTTGCGTGTAGGGGTCTTTAGCAGTGGGAGAAACCGGAGTGCCCGGAGGAAACCCATGAGGTTGAGAAAGCGCCCCTATCTCCATGCCACATACGCTCACATCAGGGATCGAAACCACAGCCGCAAGCCAGAGGTGACCGGCCACCTAGAGGTCGAAGCACGACACTCTAGACCACTAGGCCATCCCAACCACCTGTTGGCAAGGAACTGTGTCTAGTTGTTAGCATGTACATAAAACAACCCTTGAAAACTGGAATGTGATGAAGAGTATGTGAAACCATAGGCGTACGAGCTTGGGGGGCACCAAATGCTGGGAAAATTTGGGCACACAATTGTACTTTGTAAAAGTTGTATAAAAAAAATATTGTGTTCTTGGATGTGTCCAATTTAACAGTGAATTTAAAGTCAGAGCTTCTATAGCTAGGCAATTAAATAGAAATATAAGACTCGAACCCTCTATTGTTTGGAGTACAGTAAGCCATGACTAACATACTCAGAACCTAACTACATTTTTTGGTCACCAACCACCACCGCCCCCTACATGTATGTGTGAGAACAGTTTCCCTCATACATGTAGCACACTGTATGCACATTTCCATTACCACTGTTGGTGTAGAAATATAGGATTTTAATTCATTCAAGGATCTTTTCCCTTTCCTGCCCACAAATGCATCACAGATGCACAGTTAAAGGGATCCACAAATTTCATTGTTCTCAATAATTTGTTAAACATTCAAAACTGTATTCATTTCATTACATTCAAGGTTTAAATCATTCATTAAGTATTATTCGACATAAATTTGCAATATCCTTCAACAGATGTTACTGATCACCAGCAATATCGGTCTTAATTAGAGTGTTTGAAATTATATATTCCCATCATTAGCACATGTAGGTCAATATTGCGACAAACAGAAACTGAGACAGTAGAATTGTCATTGAACCAATAACATCATGAGGGAGCCAGAACAAATTTACACATAACAAGATGTATTAACTTTTTACAGTCCGGTGAGACTGGTTGTCCAACGCAATCAGACATCCAAATTGTTCATTCATGCAAAATGCTACCAAAGCCCAATGAGAAATCACTAAAAAAACCACAGAATTGCAAAAACTACACGACTTCGTGCTAGTCATTGGCTTGCAGGCTAGACTTTATTACTTAATTCTACCAATCAAGTTAAAATTGAACATTTGTTGTTGGGCTCTATTAGTTCCAGAGAGTCTGCTTTGTATAATAACTGGTTAATCAAGGCAACAGACTGGATAATACGTATTAAGTCAGGTTCTACTCTGTCGCATTCCAAGTATCACTTAAGCTCATAAAAGGACAGTATGATACCAGTTAGAAATAATATGTGTTCATTTTGAGCAGACGATTACACCACCACCAATACCCTCAAGAAATTCTATCTGATGATTTAATTTTACAACTGAGTCATCAGCATCCTGGAAATGTCTTTTTGAACAGAATGACTGTCGTTACATATATATATATACATAACTACAGTCTTTACAAAGATTTCCTGTCAATTACAGATGTATGCACAACAGATATGCATTTGTTCCAGTGGATATGAAATTGGGTTTAAGGTTCTACTTTTCTACACTAACAGCATCCACAAGGGAAATTTTGTCTGCTCAGCAGCATTTCCCCAATTCCAGCTGTTAAAAAAGTTTTTTTTTATTACCACCCCTACGAGTACACATAGCGTGCATTTCTGTTTATTGTACCATCAGAAGGTGTAGTTGCTTTTTTCTGTCCAGGCCAACTCTCCTCTACCACTCTGACAAAGATGGGGGAAAATAGGCCGGAAAATCCTCATGAACTTTCTCTGCCATCACTGGATGTCAAAGTCTTGTAGAACAACTTTTCGTCTTCCAGAGAATTATCAGTCTGCTGAAATTTGACCGTGTATCTTTTATCGCTCAATATTTTACTCAGTTAACGGATAAATCATGTTTTCCATATTTTTGTGTCACTTACACATCTTTAATTAGTAGCAATTTAACCAGTTGTATCACATATGTGATAATGGCCGACACCAATATTGTACTTTTACCAGTTGAACAACACTAATGTGAGAAAGTTATTTCATAAAATTTCAGTGGTGTGACAACAAATAATAATCCGGTTTCTGCCAACATTGGTGAATATAAAATATCTTATAATACAAATTACCCCAAATATCTTAACCTGAACGTTTATTCCCATTGTAAAAATCATTATTCAGCCATTTATGGCAAATGCATTCTGATCAAAACGAGTAAGCAACTATTGTTTTTAGTTTCTTTAACATAAATCCAAGTATTAAATAATCTGATTCTAAAGTACTTGGTAATAAGTATAAGATGTGGAAAAATATTAAATATGCAACGCAAAGAGAATGGATTTCACAATTGTTGGCTTTATAACTGTCCACAACGACAAAATAAAAGTACTAAAAGGTTCATGTCAAATGTCGAAAGTCAATCAAATTACAATCGTTTAGAGTAAATCTGTTTGTACTGAGCAGGAATTGAGTAAAACCTTTCCCTGATCTACGATAGACAGTTATGTAGCTTGAAACAAATGAAAGGCGAAGGCGAGTGTTTATAGAAAATCCTACGTATTACTCGACAACGCGTGTCGATTTAATTTTCTATTGGAAAAATAGAATGTCAATTTAAGTTGGTCGATGGGCAATCCCCTGGAGGCTTTGTAGGATAACGTTGCCTACAGCCAGATGTAGCAAAGGAAGGAATAGCCTGACAGATGCATAAAGAAATTTATTTGTTGAAAATGCAGCAGACTTGGTTTCCATCATTCTCAGGGGCTGTCTTGTGGAACGATAATGAAAACCTGGATTAAGCTTTTCAAATAATGGACATTTTGACCTAAGATGTGCACAAACGTGGAAAATAACCCCTGATTTATTCATCGACCACCGGCAGAATAAAAATCACATCAGAACAGTCTTTGTTGCTAAATAATACTACAAGTAAAACAATATAATCAATTTTTCATTTATAATTTAGTCTTCTAACATGGTGATCCTGTTTGTTTTTTTGGGGACAAAATTTTTTCAAGCTCCATTATTCCTGCATGCATGTGTAACTTCCTTTCTTTATTGACAGACTGTAGTACGGAACTATTTTAATAGAACAATGGTTCCACTATTGCTTTTGTATGGAATCGTGACTTGTTTTTGTTTTCCTTTCTTTATTTACAAACTGTAGTACAGAACTTGTCACAGGTTCTTTATTGTAATAAGACAATGGTTCCACTATTGTTTTTGTCAATCATTGTGTGGAATCTTGACAAGTTTTGTTTTTGTTTTGCTTTTTAAAAAAATTATTACAAGGCTTAGATTTTAGTCTGATTGTAAAAAAAAGACCTTGTAATAAGCTATAAAGGAAAAAATAACAAGTTCAAAGCAATTGCACAGTATAATTTACGAAATCCTTTCAAAGGACCACTAACTCCAGCAATTTTTTGGGTGAATGGGAATTTTCAATCGACAAGATCCTAATGTAGAATTTTCTGAAGATCGACACAGGTTTCTTTTTTTTTCTTCTGAGCTTACTTTTAATGGCAGCAGGTGTGTTGATGCACCAATAAAACATGCAATATTGTTTTATGTCCACAATGAAAGCTTTTACTATTCCCTTTAGATTTACAAATACAGGAAGAAAACATTGAAACACATGTGACTTTGCAACCCTTAAATTTAATAACATCCGCAATTCGTGTGTATTCACAGAAACGCATTATCAGAGTTTGTTTGTTACAAGTAATGTCATTAATGTTCAATCTCCAATTTGCCACTGTGCAGGTACAATGTAACTTATTGAAAGTAGGGTGTCATTGTTAAAGTGGTTAGTACAAAAAGGTATAGCACTCAACTCAATTTCCAGTCCACATTTTATAAGCTGACAATAGTGACAATCACATTTGTATTACTCCTTTAACAAACTTTGATTTGAAAAAGGAAGAACTGTGACGATGAAACTTGCCATGTACACCATACTGAAATGTACTCAAGTTAACCTACGATACTTGAACTGTCCGTATAGACCTACAAAAGTACTTCTATTTTTGATCATGCGATTGACGGATTCATTATAAGTCTCACTGAATTTAATTGAATTTTGATTTGATACTAGCATGCAACATATTTTGAATACTGTATCACATCTAACTGAAGTAATAATATTGTTATCATCAATCTGAAATATCTCAAATTATGTCCAATCTTTGAAAGGTTTAAAAGCATTAACATATTTTAGCATTTATAGCCTCCTGTGGGGGAAACCACCTACATTATCTCAAATAATCATTTGTTAATCCAACTTTTCAAATGGTTTGTTAAAGGACATTATTTGAGTGTGGTGTATCAAAAAGAGTTTATGTTGCTCAAATTTTGAATCAATAAGCATATTTACCAGTTAGCGTGATTAAAGACAGTAAATAATTCTGATTGGCATCAGCTTATAGCCACTTTATCCACTGTCAAGTATGTCACTTGTCATTTCAAGTTCTTGTTAAAATGTGCTGTACCACCTGGAAGCTTTATGCTTGGACTGCATGTGATTGTTTAGTAAATTTAATGATTATTATGTGCATATTGAATAGATTGTGTAAAATAAAGATACATATTTGGGTGCATACGACACACCTGTGCTTGCCTACTCCATGATCAAACACGATAGCAGATGGCTTCCATCTTGTTTACTGACGGTACTACTTATTTTAAGACAGACTCGGCTTTCCAATTTATAATATCTACGTCATTGGGGATTTCCAATTTATACTCACTGGTTGCTATGACCCGCTATGGCGTTGTCTAGAAACGCGCGTGCTCGCGTTAGTTTAAAATTTTTGCTATACGTTTAACATGGACTATTTGATGTAATTTGCCTGATTTGATTTGGCCCCATTTCCATAAATTTAGGTTGTTTTTTAGAAATTTTTAGCAAATGTTAATCTTAGGTGTTTTTTAATTCTAGCCGAAGTAAATTTTTTTACAATTTATAGCGAGTTAAGTTATCGTCTCTAAGAGGCGGGCGTAGTATTTTAAATGGCGGCCATTTGCCATCATGTGTATTCTTGAAGTAGGTACACATGATGTAATCGTATGATTTGGGTGTAGATTTAATATTCTAGTGGTCACAGGACCCAATGAGGATCTGGATGTACTAAGTTACATACATGTACATGTCATATGATCAGATAACCGCCTCCCCACCAAATAAATGTACTTTAGGTTCACAAGAATGAATTTCCTTCTCAGAGCCATGGATCGTTACATTTTTTGGACAATTTCTTGAAGGACAATATTGTGATAGAACTGGTTAAGCATGCTCCAATTAAAATTCTATAACTACCTGAAGTGACTAGTAATATCTGTTATAGCTCTTTACTTCAGTCAGTAATAAAGACGGTTAACTTTGCTTTTGCTTTCGTCACTTCTGTTCCTTCAAATCTTCGTTACGCATCTACCGTAGCAATGATCTCTGTGTTAAACTTATATTTGGAACATGTTTAACAAGTTCAATCACATGTAATAATGGCCGACGCCAACCTTGTCCTTTAATTTTCCACAGCTTTCTAATTGAATATTTGACATTTAATCTAAGGAAACAAACCAAAATATCAACAGTAGCCTTGCAAAAGATTTTACCCAACACATTTAGGTTGCTTGGGCTAGTTTTTAATGTCTGCTTAGAATGCCAAATGTTGCAAATTTTCAGTTTCTTTGTAAATACTGAGCAGAATCGATATTTTTTTCAAGTTACATTCCTTTCAAAGATTCAACTTTCACAAAATTGCGTCATTCGAAAGGAATCACAAAAAATCCTCAAAAGACAATCTGTGGCTCTAACAGTTGTACATGTATTGGGACCATATATGGATTGTATGGTGATGGTGTGTTTAAGAGATACAAGTGTTGTGGGTCAAAAAAACATACCCGGTACTTACAGTGAACAGTGAGATAAATCCATGATCCATTAACTGTTGTTTCTTCAGCTCCATCAATAAATATGGTGTTACACTCATACCACCCTTCATCATTAGCTTGTATCTGAGATATCTCTAAAGATACCTCATCTTTTAAAGCTAACCGATTACGATACTGATGATGTGGTATTTGGGCGGGGTAACCATCGTATTTTATAAATATTGGTTGTGCTAAGCCATCTTTCTTCCACTGTATAATATATGGAATGGGGTTGTTCCGAGGGTACTTAAGCTGACAGTCCAGTGTTTGAGCTCCACCAAGGTTTGCCAACTTACGAAGTGTTGTCGTTCTGGTTCCTTCGGATAAATCTGAAAATACAAATAGAAATATTTTAAATGAGGGTTTATTGTTCATGTAAAATCATAGTTATCAAGCTGCTTGCAGATCTAGGCAAGTATCAATGAAATACTAGTTGCCTGCCAGAAAACCAAATTGCCATATTTCTTTCAAATTCAGCAGCGACATGTCTGTTTAGGAGGAAACAAGCTCGTCTTTGCCTAGAACAACCCTGTTGTTTACAGCAAGCTTCCTCAAATTGCAATCATGAATGGCCGCTTCCAGTCACAAACGAACTGTGCACAAGCAGAGAAGAGAAAAGAGGACAAAGGAATGCGAGGGGCCATTAGACCCTCCATGATGCCAGCTGACACGACTGAGTTATAAAACTTTTGCTGTGCTTTTGTTTTACTTCCTCGGGAGATAGTGACTATTTCAATCGTTGCTTGTCGCAGCAATACAGGCAAACTTTAATCTATCTTATTTTGTAAAAATAAAAATTAAAAATTGACCTGGTTTTATCATTTTGTCTTTGGTATTTTCAAACTCTTTGTTTTAACATAAGAATTGGTGTCTTATAACTGTTCTTCAAATATTTCTTAAAAAGAGTGTCATTTTGGAAGAACGGAAAGGTATATGTAGCTTGAATTTATTGTTTTAATAATATGGCCACAAAATGAACTAATCCATTTTGTCTACAAAACAAATGGTAATTTATTTAGTGTGAATGCACACGGTTATCTGAACCTATTGGGTAATTGAGTCTGACAGCACTGTGAGACAATAGTGTCAAGAAGGATCATAATCTTTTCTCTTATGAATGGTTGTAGAATCCACTGGGAAACCGTTATGTAATATGTATTCTTGAAGCAGAGAAATGAAATAAAATAAATTGAAATGAAATAGAGTTTAACTTCTTACTGTTCTGCTCCAACTGCATGGAGTAATGAAGAAGGCTTGAAGCACAGCGATACAAATTGCAATTCTTAAAGTGAAATGAAATGAAATTTGGTTAACATCTATAATTTTGGCACCAACCACGACATTGAAGATGCGGCTACACCATGCACTATTTTGGCACCAAAGCCTAAGCCTACTCTTTCTTCAAGGGATCTTTAACTTTCTGGCAATGGTATACCTACGACTTGCAAGGCCCCTGTTGTCCTGTACCACTGACATGGAGGAAAAACAGGATGTAAGGCCTGAGGAACTTTCTCAGGGTCGAACCCACCACCATATAGACTAGGCCACCATGGTCCCATCTTGCAGAAAAATAAGGATATTAAGGTTGGGCATATTACACAAAGCCATTTAGATACGCGGGATGAAAGGTGACTAGTGTACATGTAGCTGTATGTGTATAAAGGAAAATGAATTTAATTCAGTCTAACCAGACTAAATTATTTAAATGTCACAAGCCATCAAAGATTTAAACTTTAAATTCTTAATCATATTCAGCCCATGTCTGTAATTATTTGAAATAAGTTACAACTTCAAAATACCCTTGATTACATACATGTATGGAAATTAAGGTCTTTGTTTTCTTTCAAGTAAGAAAAATCCCATTAAATGGGCGCTTTTATCTACAACAGAATCCTATGACTTCCACGCAGATCAAGATTTTAATAAGAAAGTAATTTATTAGCCTTAAATCATGATGTATCTCTATAAACAGCGTAATTAATGATTATTAAAGTATGAACGACAGCTCGACTACTCGAGAACCACAATTTAGACAAACAAAGTATATCTTCAAGCCCATTAAACTTTCCCATCGTACAGCCATACTTCACAATAAGAACATGTATTATTATATAGATATATATACGATACTTGGTAAGGCATCTTAAATACAACGAATCAAGTCTGGAAAACAGACAGGTCTTAAACTATTGTATCAAATGTACAATAAACATGACAGTCTGTATTCTGTAGTCATTCCATTTGCAAGCTGATCACCAAATCATGAAGAGTTAAACGTTTATCAATAATGTTGAAACGACTCCTCGTTGAATTTCTGTTCACCAATCACGTTTTCAATAATACTCCTAAGTGCAGCGTTACTGATATAATTGGACAAGGGAAATAAGAGGGCCAAGACTCGCAGCGACTTCTGCCGTGATGTAATAATAAACATTATTACCCCAACAAATAACGTCGTTGAAATCATAATGCAACGAGAAAACGTCAATGTTGTCGACACATTCTTTCAAAATAGCATGTCTTGATCTCGGAGTAATTGCTTGATTAAAAACGTATCAATTTTTTTTCTCCTTGAAAACAGATCAAGTATTTTTTGTGTCCAATTACTGAGTGATCTCAAACTTTTTATATTCTTTTTTTAAAAAAATTCTCTTGCTTTTTTCCAACAATTCCAACAGAAGCGAAACTAATTCACGAACACAGTGTATGATTGACCAAGTTATATAAGGAACAAGAGTTTAATCTTTTCATTATTACAAGCTTGGTGGTTGCAATTTCGCTTCTTCAATTTCGTTTTTTATCCGTCTAAGAGATTTTGTTTTTGAAGACAAGGTCACTTGCCTTTAGTAACAATATTTTCTTGGTTACTGCTTCGTATTATTTAAACCTGAGTGAACAAGGTGTATAAGAAATAAGCATTACATTGTAAGATCTGAATGAAATTTGCTGATAGCGCAGTCTCTGATCGAACAAAGAATGAGAGCGATGAAATCTATATGACCCACACCTTGACATAAGTCAGTCATCAGAGAGCAGTGTCATCAGTGTTCTTTTGTTCTGACTTTCAACAGCAAACAGCATTTCTTTCTGTCAGATTGATGTTTAATGCTAATTCTTTTCTTCCAATCTATATTAATATTTGTGACTGGTGTTTGTTCATGGTTGGCAACCACACTAGGGTTGTCCCGAGGCTTAAATTTAGGGTAGCTCAGACTAAGGAGTAACATGGACCAGGTGATGTTGGACTACCACTACTGGTTTACTACTTTCAATCATGCAATACTGGGTCATTTGCTCGCAGGTAATATTTTTCTGTTAGTGGTGTATATTAGTGGGAAGTTGTATTTTAAGACATAAACCCCATTTCAAAACTCCTCTTAGCCAAATCCTTTGGTCATATTTTCCAAATACATAATATAGTCATTCAACTTCTCCTGGACTTTCAAACTAAATTCTTTCTTGCCACGACCCACTTCTTGTTTTCACTAATTCCCCTTCTCAGACTTGAAGCCAGTTAAAAGTTATTTATGTTGGTATATCATGTTTGTAAAAGCCCTAAGCATCGAGCACAGACACTAGCGTCAAAATAATGCGTCATTAGCATCTAGTGTCTAGTATTTGGGCTTATCATTACTAATGGTCGATCGTGATATTGTGGAGAATTCAGCCAATACTACCCGGAAGGTGATCATTATATTCTGTTTGTGAATATTGAGTGACATTTATGAAAAAAGATTTTAAGACATTGAGAAACATGATGACCTGCGTAATTAGTAGCTTTGACTGCAACCACTTTCTTGCCTTAACATTTACATCTTTATTCTACATGCCTTCCGGACGTAGTTCCATAGCTGTTTTTTTTCTATTTTATTACAGTGGTCACATTGAATGCTGATTTTACTATATGAATATTCTAATAGTAATATGTATGGGGAACCACACAACATACGCACAAAACTGAAAGGAGAAACATGTGGACAAGACAGAATTAAATGAAATGGAGTTTAACATTCAACTGTTCTGCATTGACTGGCCTAAGGAAGATGGGCAAAAAAAACCCAAATACACTTCCAGGATGTTTTTATGTGCAAGGAAATTCTGCCTGAAATGTTGTGTTATTAGCAACATTTCCAGAAAGTTTCCTTTTCTATGGTCATCCATATGTGAAAGAGAATCTTGCCTGCAAGCTGTGTTACCTCTGGTCATACTTGTAAGAGAATTTTGCTTGAAAAGTTGTTGCATATTGGATATTGCTCTTTCTGTTCCAAGAGATGTGTCATAATTAATAACCACAGAACACATTCAAAACGTATATCTACATTTCTACATGTAAACTGCTATTTATTACTTTAAGTTTTTACAGCCACAATATTAAATTTTCTATACCTAAATCAATTTTGTTTATGTTTTTTGATAATTTGAGATAATTGTGTTAAATCACACAGAATATTAGAAACATTCTAAGATGTCAAACTCATAAAATATGAGCTTCACATAAAAGTTACTATGTGTAAAATGTATCAAGATGTGCCATGTCAAATGGTGGCTGAATGTTGTGTTAACTGCCAGTCACCATGATGTGACTCCTGCTGACCAGAAAATAGAATCATTCCCTTGAATAAACACATACTTCTTCAACGGAAATTTTCATTGACTTAATCCAAGGGAATAATATCGTATTCGCACGATGCCGACAGGACCGGGAAATTAAAAACCAAACTCAAGGACCAATCGGATTCCAGAAAACAAACGTAGGAAATTGGTAAGGATATTAACAGATTTTGTGTGGATGACTAAATTATTTATTTCCTATTATATTCATGATTTGCTCCACGCTTAAAAAGTTTAAAGGCACATTGTTTTCTCATATCCACTAAAGTCATAATAAATATTTTGTTTTTAAATGTTCAAACTGGATCTTAAGAAATTAAGCACACATACATGTAAGACCAAGAGTAAAATCAAAGCCTTCATGATCGAAAGCAATATCATTAATATTACTTCACTTGTCCAAGATGGTGGTGTGAAACCAAATAGACCAATTTTGCCTTTACTATGTCATGTTGCGGCATTAATATAGGTTTAAAACATGTAGGTCGAGACACATATATGACAGTTCAATGCGACATGTATAGCATTAAAATTCCATATGGAATAACTACCTTTCCCGATTCAATTAACAAGTATATGTTGTGTCCATTAGATACAGTTCCGTCTGAAATAATACGATCCCAGGATCACAGAATGGAATGGTGTCAGCGTGGTTTTCTGTTAAAAATTTTGTGACCACCAGACACTGTAATCTTAAGGGAGTTTTAATCATGAAACTAGTTATTATCATAAACTATAACACATCCTTATGGAAGACAGCTACAGGTTTAGTCCTTGAGTGGCATTTAGTGATCAAGCACATTAGAAATCATTTGTAGTTGAAACAATAAGAGAAAACTGTGTTGTGATTTTATCTACCGATTTGCAATTATTTAAGTGGTGTTTCAAAGAGTATTCTCTAAATGTTAATATATAGCTAATACAACATGACAAAACTATTTATATAGGCAGAACTATAATAAAACCGAAACCATACATGGCAATAGAAGTTTTCCATAAGGATGTGTTACTATCCATTAACCCAGTGTAGCACAGGTATAACCATGAACCAGAAGTAACGTAACTCTGAAGTTAGAAGTGGTACAAGCCACCACCACTAGAACTACATGTATGTTACTACCTGGCCCAAACTATGGCTATCCACCAAATTTCAGCCCTAGTGCACTTGCCAACTCTGAACACGAAGTAGTAGGCCATCAGAAAAAGACCAACCCTACTCCCTGGTCCGACCTACGACTATATGCCAAATTTCATCCGGAGTATAATCACCAAATTTGAACAGACAGAAATACAATAGTCACAAATATTATTACAGACAGTTTATTATTTTACCCAGTCACTAAATGATTACGGTAGTTATTATTAGTGGATGGTTCAGAAATAGTGTTTACATATAGAATTCTTAAAAAAAAATCACAAATCTATAGAATTACAAATCAAAGAAATATTGCATTTGTAATTTATAAACTGTCACAGCAGGCAATTATGATGTTTTTATCATTTATTTATTCCATTGTTTGCTTATTATTTGATAAAAGGGAAAATACAGCACTTAGGCCAGACTGATAATTAAATCATATATATATATATAGACATATTCGAAATAAATCTTTGACATTTTCCATATTGAAAAGAGAAAGCGACAACATGCCCTTGTTACATAGACTCTTCAAAAGCAAAACGAAGGCAGGGTCTTAATTATTTATAATAAAAGATGTGAATTTCATGGAGTGAACTACATGTACCATAAAGATGACATACTACTTTTCATGGGGGTCCAGTTGTGGTGTAAGACAGTAATGATGTTGCGGAAATGTGCCACTTCCTTATTCTACAGGGAAACCAGAGATTAAAGGGTTAACTGTAAAACTGTGCACTTGCCAGAAACAAGAACACTTTAAGATATTTTTCCTATATCAGAAATATTCCCCTTTCACCAATTAGATATCAAGAATCAAGTTCTGTCCAAATCAGAATTGTTTTGACCTCTTTTTAGTAGTTTGGACTTCAGGGCATTGGGGTCGAGAGAGTTTCCATAAATTGTGTGTTTACTGTTCATAGACTGAGGTACACATATGTACATACATATGGAAAGTTGGAAACATTTTCTGGTTTCACTAACAAACTAAACAAGTCTTATTAAATGTCATCTTTGCATTTACATTGTCAATAATTATCTTACCACCTGTGGCGGAATTCTAGTCTAGATCACTCCTGCCTTATTCTTATTGGTCTCCATTTTGACAAATATTAGCCAGGATAATATAGCCCAACTTTTGTGTAGAGTTTGAAAGTCGTTGATTCTCATATCTCTTACAATTGGTGGAGAAGAAAAATGATCTTCACCTTACCTATGAAATATGCAGAATGCGTTATTGTTAACAGTGAATTGTGACAACATTTTCCGTAAATTATTGCAAAAACACCATACATGTACAGAATGGATGTTATTTTGTCAAGACTTCCGTGTAATAATATTCTTTGCATAGTGGATAATTTTGGATGGTATGATAGGGATAAGCACAACTCCTGTTTTTTAACCAAAGACCTGGATTGATATGATAAAATAATGTTTTAATGACATCATCTATTTATGTCCCTAACTTTATCAGTGTGGGTGGAGCTAAAAAGTAGGATGTTAAACCCTATTTCAATCCATCGTATCTTCAAATAGGTAAAATCGCAAACTATGCTGTCTGTAGGTTTCTAATTAGGTGCACAATGAATTTTTCTCAGGCACATTACAAGGGGAAAGCCAATGAGATAGTATTTCCCCTGTCCTGCACCACTGACAAAAGGAAACCAATCGGAAAATCCTGCTGAACTTTCTCGGCCAATGTAGGAATCGAACATACATGTACAACCTCCATGTTAGCGAGGTAGCATCTTACCCACTTTGCCACCGGGGTTCCAACTGCTGGTCAAACCTATTAGTATGCATGCAGTCATAAAGTAAATGGTGATAATATGGTGAATTAATTGTAGTGATCTGTCTGGGTAAACAAACCTATTTATGATATTTAACAAGTTTGTTTAACTTTGTTATTACTCGTTTTCCTACATATGTAGATAATTGCAAATCTTATGTTTTTCTGTTGTATCAGCCAGAAGTCAGAAGTGGCTTAAAGATAAATTACGTAAGAGCTAAATCTGCCTTTTGCAGGTCTTTATTTTGACTTCAAATGCTATAAACCATTAAAAGAACAATTATTTAGACATTTATTCACACAACAAGCCTGTAATCAACTCTCTAGAACAAGGGTGGGCGGGGATGCAAATAGATTTTAACAGCAACTTAAGACTCAATTGTCTAGTACCCAAGCCTAGAAATAAGGCACCTGTGACTGACGATGTCAGGCACGGATTCAGGCTTTGTCAGGCACAAAACCTCTGATGCCTGTCATTTTGTGCGACACTGATTTGTCTTTTTAATGATATTATGAATACATGTCCGGCACTAAGTTAAAATGTCAGGCACATCTAACTCCGTTGCAACGATACTGAACAATCAATGCTAGATCTTTTCTTACACTCATAACATCGCACAGAATAAAGTACATGTAATTTGAATGAACTTTATTCAACTATTACAGCAAGAACGACCAGCTCTGATCTTAGATAATACACATTTAAATTGTGGTCTGATTGTAACTTATAAGGTTATCAATAAAACAATAACTAGATATGATCTTAATGTCAAGTAGCCATCTGTCACAGTGTTGAAAGAAAGTGGTTTACACTTCAATCTGGAATATGAAGGTTGGACAGGTGACCCCGACTCCTTGTCACATACAAGCAGAGAATCAGAACTACGCCATTTGATTCAATGACAGACATTATGATTGGCCATAGTACAGAGTAACCATATGAGTTAAAAAAGCCGAATTAGGATTATAAAGTAAAAATGAAATGAAATGGGGGTTTAACGTCCTACTCTTTTGCACCTAACCTGGGCTAATGAAAGACGGGCAGTGTGCTATGAGGGAAATTTTGCCCGGGCAGCGGCACTACGGTCTACTCTTGTAACAAATTCGAACTGCCAAGGGATCTTTTACATGCACGCCAATGTGTACACGGGACCTCGGATTTTTGTCCCATCCAAATAACTAGACAGCTGTACTTGTCAGGCCCTCCGTTCTGCATCACTGACTGACAAGGGGAAACCACGTCCGAAAATCGAGATGAACTTTCTTGGCCAACGCAGGGGTCGAACACCCGACCTCCAGGCTAGCGAGCCAGCGTCTTACACATGTGATCCCCCTTATAAAGTAAAAAGTATCAGAGTCATTATTCAAGTCGATAAGATTCAAACTTCAAAATCAGAAAAAGAATCAGAAAATCAGTAAAGTAAAACTATTCCTAGAAGCTGATAGTGTCAACTCTGAATTATTGACCAGTCGAGTGCAAACAGCCTGTTGACAGATTAGCTGAACATACAGGTTTATGTATCAAATAATAAAAATGACTGCCACCTTATCAAAGTCAGATATATTTCCCAAGGAAACAGAACTTCAGCAATAATCAGTCTGAATATCCATCATTCAGAGTAATAATTTCACATCTTCAAAAGCGTTATAACTCATAATATTCATATTAACGGAACAATCTCAGCCCACAGCATTCGCAAAAATAATCATCATTAATTTCCTCCAGGCCGGCATTTTGTACCCAATAAAATCCGAGCTTATATCTAATCTCAGCCCGATTACAATACAACTCCTGTTTATTAAGACAGATATTTGTTAGGATTAAACAGGGAATTATCTTTTGGTAGCGTTTTTGTAAGCAGACACATTAAGGAGCTAATCTGATTTCAAACCTGATTCGGATTTATTGACTAGCTATCTTTAGTTCTATCGGTAATCAGGAACTTCATCAAAGTATTAAGAGAATTTACCAAATGGACTTAATCATTGGTCAATCTCATTTGCAACGAGATAAATATCTATACAAAATGACCTTTCAAAATGGCATGTTCTATTATTGTCATGGAAATTATAGAAATATGAGAGCATTTATGAAACAGTAGTAATCATTGGTTGATCTAATATAGTAAAAGACAGATCAGCCAATCGGATACCATATAAAGAAGGTAAATGAATGATAGTATCTATAATAGAGATGTGTTGATTGGTTTATCTGATAAAGATAGGATCTGGAGTCTGTCAGCAATGGAACTCCAGGTTGAAATGAATCAAAACAGAAGCATTCCTTGAATATTTAAAAAAATCCAAGAACTACCAAACCCTTTAAAAAGTTAAGTCTATGTTCACCATTCAAAATTACCACATCAAGAAAATGCTTTCGGAAAATCAATGTCAAACGAAAGTAATCTGAACTTTAGCTATGAACTGAGCACAGTTTCCACCTTATAACACCAGGTCATTTCAGGACCAACATATGATTCAATTTTATTTCAATAATTGGCTTGCCCGAAGGTGTTTTTAGTAGTGGAAGGAAACTGGGGGGTCTGGAGAAAACCCACAAGCTTGGACAGGCGACCCTATTTCATTCAATGACAGACTTTATGACACAACGTGCACATGCTAACCATTCGACCATCCAACCTCCTCCTTTGGTTCCAAACAAACATAAAGTTAATTCAGATCTTCATCAATCAATAGATTTTAAAAAACAATCAATATTTCAATCGATAAATGGCTAAAAAAAATTATTACATTATCTTATTTAATTTTCAAAGATCCATCTTGAGCCCACAACGTTTGTAGTTTGACACACTTTTTCTAAAACTGAAGGTTTTTCTGGATTTACCAAAGTAAATTGGAGCAAAGTAATGACCTGATGATAAATAGACCCGAACTTCCTGCAATCCTCATTCAATTCAAATAAATTGAACCAAAAAATAGCAACATTGTGCTTTGTTTACACGATGGCGGAAGAAGTGGGAGGTCTGTGAAAGTAGCGCTCAGCATCTGAAAACGAAGATGTTAATTTCTTCCACTAGGCTCCCACAAACCAGATTAAATGTACTGATCAGACTGTAATTAGATTGCCATGGATATTGTAATTTTATGGGATCTTATTTTGATGTGGGTTCGATATATATGATTAAATTACAGGATAATTTCTGAGGCTTATCTTGACGCTACTCCTGTGATAACGAGCTGCTGATTACCATGACTAATCACTAGAGAGGTGATTAGAAAGGATTAATTGATAAAGTGATTAACACGATATCCATATCACCATGAATCAAGATTTAACCATTTGGAATTATACTAAAAGTCAAAATGAAATCAATGCTAATAGACACATGAATGTTGTGTTCACGGTGCATACCAATCCAATAATCAACTCATTTTATTTGATTAATGAAACAATTATTCTCTATATTTCCATGTAATTTTACCACAGGATATAAAAGCACATTCTTGGTTTGATGAAATCCTCTAACGTAAAGTGGTATCTGGTATTTCAGTTACTTACCTAGCTAGCATAATCTGCCTTGGGAACAACACCTGCCATGAAGCGGAAGGCTAGGTTAACCTTTAATCTTAAAAGCTTTCATGGCGTATCAAGCAGCCTCAGAACCAAATATTTACATGTAGGTGAATCTGACTTGGTGTTCCTCCTAGATCATGGTTCAAGAGCCTAATAACTGTTATGATGAGTCTGTACATTTTACATTGGGGTCCGTACAATTTACATGTCCCAAAATGCAATGAGGTTTAACATCCTACTGTTTCGCTCCGAGTCTGACTGCATGGGCTTTTGAAGTTGGGCATACACCATACAGTGTGCTATGAGGGGAAAGCTTACTCTTTTATCGAATTCCAACTACCAAGGGATCTTTTACTTGCACGCCAATGTGTAAATGGGACCTTGGGGGTTTTTTTTGTCTCATCTGGATGAGTAGGCAGCAGTCCTTGCTAATTTCTCAGTACTGCCTGGAAAATCCTGATGAACTTTCTCGGTCAACTGCAACACAAGGATCAAACCTCCAACCTTCTGGCTAGGTTGGACAAAGTTTGATACCAGTATAAAGAGAACAATTTTTATATGCTCTTTTCTAATGCTTGAAATATTAAAATCAGAAAATGAATTGCAATATACAATGTTGTATATGTAATAATCATTTGGTACTCTATATAGCTACATGAAATGTGTATCGCCAGAACCCTGGTGGTCAGTGAAATGGTTGATTCAGGTTTTCTTGAATTAACAAGTCTTCAAGATCTAGCTTCAGAGACTAACAAACAATGCAGAATTTAATGTAAATCTATAATAATTCATATCATTAATATTCCCATTCAAATTCTTCTCAAATGAATACCAGTACATGGAAAGGTTCAATAAAATCAAACAAGCCTCTTCTGCAGACAGGATACCAATTGAAAATTTGCACGATATTTTGTTTAGTACCATATATATGTAGTTTCACCACCTAATTCATTGGGGAATTTCTGGTCAAGGGTGGGAAATGGAATCGTGGGTGGGTAGAATCTAATCTATACAAGTAACACAAGTTTGTCTGAGCTTTTTCATGTGAGAATATCAAAGTTCTTCCATTCACAGTTATCATTCACAGTTATAATAGGTTTGGAATAAATAGATTGGATTTTTAATCTTTGAATAACAAAAAAAAAAAAATTCACCCTCATTATGAAATGTCATTTATCACTGAGGAACTCTCCATAAAAATCTAAAAAGGTTTCATGATTAATAAATCATAAATTCATATTCCAATAAATTTCCATGATAATTTCAACCCATGCGGAAGATATGCAATTCTCGCCTGAAAAAAGGAAAATAAAAATTCAATGTTCCATTTCGTCTGTCGTATTTGCCACCTCGTGATGATAAAAGAGGTATAGCTTACGACGAGCGGAAAAATCTCATCAATATTGAACCCGTACACTTAACAGAATTATAAACATGCGAACAGCACTGCTAATATTTGCCGTAAAGTTAATCAATAAATCGAGGATATTGATTGTAGGAAAGTTGGCTGCGGAATAGGACAATTAAAAGCGTTTAGAAGATTTTATATGAGATAATTAGTAGCGTGAAGTAGGGGGTCCTGTTCAAGTGTTTGTCAAACGACAAATTAATTAAATATACACAGATAAAAATGATAAAACAGCCACACACAGCCTGTCCGACATTTAGGCAAAAATATATTATATTGAAAAACTAGCGTAGTGTCAATTCTTCTCTCCTTATCCAATTTATCAAACATCGAATAATAAATAATGAAGTTTAAAGAAAATGCAGTCTATGATTGACTTGTAAACTACGTGAAAGTTTGACCCAAACAGACTCAGGATCAACACACAGCGAACCGATAAATTTGATTTTAAATTACGAGGTTGTAACTTATAAAAAATTTGTCTGTTTATATGATGGATGAATCAATGTACATTTGTGACCAGCTTGGTCCATTATGACATTAACTTTTCTCCAGTCAATATTGGGGAATCACGGTGGCTAAGTGGGTAAGACGCTGGCTTTCTAGTCTGGAAGTCGGGAGTTCGATCCCTGCATTGGCCAAGAAAGTTAATACAGATTTTCCGGCGTGGTTTCTGCTTGTCAGTGAAGCAGGATGGAAGGCCTGAGAAGGTGTGCACGTAAAAGATCCCCTGGCAGTTAGAATTCAATGTAAGCGTAGGCCGTAACGCCACTGGCCGGGCTAAAATTTCTCTCATAGCACACTGTATGGTGTATGCTCGTCTTCATTAGCCCAGTGTAGGAGCATAACAGTAGGACGTTAAACCCCATTTAATTTATTTTCATTTTCCAGTCAATATTAAAAGTAATGTGCATACCGGTAACATAAATAATATATGTATATTATGGACATAGCATAGAGAGCGTGTCAGAGCATCTGGAAATCAAGTTCTGCAATCCCCTTTATTATAAAATTTGAATCTCTGAAAGGAACATCAGTCAAACAGTGATTCAATTCATTCAGTATTTACAAAGTTACGATGAATTGAAAGATTTGCAGCATCCATCTTAAAGCGTTGAATAAAAGAGTTAAGATGGGCCTCCTTTTAATTCAATAAAATCTACGCTGTGAGATTATCCAATGTTCATATTTTTTGGGGGTTATTTGATTAATTGTTAATAAATTCCAGTCCATTTTAACGTGGATTAAGGCTGTGATAAATCAGACATTGTCAGAAAAATGCAAGTGGCTACCAGCAGCTCTAATTCTTTAATAAAACACAATAGCATTGTACTGGTGAATTTATCTAACTCCTATTCAAATTCCATAATTCAATAGATTTTTTCATCCTTGATAGACAAAATATTTAGAATATCCTGAAATAATTTCTCTAGGGAATTAATCAGACAGAATAATAAAGTATAAAAAGATGTATAGAGATCTGATTCGAATACTTTTTACTTTGTTCTTGTGGGTTATGTACATAAGAGCTCATATAACGTCCCGAGATCGTAATTTGGAGTGTTTCATGTGTGGATCTTGCTGCGTTCACGTGTCAGTGATCTTAACGTGTGCATTTTTGATTATACAATCTATGATTGAGTCAAGTGGGATGGTTATAATACCAAGCTTGTTTGTGATTAAGAGTCTACTCGTCTGGCCAATCTTGTGTTTTTCTCATGTTTACTCCGACTGCTAAAGAACATTGAACCATGTTAGTCCAGAAATAACCTAGGTTGTGTTGAGTGGACATTAAACTCCCTCTTTCTCCACCTCAAATCTCTGGAATAATAACTTAATCTGAGTAAACTTTGAAAATGTCGTCTTATTTTATCTATTTCAGCAATTCTGTTATTGTGTCAGTCTGACATTGTAAATATTTCTGGCAATAACCTCTTGCCAAACAAGCCGTACTGGTCACAGATAGAGATCCTGTAAATAACGAAATAAAACTATGCCTCTATACATAATGCTATTCACAAGAGACAATACCATCTTTGTCAGGTAATAATCGTATCTTTCATTCAACTGGATGTCTGACGAAAAGGTTGAACACAGAGACAGCTCATTTTGACGCCCTCATAATCGAATTTGCTAAATTGATACAAATTTGTTTACAATCAATGTCACATTTTACAGAATTCTGGTGAAACAAATTGCAGTCAGTTTTTGTAACACCTTTCATGTGCTGTAATGATTCTAACTTGTGAAAATGTAATAAATACTAAATTTACTCATTTCTTTTCCAGCAGTTCTCCAATTGTAATTGAGTTACATTTTGCTTTATTTGTTTCTAACCGAATTCTGGCGGCAAGACGATATTCAAACTTCCTTTCTCTTTTAATAAAAATTTGATAATAAAAAGGTTTGCAAAAAGTGAATGTTAAAAGTTTCTGAAAATGTCACCAATTTGCCACCTGGATGGCCGTCAGAAGAAAAACACAATACTAATGTTAATTATTTAAATTTTGTATTTGGAAATGATCCAGGTTAATAAAGAGAGGATATTTATGTGGATTGTGGAGCTGTAGTGACTCAATGAGTAAGGTGATGGTTCGTTAAAATCATATACTAAAGGTTAGGGTTGGGCGATAATGAAAAAAATTATCGTGATAATAATTCATCTAATATCGCGATAAACGATATTATCGTGATAATTGTTACACGTGTATAGAAGTCAAAATTTGAATACTTGTGATGGAGGAATTTTTTTTAGGCAGCAAATCGTCGCTTGTTATGACTGTTATATCGTTGCTAACGGAGCTTGACGCCATGATGGAAATTTACCTTTGACATGCCGGTACGTAATAATGCTATTTTTAGACTTGTAGATGAATTAAATTCTATCAATAGAATGGTATACTAGCCTAGTTAGTCGAACTAGAATATTAAGTTTTAATATAACGAAAATATGTAACCAGAATTGGCAGGATTCTAAAATCGCTTCTTAATAATCAGAACATTGTAAAAAATTGACAGTTGCGACTCGGGTAAAATACTGTCCAACCTTGACCTGCCAAACACGCTTTCCTCCTTTACGAGTCCAAGCGACGATGTATTATCACACTCTGTGGTATTATCATCGATATTGGTACACGATAATTATCATAATCGCGATAAAAAAATTTTATCGCGATATACCGGTTTTTCGATATTTTTAAGGAAGTCCGATATGATAAAATGGCCGATGATTTTATCACGGTATACCGAAATACCGGTATATCGCCCAACCCTACTAAAGGTTAGACCATTCGTAAACTGAGATATAAAACACTCGCAAGATTTAAAAATTCAATGGTTGCTATGATAATAAACAATTTACAATACAACTTAAAACAATGATAAATTCTCTCACAATAAAAGTAATTTAACTGAAATTTTCAATATATCATTTTTCATATCTATTTTGCAACTATTATAGGAAGAACGGTCAGGTCTTTATCTAAATCTTACATAATGTTATCTATGATTGTGTAATGATCTTATTAAACCTCTGGTCAGTCTTCACACTACTCTTAATATTTAACAATAAATTCAGGTTTTACAGTAATGAATTTTGGCAAGAATTCTTCATCAGTGTTTTGTACCATCTTCCTACCCTAAAACTACTTTGATAGTAAAATATTCCATTCTTTTGCGATAAAAAATATCTCACCAGCTACTTTAACTGGATGGACCTGATGGATTTGGTAAGTGATTTAAATTGGTGTGAAAACTTAGTCGAGCTTTAACAATCAAAAAAATTTTTCAGCCTCCAGGCTTGGTCAATCTAGATCATCGCCTGGTTTGATATTTCTCTCTCGTATAATCCTTGTACGTGTTTTACGAGAAAAGAATTAGCGCTGTCGATGAATTACAACTAGGTTTCACTTGGTTTCCTGCTAATTACACACATAGCGGCAGAATGATAAGCGAGAATGGACCGACAAGGTTCCTTCAGGCTAACCTGGACGCAATTCTAGACACAAAAGCTTTGACGAAAATCCAATAATCGTGGAAATAAAGAAAAATGGGTTAGTTTGTAGAGGATGAAACTGTAAACTTTATTTGTAATAGTATTACATAAATAGAAAGATATATTGGATTTGACAATTCATTTTATTTTACACTCTATACAAATAGCACTATAAAAACCTTCGTTATTTTTTACAAATTTTTAAAAAAAATAAAATAAATTGTGACAATCTATACTAATATTTGTGACTGTTGTTTGTCTATTCAGCATCGGTGGCTACACCACGGTGGTCACAAGGCTAAACTTTGGTGTATAGAGGTAGCTCAGAGTGTGGAGTAATGTAAGTCTGGTGCACCACTTCCAGTTTCAGAGTTATGCTACATCCGTTTCATGGCTATACCTGTGTTATGCGAAGTAAACCGTTGAAGCCTCTGATCGCTGTTTGAGGAATTTCTAATCAATTTGAACTAAAATATTCTGAAAGTTGGATGGTTCAGTTCCGTTCAGTGTCTACAAAGATATGATGAATTGAAAATATGTCAACATCCAGCACCCGTTACAGTTGATTTAAACAAGATATGGTAAAAACTTCTCTAAAAATCTTTTGATGGGCATCTTTTTAATACGATACAATCAAAGCTGTGAATATTGTGAGGATACCGTCAAGACATTTTAATTTAGTTTTCTTGCACATTTAATATGGATTAAGGCTTTAATTATCACTGTCCCTTCTTCAAGCTAAGAATTTTAAAGAATTACTAGAAAAGTGAGAGAGATTTTATAAGATTCTGATCATATACAGATTTTATGGCTAGTGTTAGTCTTATGATATAAATCAATTCAAATAGATATCTGCCATCCCATGAGATTTCCTCTAATGTTGGCTTCTAAGAAATCCCACATACAACCTGTCCGTTTTTATAATTAAATCGCAGTAGGGTGAGGAAGGGTATGTTTACTCTTTCTAACACCACCGCATATGATCAAGCGTAACAACCAGCAGATATTCTCCATCATGCCTCCAGTTTCATCCATGATAACAGACTTCTCCATTTAATTACTACACTAGCCATTTAATGAAATCAGACCTGAATGCCAGCCACCTTTTTTTAGTGAGTGAATCGAAGTAAAATCTAGCTTAATGCAAGTGTAATTTCTACTTCGTATTCGCAAAGACAAATAGATCTCGATTCATCATCTCTTTGTCTAAGTGGATCAGTTTACACTATACAACCATTTACAAAATGAAGAAATTAGTCAATAATCAATGTGAAAAATAAAAATCTTATAAAAATAGCAGTATTGAATTTCAAATATCATATTGATCTGGATGTTTTCTTAATGGGGAGGTTCCAGATTTCACAGGTTAACAGTATTTAGGATACAAACCAAACTCCAAATTTCTAAAAAGAATATATCTTTCTTTCAAACTTCCAACCTAGCGGCTCTATGGATTATGGCCTTCTATTTCATGACCGTGGGGGATGAGGGCAAATAACTCTGCACAAAATGACTTCCCTACCCTTAATTTGTTGCTCAGGACAAGATGAATAATCTCACTAAGTTAGGAAAAAAAAATGAAAAACTCTGACCTGTTGAGCTTTTATAGGGTTTCAGTCACATGAACAGTAACTATTACGTTGTGTGATCTCCAATTTTGATATGTTTCGTTCCTCAATGAACAATCTAAGCAACTTTAGAACTCTGATCTGCATACTTTTTACAACAATTGTGAATAGACAGATTGACAGATGCATGGACTACAGGTTCAATAATATAGTACAATATCAAATGTGGCCATATTAAAATGAGAATTTGTTATCACAGAGCTTATTATGCAAAGGAAATGAGCCAGCAACAGTTTCTTGTTCATATAATTAGGTTTCTTTTTTACATATTTATATAATAATCTCTATTTAATTCAGCAAGTGGATAATATTGCAAGTGGATAATATTGTTAACTCGTTTAGACGAAGTGTTTTGTTATCCTCTCTTTACACCCCCAATTACGAGTGTATAATCCATCCATTACAGCATTAGAGTTATCTTTCCTGGTCAATATTCCTTTGGTTATATTGTAATAGGGATATAACTGGTGCATTTATTCATTCGTTTCTTTATTTCTCATTCATTCATTTAATGTCCAATGTGTTGTTTTAATAACTTATTTAAATTTCAATAGATTTCTTTTAATACCAATTACACCTGAAGTCACTAATCTTGTAACTTGGTAACCGATGGTGGACAGCCAACTCATTAATAGTTTTGACAGTATGATAAGCTTAATCCTTATTATTTCTATTTTATGTAATTTTTGTCTTTAATGTTTTATTATTTATCCTACTAAAACCAAGGCCTGGAAATAACAATTTCAATTATATCGGACACTTTTGTTTGGACATATATACTAAAAAATATCAATAAAAACACAGAAAACTGTGTTTGATATACATGTAGCCTAAATGCAACCTTTAAAAGCAGTGATGAGTTCTAGCTAGAACCTATTGCTCTTAGATACTCTAACATTGTTTTGGAATGAACTAATAAAAATGACCCACAGTTAAAAGGTTCCTAGAAAATATATTATGGATTACTATAGTAAAAGATAATATAGTATGTTGTTAATAAAATACACACTAAAACATAATACAATAGTTTGTAAATTCCAATATGTGATTAACTTCATCAATAAAGAAGTTCTCGGATGACATTAGGTCAATAATTGTAACCTTACTTTTATTGACAGTCATATTGTTGATTAGTATGGCTTCAAATCATTCATATCAGAACTATTTTTTTTCATCCTACTATAATGAGAAAGTCGATTATCAGTATCTTTGATCCACTACAACAACACGAAGTGGGTGGTGTCCATGACAGGGTTTTACCAGAATTATCAATGTTTAATATATTAATCTTTATATATAAAAGAATCTGAATCCGATTTAAAATTTGAGATCGTGTAGCACAAAGAAATATATTGATAGTTGTTAAGTTTATGTACTTATATTCTGATAATATATCCAAGGGCTGGTTGAAAAGTTCTAAGTCTGAAAACAGCACAGATCAATTGGGTCGAAACAAATTTTTGCCACCACCAAGTACAATCATTGAATGAATCACTGACATAAGAACGTCAACTTTAGTGTTATTGTTGTCTTTGTACCAGACCATCTTGTGAACCTACCCATTGACATCACCAGCAATGGACAAAACTGGCTGTAGGGCAGTCATCAAGTACCTATAACTGGAAGGACCAGCCCTAACACAGATGCATCCTGACATGGTCTCCAATTTAGCAGATGCATGGGCACTTTAATAATAATATAATTCACAAAGCACTCTCTATAGGTTTCATTTATACTATAACTTATATATATTAACCCATATGTATGTGACGTAAATAAAATGTACATGTTGTGAAAATACTTCCAAATGATAACATTTTCAAATACCCCATAGAAGAAACTAATAATAATTCATGATCAGAGCTTCATCACTAGAGAGTCCATGCAAAGATATATGAACCGGACTTGCAGTTTCAAATCGTTTCTGAACCAAAACTTGCGTTTTCAAATGTTTTAGTAATCAATCTTTTTCTGACTTTTTTCTTTGTGTGTGATACAGGATATTCTCATTTCTAGACCAGTATTGTATTACAATTACTATTGATCCAGGAGGTGTAAATTCAAACTCCTATGTACATAAAATTTGCTTGAATTTGGTATTTTTTCTTCTATTACATGTTGCTTCATTGGAAAGTAAAATCATTATGTAAATATGTCCTAATTACTTTCAGTTACATTTATTCAGTTATAAAATTCTTTCTGAAAAACTCTGAAAACAGAGTGAGCGAGAGCAGAAAGAGAGAGACACAGGGTTTAATATCCACCAAAGGCGTTTTATAGCTGAGGCGCTGGAGGCGCCAGCCTCCTCGCGAAAAAAAAAATCAAAGAAATCGGAAAAGTAAAACGGGAGAAAATGCTAAAACCGATGAGAAAATGAAAATGTACCCTAGTTAGGGGGGCCCTGAAGGCAGAGAAAAGGGCCCTACGTCTGACAAAAGGGCCCCTCTGGCCAAGTGAAAGGGCCCCCGTGTCCGAGTCAATCGTTTTCTATATACTGTTACTGTCGAATCTACTACTGAGTGAGAATGTAGTCATTGCATTGGCATAAAAATCATCAATCAACCCCCCCCCCCCCACCCGCGAAAGAGGGCCCTCAAAATAGTGTAGCCTCCGCCATGATAAACCTTAAAACGCCCCTGATATCCACACCACATAAACTAGGTTATATTGGGATTAACATATGGTTCAATTTTATTCCATTAATTTACTTGCGCAAAGGTGTCTTTGGCAGTGGGAGAAAACCAGAGAACCTGGAGAAATACCACGAAGGTTGGACATAGGACTGTACTCCTCCTTGTCACCTTGGAATCGAAACCAAACCATTGGACTCAATAACAGACATTATGATCCAACGCGTGCATGTTAACCAATTGGCCAACCAACCCCTCATCTGTAAAACACTTTATGTAGAATTTCCATGACTCAAAAACAGACCTTATGATGTAATGTGTACACGTTAATCATTCGGCCACGCAACCCCTCATCTGAAAAACAGTTGATGTAGAATTTCCTTTTTTTATCAGAAAGGTGAGGGGGTCAAACAGTTTGGTTGTTTAATTATGATAAAGGTATATACATGACATAAATTGAAGGAAATCAACCATGTGTCAAACTGATATTCATGTAGGCGGTGTTGGAATCATCTTCAATGTTGAAGAATTCCAAAAAAAGAACGATAACAAAAACACATATAAATTATCAATACATTTGTTCTGGAATTATTTTATATCTTTTACACCGAATGTCAATAACGGTTATTAAAATAACCTTTAACATTCGAAACCAACACCAAAAACAAATCCTTTAACGAGCGGTGTTAATCCCTTAACAAACAACCTGACAATTAGTTCACTTCGCTAACTGATTAATGAATAAACAAATTAATGGGTTCTCACTTTCAAGACAAACACTGGTAATATGTTTTCTTGTTAAAAACAATCTTTTATCGAAATACATTTTTCTAATGTGTTATTGACACAAGACTTGCTTCTCGATTAAGCAAGTAAAATTACTCACAATAATGACAAAACTATTTGTTTCCAATAATAAAACTTTTATTTCTATGTTTTATTCAATGCCGTAACATTATTTTTCAGAGATGTTACTAAAGTGGCTAAGTCTTAAACTCAACATCATCGGTAGTATTCGACATTGAAAATAATATTTTTTTGTCAATTTAAATCAACATTGATGTAATTTACCGGGAGAAGTTGGGCTTCTGATATCCAATATTTAAGACGAAACATGTACCAGAATGCATTTCAGTGCCATTTGTAACAAGGGACATGAAGAACAAGGCTAGACATATTCCACAAGTAATGTCAAACAGTGACGACATGTTCTTATTTGGAGAGAATACGCAATAAATATTAACGGTGTAGAGTGGAATAACCAGACACTAGAGATTGCAATTCGATTGAGACTTGTGTATTTTGCCAAGCATAACTGATTTGAAATGATTGAATGCAAATCAGTTTATACACATGCATATTATATGAGGTGCGACCCATTAATGATTTAGCTACTTTAAAGTCTCTGTACCTTAATGACATTTTTGTGAAAATATCCAATTTTATGTTGTGTTACTCAAATTGATTACATAATTAAGAAACAAATTGATTATATAATTAGGAAAACAAAATCAAACTATCAATGGTATAGGTAATATCTAAGATGTCCCTAAATAGATTTAAGCAAAACCTTACAATAAGACACTGGCTTTTGCCCATATCTGTTGCCAAAATTTTAATTTATCCATCTTTGTAAATACTGAACGGAATTGAAACATTTTTGGACCGATATTCCTGTCAGAGATTCATCTTTCAGTCAATTTCTTGCACCAAAGGATAGGGTTTTATATATATACATGTAGGCTACCAGTAAATAAATTGTTTGAAAAAACTGTTCGGGAAATTAAACGCTTTAAAATAGTAGACAGGACATTATCTCAAGTTAAACAAAAGATTTGTACAATAAGCCATCTTCAAGTACATCAACAATCTAAAGTCAATTAAAACAACTTATCAAGTAAAGAGCCGTTTTCATTCAGCAATTTACCAGATCAAAAAACCTTCTAAGCCACACTTAACTTCTTTCGTTTTAGGGGAGTCAGGCAGGAGATCTGCTCAAATCACACAATTTGTGATTTCTATTGATTCCAGTTATCAAGTTGAACTAAGGTCGATGGCTTGTCAAGGAGAAAAGTCAATGTTGATCAAATTGGAGAGGGAAAGAACGGTGACTAGTAGAATCCCACAACCAAATTACCTAACATTTAATGTCTAAAGCGACAAATCATCAGGTTTCAGCCAACTCTCTAGAGGCATATAATTTTAGTTCCTATTTTCAATCACATATTTTGCTGAAAGACCACTATATATAGGGTTCATATATCAGAGAAAAGCTATAATGTAACATCAGGACACTATACTTTCTGTACTTTCCTATGATCACGTTATGGATTTATTTCACCTCACTGCCTGAAATTACTAAGATGAGTAAAACACACGAAAATCTAACAGCAAACTGAGAAGGCATAAAAGGAATTATTTTAATTTCATGATATACGGTTGATCTATTCTAAATTTTGGACGTGTTGCTCTATAAGACATGTTTGACAACCAGGGCAGTAATTCCTTACGACTAGCCAAACAATCCCAGCAAGGTATTTTTTTTTTTTAAATCTACAATACTCTGATCTGTCAAGTGTTTGAACAGATACGAACAGATGGACAGACAGGAGTGACAACAAGGTACTCCCACAAGATAAGTGGGCGTATACGAATGTCTGCTGTGATACAATTTCCAGTGGATTGTAAGGTACAAAAACTGTTATTTCCATGCCAGTAAATTCCCCTCCTCATTGATCACAGATATTAGATGTTTATGCCTCTTATCAATACCAGGGTATCATGCACCATCTGAACCCAAATGAACAATTCAAGAAACCTTTATCCTCCAGCTAAAATCAAAATTGCTTCACTTTCGCTAGACATTACTACTTCAACAATCAACCTGTTTTGCTATCATAGTTAGACAAAACCCATTCCATGTAACAGAAGATAATGACAACTATCTTTCCACCAATTTAACAAACCTGCTGGAATGGAAATAACAGAACATGTCCATGCACTTCTTATCGCGCAAATTTGTGTCCTTGCATAAACCACAATTAAAAGCCTGTCAAATCCTGATTCCTTTTGCTACTTTTGAAATTTCAAAATGTCCACCTTTTTCACATCGATGAACGGCTGCTGAATGTGGTTGCATAAAAGGGTTCTAATTTTCAATCATTTTGAAATATTCTTAAAGAATATTCAAGTTGTTGAAATTTGCTGTATTTGAATTCTGAATGCGACTGCTGTAACCAATGCATAAGGAAAAGCTAAAAGAAGAAGCCAAAGAAAGCAGTAATTCAAATCTAAAATGACATCTTGAATAGAAAGTAAATTATATTATTGGAAATTAATATTATCTTGAATAGACAGTAGAGATGAGCTAAATTATCTGTGAAAAACATCAATTTTATTCCCCACAGCTCTTCACAGAATTCTTAAATCAATTTATTTATGCTCAAGAAGAAATAGATATAGCATTTGCTTTCAACTAGAAATCATAATTCACACAAAAAAATAAATTCAAACAATTCTATGAATTCCCAACCTACTCATAACTATAAATAATTTGAAATTAATTTTACTTAAAACAAGTTAGATAAATTTGGCGTGTATTGGACGTATAAAATTAATTAATGTCAACCATGCCTGACTGACGATCATAAAATAAAGTTTGACTAGTCCAGCGCTGTAACGATCTTTTCCCAATCTTCCTTGCCCATAATACTCTATATGGTTCATTAAGCCACTGAAAACAATCAATACATAATAAGCCAGTATCACCATAAGACTGTCAAATCAGCCAATTAGGAACTGGGTAACAACTAATATATTACATAATCTTTATCCATGAAATTATAATGTTAATTCCCCTTGTGATAAGAATCAATATCTATGATAGCCCGGTGTTCCATATTTAACTTTTATTAAGAAGCTTTAATAAATGTCGACATTTTGATAGCGGTTGGAAAAGGTTGGAAAAAGTTTATCGTGAACTTTATTTATTCCTGCTTTTTATTTCTTCAATCGTCTGGATAAACAAATCGACAGGATCTGTGACTTCTTAGTTTGACAAAAACATGATTTGATGAGTCTGGGGTCAAAGGGTATTATTTACTCTTTTGTCTACTATCAAAATTAACCACATGGTGTTTTTCAACCAATAAAGCTAAGTTGTCAGGTAAGGAACACACGCCCACAGCAGTTAAATCATTCAAGTAGTCAACAAGGGTTGTTGCACATTTATTCTTTTGTAGGTAATGGGAGCATATTCAAGACAACATGCAATAAATTTCAGAGAATACATTTAATTGTTAGAGAGGTCACAAGGTTAAAAAAAAAGTGCAAAAAGGGCTATAACTATAGCAGTAATTTAATAAGACTTCTTCCTATTACAAGTTACATGTATTAGAATGTTCACAAGGTCTACACACTATGATCTTCTCTAATATTGAATTCCAACTGCCAGTGTTTCTATGTACAGCCAACATCTTACTCGCTGAAGGGGGGTTGGGGTGGCCTAGTGGTCTAGAGTGTCGCGCTTCAACCTGTAGCTGGCTAGTCACCTCTGGCTTGCGGCTGTGGTTTCGATCCCTGGTTTCCTCCGGGCACTCCGGTTTCTAAAGACCTCTACGCGCAAGCGAATTATTGAAATAAAATTGAAACCATATGTTAGTCCCAAAATGACCTAGTTTGTGTCGAGTGAACGTTAAACCTCATTTCTCTCTCTCTCTTACTCGCTGAGACAAGCGGGGTGGGGGGGATCCACCTCAATAAAAACTAAGATAAATAAACTAATCAATTATATCACAAGTATATCACCCATAAAATCCTATCTTTCTTTTATTAATCTTTAAGTAGGATTTTTACCTTAAGGCAATATAAATCACAGCTCATATATTTTTACAACTGTCATTGTTCAATATAGACAAATAAATAAACTATCAATCAATTCCTTTGTTCGTTTTTTTCCGTTCCACTCAGCGTCCTTATAAAGAAACTAAGACAGGGGGAAAAGGCTCAACCTTTTTATTCTGATCATGACCGACAGCGAAAAGAAATCTATAACTGGCCCAGACAAGAGGATACACAGATACCTAAAAATATTTGGATCTATTTGAAAGACAATAAAATATGTTTCCATGAACTTAGTTAAGACGTAAAATCTATACGAGTGTCGAGTGTGGTACGATAGAGATAAACCCCGGACACTGAATCATAAAAATAATACTCGTGAAAAATATTCTCCAGACAGCAAGAGGTGCTGTGCTTACAAATTGCCATAAGAGGAAGTTAATAAAGTCAACCAAGCAAAATCTTTATAACAGGAAGAAATCTCATGTACGATGCTTCCTCTCTATCCGGTTTTGCACATAAAGCAATGGAATGCTACAGTTGCATGGTTTTAAATGTATAGAGTGGTTACCATAGAAATGTCTGATTCAGATGGCATTGAAAATACGTAGTAAAGAATTTTAGTCTATACTACTGAATACAATAGGTGCATTCTTGTTAAAGTGTATGTTACTGATAGCATATATTCCAAAACCTGAAGTAATTCTGATAAGATTTTCAAGCACTAAATTTTGTCTAAATTGTTCAATCGCTACAGCATCTTATAGTATTGAATAGATTGAAATTCAGTTGGTAATCTTAATTTTCGGAGACCATTCTAGACAGCCTTTGTGAATTGATCTTTTCACAGCAAAAATAACTTGCTTACAAATAAAAAAAGAGACATAAAATTGCTGGATATAATGAGAACAAAAAGAAAGATTTTAGTAAGCATTGAAATCCAGAAACCACGTAAGTGCATGTTCGAAAAATCAAAGACGTTTAAATCGATCTCTGTTGAGTACGCTAAAAACTGCTTAACACTTTGGCATGAATAGAAGGAAGAATGTATGAAAAATATCTCCCGTATTTATAACCGTGTCAGTATTAACAACTTCATACATCATTCCTTTTATAATGGCGTCAATCTCCGAAGATTGTCTTGATTTATGGTGACAGGTTTTACAAAAGATAACTGTAGCGTTAAACAGACATATTATTAATTAACGACCTTGTCAATTTCGTCATTGATTGGTTTAATGGTCACATGACCAGACAGGAACAAATATGGAAGTTGTAACGGTGCTTGTAAAGCGATGTTTGGGTCATTATGATTGATGTTTGCTTTATACATGGACTTATTAATGGCTAAATAAAGTCTAATTATTTCTACATGAATTCTTTATAAATAGGCTGAGTATTAACTGTGTTTGCTGTAGCGCTTATGGTCATTATATCAATGTTAGTTTACTGATTTACTGTTCAAGTGCTGTGTGCTTCTGTTTTTTATCAAACAACATTATGAGTAAGGAGCTACTTTGATAAGTGGAATGCAACTGCTGACTTGGCAAGGTGCATGCCCATCTTTATTTGCCTGGTTGGGGCACAAAAGCAGGAAATTAAACCCTATTTCATTTATCAGGTTTCCAAATCTTCAAACAAGAAATTACAGACAGTTACAGAATTTCAATAACCAGTCTTTTCTTTTCAATGACTATTTCATAGTGTTTGAGAGTAACATCTGCTTTCTTGGGAAAGCACCAATCCTTTCTGACATAATTGTTAAGCAGATAGTTTGAGAGCATTCGACACATAGGGATCTCTGCCCTGAATGATCAGCATATCATAAATTAGTATAGGCTTACTATTTTGTAATGTAGTTCTAACCCTGTTGCACACCAATCATACACACAAAGAATAAATAAACATTTTCAATTTTACTAAATGTCAACTACAGTGTAGCTTATTGTAGACAAACATATCAATTTTAGTATGGGTTTTGGGGTGCTCACATTCAGCAAAACTATTTGATTGCTTGGAACAATTGTCTAAGGGTAGTTCCATGTTAAGTGGGTCAAATTTGTTTCGAAAACTTATCGGTAACTGATTAAATTCATATATGGTCCATCTCAGTCAATTTTCATCTTAAAGACAACAATTATGCAAAGTGTTTAGTTTTTTCATGTATAATAACATATTTTTTTCCAAATTATTTTGAGGGGGTCGAATTCCCACCTCTGGCCCACTTGACATGGAATGGAATAAGATGAAATGAAATGGAGTTTAACGTCCTGCTGTTCTGCTCCTAACTGGGCTAATGAAGACAGGCATTCACCATACAGGGTGCTTTGAGGGAAATTTTGCCCGGACAGTGGCACTACAGCCTATTCTTATATAAAATTCCAACTTCAAGGGACCTTTCACGTACATGCCAGTGCACATGGGACCTCAGTTTTTCATACCATCCGAACGACTGGACAGCTGCCCTTAACAACTTGAAAGAAATGGAGTTCAACATGGAATAAATACAATACTTAATGTGCAATGTAAGGTTGGAGACTTTTTGTCTACTCTTTTGCTATTTCAAATTATCAAGAGTTCTTTTACGTATGTACACAGGTGGACCTTTCTGTTTCGTCCCATTCAAACGACTAGGAACACTCTCGCTGATAAACTTGAGCAAAAACTTTGCTTGTAAAATCCTGATGGTTCTTCTTGGCCGATGTTGAGCTTCAGACCCTGGACACTCTTATTTGAGAAGCAAGTGCCCTGTCACTCAACCAACCTGGAACCGAGTTGAAAACTTTGATACGGTATATGTACTATCAAAATTCGTTTTTCCAACTCATCAATACATATTGGCTCCTTCAGTGTGGACTTCTTTTAACTTAATATGTACAATGCTCTACATGATGCATAAACGTTATTTGTTGCATTCATTCATTCTTTGTTGGGCCTCAGAATTTAATCCTTCGCCCGTTTTGTAATTAGAGTGGGTTGGCGTAAATTCTGTTGAATTTCTATAAACCAGAAACTAAAGTGGAAATTCAATGACTAGTTATTCTATTTCAATGTCATTAAGCCTTATAAATGCAATACCATCTCTGTAAGGAAGCTCTTAGATTATAAAATAATCTTTCTGTCTGTCTATACATCTACATGTAGCCCACAAGGTCCACGTTTCGTGGATCACTTCAGCTGATCTAGTCATTGACTACCCAGTCAATACCATACGTTTGAAAGTCTTCTGATAGCTATCAGCATTTATCAAGACCTGCACGCTTAATTTCATCTAAAAGGTTTACAGAAATTGTGTCATATAATTGTAATGTCTAAAGTTAACAAGAAAGTGTCAGCCTAATAAAGAAATTCTGAGACGACAATATAAATATACGCTGTCACATCCAGTCTACAAGACAAGATTTACACAATTAAAATCAATACATTTGTTGATTTAGCCAATAGTCCAGGACATCTAGAAGATAATAACTTGTCACTAAAATCTGCTTCCATGAATCAAGACAAAAAATTAAGGCATTTAGACAGAAAACAAATCTGGAGGTTTCTTTTTACGATGCCAATTAAACTCTATCTTCCTCATCGATTCCTATACCATTATAAAACAGACAAAACGATTGGCTAAATCTCTTTATTTATCACCAATCAAAATAATTCTAATTGACACACAGGTTTTATCAAATCAATCCGTTTGACCATTATCATCCAATCAATGTGCTTAACTAGATCTCGTCGTTAAGGTAACCTGTCTGGCCAATACAAGGTCAGACGAAAACGACTCCAATGGTAACCCTAGATTCTGTAGGCAAAACTAAGCCGAATTGTTTAAATTAAAATCTTCAGATAAGATTCTGTTAAATTAAAACCCGGGCTGGAGACGTAGAACTCTTTGAAGTCGAGAGAAGAAATGTAACAGAAATCAGTTAATAAAGATAAATTACAGAGTTACTTTTCTAGACTTACGTGACCAATTCTTCCGAAAATAACTCATTTATGAGCTTACACAAAATGAGATTTCTGGGACAATTTAACAGGCAGAGCTTCCTCCGACACATTTTCGACAATAAATAAAATACATGTACATTAACGTACATTATCACTTTTAAGATTCAAGGTTTTTTTTTCTTTTATAACAGTTATTAATCTGTAAATGTCGGTGAAAAAAGTTTTTCTGATGTCAGTAATACAATTTCATTCATGTTGATATAAGTAATGTGACAAGAAACACAAAGGTGTATTTGGCATCATTGATAATTGTCTTTCTCAGAACCATCTGGAGAATACATGTACATGTATGATGAAGCTTTTTATCCAGACACTGTTATGTGATTCTTTAGACTGTTTCACTGGGTTTAAAGTTTTTGGATTCACTTCTGCATCCAGATGAAGTAATTACATGTAGCTTAAGATTAAAGGAATATTAAAAGAAAATTAGCCAGGCAATGAAACATACATTATCAGTGACTAAGTTTCTTTTGTAGGTAATTGACACATTTAAATGACATAACAACTGATCAAGACTAACAACCAATATGAACCAACTATCAGAAGAAATTAAAATTTAATTGGCTTCTAATTCTTCCTAGTGCTGACAATAATTATACAAAACATGTACCCAAACTCAATATCAGAAATGGTTAAAAATCGATAGGCTGCTTTGTTTGGTGATCCAAACACTGTGTATAAACATTAAGGCAGTAGGATGACAACGTAAGCCTCTGGAATAAAATGAAATGAACCAGGGTTTAGCATCCAACTGGGATGATGAAGACAACTTAGCCTCTGGAGCATCGGCAAGCTCAATTGTGAACAACAAACCAAAGGACAGATGGAACAAGGTGATGACAATATACAGGCATCTTTCAATTACCGGGCTATATTAAACTACTGGCTAATAAATGTTCAATTTGCTAAATATTATCCTGAACTATATAATTAATTTAATATGAAAACACACTATCATAACATTCCACCCCGATATCAATAACTAGCTATTTTCATAACATTTAACTTGAATACTTATACAAACCCTGGTCAATATAGAAAAATATTTTGCAAGAATGAAGAAAAAACCCCAAAAGAGCACATTACCTGTTACTGAATACTGACATACAAAAATATTTTGGACTTACATGTATGCCGGTTCCAAGACCATCAAACACTCATTGGAAAAGGTCCATTTACTCATCCAATTGACATTTTCAATTACATGTACTTACTTTCTTTTGGACATGAATGGATAAAGAAGGGCAGCTTTAACTTTTTTTTTATCTGAGTGGATACTAATCCATGGCAGCCCTACCCCCATCGTACATGTAGGTCTAGCAACATATAATGTACATAGCTACATGTATTATGTTCTAATAGAAGAAAACACCCTGTAGATATCAGCAGACATCTAATGTGAAAAAGTCTTTCGACTGTGGCTAATGCAGATGGAATTTTATCGTCATCAACACCTTGTAGATCTATGTCTATTAGAAAATGTTAACACCTTGCCCGAGGTACAAGAGTATTTTGTCGTTGGAAAACGGCTTGTAGCCAGTATATATTGACATGCTATATAATATGTGATCATGTTGATGTGTTTTCCAGTAGACAGGGTTTGTTTGTTGAGGAGAACTTTCTATTGATTCCGATGTTTACACTTGTTTGTTTAATGGTTCGTACTTGAGAACCGATCGTAACCCAACGTCTCCAGACATCAAAATCTTTCATTTCATCTACCAATAACCGCATCCTGGCTACGACTTTAAGCTCCTCATCAAACTGGGATTTTCAAACTTTGACAATTCTAAATTGTCTGATTATGTTTTATTTCCCTCTAAAAACATTTGACTAAGGCTCGTATCTGACCATTACAAATTCCTTCATGATCTTTCCGTCTGAAATTAAAAGGGTAATCTTTGGACTTTTCCTGTTTTTGGTCAGATGTGGAAGTGGGATACTTTCATAAAGATGCCATATATCTCTGCTTAAAGAATTGTTTATAATGCTTTTATAAGGAAATGAAATGAAATGGGTTTTTTTTACATCCTACTTTCCTGAGGGACTCTCTCAAATGCTATATGATTCCTAATAAGATAAATACAGAGGAAAATAAGTAAAATCTTGTTTTGGGTCAGATATGGAAGTGGTATAGTTTCACAAAGGGTCATGTATCTCCTAAAAGAATTGTTATAAAAATAATAATAGTTTACTATTGTTCCTTTTGGAACTGTCCATGAGCGAACGATATATTCACTACACAGTTCCTATCTGGTCTTCTATAAGTGCAGTATGAAAATACCGTTCTTTCCCACCTCTGTTCTAAGGCTATTTTGGAATCCTTACCTACTATTTTTCACCTTGATTCGCCAAAGGAATCATTTCATGCCACAGCTGACACACATTTATAAAGATTCAACACTATTTTCAAGTAGAATTCTGCGATTATAAACATACACCAAATACTTTTAAACTGAAGAAGTGACATTACGAGACCCGGACATGCGCAAACCACATGTTTATTTCATCGCTAAATTCTACTTGAAAATGGAGTTGAATTACTATAAATTTGTGTCAAATATAGTGAAAAAGGATTCCTTTAGGTGGAAAATAAAGAATTTTGGTGACAAATAGACGGTAAGGGTTCTAAAACAGCCTAAGAACAGGGGTGGGGAATAGCGATATTTTACCGTATTTTCATACTGCAGTTATAGAAGCCCGGATAAGAACTGGCAGCGAAAGTTCACCAAAAGACAGTTCCGAAAAGAAAGAACTAATTTTACTATAGCACTGAACATTCAGTCAGTCCGAATGCTCTGTGACACTTTATAATGTTATAATGTTTTATTTTTAGCAAGAATGCAATGCGGTTCTTAATAGTTCAACAAACGGGAAAGAATAAAAATTTGATACACAGTTGTCGCATGTATATTCCCCTCTCATAAAACAATTTCTGTATAGAATAGTTTGTTTGAACTCACTAAAGAAAGAATTTTACATAGAAAGACTCTTTGACCTTTTAACCCTGGAGTTACCCCCCTTAAAGTTTAATGATAAATATTTACAGTTACAGGATACTACACAGCGGACTGTCCTGTGCACATATGCACACGATAAAACAAACACGACATCACACTCATTATCAGACTGTCCATTGTAAACATTCTTAATTACACACATGCAGTCAGGGACATGTAATGCATACCTGGAAATTTCTTAACGGTTTTCATATTCACGTCTGTTTTGAAATGTAAAACCTACAACTTGAGAATACAGTCCTAATTAAAGAATCTGTCAATGACATGATCATATTTGAACACCCTCAAATAAACTGAAGGAGGAATTGATGACCCTTAATAGACTGTAATAGACTGTAACAGTAAGCTTAATCTTGATACAAAGACAAATAAAGTTTTGTTTGAACAATGTCAGCTATAAACTATGTGTAAATCTAGTATTCTCCTTACAATCATTCATTTTTTGTACTGGCACATCAAACTGATTATTTGTCATTATTTCTATAAATTCCTGCCAGACATTGCTCAGAATAACATCTGTATATATAGTGCCGTTAGACATTCTGGCTTTGAGAGTTATCATACAAATGGCCATATCAAAGTAACTTCTCTCCTTGACATCATGGAAATAAACAACAAATTAATCATACATACATTTCCATAAGATTATATTGCAAAAGTGGAGGACAAAGCATTGTTATTGTTCCAATCAGTAGCGCACCTAAGAAGGGGGAGGGGGGCCTATGTGGGGTTTGGTACTTGGGTCCTGGGGTGGCAGTAACTCTAGGTACTCACGATTTCAGATTTACGTGCAATATCAGTCAATTTGTATTTCCTAAACAGACTACATGTAACTAGTTTCAAGTGTATAAATGTACATACATGTATTTGAATAAAAGTGGTCTATATTTTCAAATACAGAGTACATGTAGCTTATCACAACTTCTGTATTGAACACATATACATGTATTGTGTAATAATCTTCGGGCGATTTTTTAATATTTCTATAATATTAAATTGTACCAATATCTGCACAGACTTGACTAATGAGGACTGGTTCTGCTGAAGAACTATATCCCTTTTTTGAATTTAATTAAAAATGATCATTTATTACTGACAAGTTCTTTAACATCCCTTTTTACACATATACCTGTAATTTCAGGGTCAATTTATGAACTGATATTAAAATAGAAACGTTTCCGATCCAATATGACAAGCAAGAGTAACAAAGGTAATACAAACACTGTGTAAGTATATTGATACAGGTATACTGTCAATATGTTTAACAAACCAAATATTAGAAGGACGACTCAGGTCGCCTGTATCTCAACACACAATGCTACTTGTAAATTTTGACATCACCTTTCACGATTGTGATAATCTGTATATGTGTATTTTAACCCATTGTTTCCTACTCCGTGTTTAAGTTGGTCAATGTTGACTTTCAATATTAACATGTCTGTCTGTCCGTTTAACTCGAGACTTGATCTACCAGAGACAAAATCTATTAACCATTCATCTACGGTTGTTTGCACTGGATGTCGTAGACTGTGATTGGGATTGATTTTGGTGAATATGAAGTTTAAAAACATCATGGTTTCTTGTTTAGATCTTCTATATTTGTGTCTGTTAGTATAACAATAGCAATCTAATATTTCATATTAAACAAACCGCTTCTACATGAAATATCCATGTTGACACAAAGTTTTTATGGACATAAAACTCCAATTCATTGTCCCCAAAAACAAGATGGTTATTTAAAAATTTTTCATCAAATCTTAAAACTATGTTCTATAAGATAATACAAACACTGGTATTTAATTGTAAGTGTTTACATTGCTGTTGTATAATCTTGTTACAATCCAGACACTTATACTTCAACACGTTAGAGAATCTTGACTGTTTAATCTGGACAATAGAATTTACTTCAGCAGGTTAAAGAATCTAATGCCATCACTCAATCACCCAACAGTACTTAAACTACTACATGTATGCATCTAATTGGGCTCTCAGACATGGTTGCCAGCTAAGACTGACAATGCCATAAAAATTAAAATTGTAAAGAATTATCCCTTAAAGGAGTTAAATATTTGGGATTTAGAAATTGACACAAATGTGTCGCAACACATCTACATTCAACTGTTTCTGTTTTAATTTTAATGTAATTTCTAATCAGTTATGGATGATATTGAGTTACAGACTTAGCTACTTGAGGGGGTTTATGTCGTCCTTGCGATCCAATGCGTATGTTTGCGATTGGGTTTCATGCTAATGAGAGTTGCAAGGAGAAGACAAATTACATGTAAGTGATCTTGCAATCTGATGTGACTTGGAATAAAGCCATTTGTACATGTTCTACTTACCTCCGACTCAAGTGGTTTCGGATGCAAATGGTTTTGAGGGAATGTTTAGGCCTTCAGTATTTTCCCTCGGTCTTCATTATTTCATTTCTGACAAAAAAATGTCCATCACGCTTAGCATCTTTAACAAGGAAATCATTAAATTACTTAGTATAAGGTCTGAAAGAACACTATATCTTCCATTACAAAGAGCATAAATATAATGAAAGGATAGATCTATTATCAGACAGCAGATCAATTGAAACACTGAACAGTAAGTCAACTCCTGGTCGTTCTAGGCAATTAATAAGGTGTAAAGTAAAAGAGGATCAACTGTCTGGACGCATCTGTCTACCAGTACTTATCAACTGTCTTACAATATTTACATCTCATTCTGCCCTGACCTCTCGACCCTCCACATGTAAATCTCAGTGAAATCCAGTGGACATGTCTTAATTCTATGAAAAGTATGCTAAGACATGAGTAGACTGTCAAATGGTCATTTAGTACATATCAAGCATGTCGGTATCCATAAGGGGGAATCTTGACTATTTGAAATAGTTCCACACAGAAACTTCACAGAAAATAGCCTTTTGATACCGTCAATGGGACAAAGATGAACTTTACAATTCCATATAGTGCTTGCATGTTAAATGTTTAAAAAGAGGAATTTGACATTTTAGTTATGAATAGGAATTTTACATTATGATTAAAACATTCCTGTAATTAAATTTGACGACTTTATGTTACTTTAGCCATTCTCTGAAATCAGATCCAAGACAACTCTTGTAAATCCTTTTCGAAATTCTATCAGGGGTTGGAACTGTTTGTGTGTTTGTGGGATGGGGTGGGTGGGTGAGGAATAATGACCTTGGCAAAATGTTTTTAATGTCTGCACGGAATGCTGAATGTTGCAAAATTTTCAATTAAATCATATCTTTGTAAATACCAGAACTGAACCACTTTAAAACTGATATTGTTTTTAGGGATTCGACAATCGCAAGAATGTAGTTAAAATCCCTCAAAAATGACTTTAAGTTAGTTTACCGCTTGTCATCTTTCATAATGGAATTTCATCTGAAACCGCCAAATCTGGAATAGGGAAACATCATTAAGAAAAGCTTGTAATATTCAGCCATGGCTCAGTGAAATAAATGTTTTGTGAAAGGTTAAACGGCCTATGGAGAATTTTGAAATTTCATTAGTCGTTTAAAAAAATAACATGATTATCAACACTGAGAATTCGCACAGATTAATCCTCTTGGAATTGTTGGACTATCAAAATTGATTTTAAAATATCGTGCCAATTCCTTTATTCTTAAACTGCCTTGAGCCAGGGAATTATTTCATGAGAGCCATCAAGAAAGCAGTTTGTACAAACCATGCTGTATAATGTTGAAAGACGAGAGTTGCATGGGGAGCAAAATTATTCTTGTAATTGCTTGTAGCAGTTTGATTAAGTTGCCTTCAGAAAAATATCAGGACATTTCTACCATGATTCAATACACAAACTCGATTTCATTCCAACCAGATTGAAAATTAAAAGAACTTTTATGAATGTCAAAGAAATCAGATGAAATTTTTTCTTCAACTTTCCATACTTGGGTATGGAATATCCAGAAGTATTGGGAAATAATTTGAATTCTCTGAGGAAATGTGCTGCATTCTTGATAAATTGACAAAGGGTTGAAAGTAAACTTAATAAATTGTATTTGTTAAGAATTTGTGTCTGCTTTCTTTTCTGGTTATTCTCAGGGCAATGCACTTGATCCAGTATTGTCAGCTATTCAAATCTGAGTAAATCAAGTTGTGTTGCTTTGTTTGATTTTTGTTTTTTAAACTTTAGTTTGGTAAAAGAGGGGAGAAAGAGAAAAATGGGGTTTAATGTCATTTGCAACAAATTATGTCCTTTAGGGACTAATAAATCTCCATCAATGTCATTTCAATTAAATCGCTTGTGCATATGGGTCTTTAGCTGTAAGAAGAGACTGCAGGACCTGCAGACAATGCACAAGGTTGGACAGGTAATCCTACTCCTTGTCATGTACAAGCCTATGATCTAACACACACACATTATTGATCACTAATACAACAACATCCCACCATCCACCCGCCAGAAATACAGTCCGTCTCTGGAGTTTAGGACTAGAATCACCAAACACGGCAGAAAAACGCTCAGTTTTGCAGAGCGTTCTTGGTGAATCCCTTGCGTTCCCAATTGTGGTGAGGAGTTTTGCGGTGGATCACAAAGTTTGGCGGTGGGACACAGTGAATCACCTGCGTGTACCTCATAGTGGCTTATTGACTTCATTCATGTTTTTGACTCTTGGTCACTACGAGATCTGCAATATTCCAAAATATGTTACGTCATGAGGAACTATTTGCAGTCCATAACTAAATGTTAACATTGGTGCCACTAAAGTATGAATTCACTTGAATCCAAAATCTATCCTAGTGGCATCATTTTTGTCATTATCAGGATCAGTCCTAAAAAGATCAATTAATTTAATTCTACTTGGCTGTCTTTTGAGATTAAACTGTATTACAACATTAATATGGACGTGTTTTATTTTGTACACTGATTTAAATGATTCTGCCAGATGTATGTTTATAGCTTTATTGGAATCTGGAATCAATGCTGAAATTAAGACATAAAATACATGTAGGTTCCCGCTGGACAACTCTCCTGGGTCAAATTAATTCTATTGGTCAGTTAACCTCTGACCTACATGTATTTGATAAGGTCATGGTACATGTATATAAAATGTGTACCACCTGCTGTCAAGGTCATACCCCGTATACCCAGTTTGAGGAAACTATACTCATATAGGTACAGCAAACGGCACATAGAAGAACCTAATTTATCTACATCTTCAGCTATCGATCATCAATTGCATCTCCACTGAAGTTTTCTGCACCAAATCAGCTTCAAATGTCAAAAATATTTTTTTAAAACCTCATTTAAAGGGCCTTAACGTATTTTTAAAAAATAAAAGTATGGTATCTTTAAATGTGTACCGTATTGTCTTAAAACTCTATATTTTAATATTTATTCTGGCATATTGGGTATTAACTACTAGTTTTCAAATTTCATTCTCGACAATATTATTTCATTATTTGACAGACAATAAGAAAAACATATGATCTTGGGTAACCATTCAACAATTCTTGAACTACCAGTCTAGTTGTTAAAGGCAATCGATAGATCGTAGATTGACTTCAGATCATATCAAGGACTGGTCGTTCAAGTTATTAAGATATGATATCGTGATAATTTTGATGGAGCCCTGTGAATATTGAGTCAATATCTTATTTCACATTTTAGAGAGCGTCAAAATTCTTGACAATATTAAATTATTTAGAAGATCAATATCAATATTTACTGTGTTTCTATAAATCGTGGGATGCAACACTTGCCCCGATATCACGTCTAAAACTGATTGGTCTATTTCGTAAATAACCTTTCATCATATTTCAAGTTCAACCAATTGAAGAACAGCAATTACCGTGGAGATGGGTTGAAAAGTATCAAGAGATTAAGAACTGTAAACAAGGAAAAAATATGATTGACAAGTTCAATGTTTTGCCTGTAAAGACAGAGGGCTTACTGATAATGGAATAAATTCATAAAAAGACCAATGACAAGCTTACTTCTTTTTTATCCTATCATCATTCCATAACCTATCAAATTAGATAGAATTTTTTTTTTTATTAAAAAAACTTTTTTAAATCAATAAATTACGTAATCTTACTGATTCTGATCTCAGTATAATTTGGTTATAATTAAAGATACATTATGGCAGATTAGATAACGAGTTGGCAGTTCTCACCAGGCAACGAAACATACGCCCACACAGCAGCCAAATCGTCCGGGCAGTCAACAAGAGTTGTTGCATTTTAAGTAATCACCAGAAAATCATAATTCAAACTCACCCATAACTACGGTGTAACTGTGATATAATCAAACATATTTTTAAATCAGATAATAATTGTGACCTCCAGAGGGACCACAAGCTAAAAAGGGTGATTTTTCGTACAATCAGGGGCCATGATTCAGGAAGTTACGATCCCATATGGGCAAATATGCAATGGAACCAAGATCATTAGGTTATAAACATGTATTTCAAGTTTCATCAAAATCAGTTCAAAATTGTGACCTCTATAGGGTCCACAACCTTGATATAACATATTTTTACACAATTCGCGTACAGACGGCGGCCATTTTATCCGTCAACTCTGGTCCGATTTTCACGAAATTCAAATTCTCTCTTCATTACCATGAAACCGTGATATAATCAAACGTTTTTTTAAATCGAATAATAATTTTGACCTCCAGAGGGACCACAAGTTAACAAAAGCGATTTTTCGGACAATCAGGGGACATAATTCATGAGGTTATGATTCGATTGGCGCAAATATCGAAAGGAACCAAGATCTTTGGGTTATAAACATACATGTCAAGTTTCATCAAAATCGGTTCAAAATTGTGACCTCTATAGTCTATATGGTCCACAACCTTGATATAACATATTTTCACACCATTCGCGTACAAACGGCGGCCATTTTGTCCGTCAATTTTGGTCCGATTTTCACGAAATTCGAACTCAACCTTCATAACCATGAAACGGTGATATAATCAAACGTTTTTTTAAATCGGATAACAATTTTGACCTCCAGAGGGACTACAAGCTAAAAAGGGCGATTTTTCGGACAATCAGGGGCCATAATTCAGGAAGTTACGATCCGATGGGCGCAGATATCGAAAGGAACCAAGATCTTTGGGTTATAAACATACATGTCAAGTTTCATGAAAATCGGTTCAAAATTGTGACCTCTATAAGGTCCACAACCTTGATATAACATATTTTCACACTATTCGCGTACAAACGGCGGCCATTTTGTCCGTCAATTTTGGTCCGATTTTCACGAAATTCAAACTCAACCTTCATAACCATGGGACGGTGGTATAATCAAACGTTTTTTTAAATCCGATAACAATTTTGACCTCCAGAGGGACCACAAGCTAAAAAGGGTGATTTTTTGGACAATCAGGGGCCATAATTCAGGAAGTTACGATCAGATGGGCGCAAATATTGAAAGGAACCAAGACCTTTGGGTTATAAACATACATGTCAAGTTTCATGAAAATCGGTTCAAAATTGTGACCTCTATAGGGTCCACAACCTTAATATAACAAATTTTCACGTATTCGCGTACAAACGGCGGCCATTTTGTCTGTCAATTTTGGTCCGATTTTCACGAAATTCGAACTCAACCTCCATAACCATGTAACGGTGATATAATCAAACGGTTTTTTAAATCGGATAACAATTTTGACCTCCAGAGGTACCACAAGCTAAAAAGGGTGATTTTTCGGACAATCAGGGGCCATAATTCAGGAAGTTACGATCCGATATGCGCAAATATCAAAAGGAACCAAGATCTTTGGGTTATAAACATGCATTTCAAGTTTCATCGAAATCGGTTCAAAATTGTGACCTCTACACTGTTCACAAGCTAAAAACGTGATTTTTCGTACAATCAGGGGCCATAACCCATGAAGTTACAGTCCGATACATGCCAATATCGAAAGGAACCGAGATCTTAGGGTGATAAACCTATATTTTAAGTTTCATTGAAATCGGATATAAATTGTGACCTGTAGACTGTTCACAAACAATTGTGGACGGACGGACGGACGGACAGGGGCGACGACAATATACGTCCACATAAAAATGTGGGCGTATAAAAACTAGCTAATGTAAGGGCAATTTGCTGAAAATTTCAGTCAAATTGATCCACTATTAACTTAAAACTGATAGAATGAAATTTCCGCTAAGCCTTGGTCATCATTACTAAAGTCGCTGAGACAAAACCAGTAGTCTCGGTTATCCATTTTTATTGGTAAATCACAAAGGAAAATATTTCAGCGAATCAAACTACAATCCAACAAAAATCTCATGCTAGCCTCGACATTGAGAGTTGATTATGGTCTGAATAGCTTAATTAATGTCTAATTAATAGTTTTTATAACATTTCAGGCCTAAAGAAAGACCTACAATAGGCAGATTTTGCTCTTGCATAATGCATGTTTAATTATATTTAAATGCAATCATTCTGGGTAATAATTTCATTAAGTTGCTGATAATCTTTGGATTTTTATGGACAATCTTTAATTTTTCACAGCTTAATTCTGGCTACAATGTACTCAAATATAATAACATTTATATACACATATATTATGCAAGAGAAAAATCTTCCTTTTGTAGGTCTTTCTTTAGGCCTGAAATGTTATCTAAATTATCAATTAACTTATCCAAACCCTAATCAACTTTCGATGTCAATGTTAGCCTGCAATATTTACTGGATTAGAATCCCATTTGCGACTCAACTTTCATTCATGATTTAATCATGAAATGAATAATTGTACCAACTTTAGTAATGACGATCAAGGCTAGGTTGAAAATCCAATCGGTAAAATCTCGGTTCAGAGTGGATCAATTTGACTGAAATTTTCAGCAAATTGCCTTTACATTTAAATCTAGTTTTTAACTAGAACTGCCAACTCGTTATCTAATCTCCTATCATGTATCTTTAAGACAATAAAAAGAAAATATAAAATAGGATTCAGTTCGATTAAAAAAGATTTTAGTATTCCACCAATGAACACAGTATTCTTAAACCATTTTAGTTTAAGTTTCTGAGAAATTCATTACTATTACCCCAGCCCTGCCGTGAATAAGGTCTCTTTTGATCACCAACTACTGTTCATGACAATACTAGAATATAATGGACCTAACCGTTCTCAAGATATTAACCCACTACATATAGTTACATCGAGATCATCATCTCTGACCCTATTGAATTTATAGTATTAATTTAATCCGACCTACAATAAATAGACTCCATCGTCCAGATAGTAAGATAACCTATATCATGCTTGGTTCAACTCCACCAATGTCTCAGATCAATGTTTATTTCTTCTGCTTCTATTTCAAGATTATTGTTCCAAGTCAATCAGTGGAAATTGTCGACAATAAAGCATCACAGACCGAAATTAGCCTGTATAAGAAGTACAGATAGTACAAAATATACGAGGGAGGAAAGAGAGAAATGCGGTTTACAAACACAAAATAGGTCTTTTCGGGACTAACATATGGTTCAATTTTATTTAAATAATTCGCTTGTGTTGGGGTTTTTTTTAGCAATGGGAGGAAACTGGAGGACCTTGATTGAGTAAACTGATCGGGTTGGACAGACGACCCTACTCCTTGTCACGTTCCGCCAGCTGACTCAATGACAGAACTTTTGATACAGCGTGTACATGCTAACCATTCAACCACCCAACCCCCAATATACGAGGGAACCAGATCAGACACTCTAGCAATGAAAAACATTTTGGGAAAACTTTTAAACAAATGATTGCATGTTTTAATGTGCTGTTCCATACATGTATAACATCAAACATGCATGTTTCAATTTTATGGAATACAATTAATTGTGAGCTTGACAATTTTTGACCACATGACTTTGGAGATAACAGTCCCTTATAGATAAGTTCCCAAGAGCCTAAACTTTTCCATCCCCTGAGAGTATTGGTGAAGTAATAAACATCTCTGGCCTGCTTTTGGCAGTTCACTGTCCAGTGTTATAATCTCAGGCATAAATTTAGTCAGTTTTAATATTTAGTGAGAGTTTAGACTCAGTGTTTTGTCATAGCCCAACATTTTTACTCAAGCCTCCTTTCCCAATGCCCCCCTCCCAAATCCCCTCTCCATGTTAGTGGGGTGTGTGCTCCACATTGGGAAAGACTGCTTAAACCTTTACCACATGTTCATGCAATAATATCATTTTAGATTTCCATGATCAACTCTAAATTAAATTCATTCTTCAAAAATGTGTACCCGGTAAATGAAAGATGAACAGACTTTCACGACACTGGATCCGGATAAGTTGTCATATACCAATAAAGTCTATTGAAAGTCTAATGAAAAAGTGAAGCATATAGATGTCTACCCCAAGATAAATTCCAACAATAAACCAGGAGTCCAGGACAGATATGTCAGATACACTAACATCAGTATATCAGAGTATCTTATTGGATATGATAGAATACCCTGATTGGTTTAGGCCTGGTCAATTCTGATATTTCCCACAAATTAGGTTTGATAATAATTGTGGAAGGGCCACAAGCCAAAAAACTAATCACAGTAAGCCACCGTTTGTCTAATTTAATAACCTCTTCGATATGATTCTGCGACAGTCTTATTATCCAATCAAATACACAAGTTAATATCCAATCAAATTGTTTATAATTACTTGACATCAACTAATTGAGTAAGTTACTGTTTTATTTGAGTCAAGTTTGCCACTTCTGGTTCTGGTTAAAGTTCAAACAGCATTACAAATCTATAATAAAAAATGTGGGCAAGAAAAAGGTCATAGATTATGTTTACTGGTACTGTGATTTAATAGAATGTGTTATGAGAAGAGAGCTTATTATTTATCAGGACAAAAGACTGAGATCTTATTCGTAAAACATTAAACTGACATATTTGATGAATGTGGCTCTTTCACTGGACAAACCTAAATTTATAGCAGGATTTTAAGTTTTCAAGGCCTAACCAATGCATCTTTAATATATTTTAGCTTAACTTTTTGTGAATAAGGCCCCTGATGCCCATATACATCAATGTTCCTTTTTATATGTCCATCGTTCATGGTTGAAATTCAATATAATAGTAGGCCTTAATGCCGTGCTCTGAACAAAAAATTTCCCTCATTCATAGCACACTGCATGTTGATATCCGTCTTCATTTTCCCATTCAGAGCAGAATCGTGGGATGTTAATCCGACTTTCATTTCCATCTTTCATGTGAAATAGTAGGTGTGGGAGGACCACACCACATATAAACAATTATACAAGTTACGATGTAATCAACACTGACATTTCAAACAATATACAAAGGTATTATTATATCACATTAAGTGAATGGATCGGGGGGGGGGGGGGGGATGGTCAGCCGTTAACCCCAAATCTCTCTACATTTCTTTCTGAGGTAATTCATTCAATCATTAAGACACTTATCAGTTTCAAGTTGCATTTCCATCATTTAGAGTTATTGCTCTTGTTTTAGTGGTCTTAAGTTACCATGAAATGATTAGAAATGGAGTTTATTGTCTTACTGTTCTTCTCTGAACTGGGCTAATGAAAATGAGCATCTGCCATACAGTGTGCTATGAGGAAATTTTGCCTGGACATCTGCACTTCCAACTGTCAAAGGATCTTATATGTGGACGCCAATGTGTACACGGGACCTCTGTTTTAATCCAATCCGAACGACTATGTAAATAAACACATACAAGACAAGCTTACGAACAAGAAACATGATGCACAGTATTAAACAACAAAAGTACATGTATACATTGTATCCAATCAAATGAATGGATCCAGAGGTCAGCCAAACGACTCCACTGCAATGTACAGTCCAATTTAGAAATTAATTCAGACTGGTGTCAAATTATTGAGGTTCTAGACCAGCCATTAATATTTGTCTTAATCAAGAATCTGACACAACTGAGGATTGTGCAATAGATTTTCAGCCTACAATTGAAAACAATGATTTGTAGGTCTGTTCGTTATTCTGGCTTATGCTATAATCTAGATGTCTTCGAAGTTATTTGTGATGACTATAATAATACTGTACAATTTGATAAATATAGGTAACCTTGGGCTAGAACTAGAACGGTACATGAGTATTAATCAGTTTAAAGCTTCTGACTGTCATTTCTTTGAACAATATCCATGTTTTTCATGGCTTAATCCAAGCTCAAATTTAATCTTTAACATTTGACTAAAAAAACAAAATTAAACATCAATAACAGATAATCATCTGAATTAAGAAGGGTTATGTGAAAATATTTCAGCATAAAATATTAGTGATACTGGTTTATCAATACAATACTGATATTCCTTTTAGAGATTCAAAATCCCTTAAATGAAAATCAGAAGTTTCCATATGTTTGAAAGTTAATAAGTCTACATGTTTGGAAGTTAGTAAGCCTACATGTTTGGAAGTCAGTAAGCCCACATGTTTGGATGTTAGATAGCTTCCATGTTTGCAAGTTAGTAAGCCTACATGTTTGGAAGTCAGTAAGCCAACATGTTTGGATGTTGAATAGCTTCCATGTTAGTAAGCCTACATGTTTGGAAGTTAATAAGCCCACATGTTTGGATGTTAGATAGCTTCCATGTTTGCAAGTTAGTAAGCCTACATGTTTGGAAGTCAGTAAGCCAACATGTTTGGATGTTGAATAGCTTCCATGTTAGTAAGCCTACATGTTTGGAAGTTAATAAGCCCACATGTTTGGACGTTAGATAGCTTCCATGTTTGGAAGTTGGTAATCTTCCATCTTTGGAAGTTAGTTAGCCTACATGTTTGGAAATTATAAGTCTACATGTTTGGGAGTTAAAAAGCCTAGATGTTTGGAAATTAGTTAGCCTACATGTTTGGAAGTTAGTTAGCCTACATGTTTGGAAGTTAGTTAGCCTCCATGTTTGATTGGGAGTTAGTAAGCTTCAATAATGTTTAAAATATTGGGTCTGCAGCTGGAGCCAAAGTTGTGAAATAACCAATTTTGTGGTAACAGTCGACTTAAGCTTAAAACTAAATTAAAATCGGAAAACAAATTGAATTTTGTTTAACATTTGATATTAAAATTTAATTGTAAAGAACTTTTTTCATTATTAATTGTAATAATCAGATCAATCAAATTTTGTGGTGGTGAACAATCTTTGAAAAGTTCTCCTATTTAAATCCCAGCAGTACTCAAAATAAAGAACAGACAAATGGACGGACAGTCTGGTAGGACATGACCCATTGAGGGGGCACTAACATGGTCCAAGACAATAGTGCGTGGATTTCACATCAAATGCTTTTATCTCATCTAAATCCATTGGTCTACATTTCCTATGAGTTAGCCGTAAAATTCAGAGTATCTGAATTGTAAATTTTATCCCAATAATCCACAGGAATTAAACTGCTAATCGTATTTGATACAATTTTAGTTTCCAAATAGAATTGGTGGTGCATATCTAAGCAGCTGTTGCCCAGAATAATTTTATGATCATAAATAAATTATTGAATTCTTACCGATTCTAATCTCAGTCTGATAGTCATATTAATAAAAATTGGTTAATATAATCAAATACGTTTAGATATGTCAACATATTTAAATCAGTTGGTTTGTTCTGAAGGACAGAGAGGGAGAGAGAAATAGGGTTTAACGTTCATTTGATACAAAAAAGTTCATTTCGGCACTAACACATGGTTCAATTTCATTCAATAATTTGCTTGCACCAAAGTCTCTTTAGCAGTGGGAGAAAACCTGGAGGACTCAGAGAAACCCCATAAAGCTAACCAGGCAACCCTTCTCCTTGTCATGTACAAACGGAATATAAACATTCGCCACTTGATTCAATGACAGACCTCATTGCTAAAGAGTCCTACATGCAAGAGAATTATAGAATTAAAAATTAAACCATATGTTAGTCCAGAAATGACCTTGTTTGTGTTGAGTGGATGTTAAAACCCCATTTCTCTCTTTAAATGAGGCTCATCAAAATATTTTACCCAACACTTACCAGTGGTGCTGTTTGTTTGTATTTGTATAGCATCGGTAAAGGATGCTGAATGCTGCAAATTCTGAATTTGTCTTACATGTATTTGTATGTTTATGAAAGCTGAACAGAATTGAATCATATGTGAACTGACATTGCTTTTATGATATTGCAGTTTATAAGGGATTCACAATTCATCAAATAATGATCTCAGATTTTAATGGATAATAAAGTGTAAGGATTTCTATATTGTACAAGAAGTGTAAGCATTTTATAAAATAATTCATTATACATTTAATACTGTACCAGAAGGAATAACAAAATAAAATCTCTCTGACTCTAGGCTCCAATTACCATGGTCAGAATAACATCACAGTTATACCAAGAACCAATCCATGTAAATAGATCAAGCAGATAACTTACCTGAAATAAAAAGAAAACAAATAATTATGTATGTATGTTTAACATGCGACAATGCCAGTCTTTCAAGTTTAAGGTGAGCTTTTGCTCCTCTCGACACTTGTCGGCTTTTCTTTGCAAGAGTCATTTAAGACTCCCGCAAATTAGCTAAATCGCTCTCCAAAATATTGAGATTAATAAACTACTTTCAGTTTTTGTTTACTTTTAAACTGCATACATTTCAGGTATCTGGAGCTTTTTATGGGTCCCGAAGGACTGCAATGCACATAAAATTAAAAGATAGATTTCTTGGCAACAAGACATACACCCACATACACTCACAGCAACTACACATGCGACAAAGGTTGTCATATTACATGTAATTCTTTTGTAGGTACCTGTAATAGGAGCATTTACAAGAATCTAAAAACTGATCATGACTAACAATTGGATGTTATTCCTAGATTCTTAACAAAGAATTGTAGAAGACAGACTACAGTGATACATGTACATCTATAAAACAACTTGGACTTTAAGTGTGGTTGTATAAAAGGTAGAAACTTTACACAACAAAAAAATAAAATAACCACGATGTCTATATAAACAACCCTCAGAATTGAACTGAAAACATTTACATCGCAAAAAAGGCAAGATAAATAATCTTTTTACAGAATGTATTTCATAATGTGTTTTGTTTCTTTCATTTCTTCATCTGCAATAACAAACAGAAAGCAATCAGGACGTTTTATGACATACATTATGATTGTAGTGTACCAAAAAATAGGGTTTTACATAATCTCCTTAAGAGAAATGTCTGCTAAAAAATACAGTTTTAACAAAAGAATTAATTTTCGTAATCATCATTATGAAAACATAAAAGAATAAATAGAAAAAATCTTCATAAAGCAAGAATTTGTATCAGGAATGATAAAAAAAGGATTTGCATTTCTGCTTAAAGAAATAACAGTTTTTGCAGTATATTTCAAAAGCCAAATCGAAGGCTGTAAATCTGACTGAATTGTGCAAAAAAATTGAAAAATGTTAATTACCCTTTAAGATAATGCAATTCAAATATGGAAAACAATAAGGATAGACAGATAGAGCAGGCTGTAAATCGGAGCATATTGTTTAGTAAAATGTTAATTAAAGTTTGATTTCATCAAATCAATTCTTTTAAGATACATCTTTCCAGATATACATGCAGGAAACAATAAAGACAGACATTTATCAACATAGAATTACATCATTGGTTTTCATGCTTTTTTTAAACAGTATTTTTATTCAGGGTATTTGAATGGGATTGGGGAACATACTTAGTCTACATACTGTAAGTTGCACATTTTCCCCCAAATAAAGCATTTTATTGGAATTTAAGATATTACGTAACTTTCAATCAGACACATTAGTGGGCAAATGGCTTTGTTTATTACCATGGCTCCTTTCAGTTTTTCTTCTGAAAATGGTAAAACTGTTAAGATAGTCCTCATTAATAAAATTGAAAGGTTGTTAATGCCACCTAAACTGCCTGGGTCAAATTGCAAAAAATATGGTTACCCTGAAATCTAGTTGCTGCTTCTCCATAAATAACTGAGATGGGCCAATTGGGGAAAATTTACATTTTTTTTAACAAGGTACATCACACTCTTTAACTGGATTAAATGACTTTGTAATACTGGAGAAGTTAAATGAAATCAAATGTCAAGGGAGATGGGGGGGGGGGGATTCTCCGAAATGTGAAGGGAGATACGATTTATCATAACATTACTTCAAGAAAATGTACTATTTTCTGTTAATTTCAGTCACAAATTCAGGAAAACAAATTTCTTAACCCCCTCATCCAAATCACATAGAATTGATGCATGGTACATGTACATGTATGCAAAACATAGACTATAACTGATCTACAGTGTACAAATTAGACCACTGTGCCACCCAACCCAACTATCCACAATATCACCCAAGGTCCTTGATCTACTGGTTGACAGTAATTATAGGGTTAATAGGCCAATGTGTGCCCTCTTTAAACTTGTAGTTTGTAATTACAACACACTAATTGATACTCTATGATGGAACTAACATCAAGTGGTTCTGTTGCCTATAAATCATCTATCAATTAACCTGATTGATCACTGATCAACCCACTGGTAATTGTACTGGTCAGTTTGACTGATAAGAACTAGAATACAAGAAACAGGAAATGGGTCAGGGAACAGATCCATCCCGAGGGAGGTGGAGCTACATGTATAGGAAGGTTGGGTGCGGTGGAGTAAAATGAAAATATAAATAAATTTTCAAAATATTGTTACCAAAGATAAAATTCCAGAATATATAAAATAAAGAAGGAACAGAGGTTTCACATGACTCGACAAAAAAATAGGTTATTTTTGGAAAACTATAATATAATATACATGTACTGAGTGCCATAGAAAATGCATCACTTAGTTTTTCGTATAACAAGATAGGTTGCCAGGCAACGAAACATACGCCCACAGCAGCTAAATCGTCCAGGCAGTCAACAAGTTTTGTCGCATATTTTTACTTTTTTCGGTAATGAAACATTTGTAATACACTAAAAACTGATTAAGAGTAACAACTCATTATGTAATTATCAGAAAATCATTAGAATTTGATTGCTTTTTATAAAGTTTTACACCACGCTAACAATTAGTATACGAAACATTTAATATCATGGATTTAGCTGTTCAGTTATCAAAATTCATTGAAAATCAAAACACTTGATCGTTTCAACAACTCTGGCACTAATTATCAGAAATCGCTGAAAATCAATAGGCTTCTTCGTCTCATGACCTTAAAAACTGTGTATAAATTTAAAGTCAATCGGATATTAACTTTGGCCTCTAGAGCGTTCACAACATTTGTTTGAAGTGATCAAGGGTCATAACTCTGGCACAAATTATTGGAAATCGCTGAAAATCAATAGGCTTCTTCGTCTTATGACCTTAAACACTGTGTATAAATTTAAAGTCAATCGGATTATAACTTTGGCTTTTAGAGCGTCCACAAGATTTTTTGAAGTGATCAAGGGCCGTAACTCTGGTAGTTATTATCAGAAATCGCTGAAAAACAATAGGCTTCTTCGTCTCATGACCTTAAACACTGTGTATAAATTTAAAGTCAATCGGATATTAACTTTAGCCTCTAGAGCGTCCAAAAGCAATTGTGTGGACGCCGGACCGCCGGCCGGACGGACGGACAGGGGCGACGACAATATACGACCACATTTCAATGTGGGCGTATAAAAATGATCCTGTAAACATATCTTATTTATTTTGCCTCTTATTAAGAACAATATTCAAATGGGAACACATCAATAACAACACATTTGTACACCTATGGATATTTAATCTGTAATCAACGGTACAAAGTCAGAGGGGTCAAAACCAAAAGAATGGCACAGATGGTTAATTCCATGCTGCGTCACTGCACAGCGTGCGTAAGAGCCAGTGGAAGACACAGGATGATACAATGTATATCTTAGACAACAGTGGAATTTGTTTAAGTGTATTTATAAATTGTATTTTGTTATATTTTCTACTGTATTCCTGTCGGTAATTTCGTAATCAGAACCTCAGCTGAACTTTTAACACTTGTTCACCAAAAATAATGCAAGTGGTGGACAGACTGATAGTACTACATGTGCATTTAGTCTTTGTTGTTTCTCTGAGGAAGCTCTGTAAGCAAGACGCTGGCTTGGTAACCAGATGATCTAGGTTTACTCCTGGGGTTGGCTCACAAAGTTCCATGTGATTGTCCGGTGAGGTATCCCCAGGTCAGTGGTGCATGATAGAAGACCTGCCAAGGACAATATCTACATGTAGTTGTTTGGATGGGACAAAAAACTGAGGTCCTATCTACACCTTGTCCAGTTTCATAGCACACGTATGATGTACATGTATGCCTGTCTTCATTAGCCCATTTCATTTCTATAATCCCCTTAGAAAATTAAATAAAATGGGGTTTAACATCCTACTCTGCTGCACCTAACCTGGACTAATCGAAGACGGGCAATCGCCATACAGTATGCTATGAGTGAAATTTTGCCCAGGCAGCAGCTCTAATATCGAATTCCAACTGCCAAGGGATCTTTTACGTGCACGCCAATGTGTACATGTGACCCCGCTTTTTCGTCCCATCCAAACGACTAGACTGCTGTCCTTGTCAGGCCCTCCATTCTGCATCACTGACAAGGGGAAACCACGACAGAAAATCTTGATGAACTTTCTCGGCCAATGCAGGAATGAACACCAAACCTCCAGGCCAGCGAGTCAACGTCTTACCCACTTGGCTTAGAAATATATAAATTGTTTCAATGGGATTGATTAAATCTAGTAATGAGAATGGAAATATATAGCTCCCAATTACATGGAATACATGATACTTTTGTATCATTTACATGTACATTGTACATGTAGGAAGAATTTTATTTAAATTCATCAATGTCTCTTTCTCATTAATAATTTAGACCAGTAAAATGGATTGCATTGACAGCAAGGGTTGTAATTCTTGCACGATGTACATGTTTAGTACATAACCTATCAGCAGCCTGCAGTAACTGGTCAAAGCAGTATTACTTTTAAGAACACTTTTACCATACAAGTATGTATGTTACTTTCATTTGATGAGACCTGCGTGCTGTATCATAAAACCTGTCATTGAGTCAACTGATGGGGTTTCGAATCCTTGCTGTATGTTACAAGTAGTAGGGTCTCCTGTCCAAGCGAATTATTGAAATAAAATTAAACCATATGTTGATCCCATATCGACCTAGTTTGTGTTGAGTGGACGTTAAACCCCATCTCTCTCTCTTTCTCTCTCTCTCTCTGATTTATAATAACTAGAAACCAAAATGTCACAAATCTGATTTAAAGCTTCCATCTGATCCTAGTCAATGCTCTTACAACACTTGATTATCTTGACTTAGTAGCAAGGACTGTAGCATGATTCTACTGACAATTTGAGTGGTTTAATAGAATCAAAAGGGTCCCCAGAGAAGAAGCGATCAAATACTAGCATGAAACATGTCACTAGTTGCCAGTATGTTTAATTGGACTAGTGATATCAATCAAATACCAACTCCCTTTACAATTAAACTTACTCATCTGTTTTTCTGATACGATTTATAGTTACCATATTTTAAAGGGAAATCTGCTTGAACATGAATTAAGTGACATACATATAACATGGTACGGAATCAGGTTTGAAGTCTCATCAACATCAAACCTAGTCATCTTTTTTTAGGGAAATCTCTGCCGGAACATGATTTAATTGAAATAAGGTGAATTAAGTGACATACATGTACATGTTACATGGAGCAGAATAGGGTTTGAAGTCATCTTTTTTACTCCCACGATTTATAGCTAAGGGAAATCTCTGCCGGAGCATGACTTAATTGCATTACGGTGAAAGGTATTAGATTTAAAATCTCAGTAAATAATACTTTGATCATTTCTTTCTCCTGAGCTGTAGTTACATTTTCCAGGGAAATATGTTGGGACATAAGGTTTGAAGTGTCATCAACACAATACAACAGTCATAGTACTGGAGATAATGAGAAATGGTTTAATTTCATTTCAATATACAGTGTATCACTTGCGTGCAGGAATCTTTAGCACTGGAAGACCCAGAGAAAACGCAGGCAGGTTGGACAAACCATCAGACTCCTTGTCACATACAACCTGGGAATTGCAACCAGGGCAGTTGACTCAATGACAGATCTTATAATAGTATCGGTATGTATGGTTATTAATTTTATAAACACTGAGGGGCACACAATCCTAGTCAGCTTCACAGGTTCCGCATGTAACAAGTCCAGGGGCAGATAATATCTAATCAAAAACTCAACTTTACCACAGTAACTGGACACAGATCACTAAATATTTCTACACCGTAACCCACGAATGTAGGGCCAGAAATAAGTTTTTAAAACATGCTTCAGAAATAAGTTTTATAAAAAATGCTTCAAAATAAATTTTTAAAACATTCTTCATAAATAAGTTTAATAGGCAAAGAAGAAAAAGAAAAGCTACATTACACTGTCTTTTTCACCAATTTTCATTGAAAAGATTAATCAAACTGGCTTTTCACCAAGTTTCAATGAAATATTGTATTCAACTACCTTTTTCTCCAATTTTTATAGAATATTAAACTGGCTTTTTCACCAATCTTTATAGAATATTATACTGGCTTTTTCACCAATTTTTTTATTGAAAAGATTGAACTCGTTTTTCACCAATTTTCATCACAGCAATGAATTTCTATGCACATGTATTATGGTATTGACATGATATATCTTTCAATATGTAAACAGAATATTTTATCACCTGGTCAATACCTGTTGATTAGATTAACATAACAAAGTATCCAATTTTAACACCTTGAGTTAGTGATTCTAATACCAGGTATCATTATAACCCAACAGGTGCTTGAACAATACATTTACACTGTTAAAACCATCTAGTGTAAATAAACACCCCCTCTTAAACAAATAATCAACACACATTGACTTAACCTGTTGATATTTCTATTAGAACATTGTTATAGAATTATCTACATGACAGAAAAACACTTCTTGTTTGTTTATAATCACTTCAACACGAAATTCTATGGATAATAGCCTTTTAGCAGATGAATTGAGAGTCCCTCACCCCTCTCTCTCTCTCTCTGTTCACACACCAATCAAAAAAAAAAAAGCAATGTTATTTTACACCAGCTTTTAAGTATGGCAGAAGCAAAGGTGGCATGGCGGGCGTATGGTGCTGCTTTCTAACAGAAGGACTAAGAAAGTTACTCAAGTTTTTTAGCCTTGCTAATCATTAGCTTGGCAAGGAAAAGCATCAGGTCATTTGCACTGGACAAAAAACAAGGTCCTATAAGATTTCCTGACAGCTAAATTGTGAAATAAGACTATGCTATAGTTCCAGTATCCAGGCAAATTTCTCTTGTAGCACACTACATGAAGTATGTCTTCCTTCATTGGCCAAGTTTGTCAATCATTTCAAAACTTAGTATACAAAGTTATCGCTTGATGCTAATGGTATAAAATATCTGACAAGATTTGGTTAAAAATTTATTTTAAAATCTAACTACACTACAGGAGACCTACAGCTATCTGCATGCAATATTTTAACGGTGTATTGTTTTATCTGCCACTACAATTCATACACTATTTGAGTCTTTGCACAATTAAATACAAAATTCTCAACACATATCTTGACAGTTTGCATGGAAATAAGTAATTACATGTACATGTATGTTACAATTACTGTAGAGTGGACTACGGAAGTAGTTACTGAATAGCTTTCTACACTTTTGAGGCAACGTTTTTCACGTGCATGTTCTAATTCTGGTTTGGTGGGCATATTAAAAACAACAGAAATATCTCGTAACCATTGGATTTTATTGAATCATGAATTGATGTGATAAGATTTCAGTGTTGGGGTCAGTGTTAGCCTGTAACATTTTTGTAATCAAATGATTAAAAAATTTGCTCAAAGAAGTCCTTAGAATGATCCACTATTGTCACTGGAGCAAGATGGAAGACATCGGTAGTAGAATTATTTATACAGGCAATCCTACGCCTACACTTTGTTCTGAACCAAAATTAACAATGTCCCAACATCATCACAAGACTCACGAAGGAAATTATAGCAATATATTCAAAGAAATACGCAAGAAAAAGTTTTAAGATGTCATTATCATATGTTTAATAAACTTTAGAATTATTCCAGAATGAATGACATTTAAGAATCAGAAAAATTTTCTTTTTTATAATTCCCGATCTTGACCTGATCTGCTAATACATTTTTTTTTATACATTTTACTGGCAACTACAGACTTAAATCCTATTACAGCTTTCAACATGATTTTTTCTGTATAATATCAGGTATAAGTGGGTAGTGTTATGTTCAAGTGGCTCTATGATGGATTAATTTATAAGCTGTGAATGTGATGATATAAAACCCAAGGTGTAATTACCTTCAGGACAGTTATGATTAATAGATTGAAAATCAAGTTTGTGTAACAATGACAGCATAAATTCATTGTAATGTGAAAATCATATTCACCTATACATGTACATGTATTGAAGTACCGTATTTTGTATACCAGTATATCAATATAAATATCACACTTCCAAATTATATGGAAAGGTATGCGTCTATCAGTCGGTAAAAGAAATTCTATTTGAGAAAATCTGGTTAGCGCATGTGTGCATGTTGGTGATTGAGTCAACTAGCATTGTTTCTATTCCCCAGTTGTATATGACAAGGAGGAGAATCTCCTGTCCCTCCTCGTGTGTTCTCTCTGTATCCTCTGGTTTCCTTCCACTGCTAATAATTGACAAAAAATTGGGCCATATGTTATTCCTGAAATTAGATAGTTTCTGTCGAGTGGATGTTATACCCCATCTTTCTCTCTCCTCACCCCCTTTTAAGAAGTCTGAATTAGAAAATCGAAAGCTGACAGTATAAAATAGAAATTCTGACGATGAAAGTACATTTCGGATAATTTCAATTTGAAATGGAGAAAATCTTCAAGTTAAGTGAATAAAGCTATAGGTTTCCTCCACAATAAAAAATCCCAGTACAAGTGTGACTGACGAAAGTTTTAATTCTGCACCGGAGAATTTCTGTGACAGGTGCTTGATTTCCAGACTAGCCTTATTTCCAATTCCATCAGTAGGCCAACTGAAAAATAAAAACCTTTCTCTCTCTCTGCAATAAATCTACAAACGTATTAAATCACAAAATACAAATTGTTGGATATAAAACTGATCCTTAAGACAAAGTAGACTGCTTTATTCCAACAATGATACCATAAATCTGATTTCATTCCCCGTTTTTATGACGCAAACTGATGGCTTTAATGTCTGTGTTTGATAAATAACGGTATTTTCAGTCGCAACTATTGAACAATTACCATATAAAGGCCTACTTTAAGAAAGTACTAGTTAATTAGTGGATATTGATCCACATTTGTGATTGGCTATAACAAAGTGAGAATACATGTACATAGATCTAATATAACCTTGGGAGCCATTTGGCTCAGTGGGTGAGGTTGCTGGTAACTAACTAAGAGAGCCCTAATTCGATTGCAGGGTTGGCTGAAATAGTTTTTTAACATGGTTTTCCCCTAGTCAGTTTAGGTGCAGGACAAAAGGCCAAGTCATTCGATTGGGATGAAAAAATGACGCCCCACATAACATCTCACTTGTGACCTAAATTAAACTGAACCGTACCCAAAGATTTGTTCAGTTAATTTAATAAAAATTGTCCATATGTCCCTGTATTTTGTGACTACTCTTTCAGAATGTCTGTGTCAGTGCTAAACAGTTCAGGTCAAAATCGGCCTTCAACTTTTAGTTTTTACCTGCGACTCAGGTGAGCATCCATGGGTTATTAAACCCATTTTAGTGTAATTTAAAGGAGATGAAGTCCCAAAAATGTTGGAGCTCTTTGTTAGATAAACAAATAACTTGTAGACGAGGCTGTGAGAAAATTGTGATATATGAAAGTAAAGTAAATTGTTGAAGTAAATCAAACAGTGGTTGGTCATGTTTATTGACATTGTAGTACAATAAAAACTCTAGCGTAAACCCTAGCGTAAAGATAAGTACTGGGGCGTGACTTGTTCCTAATATAGTCTCACCTCATGTCATAGTTTAATCTAAATAGTAACACAGCCACAATAAATTGTTACAATATAAAGTTTATCAGGTTTGGGTAAATATAACTTGACACCTAGAAGCCTTGGTTGTCACACTACACGTAGCCTATCTGTATGCACACATTATACACCTACATGTAGAAGTCTTGGTTATCACACTGCATATATATATATATGTTCACACATTCTACTAATACAGTAACTCATGTATCTTAAGAAAATGTTCAGATTCAAAGAAAATAAACAATGGTGTTAACTCTCTTATTTTTACATCACCCTGTTGACAGCTAGATGGAACAGTGAGCCTGTGCGCCTGTGTTAAGTGTAACATATGAAAACATACTTCTTTCTGTGAAATGTACATGTAGATTCTACTTGTACACTCCTTCTGTGATATGTACCTTTACATTTGGGGGGTGGGGGAGATATTCATGTCCCCTAAACACAAAATAAGTCGTTTCGGACATGTAAGGTAAGAATTTAATTTAAATAATTGCCATACATATTTAGCAGTAGGAGGAAACAGGTGGATCACGAAAAAACCCACACGGTTAGGCAGAAATGTAGAAGAAAAAATCACCTTTGAAATTAAGGAGAATGTACATTTATACATGTGCATGTACAGTACCGGTATTTCTTTCTGTGAATTGTTCATGCATATTAACAGATGAAAATATACTGTAAAATGTATATTTGCTATTTATTTATCTTTTAATTCATGATCGCCACTTTTAATTTAATTTTGCAAATTCAGACTTCGGGGACTGACAGCATGAACCCTGGCACATTATATTTCTACATGTTAATCTGTAAAATGTAGATTTCCGTCTAATATTTCTTCGTTTATTTTTATATTTATTGAATTTAATGTCAAGTAATATATGTACAAGTTTATCCTGGATTGATGTACACTGTATGTGTGATAATTTAGATAAAAACGTATTAAAGTCGATTAGGTTTGTAACTTCTTTATATAGATTTATCATCGTGTCATCCATCTTAACTAACTCTAGTGTGATAATTTAATAAACCTCTTGTATGTCTTTCATCTCTCGGTATCCTGTCCAATATTTAGACAAGGACCAAACAATAATCACCTGTCTTTAGCTTAGTTCCGCTCCAATGCCTCTCTATTGTTCACAGCTCAGTGAACAAGACATACAGCTGTAGTAAGGCGGCAATAGAGACCTTGGTGTTGCTGTCCACTTGTCAAAACTTGATGACCTGTGGTCACACAAGCTTAACAAATAACAGGTACTTTGTGGTAAGCTAGACTACCTTTAGCTCTTAAAAAGACATCTATTCACACTGTGGACCTTTATATCCAAACTCTAAATTAGGTATTCTTCATAATGCAGAGAACGCCATTCTGTTTGACTTGAGCAATATCATCAAAGTCCATTAAAATTAATGTCATCAACTAGTAATTATTTTATTTCAAGAGAAGATTTACTCAAATGAAAATTGCCGTCATGTCTGCCATCTTATTTTGCACGGATGACTCAGAAATAATGTGTCTGAAAATCTGTAATATACAAATAAATGAGGAATTATAACAGAATTACAGAATTTTGATTAGACTTCAACTTTCTACACCAGATAATTACTTCGGGCTATCTAGGCACAAAATAATTGGTTACATACAGATTAGGACCAAATAGAACCTGTTTTTCTTCCCTAGAAGAAAATGTCTTTGCAAGACATAAAAAATGTGGAGACAGAGAAATGTGGTTAACTTTCATCGGACACAAACTACATCATTTCTGGGCTAACTTAGTTCAATTTCATTTCAATAAAACCACTTGCATGTCGGGGTCTTTATCTGTGGGAGGAAGTCAGACGACCCAGAGAAAACCCATGGGGTTGAACAGGTGACCCAACACCTTGTCAGGTACAAACACTTGACCGTTGACTCAATGACAGAACTTATTACACCATTCAATCACCCAACCTCAATACAAGCCTGCAAATAAGGCACCTGTCACAGACAATGTCAGGCACAGATTCAAGCTTTGTCAGGCACTAAACCTCTGGTGCCTGTCATTTTGTCCGGCACCGATTTGTTGTTTTATTGATATTATTTATACAGGTCTGGCACTAAGTTGAAAATATCAGGTACTATTTCATTAGTGCCTGACATTTTGTCAGGTACATCTAAAACAGTTATTTCCAGGCCTGCCTAACTATAAGCATTTGACCCATCATGGTGCCATTTCCACATGTCACTGAAATAAGAGTATCGTAAATCTCTTTTACTAGTTTTACATTCATGTCTACTCCCACTCTGTCATCATTAAATCCAGGATGCAACCTTTTTTTATCATCAATAAAGCTTAATTTGATTTCAAACCAGTAAAAGTACATTTGTAATTTCTCAAACAAGACGTTTTCATTTCAGCTATAATTCAACATCAAAACAGAGCAAAGTAGTTTGTGACTTCCCAATTATCTCAGAAATGAAACAATTGAAGCGTACAATCACACAGAAGTTATTCTACCACATTGAAATTAAGAATTAAATACTCAGTAATAATCTAAGTTCATATTTACAGATTAGCCTGAAGCCTCATCAATGTCAATGCTGTGATTGTATTAGAAAATCATAATCTATCGCACATTTAATCCAATAGATTTCTGCTTTTACTGTAATTTCTAATTTACTGTAGTCTCAATCCAATGGCAATCTCTAGCATCTGGTTATTCCAGTCAACACGGAAAATATTTATTTGTATGCTCTCCAGATAAGAATATGACGTCAACATTTGAATAACTTGTAGAATATCTGTAGCCTTGTTCTTCAAGTCCCTTGTTACAAGTGGCGCTGAAACGTATTACAGTACACGATTTGTGTACCAATGGTAAAATGGTTTTTTTTTGTCTTAAATATTGGATAACAGAAGCCCATCTTTCCCCCATAAGAAGACAACATCAATGTTGATTTAAATGGACAATAATTTGTGTTTTAGATGTCAGAAGACTTCGGAATATATTAGCTACTTTAAGGATTATGTGTATAAGAAACAGTTATTCACACAGTTTATTAGACCTGAAAATTGTATGTATGTCAGTTGGTGTGAGAATTATTAAGTGAGACCCATGAGAGGTTAAGACCATCCAGTGCCATGACAGAAGAGATGGCCAATAGCATATCTATTGATAATCAGATTCTTGGATACTGAGTACAGTGATTAGCTCTCTTTCTGAACCCCTGGCCTTAGATTGAACATTATATGTTATGGTTTTATGTTCGTGTATGAAGAATATGTAAAAGTCAACCATACCTCCACATTTATTCTGTCAGTGTAAATGTATGATGTATGATGAGTTAGGTATCCCCCCCTTATCAGAAGGGTAGGTATTTAAGGTCTCTTTTATAGACTACAAATGGTAATCAAATTGTGATAAAGGACAAGCTTCAATTTTGTTTAAATTCACAGTACCAGTAACTGCACATATTTTTGGCCTTGAGACAATGGTGAAAAATCCCAAGAATAAAAGTAATATGAAGTGAACACCGTGTCTGGACAGATTTAATATCCACAAATTTTATTCCTGAACAGTTGAGGTACATGTAGGCCTATAAAGCAATGATCACGGGTAGATAGTATGTCTTGAAATAAGCCACATTGGCATATATACACGCAACAAACTTGTAGTGACAATGTCAGGCATATTTTTCAGGCACAATCCCCCTGGTGCCTGTCATTCTGTCTGGCGCAGATTTGTCTTTAATAATAATAGTTTGATTTTTTTATGTTATACATGTGCCTTTAATACATTACTGAGTACAAATACCAAAATATCAGGTACCAGTTTAATGGTGCCTGTCACTTTGTCAGGTTCAATTAAAACTGTTATTTCTACTGTTTGATATCGATTTTTACTTTCTGTATTCCCCTCTCATCCAATTGTTGAATCAAAAGCAGAAATAACCTTTGGTATTATCCTATACATGTATCTTCTACAACTATCTTTTTTTCCAAGCTAAAATCTACATACTTTGTTTTCTGATTAATTCTGTTGCTGGAACCTTTCACATGGTTTTATACCATGGGTAATTAACTTAACAGATCTAAAAATAGTAGATTACATGTTCTCAATCAAAAACATAGAAACAGTAAGACCAACCAAGGTCAGGGAATCCAGGATTAAGTTCAGAAAGAAATTGACTTTATGACTTTCTGGGGTCTTTAATAGAACAATTATAGCTTTAAAATTGAGTCACACATGAAAAAACTTCAATGTAGCCTCACATGCTTGATAGAGATGGTTACAAATGATAAGCACATATTTAAGGGCACCACAAAGGAGAATTGAATGAAATGACAACCATTACCATCCAATAAAGAAAACAGATATATTATAGAAAATCAACAAAAGAGAAGATAGAGTTTCCCTCAAGTGCATCAAAATTCTACGTAAATAATTCAATGAACGGTTGATACCTTTGTTGGTTAGGCTGATAGATGTACTGAGCGTATAAATTACTACAAAAAATTCAGATTTTTCTTTCTTTTTATGAATGTGAAATGGAAACAAGAATAAAAGATTTCTTTTTGTCAAAGAATTATTGTGTATAGACATGTGCCAAGTTAAAAAGATAGGTTGCTTTCTGAACATGGACATTTATGTTAAGGATAGTTTGCAGAATAAAGATACACGTATGTATGTGTATTGCGTGTGGCCTGTGATAAGCTTAATTGTGAGAACACACTAAAAATTTGTAGATGTTGAATATTAATACACCATAGTGTTATTAGCATTTTAAGCATTAATAAAATGTAAACATTCACATATCAAAATTCTTGTAAATACATGTATCTAAGTTGATGCTAACATATTAATAACATTTGTAAGGCAGGATAAGTTTGAACATATGATGCCACTTCAATATCATTTATCTAGAAATATCCGATAATATTTGGATTTTTAAATCTGGTTTGTTCAGTGGTAGACATGTTGAATACAGGTACTGTTGAACATTATAATCTCTTGTTTCTACTGATATTAGGAAATTATACACCTGTACTAGTAAATACATGTAGTAAATTGACAAGAAATGCAACCATATCAGAATCTGGTCACCCAATTTCCCTAAACCCTCACCCTTTTCTTTTTTAGTAATATTTACATCAGTGGTGAGCAGATTGTAGTATTCAGCCCAAGTCACAATGTATTAGATGTTCCCAATGCAATTTCTGAGCTACAATAGCGATGATTGACTAGCTTTAGCATGACTGTCGTGTAGGCTGTACATGTAAAAGGTAACTTGTAAATCAATTGTTGAACATTGCCTGACAATATGTAGTTAGCGTTACCACCAGTTGACCAGATAGAAAACTAACCCTATAGAGGTTTCCTATCCATCACTTTAATTACCTTCATCATCAACTTATTGAAGGTATAAAATCTCCAGCAGTGACCAGTACGCTAATATATTGTTGTTAATCAGCAGTTCAGTCAATGTACATGTATATAAATTACTGAAATGAAATGAAATGGGGTTTACATGTAACGTCCTACTCTTATGCACCTAACCTGGGCTAATGGAAGACGGGCATACGCCATACAGTGTGCTATGAGGGTAATTTTGCCCGGGCAGCGGCGCCACGACCTACTCTTATATCTAATTCCAACTGCCAAGGAATCTTTTACGTGCACTCCAATGTGTACACTGGACCTCGGTTTTTCGTCCCATCCGAACGACTAGGCAGCTGTCCTTGTCAGTCCCTCCTTCTGTATCACTGACAAGGGGAAATCACGCCGGAAAATCGAGATGAACTTTCTCGGCCAAATATAAATTACTACTGACAATATCATGTACATATACAGTCTACATGTTAGCTCTGATGTACATTACATGGAGTTTCTGCGGACGTGGGTGTCCGTGAGTTGGCACACACACACATCAACGCAACACACATCAAACATACTTTCGGAAAATAAAATGTTAGATGTCTCGACATGTACCTATGTTAAGCTCAGTGGATGCTTAAAACTAGTTCCATTCACTTAATCTGATATGTAAATTAGTTTGTGATTTCTGCATTGTCCTTTGTCCGCAGATTTGTTTTGTGTAATGATGTGTGGTGTAGTCATCCTGATCCTATTTCACGCAGACCGGACCATCCCCGCACTCCATCTCCTCCCATAGCTTCATGTACACTACCACGTGTTAGACTTACTCTCAAAATAGTGACATGAAAACCCTGATATGCAGCACACTGTTCAGATTTCAGTATAACAAAATTCCTGGTTCTTCTCAAATACAAACTAGAGTTTAGCCTGCCAAATCATGTCTAATTACCTAATACACTTAATGCCAAGAGTAATATATCATGTCAGTTATTTCACCAGACAGTACTCTGGTTGTTTGACAATTGATATGTTATTTCACAGTGAATCAAAAATATTAACAACCATGTTCCCAAGATACACAAACAGAGGATTGATGTAAAAAATATCCTATTATACTAGTCTATAATCCAAAACAAACATCTTACATTAGACTTTCAAACAAGATGAAAAACTTGGCATATAATTTAAGATATCTTTCATTCAAGCAACTATCTTACATTATAGGTTTGTTTACTTAGTCATTACATTAAATTTGATTTCACATCTTATAACAAACTGGTTGAAATACCTGTAGCCAGCATTTGTATATGTCGATAACTATTTCTGGGTATCAAAAATACTGCAGGGTGGTGTCTAGTTGCTCATCAGTTGTAGTTTGTTCACAGCTCCTTTTGGACATGTGTCGAACAGGATCGTCTTAACGCATGGTCACGTTGGGCCCTAATGCTAATCAACATGTATGTATGTGACTTGCTGTCAATGTACATGTACTCAGCTTAAAATATTTATCATGATATAAGCTACAGTTTGTTTTCAGATCTCATAATTAAACATTGTATCTTTATACATTCAATGAATAAATATTGTTAGAAAAAAAAAACAATGGCAGTTGTATCATATACCCCGTTCAGGCGCTTATAACTAAACTGGTTTAACTTATCCGGCGATTTTTATCCGGCAATTTTTGCGTTCATACGTGTTTTAAGATACTGGCACTATACTGGATTAACATTCCTGACCATGTTCCTGACCTCATCGGTCAAGGGTCAGAGGTAAACGCGCATGAGCACTAGAAGCCGCCATTTTTCTAAGATTGTTATTTACTACGCACTGCGCATGTCCAGAGTGAAAATATCTGGATATTTTAATCCTACCCGTTCAGGCGCCGAAAGTTAAACCAGATAAAAAAAAAAGCTGAATTCAATTCACCTACGGAGGTGGATATTTTAAACTAGTTTAAAATCTCCACATATGCGTTCAGACTACGAAAATTGCTGAATTACTCTGGACATGCACAGTGCGTAGTAAATAACAATCTTAGAAAAATGGCGGCTTCTACTCTAGTGCTCATGCGCGTTTACCTCTGACCCTTGACCGACGAGGTCAGGAACATGGTCAGGAATGTTAATCCAGTATAGTGCCAGTATCTTAAAACATGTATGAACGCAAAAATTGTCGGATAAAAATCGCCGGATAAGTTAAACCAGTTTAGTTATAAGCGTCTGAACGGGGTATAAGGAAGGAACTATAAAATAGTGTTAAAAGTTACCTGTCATCAATTGTCATTAATAATTACTGGAAGAACCCGACACCTTTTACCCACATGTGCAATATTTGATATAAGAATTTCAACTTTGTGACATCAAAGAGGGTCAGATGTGTAAATGGCTAGAGTAGCAAGGGTTGATAACAATTTGATTCAGTTGACAGCAGTTGAAACCTCTTTGCAACTTAACTTGAGTAACTTTTCCAACTTGAGAATGGAACTGAACAATGCATGAATGTGTTTCCATTATTCTACAATAAACAACTTGCAGTGAATACATTTTAAAGAGAAAAAATATTTGAATTTTATTCGTATTTTAGGGAGAAATTTAACTTTTTATATAATGTACATATGTACCTTATCCAATTTCACTTTGAAGATTATTTATGCAAAGTAGATTGTATATTTTCACAAATGACTAAAATAATATCTTACAGATATTGCTTTTTTCATGAGAATATTATGAGAATAATGCAATGTGTCTTGATAAGTCAAATATACAACTGTTATGTCAATTTTAAAGTATTATTTACATTATGGTATGAATGTCAACACATTTGAGACCGGATAAAAGAAATTCATTGAAGATCTCACCTCAATCTGTGACATTGATAAAGTATATATTAGTAATGCAGATCTAGATAACATCAAAACGCTAAATTTAGTAAACAAGTGAAACCTTGAGGCAGCATTTTAAATTGTAATGCACAAAACTGAATTGTTAATTAAAGCTACTCTTTGGGTTGGCTTTTTATTCATTTTAAGATTTGAATGTGTTCCAAGTATTTTGATGTTACAAATATTATAAGTAGCTATAGACTCTCTAATCTTAGATCCAATTCATTCAGTTAATATCCCCATTTGATATTTATTGGTTGCTTTTCATTTCAAACCATAACCAACATATTTTCTTGGCACCTTTTGATCTCTAATTTCTTCGCTTTACTTGGTTCTGACATGTTCCCGAATGTGCAGCACAGTTTCCAAGCTCTGTAAGCCATCATATATGATGGGTCTATTGGGTCTAATTTCAATGGTTTGTGAATCATTCTCACTTGTTTTCTATAAAATCAGATGAGATAAGTTGGAGGAGTAAAAAAGAAATGAGAAAATCCAACTTCTGACACAAGATAGATATGAACTGGTGGCATATTTCTTAAACTAATGTCAGAGTAACATTAATTAACATGGGAGGGCTACACAATGTGAAACAAAAGAATAATAATAATTGCTGTACCCATAATATTTACAGATGTATAAGTATAGTTTGCCAGGCAACAGAATCTGCCCATGAGCAGCTAACTCCTCTCTTGAGTAAGATATGAGCTAACCAACACATACAAATTTCTAAAAGATCAAATCAGATTAACAAGATTTTGTAACAAGGGGAAACAACTCAGAAAGTTATCGAATTTTTATTCTCAAACGAACAGTGAGACAACCAATATGAATTAAAGAAAGACGGATTAATACATGTACATGTACATGTAATAGTCCATAAATATCTATAGGTTGATGGTACATTGTATACGACCAAAAGTTTAAAAGTTGCCCTATAAGAATGCTTTCAAGTAAATATTGGATCACTTTATAATATTGATCACACTATACATTGATTACAATAATTGTACATTATAAAAGAAATAATTTGACCATTATATTGTTTTGTAGGTCAACAATATGTTTACCACTACAAAACAATCTTCACTGAGATCTGTAATCAATAATTTTAATATTTCACCCAAATAATTTTATATTTTGAATGGACCAATGAGACGTCAATATTTGAAACAGGTTGTTTTGACAGGTGGGATATGGTATGGTAACATGCTATGATTTATGACAATTGGAAATCTTTTCAACCTGTAATTGTTCATTCTTTGCTTCAATATGGAAAGATTTCAATAGGAAAGAGGATTTTAATGGAGCACATGGCTAACTTAAAAGATAGTCTACAAGAACAATATACACAATTTCAGACAGACATCGTTGCTTGAAAACAGAAGGCATTTCCTTTCATTCAATGACCGATAGACAACTGACAATACATTATTGCCGATGAACATACAAAGCAAAACTTTATTTTCAATTTCTTGTATCTGAAATGTTTTCCTTTAGTGAAGACCTATATGTATACATGTATGTCTACATGTTCATGAAAATTTGTCATTTTTCCTTTTTATTTAGATAACAACTGTGCATATTTTGTTCTTTTTTTACTAAGATTACTGTATACTGCGCATAGAAAATTTCATTCACATCACAATACAGCATATTGCAGATGAATCGAGATACAAAGCAAAAACCTATTCTCAATTTCTTGCTTCTGAACTACATAAATGATCAAACTTCTTTCCCACAGATTATTGTATTTAACGTTCTTTTTCACATTTTCCAATACAAATTCCATACCTAATAAATCCTAAGGGGTATGACAAAAAGTCTATAAAATGTTTGTAATACAATTGAAGTAACGGTGCACTAATTGCAGGGTGTTGTTGCTTCAGACATATTTCTGCTTATTCAAACGGTTATGTCACGCAAGCTCAAAAATATTATTAAAATGAAATGAAATGACATAGGGTTTAACATCCTACTGTTCTGCACCCTAAAAAAAACGAAAGACGACCAAGAAACAAAGAACTTGTCACAATATATGTTAGGATTATATATCAAGAGATTCAGATCACACCTTATGTAATTGTCTGTTATACACCAGTATGAAAATAAATTTCTTCACAACTTACCGGTACATGTACATATACGTCCTTAACATGCGATAACAAGAATATAAGATTCCAAATACCCAGTGACACTGTTGTATAAATTTGGCCAACTGATATTTTAAAATGGTAATAATACAGATATTCATTTTTTTTTTATCCCAATCGGTGCAGAAAAGTAGGAAATATAACAAATTCTGTTATAAACCAGAAATGAAACCAAATTGGTAAATAAGCCAACTTCTGTTTTATCTTTCAAAATAAATATCTAATTTAGTAATTATACTGAGATTGACCCATCAGTCACTATTCAAAATAACACAGATCAACATCATTGGGAATCACATTTAACACTCAATGATTCAATCCAATACAATAAGACCATTAATACATGTATATATCTATCTCTACCATAACTTTGCCTATAATACGGATCAAGACAACAAAGAGAGATAGAACTATAAAATTATGTCTACTGATTATAGTGCATCATCATCTTGATTGTTATTCATGATAATGTCGTCTGTCATATTATCGCTTGTTCCTTTAATATATTTTAGGGCTAGGGATTTAGCTTGGAATGATTGATTTACTTCTCGATACATGTATTATATCAAAACCAACCCATGTACTGTTTACACTTATCAATTATTTTGCAGGAAGTATTATTTTGAACAGTAGCAGACTGACTGTCTTAAGAAACATTCAGGGGCATCCTTCATCTAGTAGATTGGCCCATTGTTCATTATACCCTATTCAAGAAGGACTATTGTGAATAGTAGGGACTGACTCTTAAAAAAAATGCTGGGGCATCCTTCACATAGTGGATTGGCATATCCGTTCATTATACACCATTAAAGAAGTAATATTGTGAACAGTACTGGACTGACCGAGTCTGGGCATTCTTCACCTATTATTCATTATACAGTATCTCCTAACAGACAGAAGTAATATTTTGAAACCAAATATTTATGGTGTGATGCACATTATTTATATGCTACTGGGCTATCAAATGTCAGGATGGCTGAATGGTTAGCATGTGCACGCTGTATCATAAGGTCTGTCATTGAGTCAATTGCTGTGATTTCCATTCCCTGGTTGTAGGTGACAAGGAGTAGGGTCGTCTGTTCAACCTCATGGGTTTTCTCTGGGGCCTCCTATTTCCTTCCATTGCTAAATACCTCTACGCACAAGCAAATTATTGACATAAAATTAAATCATATGTCAATACTTAAATAAAGTACATTTAGTTTGTGTTGAGTGGACGTTAAAACCCATTTGTCTCTTTCCCTATCAAAATCAAAAGGTCACCAAAACTGACTGAACATTCACTAATACTGTTCAATTTCCTTGAATTTATACAGAGTCTTCAAGTCACACTGCAGAATTTTCATTTATTTGAGAAAAGCTGAACAATGACTTGATACAGTCGATCGGACTGGGATGAAGAATATTTGCCAGATGATGCAAGGACTATTTACATGCATGTACAATCTGAATATATAAATAGATTATAATAAGAAGAAATCAGTCTCTTAAAAGATGCCGTCCTTGATTTCACATGATAATGTACATAAAAGTAGGTTGAAGGAGAGAGAGAGAAATGGGGTTTAACGTCCACCTGACACAAACTAGGTCATTTTGGGACTAACATATGGTTTCAATTTTATTTCAATATAATTCGCTTGCGTGTAGGGGTCTTTAGCAGTGGGAGGAAACTGGAGTGCCTGGAGGAAACCCATGACGTTGAGAAGGCGCCCCTATCTCCATGCCACATATGCTCCCACCTAGGACCGAAACCACAGCCGCAAGCCAGAGGCAACCGGCCAGCTAGAAGTCGAAGCGCGGCACTTTGGACCACTAGGCCATCCCAACCCCCCAGGTTGAAGGAAATGTAAATCAAATGCTATATTTGTAAAATGGGACAATAGATCGATCCTACCTTGTCTGAAAAATTTCAAATTAAGATATTTAGTTGCTTGATAGGATGAGATGAAATGAAAAGAAGTTTAATGTCCTACGGTTCTGCTCCAGCTTATGAAGACGGGCATATGCCATATAGTGTATCAAATTACAACTGCCGAGGATTCTTTTACATGTGCACCAACAGGTATGCAGGTGCTTGGTTATTTGGAACATCCGAAAGACTATATACACTGACCCTTGCCAGGCCCTCTCTCCTGCACCACTGACAAGGGAGAACCACCTCAATGAACTTTCTCGGTCAACACTGGGACTGAATCCATGACCTCCTGGTTAGCGAGCCAACTTCTTACTCACTTAGCCATGGTGGCTCCCAAGAGGTTATACAACTCTTTTTAAGGAATATCAATTGTATTCGAGCAACTTGTGAGCGGTTACTATACATGTAATTAAATTCGGGAATTATATACATGTACACATGGCTATTTGGTTAACTGAAGTAGAATTTAGGGACTTACATGAACATATACATGTGTGCATGTATGGCCAACGCAACATACATTTTAACACTGAAAGCTTGTATTTTTTGTTAAAAAAGTATCACATACATTGTTATACATGTACAAAAGAGAACAATATCAAAAGGTAAAAGAATTCACTCTTAATTAACCATTATCTCACTGAAACGTATCTGGGTCTGCTTCTTTAACTCTGGCTCTTCCAGATATCATTTATCTACATGTGAAAATATCAAAAGTCACCTATAATGTTCAGCTTAAAGAAAATCCATTATAGATTAAAAAATATACACTTATATGAATAAAATGAATACCACTACAAGATTCTTAAAAAAAGAGACCATTTTAAAATGTCAGGAATACTTGCACTTAATGACCTCTTGATTGGTCTAGAATTAATGAGAACTTAATAATGCACAGACGACCAACAAATCAAACAAATTTAAATATCTAATTATTTAACATAATCGATGAAGATATTTGGAAACATTTTAAAGCAATCATAATGTCTGTCTCTGTGAATGTTTGATTTATTTCTAGATTTCCAAAGAAATTGAGTGAATAAAAGAAAATGAGGCAGCTGTCACCAAGTAAAGGATTGTGGGTAATAAAGAAGTTGTTAATGTCAAAGAAAATCATAAGCACCTGTATTCAGCGCGGACACTCAACAATAAACCATTGTTTTTCGTTAGTTTTCTCTTCTGGAACAGACATTACATTTCCCAATCTAATAACGTAACCCATTCTCAGAGCTCATTATTGTCGGTGTACGATTGTCTTAAATAATGAATTCAAATGTATTTCTAATCATAAGCACCAATTACAGACGATTGCAATGATCATGTAAGCTTTGAGATAATCTCTTTACACAGCACCTCAGACAGATCCGATGTATCCAGATTTACCTTTATTTCTTAAATGTTGACCCCTTTCTTAGAATACATGTAGTACAATTGGAAGGGATTTATTTTTAAATATGGAAAGGGATTTATTTCTAAATCTGGAAACCTATTTTTAGAACAGTACAAGTAAGATTTTGATGGGAGTGGGACAGGTATTACTAACTGTCCTGTCATGTTGATGGAGAAAGAAGGTGATGTGAGACATTACTACATGTAACTGACTGTCCTCTGTCAAGTTTATGTTGGGGAAGGAGGTGAGACATTACAAACTGTCATATCATGTTGATGGGGGGAGGTGAGACATTATCATTACTAACCATCCTGCCTGTTGATGGTGGGAGGTGAGACTTGACTAACTGTCATATGTTGATGGTGGAAGGTGAGACATTACTAACCATTCCGCCTGTTGATGGAGGTGAGACATTAACCGTTCTGTCATGTTGATGGTGGAAGGGAAGACATTACTATTACTAACCATCCTGTCACGTTGATGGTTGGAGGTGAGACATTATTAACTGTTCTGTCAAGTTGATGGTGGGAGGTGATGTGAAACATTTTTAACTATCCTGTCATGTTGACGGTGAGATAATATTAACTGTCCCGGTTATCTTTATGGTGGGGGGTGGTTATGTGAGACACTGTTATGTTGAGTAAAACTTGGAAACCATTCAAATTCAGAACATCTCCCATACACCATACATGTAATATCAAACTCTGACAATCTCCAAAATCCCATCCCAACCACCTCCCTTTAACTGATATCCAGTCCATCTCCCAATTTCAATGTAATACTAACCACCTTTGTTTTTCCACCACTTAATATCAAACATATCAAACGATTGATGATCATACTCCACCACTCAAAATCCAGATCATCTCCCCTACATGTACATGTACTTCCTCCAGAATTAAAATCTAAACAATCTCCTCTATATGTACATGTATGTACATGTATCTCCCGCTTTTCCACTCTCACAAATCCTGACAATATCCCCTACATGTACTTCCTCCATCACTAAAATCCAGAAAATCCTCCCCTCCATGTATATTGTGTACTTCCTCTCCAGCCCTAAAATCCTGACCATCTCGCCTACATGTACATGCAATTCTGTCTTTCCCACACTAATAAATCCAGACCACCCTAACTTATCTCTAAAATACAGACCATCTCCCCCTTCCCTCCACCAGTGGGTGGCTAGCTGAATGGTTAGACCCCTATGCGCAAGAGAATTGTTGAAATAAAGTTAAACCATGTTAGACCCGAAATGCCATAGTTTGTGTCGAGTGGATGTTAACCCCCATTTTTCTCTCTCTCTCTCTTTCCCTCCACCAATAATATCTCCCTATCATTGACTTCAGCAATCCCTCAAATCCTTTGAAATTACTTTCAAATAGTGCTTAAAATAAACTCTTTAATTTCCTATTTCCCAATATTTCTACAATGAATTAAAGAGAACCAGAAAGATTCAAGACATCAATTAAATTCAATGGCAGGACAATTTACTTTATCAGTGAACATGTCTGTTTATTTACCTCCGTCTATACCGATTCTAGAATCACACCTTGTCTACCTCATTATTTCTTTAAATTAACAATATCACATTTACAAATCAAATCTGATGGAGATTGATTTCGTTTTAATTTCAAATAGCCATTCTAAAAGTTATAACATAAAAGGATAGAATTTTGTCCAAACATAAGCACTTCGATCAACATGCATTATTCAAATTTTAACTGCCAAGGGATCTTTTATGTCATACTCTACAGTAAAAATACTAGACATTTTGAACTTAGATAAAAACAGAAAAAAATGGCAAATCTGAGCAAGAAAAATTGAGTGTCACGAGATGAATGGTGTCAGTCAAAATCTATATGCCTTATTTTCAGGCTCAGTGAGTGCACAATATGCATGCATGTGGAAACATGGTTTGAAATAAGCCTGAAAGATCTTCTTGTTCCATTAATCTGGACAGTCTAGTTGGGGTATCCAGTGGGGTATCCAGGGAAATAAGAAGTGCTTATGCTTACTAAACTTAGGCTGTCTATCTACAGTTAGTTCCGCTTGGGAACAGACACTACATGTACATGTAAGCTAGTTGACAGACATTTTAAGTCCTAAATCAACGATTTTAGTCAAAAACAGTAAGTATACTTTGAAAATTTTGTTAAGTTTTTATTCTGCTTCCATTTAATAAAATTGAAAATGTTTATTTAGTCTTTGTGTGTTAAACTGAGTAGAACTTACTAGAACCGCATTACAAAACAATATATTATTAATTTCTGGATATGGCAGCCATTTAGGGCAGAAATCTATTCTCAAGAGTATGAAGTAGATGGATCTCTGTATGCAGAATGGTGCTTATTTCTAGTCAACAGGACAGTGCCCTACAGTTCCAATACACATACATATGGCCCAGTGAGTACAGCATTGGCAGAGCTCTTTCAGACAGAAAATATGGGCAGTCTATAGAGATGCTATTGAAGTACAATGTGTAGACTTAATAGGATAGGATATTGCCTCATCAAGACCAATATGGTCCAATTTACATGTTCAAGTTTAATTTGTGTCTGTGTATTAGAAATCCTGGTTAATTAATTGGTCTGTGTGTATAACAGATTAATCACATAAAGATATTGCACAAGAGGGTTGTAAAATAAAACTAATATACAGTAATGCAATACAGGGTTTCTCCAAAATGAATTGCAACAAGACACAATTTAAGATTCTAATTCCAAAATTTTATTTAAAAGTTGATAAAAATGTACAATACTGTTCTTATTGAGAGCTCATCACAATATACATGTACATCTGTACTAGTACTGCAATATACATGTAACCTTATGCTGTAATTAGTGTAATACACATCACTATTACCATACATGTACAATATATATACATGTACAATATATATACATGCGATATGTATATTATTTTTGTTCTTCCATTGAACCCTGAAGCAAATTTTACTTAGTTTTAAGGATATACTTGTATGAGTGTGCAGGATGTCAGTTGATTACAGTGTCTTCTTGTAATAATGATAAAAGTTACGATTTTATGTTTTCGTATCTTAACAAAGCATTCCAACATGTACACACCAGTTCTAACAAAAAGACAACATCCTGTATAGCATGTATGTGTACATAAAGTAATTAAAATAATACTATATTTAAAACAAACAATTTGTCAAAAGTAAATCATACTTTTAATTGTGTGTCAGAAAAAAAGACTATTTATGGTGGAGGGGCTTCTTTTTTTAAAAAAAAAAGTACCACTCTGTATGGGAAATGGGAATGTTTTTTCTCTCAGATTTTTTGTGTGATTTACTACATTGTGTGATGATTACTAAATACTGGTATGGTATCACTTTGTCTATTTAACAGATTAAAGGGATTAACACAAAAAGAAAATATAACACCATCAAGTTTGATTTAATTACATTAACACCAGATTAGTTTAAATAACACATATGGATTAAAAAAAAGGGTACAGTTTTTTTTACATTCAGATAGTCAAATTTGTCAAGTGAGAAGGAAGTTTGTAAATTGGTAATTTATTATACGGTCGATGATATCATGTACATATAGCTTTTAGATCCTCACCTATGGAATTATAAAAAATACACCCTTATGCATCAGCAACAAATCTCCCTGGTGATAGGTATTTTAGACTTTATGGGTGCACAATATCTTAAATTAAACCCAGTGAAAATTTCGATTTAACTCCTGTTGAATGTTAAGTCCCCATATGAAAAACACTGTACATGTATATTAATCTATAACTAATACTCAATAGAGAGCATGATAAACATAGGGGATTATTATTTCTAAGATATGAAGGAAAATACATTATAGATTGTATATCACCTACAGTATGTCACACGCAGAACTATTCAGTGTTTAATAACTGTGATATACTACTATTCGTATACCACATAGTCCTACATCATTAATATTGACCAGTATACTATAAATATCATTTTATATTAAAAGTTTAATGCCATTTTAGGTCATATTTACAAGTTTATCAATATGAAACCACTATAAATAAATGGCCTGCACTTTGTATTGACTCAATTTGACTGAAATATACTCCATGAAACAGACATTTAAATCCTAAATTTCATGATCTCATTAAAAGAGACGAGATGAAAGAAGCTGGATAATATTATATTGATAGCAATATTGTTCAGCAATATTTTCATTAAATAAATGGGTTCTGTTCACTTTTCGGTATCACATGGGTAATAAAGCAAACATATTAAATAATTCAAATCATCCATTCATTGCTGGTGTAGTGAGATATGATTACTTCTTGAGTGAAAAAAAAATTCAGAAACGCTTGGTTGAAATTGTTAGGATAATGTTTATATATCTATTTTAAAAATAGTTCAGTTGAAAGAATTTAGATTCAAATTTTGTAAACCGTGAAAGCAACAGTTGCAGATTTCACACACAAGTGAGTAAAAGTTCACAGATGTCAAATTAAAATGACAAAATGTACATATTATAACATGTTTTCTAGTTAAGTAAATAAGTAATTAATGAATAAAAAGGAAAATACTGCATTGTACTGGCTGTTGCAGGGAGTGTAAATTTGGTCATTCTTTTCATTTCTATTTATCCTACTGAACCCCTTTTTGTTTTGAGCATCAAAAAGGAATCTTCTAGATTTATATTCCAATCTTTAGAACCATTTGGCATTTACATGTAGCAAAAAATTTGGGCACCCAAACTTGTACATTGTCATTATCCCAACATGATAAAACCAAAAAAGGCCAAAATTTACTTTGGTCATAACTGGCAAAACTTTAATCAAAATGACCATAAGTTGGTCAAAAAGACAAAAATACTGATATTGCAAACACAATATATTTTACAATAGATTAATTTTTCTTTGACAAAAATATTGGTACCAACTGTCACTTATTTTAATCAAAATAACATTCCTGCACTCTTTAACTCAAGAACGTGTAATGTAATCATATCCCGTGGGTAATCCTCCCATCACATCAGTTTTCTCACAAAAAGGACAAATTATGAAGAAATTAATTAAATAATACATTCTTTTTTCACCAAAATTGGTGTCATACATGTAAGTAGATGATTAAACATTTTCTTTTATGTGTCGGAAAAGATTATAATAAACAAGGGCAAAAAAATAATAATTTACAAATAAGAAATTTAAATTGTGAATTAACTCGAATAAAATAACTCATTTATACATGTCATGTAATTTATTTGACAAAAAGAAAGAAAAGGCATGGTAACGGTGCCGGCATTATGATTGACGTTCTCCGTCGGAATCTGACAGGCGGTCAAACATCTCTTCCACTTCGCACGTGCTGCTAATTTGACAGACAGCCAAAAGAGTGAACCCCGCCGTCATAAGCCAGAAACAACAGTTTTTGTTTAGACAGCACACTTCGAATAAATATTCCGTTTCATTTGGAAAACTTTTCCAGCTATATTACACGGAATGTGGACCTCTATCAAATCGAAGTTTACATCAATTCGTGCTGATAAATAAACTCATTGACAGTGAAAACCGAGTGTCTTCTCAAGAGAGAAGTTTATCTGATCAGTTTTAAGACTGCGGAAAGTCAGAAAACTTTGATTTGTTTACTTACCGAAAAATCCAAAAATGACAGTCGCCAGCAAAACACATGGTATCGTCCAATTCATGACAGTATCCGAAAAAAAAGATTCACAGGTATGTCCCCATTCGTAAATAACAAGCACAACTTTTAGCTTTAGATTCCTTCAATTATCTCAAAGAAACAAGCGTGGGAAATGCTACACGCTTTGCATCTTTCAGCCGACATTTCAGCAGATCTAATACTGTTTGATGTCCTGTAGCCAATCAAAATTCGCGTACTTGTTACAATCGACCAATAAAATCTCATGGAAGAACAAAGCCACAAGAATGAAATCTTCATCAGCTCGGGGTTCAGGGGTCAAATGTCGATGGAGGTCAATAGTATAGCTTGCGCCATCTATCAGTGGGAACGGGAACTAAATACCGTGATGTTCCGTGCGTAAACCCCTATTCGTTCTTTCTGGCGAGGTAAGATGGCTGCGCCCACAAGGAATAAAATGTCTGCTCTTAAAATTGAAATAAAGTCAAATTAAACATTGAATTTGAAACTAATTGTAAACAATTAAGATTTTGTTTTGCAGTTGATAAATGAAACTTGATATTTGAAGCACTAAATTCTTCTTACAGATAAAATATTTGGATTATTTCGAAAAAGTTGAATATTTCATTTTACACAGGGACAAAAATAACACATGTTAAACATGTAATCATGTACGTGAAGATCAACAATGTTTTCAAGGTGTTGAACGCCAGGATATTCCTTTTTTTTAAACCCTACACAATTTTCAAAATACATTTTTTGTCTATTCATCTTAGTTGGCCTTGGTTGGAACCAAGATCTACTGACAATAAACAAACGAAGAAATGGCTAATTCAAGAGCCAGAGGCATAGGACCATAGATCAATCTAACGTTACTTTACTTCCAACCATAATAAGAAATAATTGCGAGAATGTAATGAAAAGTATTGAAATAATCAGCTTGTGTGTATTTGAAAGGGTTTAAAACTAAACTCAATATTTTTCAGGGTCTCTGACATTGTTACCATGTAATTAAATTCGAATAATTGGTCTTTTTCAATCAATATTGATATTTTACCGTAAAATATTGGATCCTAATACTAATATCAAAATTGAAATTTAAGACATGATTGTTGAATATTTTTAAAATCAGTCGAGGAGGATGTAAATGTTCTGAAGCGCCAATCGTAATGAGTCAAAGCGTTGACACATAGCCGAGATGCTGAACTGTACTTGTGATATGGACGGGACCAACTAATTGCGAAAGATTACCTGTCAATTTGGACAGTTCACATATTTCAAAGACCAAATTACAAAACTGATCAGAAATTAAGAGACAGTTTTTTAAATATGAATGTAGATCAATTTATCTGCTCCTATTGCATTAATATGTACTAATGTTAGGGGTTTCAGGTCACGTGACTTTAGCGTGAAATCAGCCAACAGCTGAAATATAGCCAAGTTCAATCTACGATTCTGTATTATTATTTTATGTAAATGTATTACTAGCAATTGTATTGTAATAGTTTAATGTTAATCTCAATATCTGCAAATGTAAAATGTATGAATAACAAACCTTTACTTTGAGATTTGACAGTTCAGATGTGAGATGTTACATCAAATTAACTACTGTTTGAGTTCTGGTAAATAATAAACGGATTTCTTCGATTATGAACAAACTAGTTAACTTTGGTTATCATAAACTTACCTGCGTGTTTAAAATGAACTCCCGTTAAATAAAATCCATTGCACCACTAAATGTCCCAACGTATAAAAACAGTTCTCTCTTGAAAAATTGAAATCCGAAAAACTTTCGGTTAAGAAAAATATCAAATATGGCAGCTGGTTACGTCACACCTGGGGAGATATCACTTTGTATCAGGGGTGACAGCATCGGAAATGTGGCATTTTTACGTCAATTCTTTGGTTGAAGTTAAAAGCACGTCTCGACTCGGCATTGAGTTTGAGCGTTCGCACACATAACAACCTGTATTTTTTAAAATTTGTTACCGACTTAATTATTTGATTAGCGGCTCGGATGGGATAATTTTCTTTTTAACACGCATGAGGAACAGAAATAACTACATTCTTTTCATGGGCCTTAAATATTACCCATCTTTATAATATGGTAAGATAATATTATTATTTAACATCGCAGGCCATTTACAATTAATGTTCCGCTTCTTATAGGGTGTTACGGACTTATCGGCATTGTATCCGCCACCCAATGCCATTAGCCACTTTGAACGCTGCCGCAACACGCTTAAAAATGTCACTGAAGCGGTTATTATTTGATCCAAAGAATGAGATCAAATTAATAATACACTCAGAGTCCTCAGACACCTCGGAGGTGTGCTTCTTGATCCGTGTTAAACTATTTATAACATAAAGAAGATAGGATATTAAAATTTATATTTTATATATGACTTTATTTTTACGAGTATCCGTGCAATCAGTGATTCTTTCATTGTGAATAAAATTTGATAGACTGGCGATCAATCGTTTCAATATAAAGCTCCTATGTAATTGCCTTCAATTGATATTTTCGTCGCCCAAACTCAAACGATCGTAATGTTGGCGCTTTGCTTTGAGTATAGCACGTGGTTGCCAAAATATGCGTCAAATTTAAACAACCTCGCTTCAGTGTGTTGGATTCGTCCAATATGTGACGAAAGCAATGTTATTATCCACTCTGTCGAAATAACAAGTAAATATTCAAATTTTTCAAGAGAGAACCGGTTTTATTCGTTGGGATTTTTAGTGGTGCAATGGATTTTATTTAACGGGAGTTCATTTCAAACACACGGGTAAGTTTATAATAACTAAAGTTAACTAGTTTGTTCATAATCGAAGAAATCCGTTTATTATTTACCAGAACTCAAACAGTAGATTTAATGTAGCATCTTGGAAATGAAATATTTAAATGTTGTAACCCTGAGTTTGTATTTCAATACTGCAGAATTTGTTTCCTTATAGTCGGGTCCATTTCTGAGCATTTTCAATATTTCTTCCTTCAGCTCCATTATAATATTTTGTGTATTTTTTTTTTAGGCATCTTGAAAAAAGAAGATGCAGATCTTTGTAAAAACCCTAACGGGTAAAACAATCACCCTTGAGGTGGAACCAGCTGATACTATAGAAAATGTTAAAGCTAAAATTCAAGATAAGGAAGGTAAGTTTATAGAAACTGAATTCTAATTGCATAGTTCAGAGTATAATGATTGGTGCAGGAGGGCCAGGGGCGTAAAAATATTTTTTAATCCACTAGCCCCGGGCTAGTAGTCTACTGTCAGACACTAGCCCGGCATCCAGTTCCACTAGTCCGTAGTTGGAAAAGGTACAAACTTTAATCGTCAATAATGTACACTGCAGATTGTCACCCATTTGACCACATTAAATGTATTCTTTCTAACTGAACTGTATTCAATAATATACGGGGTACATGAGTCGATGTGGAGTATACAGTTTTTCCTGGCCTCAATCCATATGACGAATGTTTTTCAACTCTACCGCTTATCAAATTATCGCATGGGATACCGTTCCTGCAATACTGTGCCGACGTACGCCAACAGAAAGTGGCCTATATTATTAATTAATGTAAAATAATCAGTTTATAAATGAAGGACTAATTTGATTAATATTCCGAGTTTTGTTCTTGGTCAATTTGAACTAGTTTTTATTTCAATATATCCGATAAATAGCGGACAACGCAGGTCCTTATCTATTTCTACGATAAAACTAAAGTAGACATCTCCCATCATGCATTGTAGTCTAGATTGTCACATGACTTTAAATTGCGAGAGGTGGGAAGTGCTTCTTACATCCCCCATCATGCATTGTAGTCAAGATTATCACATGACTTTAGATTTTATTGACTGAGATCTATATTTAGCCCCACTATAAATAGAAGAGGTACAACCTTCCCGTGTTCGCTACAGTCACAGAAAAAACTATTGTTATGCTATGCTTCGTTTGGATTGGAGAAATAAAAGTGCAGTATTTCACATCTCATTTATGTAGTTTAAATCACAGAAAAAATGAGCAATGAAAGGGCACTAGCCCCGGACTAGTACGGCTAAATAGGTCACTAGCCCGTAGGTTATTTTTGGTAGTCCCGGGCGTCGGGCTAGTGGATTTTTACGCCCCTGAGGAGGGCTGCACTACATGCAAAGCAAAAGTGACAAGATAAACCAGTGGACAAGATAAACTCGTCCTGTGGATAATTATTTATCCAACACTATAAAATATGTTCCAAAATATTCCAATAATAAGGCTCTAGAACCAGGTCACAGGTTCGATTCCAGTCAGTGGTGCAGGATGGAAGGCGTGACATCGAACAATGTTGAGTAATTCAGATGTTTATATGCATATAAAAGAACCCTTGACAGCTGAAGAGTAGGCAAATTTACTGATCACTGTGAACATCCAGTATGACCGTATCCTATGTAATAGGCCCAAGTGTATGACAAGTTTTTGTTTTCCTTATGTTTTGATTGGTGTATTTGGAGTTAAATATTTGAGCTTTATCTCAAAGTAAACAAATTTTTAATTTTGTCGTTTCAGGTATTCCTCCAGATCAGCAGCGTCTGATTTTTGCTGGTAAACAATTAGAAGATGGCCGAACTTTATCCGACTACAACATTCAGAAAGGTGAGAATATTTATTATTCATGACGGTAATCTTGATCTTACTTAGTCTACATCTGTCCAACGTGAATGGAAGGTGATTATGGAGTTATACATGGTTAAAATTTGCCATATGTCTAGGCAGTATTGATTCGAAGGGCATGGTGTAAATAGGGAAAGGGATTGTGCTTAAAGGGAGGTAAATCCAATAAAATGATTCGGTGTCGGACTCATAATTCTGTTCCCATGGACTTATGATGTGCAACATGGGGAGCCATGATGGCTTGTAAGACACTGACTCGCTAGCCTGGAGGTTACAGGTTTGCTCCCGGTGTTGGCCGAGAAAGTTCATTGTGATTTTTCAGGGTCCATTCAAGTATTCTTCGATTTCAAACCAAATGTTATAAAATCAGTGACCTAAAGATCAAATTTTTTTAACTTTAGTGTTGATGGTTTTGTTTCTTTCCTTCCAGAGTCAACCCTCCATTTGGTGTTGAGATTACGAGGAGGTATCATTGAGCCTAGTTTACGTTTGTTGGCATCTAAATACAACTGTGAAAAGATGATTTGTCGAAAGTGAGTAAATTTTTCTCCAGATTTTTTCCCATTGTGTTATTGATAAGTTTTCATATGCCCTGATGTACATATTAATGTCCCAGAACAGTAGGATGTGAAAACACCATTTAATTCGTTTACATATTAATGTTGTTAAATAGTGATCAAATAGTGGTGTTCACACATACTGTATCCCAAACCAGAGAGTTTACTGTGTGTGCCTAAAGCAATCTGGAGTGGGCTATTTTTAAGCCACCCCATTCACATGGCAAAGATAAGACAGCTTATCAGAACAGTCTTATCTAAGACGTGTACAGATCAGTGTATTTAAAACTAGTTTTTTTCCCCCCAACCTTTTGTAGTCAGTCGCACAAATAAAAGTTAAACTGGTTTAGCAATCGATTGCCTGGTGTCTGAACTGGCTGTAGGTTCTAATCTTACAGCTTAAAACAACAGATTATTAAGTTGTTGTGGATAAATGTTAAAGGACTGATCTGCAGGTTATACAATCCAGCTCTCCGGCTACCTCCCACTGTTAAAGACCCCTACACACGTGCGAATTATTGAATTAAAATTGAACCATATGTTGTATCGAAATGACCTAGTTTGTGTCGAGTGGACATTAAGTGCCATTTCACTTCATTTCCTTTCACTATAATTTGGCTGAACAGAATTGTTAATATCCTACTTTTGTGAATTCATTGCATGGTATAATTGTGTATTTCAGATGCTATGCCCGTCTTCATCCCAGAGCCACCAACTGCAGAAAGCGAAAATGTGGACATACAAGCAGTTTGAGACCCAAGAAGAAGCTTAAATAGATATTGAGTTTATTTGTGTCGGATCCGAAATAAACATCCTATGATCTGATTTCTCTTTGTTTATTTTAGTTACAGAAAGTAGTTTATTTCAGGCGGAATTGGGAGACTCATTGGAAACCTGAGTAAGACACTGACTCACTAACCAGGACACTGGTATTGGCTGAGAAAATTCCACAAGATTTAACAGGGTCTTTTCCCTAGAGAGAGAGAGTGAAAAATGGGGTTTAACGTCCACTCGACACAAACTAGGTCATTTCAGGACTAGCATATGGTTTAATTTTATTTCTATAATTTATTTGCGCGTAGGGGTCTTTAGCCATGGGAGGAAACTGGAGTACCCAGAGAAAACCCACGAGGTTGAGCAGGCGACCATACTCCTTGCCACGTACAACTGGGGATTTGAAACCATGCCAGTTGACTCAATGGCAAGCCGTATGATACGGCGCGTACAAGCTAACCATTCGGCCATCCAACCCCCTTAAGTGGCGTTGAACACCGGGATGAAAAACATCAGTTCGATATTATTTAATTTTATAGGAAGCCATGGTGGCTCAGTTACGACGTTGGCGTGCTAACCTGAAGGGCCGGTGTTGGCCGATAAAGGTAGTACAGAGTGGAGAATCTGGCAAATGACAAGGTACGGTCTTTTGGTCATAAAATGAATTAATCGAATCTCTGAATTTATTGTTAAAACGGTATGCGAACATGTTTTCCGAAAAGTCTTTACCCACTTACTGGAGCATTACATAAATACGGAGAGACATTTCCGTGCCCATATTAAACATAAAATAAGTAAAAAAAGGAGATTAATTTGCCCATCTCCTAAATGCAGTCGCGGAAATTTGAAAATCGATAGGGTTTGTCGTCTCTTATCGAGCATAGTGCTTGACACCAAATCTGAAAATAAATCCGCCAAAAACTATAGCCTCTATTGCCATCACAAGTTTTTTGAAAAAAAGCGGTGGGGGCGGGGAATGACTGAAACAGAAAGTCGCAGAACGTCGAATTCGATAGGGTTCGTCCTCCAACAACCACACTGCTTCACACCAAAATAGACAAAAAAAGAAAGAACGGAAGGTACGCCCAGGTGGGCTTGTGCCTTACCTGCCATTTCGTAGATATGCCCATTGCATATAAATTTATTACTATTGGTGAGACATACATAAATCCTTTTTTACAGTTTAAATTTCGTTTTACTTCTCTTCACAACAGAGGTTCTGGAAGAGTTGTTACACAACAGGTATTGTAGTTGACGTGAGGAATTAGCCAATGAAACGGTCTGTTACAGCGAGTTCTTGGGCGTGATTTACACGGAACTGTGGGTAAACGCCCGAACTTTCAACGCTGATTGATTAATCGTAGTCTGGCGTCATAGGGGCAAAAACCGTTCGTATAACCCCTGATGCGACCTCCCATTGCAACTGGTCAGATCTTTATGTAGTGTAGGCCATCGAAAGTATAAAACAACGAAACAATTTATAGATCTGTATATTAATCAAATTGATCGAATGTCTGTAGTGCTCGTGAGAATCTGTTGTTTGGTAGTAGATGAAATTGAAATGTATAACGATCGAATATGATCACGCATTGAACATAATGCTGGGCATTAAAACAATATTAAAACGTATCTTCTTGAACATTTGTCTATTCTCCAATTACCTTATAATCAGCCACAATATTATTTATGTAACACCCGATACCACTTCCCATTTATGTCACAGTATCAGTTTCAAAAGTAAGTCACGGTCAACAATATAAAACTTACTAGTCGAGAAAATATGACTGTAATAATAATATGCATTAATTGGAGAAACTTAAGCAAAAAATGTGCAGATACCCATACCATTTGAAGTAATAACGATCTTTTAGGTCTTATGAGTGAATATCAAATGGCCATAGCTTTGAAATTTAGACCAGCAATTGTGACTAAAAACATCACATGTATTGCTAATCAACCTACATCAAAATGAAATGTGAACTGATGTCCTACTGGCTAAAGAAGACGAGCATACACCATACAGTGTGTTATGGGGGAGGGGGGGGTCAAGTTTGGCTGGACAACGGCATTATTTCCTACTCGTATATCTAATTCCAACTGTCGAGAGTTTTTATTTTCACGTGCACGCACGGGACTAGTGTTCAGTTTCATCCGAACGACTATACATTGTCTCTTGCCGTGCCGGATCCTCCACCACAGACAAGAGGAAACCACGTTAGAACACCCCAATGCTCTTTCACCAGTTTAGGTAACCAACATCTTACTCTCTGAGCCATCGTCTCTGGTTGGGATGGTGATGTCTTGTACGAGTAGTGTACTACACAATGACGCTTCAACAAAATGTCGCAAGTCGTTATCAAGCATAATTTACAGTTTTAAAATGTAGCCATAGACTGCTGTTGGCGTATAATAAACCTGCAAATTGACGATATAAAACTAAAACGATCAATTAAATAATTGTTTGTGAATCCGCCGTAGGGGAAGCCGAATGTTGACAATTGTTTAATGTAATTATTGAGATTCAACTTTAACAATCTTTTACTTTGCAAGGAACTTGAAATCGCACAAATGATGGCGACCTCTTTTAGGACCTGTATGTTATCATTATGAAGCAAACAAAAGAAAAAATTACTTGCTACGAATCCTGTTGGACTAATTCTACACGGTGGTCGCCAGGCGACGAATCGCACCATGCATGGTCGATGGGTGTTTTTTAAAAGTGACCACCAGAATTCTCAAAGCCACATTCGAAAATCTGTCGGTTAAGTTCAGGAATGCGCCTGACAATGTCCAACCCTGGGGAATGGGCAGTGATTCTCAACCAGTGTGCCGCGGCACACCTGTGTGCCGTGAGATCTTCCTAAGTGTGCCGCGAAATTTTGAACGGCACACAAAGGAAATGCGAAAAACCACGTGATTCCAATCATAGGCGTACGAGCCAGGGGGCGGGGGGGGGGCAGCTTCGACTCTAACTTTCGGGCAAGTTTACTTTTCGAGCAGACGCGTAAAGTGAAAAAAAAATTATTTCACCTACTTGGCAAAATAAAGTGCCCCAAATCTAATAAAACATTAATTTTACGGCTGGAATAGCAGTAAAACGCATTTGCGGCAGTCAAATAGTCAAAAAAATTCTCAGGGGTCCATACAAGGTAAGCCCCACCTTTCGAAAAAAACTGGCGCCGCTGTCTGTAAACCTGGAATTTTTTTCGGGAATTTCTAGTTTTGCTTTCCTAACTGTCATCGAGCCGTAATAAAACACTAATTTTACCTTTCTTTTAATTGAATACCTCGAATTGTACTGAGTTGATTATAGATTGAAACATTTTGTCTGGAGCCATTCTATTTTGTGCGACATTTTTCGGGCATCGATTATTATTTGTGAATACAGCTGCAACAGTCTGGATGGTTGGAATTCAGAATGGGATTTCGGTTACACGGTCTAGAATAGCAGAAAACGCATATGCGGTGGTTAAATTTTCAAAAATTTCGCCGGGAGGGTGAGGCCCCCATACCCCGCGACGATCGATTGGTTGTTTGGAATTCGGGTCAGCCAGGTAGACTATATTAGACCACGTCGAAGTTGCTGTATTCACAGGCTGAAATAGCATTTGCGACAGTCAAATTTTAAAAATTTTCTCCCAATTTTTTCCGTCTTCGTGAACTGTAAAATATTGATTGGAATTCGAGTCAGCCACCTTAATTAGGCTATATTACACCACTTTGAAGTTGCTTTCTTCACGGGCTGAAACAGCAGGAAAACGTGTTTACAGCTTGTCACAAAATTGGACCTTTGGTTCTTTTGGGGCGGATTGACGGTCATGTACTTATATAGTTCCCATTAACAAAAACACAATATGATTTAAATATCTTTATATAACTACAATATAATACAATAATATATATTTATGTAATTATTCTCTAACTTCACGGATTCAAACAACAAGACGAATCACAGTTCTACATTGATGCAATGACGAAACACGCGCACACAGCCGTCATTAAATTAAATATCTGACTCTCCACAGCACATTTAAGATGATTAAGATGATCAGGTTGATGAGTTATTCATGTAGATCGTTTCATTATTTTCAACACCATAAAATAACTGGAACAGTAACGATCGATCCCAGCAACAATATCGGTAACACTAACCGTAGCACATTAACATGATCAGAAACAGAATCAGGACATAATCATGTCACAATCAAAATCAGAATCAGAATCCGGTCACCTATAAAACATAACACAATGTTTAACAAATAATCAAAATAATCCTACATTTCTACGATTATCAACATTACAAAAATCAAACAATACTTACAAGCATTTGTACTAATTATTACTCATAAATCACACAGATTACCATTATAACGACACACAGTCTAAACCAACGACACACAGTCTAACACCCATTTAGTTGAAATATAATTTATAGGAATGACTCATGAATGAATGATGATTAATGGACACGTGTGATTCTCCCAAAATCCAGCATTAGAGTAACAATATAAATTCGTATCTCCCACCACGTAAACTACAGTTTCACTCACAACCAATCAAACCACGACAACAAAACAGGCAGTCCACATGCATTCAATGCAATCATACCTGCAATCAGACAAGTGTATAACTCTACCTTGGCAAATATTAACTATCATACATCTTACAAATAAACAATAAAATCAAAGGTTTATAAATCAACTTTATTACCACAATCTGAAACCATGTGCACCAGTTGTCATAAACTGTAATAAACAACAATAACATATATACTATATTTATTAATGTACAAATACTTGTGACCTTGAAACGTTCAGCAATACCAGCGTGAATCCATATCTATATGTAGTACATCCACGACAACTATAATATAAACTATATGTTATCTAATAAAGATACTATCACACGTGACAACACCCCCCAACTCAAGAAGAAACCTCTATGATGTTTCTGAAATAAAATATAATTAATAAACTCTACTTAAATAATCTGCACCAACATTTTCTTTTCCTTTTATCGCTCGTATCTTGAATCTGAAAGGTTGTAAAGCAAGCGCCCATCTCATAATTCTGTTATTACTTACTTTAGCTTTATTAATATAAACAAGAGGTTCGTGATCAGTTTCAACAATAAATTCGGTTCCATATAAATATTCCTGAAATTTATTTACACCCCATATTAATGCCATGCATTCTCGTTCTATAACTGAATACCTTGTTTCCCTAGGAAGTAATTTTTTACTGACATAAGCAATTGGAAATTTACCATCGTCAAATTCTTGTAATAAAACGGCACCAATTCCTACGTTACTGGCATCAGACCTAAGAATAAAAGTCTTAGAAAAATCAGGTAAACGAAGTACTGGAGTTGACATCAAAGCTGCTTTCAGAGCATGAAAAGCATTATTTTGCGACATTCCCCATTCTAATATATTAGGTTTTCCTTTTTTTAGTCAAATCTGTTAAAGGGACAGCAACTGCAGAAAAATTAGGTATAAATTGTCTATAATATCCAACTAGGCCTAAAAATGATCTAAGCTGTTTCTTCGTTTCTGGAGGATTAGCATTTTTGATACTTTCTATTTTCTTTTCCATAGGACGTATACACTTCTTACCTATATCATGACCAAGATAATTTAATTTATTAAACCCAAAATAACATTTACTTGGTCTAGCCGTTATATTAGCAGACTGCAGCCTCGAAAATAACTTTCCGAGAATATTCAGGTGATCATCCCATGTATCGCTAAAAACTAAAATGTCATCTAAATAATTATCTGTACCTTCTAATCCATACAAAAGATCCCGCATATTTCTACTGAAGGACGCAGGTGCGGTAACTAAGCCAAATGGCATCATTTTGAACTGCATTAAACCTAAAGGAGTAGAAAAAGCAGTTTTATGTTTGGAATCTTCGTCAAGAGCTATCTGCCAATAACCTTTTGTAAGATCTATCTTAGACAAATATTTACTAGAGGCAATTTTCAAAAATATATCAGTTTGTCTCGGCATTGGTTCTGCATCGAATACCGTTAATCTATTCAAGGCTCTGAAATCAATACAAAAACGATTAGTTCCATCTGGTTTTTTTACAAGTACCACTGGAGATGAATACGGTGAGTTAGATCTTTCAATAATTCCTAACTTAAGCATACTTTCAACTTCTTTTACGATAACGTCTTTCATGGCGAAAGGAATAGGATATGGTTTAAGTCTGACAGGTTTATCTGAAATTAAAGAAATTTTATGTTTCCCTAAATTTGAACATCCAGGTACATCAGTAAGGATATCTGGGTATTCCTGAAATAAATGGGTTAAATTTTTCTTTTCTACTGCGCTTAATTCTGGATTAATAATTACGTCATTATGGGTTTCCTTCTGGATTAATTGTGGAATTTCTATTATCTCTTTACTTGTCTCCATTTGATCAATTTCCGAATCATCAAAACTGTCTTCATTAATTACACCATCTTCTATCACAGCTGTACAGACCTTCTGAAAAGTACCCTCGTCCTGTAAACATAAATCTTTATCAGTAGTTGTTTCGCGCGGAATATACTTCTTTAACATATTAATGTGATAACTTTTAATCTTACCATTTACATTTATTTTATAATCTAGTGTTCCTAACTTCTCAACAACTCTAAACGGACCCTTCCACTGCATCAGTAACTTGTTATTGTCTGTTGGTAATAAAATCAAAACTTCTTCACCTACCTCTACATTTCGTGCTTTAGCCTTCCTATTGTAATAGTTCTTATATCTATCTCTCCCTTTCACTAATTCATCTCTGGCTAATTTACAAGTATCGTCCAATCTTTCCTGAAGGTCTAACACATATTGATAAGTATTTCTTACCTCACTTTCCGGCAAATCTCCGGTCCAAAGTTCATGTAGAATTGTCATAGGACCTCTCACTGTCCTTCCATATAAAAGTTCAAAAGGGCTGAAACCAAGAGTTTCCTGCACTGACTCTCTATAAGCAAATAATATAGGCGATACATACCTATCCCAGTCTTTGGGTCTTTCAATACAAACTTTCTTTAGCATAGTTTTGAGGGTACCATTAAATCTTTCACATAAACCATTACAAGCTGGATGGTACGGGGTAGTGAACAACTGTTTAATAGATAAAATTCTACTTACCTCGCACATCAAGTCGGATGTAAACTGACTACCTCTATCACTAAGAATTTCTCGTGGAAAACCAATTCTACAAAACATTTCGATCAAAGCTTCAGCTATTCGTTCCGTTTCTATGGACTTAAGTGGTACTGCTTCTGGATATCTAGTGGCAAAATCAACTAAAGTTAAAATATATCTGTTACCCCTGTCTGTTGAAGGAAAAATAGGACCTACTAAGTCGACTGCGACTCGATCAAACGGTACATCAATTATCGGCAGTGTTCCCAGAGGAGCTTTGGTTACTTTTCCCTTAGGAAATGTACGTTGACACGGATCACATGATCTACAAAAACGTGTTACATCACCCTGTAAATCAGGCCAATAAAATTGTGTTAATACTCTATCAACTGTTTTTCTAATGCCAAGATGAGCCCCAAAAATAGATTCGTGTGCCAGCTTAAGTACCAATTCCCTGTAACATTTAGGTACGACTAATTGTTTAAATACATTTCCGTGATTTATATCTGGAGACACAAAACATCTGTAAATTAAATTTTTAATTAATATGAACCAAGTTTGATGTTTACCTCGTACTTCCTTTTCATCTTTATCTAATTTCAATTTTATCGAGTCTAAAGTTTTATCATCTTTCTGTGCTTTTTCAATTTCTAATTTCGAAACTTCACCAATTGCTGTGGGAACTGAAAGGCTTTTAAACACTTTATCTTTTATCTTAACCTGTGCTCTAGTTTCAACCGCTTGTACTAACTTTGAATCAGACTTAACAGGATTCCAAATCTTATCTGGATCAAACGGACCACGTACACCTGTAATATTACCTATAATTAAATCATACACGGGTTTAGTCATACATAAGGCTTCTACAATACCAACAAAATAAGGTGTATCAATATTTATCTTAGCAACGGGAATTTCTCTTACAGTACCATCAATTAAAACACATCTTTGAGTATAACCTGTAAATTGAGATTCATGAACTAAATCCTTTTTAACAACCACGCTATTACAACCGGAGTCACGTAGTACCATTACTTTATAATTATCTACATAACCTTCAGATATCGGCATATCATCAGTCTTAATACTATCTTTACAACTAGCACTTAATACTGGTAATTCGTGTCCACATTTAAGTTCAACATGACCACTTTCAAAATTGCAACATCCGCATAACGTTTTAGGATCTGTCTGTAAATCTGAGAAAGCATGATTAGAATTACTTTGAGATTTTAATTCATTATTGGGTTCTAGTAAACAAGAATTACATTTATAACTAGATTGACGTTGCTGATTAGGTCGAAATGACTGACTTGGATTCTGTTGTGTACGAAATGACTGAAAAGACTGTCCCTGTGAATTTGGAATAAAAGATTGGTTACGTCTAGCATCAAAAGAACGTGGACCCTGAAAAGAATATGTATCTCTATGATTATATCTCGGATTAGAATATTTATTTGGATTATATATATTAGATGTATTAGCTCTTCGTACCTCTGGACAATTCTTCACTTCATGATTATAAGAGTTGCACATATAACACCGTCTACTGGATCGGGTTTTAGTTTCCTGTAAAGAATCAGAATTATATTTAAAATACTTGTTAGACCAACCATGTGCTTCCAAATATTGATCAGCTAGTTTAGCTTGTTCTTGTGCGGACTTGGGCGTTCTTTCTTTCAGGAACATGGCTAATTCAATGTTACAGCTAGACAGAAACTGCTCCCTTAAAAGTAAATCTTTAAGATCTTCATATGATTTAGTTGCAGATAAACTTATCCAGCGATCAAGATAACCTTGGATACGTGCCAAATATTGATGTGAAAACTCACCCTGCAGAGGTCGAGAATTTCTGAATTTATATCTAAAACCTTCCTCTGTTAAATTATATGCTTTTAATAAAGCCAACTTTAAATTATTATAATCGTTAGCGTGATCAGAAGATAGTCTAGAATATACATCAAGGGCTTTACCTCGTAACAGTGAAGCAAGATTAACAGCCATCAAATCATCATCTAAATCTTGAGCATCAGCATACCTTTCAAATCGGTTGAGATAGGCATCCATGTCGTCACGTCCATCATATGGTGGAAGCTTCATTATTATTTTCCGCGCTGGGACATGGCAAGCTCGGCTCCTTCGCCCCCCGAGGAAGACCGGCGTCGCTGTTTGTAAACCCGAAATTTTTTTTCGGGAATTTCGGGTTCTGCCCCCCTAACTGTCATCGAGCCCGTACGCCTATGATTCCAATTAAATAATCACTTGTGTCTACTTGGATGTTCATAGCTGTGTTTTTCTTTATTTAGTTTGAGACATTCGATGTGTCTTTGACTAGTCTGTGTTTACGATTGTATGCCATCTGTGACTTGCCATGGTTTTGTTTTGCAAAACACTAATGTTTTTTACATATTATTGAGCCAGGTGTGCCGCTATTTTTTCATGTCTTCCAAGGTGTGCCGTTAATCAAAAAAGGGTTGAGAACCACTGGGGTGGGGTCTCCCTTGGCGCAAGAAATCTTTTGCATAACTTTCGGTAAATGGTGCTTTAATGAGGTATATCCTGACGATTCTTGCTCATATGGTAACTATACTCTTGGGTGCACGTTTGGTTATTTCTTGGCGATCGCTTTGTTTGTGCATGCTGCTATCAACAACCCGAAACTGAAATCGAGTTTAACGTCCGATTGTTCGTTCTGACTGGGTAAAGGAAGACGGATATACGCCTTACATTGTGCTAATAGAGAAAGTTTGCCTGGACAGCGGCGCTACGGCCTACTATAATTATCTTACGTGTACACCAATATATATACGGGACCTTGGGGTTTCGTTCCACCTGAACGACTGACTATACGTTGCCTGGTCCCCGCCATGAACCACTGATAAATGGGAATCAGAATTTATTTATCAATCACAGTGACTACCTGTTGTGGTTCACCAAGAGACAGAGGCCCATGAGAGCATCCGTAACCGTGACGATTTCAGGAAAACTTTACCCGAAAAACATTCAGTGGTTTGAATAGGCTTTCCAATAGTTGTTTTTTTTCATCATATGAGTTTTAAACCTGCATACTCTATTGCACCATTGAAAATGTTAGATGCTTTAAGTACAATCAATATGTCGACCTTGTTTTTCGTAAGGATTGGTCAACAAAATTTAGCGGTTTTTGTTTGTATCCCATCCGTCAGAAAGGTCTCTAAATCTGTTATAGCAACGTAATTCTAGGAGAGTCCCCTCGTCCAGCCCCCTTTTTATCGAACGAATAAAGCGACAAAGCTTCGGTCACCGCCCTTACTTAATGCAAGTAAAAGTATTTAAAGCGCGAAAAGAGGAATTGATTCTATTGCATCAGTTAATCCATTATTGTGGAAAATAACATAACTACCGGTAACTTAGACAAAAGGACAGAAAGCATTAGCGTTATAGATGAAGTCCTCGGAAAACAACTAAGTCTCAACCAAAACAACGAAAATCAACAAATCAGATATCTTCACAATGGCGATGTTTTTCACGATACTACAACTCAATGTAAATGGACAGCGGCCTCGTTTGATGGATATTTATACAAACAATCCAGAAATGCCCTACATACAAGAAACCAAACGAAGTTCTGGGAACAACGGGATTAAATCAATCATTACACAGCGACGAGGCATTAATGGTAAAATACTACTACGGGAGGTAGATAGCACTCTTATGAAACGGAAGGGAGGGGGGGGGGGTAGTGGTCTAGAGTGTCTGCGATATCAACCTTATTGAAAGTGGACGTTAAACACAAATAGAAGAAGAACTCTTATGGAAGCAGACGTTAAATACCCCAGCCAATCGGTGGTCAATTCGCCATTTACACTAAGGACTCGGCCCCAATCATTGTATATTACAAACTTTCAACAATGTTTTGTTTAGTTATTTTTTCCAACCATCATTGTTATCGAGTCCCTACCGTAGGTTATTCTCAAATTGCAGCTGGGAAATTGGAGACAAAACACTAGGGAGTGACCATTTAACCATTATTAACCACAATATGCAAAGCTAATTGGAAAATGGATAAGGTCGATTGAGCACCTTTGTACTATGGAGAAAAGACGAAATAAGAGATGCCAACACGGACATTTTGTCAAACAGTGCAACCAAGGTTATAATTCGGCGATCCGGGCAATCAATTCCCTGACGAATCCCCTTCAACAGAACTTCACAAAAAGCTACTGGCACAAACATATGCGGACGGCAGTAGTAATAACCGACACAGTGAGACACTAAAATCAATAACTCAAGATAATAAAACTAATACACCATAAACGGGACGAAAAAGTAAACTTCAAGACTCCGATAAACATAGTGAAGCCGAAAACTGCAATGCTATCGAAGTACAACAGTGCAGATAGGATACATAGGGGATGCTCGATTCATAGTCCAGAACGTCCCGAATCGACAGAATTACAATCGAGTGAGGCGGAATTCAGTCCTGTCACAGTTCTGCCAGTCCCGACAACTGAGGTGGAGTGAGCAGAATCGTGACGTATTCCAGGTAAAAAATATGTTTCAGCTGTCATGATTGGTTGAGATATTTTTTATACAGTCGACACATGCGTTGTACTCCGAAATTCTCCCTTTCACTTGATTGACACCAGTTTTGGAATTCAATGCCGGAACTGTGAATCGAGCATCCCCATAATGTCTAAGATACCATCTCAAAAATCTACTCTTCTAAACGTTTATGTAAGTGATTGAATGCAGGTGACAAGAACCGGTTCCACGGGACTCGAAAATGCCCCAGTTATCCAACTTCCAAAGCAAGATAAATATAAAGGCGAGACACCAACTGACCAACCAGTTAGTCCAACGTCAACGCTTTTCGCAACGCCCGAATCTGTAATCACAGACGACTGAAATACTTCTGCGAAACAAACTAACAATGTGGATAACGTGCATACAGAAATGAAATAAAATAGAGAGAGAGAGAGAGAGAGAGAGAGAGAGAAATGGGGTTTAACGTCCACTCAACACAAACTAGGTCATTTTGGGACTAACATATGGTTTCAATTTTATTTCAATAATTCGTTTTTGCGTATGGGTCTTTAGCAGTGGGAGGAAACCGGAGTGCCCAGAGGAAACCCACGAGGTTGAGAAGGCGCCCCTATCTCCATGCCACATACGCTCATACCAGGGATCGAAACCACAGACTCAAACCAGAGGTGACCGGCCAGCTAGAGGTGGAAGCGATGCACTCTAGACCACTAGGCCATCCCAACCCCCTGAAATGAAATAATGTTTCTTCTACTTCTGAGCACTGTGCTATAATGAAGGTCAAGAGTACTACTTGCCAAATCGAATGCCCCAAAGTTTTATTAAACAAAACTAAAAATGAACAACTTCAGTTCAAGCAGTGCTCTTCCACTTTCCTCCTTTTCAAGAACAAATCCCCCCCCCCTCACAGAACCAACAGCAAGGGGAATGGGCGACGATCACTCACTATTCGTTGTGCAAGACGTTGATATGTTGCCAAGACGTTGATACTACTTCTCGTTTGAGGAGTTCCCATATCTATCTAACACAAACTACTTTATTTTATCTCTGAAAACAAGCAACGGATGGTGATCTGTTATTTGTGAGCCATTTCCATAACAAGTCGGCCATTCCGTTAAAGCTGCATAATGTAGAACTTTCATTTGACCTGAAATGTTATATTAATCATTAATTAGGCACTTATTCACTTGAAAAGTCCATTATCAACTTTCAAGATCATCGTGAAGTTTTGATTGTTAACGGATTTAATTAAGAAAATGAGACTTTGTTTATTATCGTAACAAATGGCAAACTTGACTACACTGTTCTTCACACGGTCATAACTCCGCTTAGACATTTGCGACATATTCCCTTTTTATTGCCGTCGCCATTGTGTGTGTGCAATTCTTAACTGATCGTCTTGAAACATAAGATACTTACTGATTATACCCGCAGGATGACCCCTGGGACAGAGCCACACCCAATGTTTGTGTGTCTTGTATTTCGCCCACAGACCGCAATTCTTAACAGATCTTTTTGAAACTTTGCAACCTATTCCTTATTCCTCAAGAATGACCCCTATTGTTTTTTGGTGATTCCCAATCAACAGAGACAGAGCCACACCCATTTTTTTGAATCTCTGTGTGTTGCGATAGGGCGACGATTCTTAATGGATATGTATTCCTTATATACTTTGGGCGAAAAATGCATGTCCCGACCACAAGGGGCAGAGCCACGCCCAATTTTTGTGTGGGTTTTTTTTGCCCTCAGTCTGGATTTCTAAATGGATCATTTTGGAACTTGGCATATTTATTCCTTATACTGTAAAGATATCAACTATTCATTTTAGTGCATGTCCCGATCCCCAGGGTGTGGTACAACATCCACTTTTTTGTTCGTTTTTATCGGTTAATACTCTACAGGTTGCAATAATTACTTCATTAATTTATCATTATTTTAAGCCATTGATTTATCAAACCTTATATTGGGTCCTAAACTCCATGAAAAGAAAGATAAAAATGATAGCCACCTTCATTACTCTCTAAATTACAGTTTTTACGAATTCTATCGCACGTTTCATCTGTATTTTCGTTGCTGGTAAGATTACAAGAACAATGTTTCAATAGCATGTTTTCGTGTAACTTCCTTAGATGATTGACTTGTAATCTGTGACAGATAATAATTGTCTATACTTAAAACAGCTTAAAATTGAACAAACATGCATATCGCTTCTGAAACAAAAATAGATGTTAAAGTAAATATAAACTACCAATCGACCTTTACATGTATTTCAACTTCGATTTCCGTGTCAACATTCAAGCACAGATTTCAATCTATAAATGTGTACTATTAGTATTATTATTATTGGTACTTACACCAATGAAAAGGCGTTCAATTGTACTGCAAAACGTGTATGATCGCACTTATTTTAAATATATGAATTGTTTCAGGAGTAAGACTTTGGTTGTTGCCATTTTATAGGTGCCATTTCTATTTCTACCTGAATTTCTGGTAGTTTTATTACAATTTGCAAACAATTATGTTCAGGAATTTATTTATCCTTCATACTTTATTCATTTACTTCAAGTACTCATCAGGTAAGCTGCTTTATTTTTTGTGCGCGGGGGGTGGGGGTCACGGTGGGTAAGGCGATGGCTCCCTGGCCTGGAGGTCGGGTGTTCGATCTCTGCATTTGCCGAAAAAGTTCATCCTGACTTTCCGGCAGGGTTCCCCCTTGTCAATGATGCAGGACAGAAGGCCTGACAAGGATAGCTGCCTAGTCGTTCGGAATGTAAGTAAAACCGAGGTCTCGTGTACACATTAGCGTGCACACTGTATCCATTAGATTACACCAAAGGGTCAAAGGCACGCGTCATGGCTTACTTGGATATCAGGGTTTATAGAAACACATGGCTAACAAAAGTGTGAAATTTGTGTAAAAATTTCAATTAATGATATCCTTTGTTCCGAAATGAGTGATGGACGGTTTCATTCATTCAGCCCGATTCATTAAATAAAATTAAAATCTATTAATTTGGAATCATTGATTTTGAAAGCTGTAGCACAAGATCGATTGTGTTACAGTTTACATATACAATGTAATGTTATAATTATTTCAGCTAACTTTAAAAGTTTTTGTATTATATTTCAGGTCTAGAGATAGATCACTGGGGCACGCATTTTGTACTGTCGTTCCTGAAAAACTACGACAGTCCAATAGAAAATGTAGTTGTCATAACAACGAGAGAGAGGACTGATGTACGTATTTCGTCATTTGGGGCGACTGGCCAGATTTTGGAAATCTCCCTTGCTGCACACCAGTCGCACCGCATTAGCTTTGCAGAAGGGATGATGATAACGACATTTTACAAAGTGTTAAAGATGAAGGCTGTCTTGATAGAAAGCTCTGCTAAAATATCCGTGTACGGATTTAGCTATTCAACTACACATAATTCTGCCGACGGTTTTCTGGTTTTACCAATTCCATCTCTAGGTCTGGAGTATATGGCAGTTAATATTGACGATAAAGGTCAGTGATTTTCTCTGAGATCTAATAACATTCCAGGAACCTGTAAAACACCGATCGCTCTTGCACGACGTGCGCTGCTAAGCAATAGATAAGACATGGTGCCGGTGTCTGGCAATCTAATTAAAATATAGATCTATATTTCGTTTCGTTTTTTATACTTTCGATGACCTACACTCATGTAGATCTAACAAGTTATAGTGGGAGCTCACGTTCTATGACGTCAGGTATCAAGCACGGGACATTTGACCCGATAACGTCAGTCATTCGATTAACCAATTAGCGACCGCCATGCTTTTTAAAATCTACTTTTCTTTTGTTTTGATTTCTATCCGCTGGTGTTAGTATAGACGTCATTGGCTGGTAATATCTACCCACAGTTCCACGCATGAAAAGGTCAAACGGTCGATTCGTTAGCCCCGTCCATGCATAAAAGTAGGACTTTAAACAGCATTTCATTTCCCATTTTTGGTCCCGAGAGAAAATAACATCATGAAATTTTCTTGTAACAGATGTCAGTCTTACAGTAACGAATTCTGTGATATCTATTTTCAGCTCAGTTAGCCGTGATAGCTGTTGAAGATGTGACCACCATTAGAATCACTCAAAAGGGGCCCAATAAATGTTCATCCGATGGAATATGGACGAAATTTGCCGATGGCTTCCAGCACACCTTCAACATGGACGCATATGACGTCATAAGCATGTATTGTGCAAAACATATGACAGGTTCGTTGGTTTCATCAGACAAACCGGTTGCCATTTTAACCGGAAATGAATGTGTTTCTTTGCCAAGTACGGCATCGTGTGACCACGTGGTGGAAATGCTTCCTCCGGTAAATCAGTTCGGTAATGAATTTGTGGTTGTACCTCCATACGGACATTCTTACGACGCTACTCTACGAGTTGTGGCTGTAGTGGATGACACTACATTCTTTATTAAAGGCTCTGACCGGGTACTTACAGCTGGAAGCTATACGGATTTTGTAATAATTCCTTATGACAATATATGTTTCCGCAGCTCAAAACCTGTCATGGCTGTCATATTCATGAGAGGACCCAGTAAGAGTGGTATCAGTAATTACAGGGGTGATGCGTTTATGATGTACATCCCACCAACACAAAAATACACAACACAGTATGTTTTTGATGCAAATGCTTTGGAACCCTACACAACATGGGCCATTGTGATAATGCGCAATATCTTCAAGTCTACAATAACACCACGCATACCAGATATACAGCTTATCAACAATTGTTGGGGCTATTCCAAAGATATAATTGGCGTGAAAGGACTTCTTCATTACTCGTCGAAAAACGTTCTCGGGGTACTAATGTATGGCTATGATAACAAAGAGGCTTATGGTTACCCTGCTGGATTAAAATTAACGGATTATTCTGGTAAAGTTTTACTATTTATATCTATAATTCTCTAAAACACATTCAAGACGGGGCGGCGATGTCTCAATGAGTAACCTAGATATCCCGACTTCAATCTCTGTGTTGGTGAACAAAGTTCCTCGGGGTCATCCGGCGTGCTTTCTGGTGAAGGGACCTGGCAAGAAGCCGCGTCTAGTTATCCTATGCGTCGGAAAACAAGCGAGAACCATAAATATCCGCTAAAATCTTTGGATGGGCCTATTTTTAATCAGATTTTGAATAATAACTCCCGAGAACATTTTAGCATATATTTAGCCGTGGAATATGGTTATAGTTAACTACAATTAGCGACGGCAATGTTGTTCATTCATGTATGTCATTTCTTTCAGGGGCCGAAGAATGTTTAAAGATTCCTTGTCAAAATGGCGGTTGGTGTTTAGAAGTTGGTCTATCATACAGATGTCACTGTTTAACAGGGTTTTCTGGAGATCACTGTGAAATAGGTAGCCAGAGTATATTACATAAAACTTGAATCAAAATTCTTTTTCTTAAAAATATACCGATAAGACATAGATTTAAATGACTTCAGTCGGATTTTCCTATGCAACCAGATAACAATAAAATAAAACAACGAACGAACGAACAATCCAAACAAGCTCTTGTCAAATTATATGCAATAAAGTATATTGTTTTAATACCTCGCAACTACAGAATTGTGAAAGCTGTGAAAGCTGAGTCTCTAAGAGGAATATTACTCCACAAATTTCGAAACCTTCTGTATCCTCTGCAGACCATAAAAACTGAAACGGGGTTTATCGTCCTACTGTTCTACCTCGACTAGGAGATATGGTCAAAATAAACCAGCATGACTTCGCTAAAATCTATTGTTGGGTATCTTTTTAATCTAACCAAACAGAATCCTGGAGATGATCTACCGTTAATACTTTGTTTTAGTTTCATTATTATTAATAGTTAGATCGTCAGCTTGAGGACATTTTATATATTGTCCGAAAAATACACATGGCGATCAGCGGTTTTACGTTTTGTAAAAGAAATGTCAACATTCTGCACACAGATAACTACCTACTCTTCTTCGAGAACAGATCTCTGCCCTAACAACAATTACTATACTGTTTTCTAATGCCTTCCTACCCGGTTCACATCTGTTATACACAACACGACTAATGAAACCTTTTCAATTTTATTAAAAGAAAGCAGAATATATATTTTCTCGAAATATAATTATAAATAAATAAATAATTACAAATAAATAAATTGAACTTGTATAGCGCCAAAATCCAGCTTGTAGAGTGGCTCTGTGGTGCTTGTACAAATATATTATATGATTATGAGTAAACAATGAAAAACAATATAGATAGAAAATCATAAAAAATAAATGATTTGGTAAAATAAGGTAATAGGATTTTAAAAAATAAAATAGCAGGTACAGATAAAATATAGATAGAAAATCATAAAACTGAAGCCGAGGTCTCGATAGCACAACCCTCTTATTAGTCTTGACATTTGAGATATGACTCATCGTTTTGAACGAGTGTATTGGCTTGTTTTATTTTGAACGACTTACGACATAATCCAATTTGTTTTATTTCATTCTTATTAGATGAACCTACAACAGCTACATCAACAACTGCATCAGAGACAGAAACCGAATCGACACCAACCGAGTCAGCAAAAACAGAGACTGGAACCGCATCGACACCAACAACAGAGTCAGCTAAAACAGTGACAGAAACAACAATATCGGAAACGACAAAGCCAAGCACAAATATGCTGTCAAGAACAAGGGTAGTAACCACATCTTTGACGCCTAAAGAACTAGAAACATTTGCAACGACAAAGCAAAGCACAAACACACGGGTCCCAGCTGGAACAGTAACCACCTATTTGGCGCCTAATGAACTGGAAACATCTTTGACGACTAAAGAACCCGAAATACCTGCAACACCGCAGAACGAAACTACAACTGCAGAACTAAAACAAGAAGAGCCGGCGATAACCTTTACGACAGTCGTAACTCGTACACCCTTTATACCCAAGCCTTTATTTTATAAACCTCCCTGTAGTGACCGTTTATGTATGTGTCGGTGCCCATGCCCTACCGAACCACGGGGTAGAACTGATGCCCGACCGAAGTCAGCTGTAGTGGTGAAAGGAACAGTATCTAAAACGAGAAGGTTGAAAAATAGTTCGGAAAATGTAAATCAATCAGAAGTGTTGTTAGGAGTAAGCGCTGTAATAATCAGTACATTGTGTGTTGTGTTCATTTTGTTGCAGGATATTTCGAGTATTTACAGGGATTGCATCGAAAAATTGTCCGAATACCAAAAATCAAAAATCGCACCGCAGATTATTTCAAATTGTAGCCAAACTGTAGAATAATATAAAAGTTGACCGTTGACTTTTCTAGACAGAATGTGTAACATAGTATCAAAGGATGTAATGATAATGATGAGTGTGGATTTGACTTCTTTATTTCAATAACGCAGGCACAAACATTAAAAGTTATTATATCTATAATACTAACAAACCAATAGATCACGCAGGAACATATACAACTGGCGGTAGTTTTTTCTTTGATGTCCATAGCAGTTATATCTCCTACACAACCTGTCATGACCTCATAATAGGTTGATATATTTCGGTTCACATGAACCGCTGATTACGTCATGACAGCTTGATATTTCATATCAACCGCTAATGACGTCATCTCAGGTGGATATCTTCGGCTCATATCAACCGCTGATGACGTAAATGATCGACATAATACAAAGAACAATTAAAAATTGTTATAGTACTGTTTGTGCATTCAGGACCGAAATAGACGAGTACTTATCAGCATATTTAAATAGGTTATCCATACTCCATGAGCAAGATATCTTATAGAATTTTCTTTCCGCTCACATTTCGATTATTTATGCACACACTACAAGACTTGAAAGTATTTATCGCCCAAGAATTCTTTTTTAAAGTATTGTCGGGTACAGTCCACTTAAAACAGTCGGTCAAATCCTTCAATCACGTTTTAATGCCTTTTGATCCAAATTTTCTTCAGGCTTTGGATAGATCTACATCATATTTGCATTCAAATCTATTCCATCGTCAATATGTTGACTAAAGAGGATTGATTATTTGTCTGACTTCGTATTACTATCCATTTTGTTTTTTCTTTCAATTCAATTACTCCAAAATGGCGACGTCTAAGCAAAAACATGCACGTGATTACTTTGGTAATTTTCTGGTCGTAGTTACGGCTGCTTGAAGATGTTGCAATGTTTTATAGTTTAATTGTCAATAAGTCAAAATTATTTATTATATATTTTGTCATACTGTATATCGAAGTGGGCGGGGTCGAAGAGCCATGATTTAGAACAGATCAGATCTCCTTCTTCCTGTAATATTTGTTGAATTCGCCATTTAATAACGTTACTTGGACTCAGTCGTAATTTAAAAATACAATGTACTCGGTGAATAAGACATTGGCTGACTAATCAAGAGGTCTCGTGTTATTTCCCTGTGTTTGCCGAGAAAGTTCATAGGGATTTTTTTCAGGCGTGGTTTCCCACTGTGAGTGGTGTAGCACGGGGGCCTGACAGGAGACAACGTATAGTCGTTCGGATGGAAAGGAATCCGAATACCGAGATCCCGTGTACACATTGGACTGCGCGTAAAAGAACCCTTGACAGTTGGAATTCGAAATAAGAGTAGGCCGTTGCCGTGTTGACTGGGATTTTGGCTCCTTGAATCTATTCCCTCCTCCATAATTCTAAAAAAATTAAAATAAATTATTTGTGATATGCTTCGGTAATCAATACCTTATACGGTTACTAAATCCAACATTCCCATTAAGTTATATGAGTACGAGTATTTTCTTACCCAACTCATTGTGCTGTGAACCGACTATAAACAATAACACGTTAGCTGCTTGAAAAGAGCTTTTTACGATCCTCCAAGTTTTGGGGGTATAGGGGTCAACGCGGCGAGAATATTCTTTCACTTTGAATCACTCACTCCGTTCGGTTGACATTGTCCTCTCTGGCAATGAAATTAAACCTAGACAATGTGGTCGATTGCTTTGCTAAAATGTACCCAAATTCAAGAATTGTTCTCATTTGAATATTGGGTAATGATTTAGCAATGTGATTGATGATTAGATATGTTGTTGAACATCGATCTTTACTCACAATAATACAATAGTTTGTACCAAAATCTTTATTCCTCGGTCTTCTGATAGCAACCTACACAATATTGTTGAATTATTATATTTCTATCCACAGCGGTTTTAAAATTATTATTTTTTTAAAAAAATTAAGAACACCTCTGTTTATTTCGACGGAAAGTGCCAGTCTATTTTTCAAAATAATGACTCGAACTATCGGCGCTCGTGCACCTCATCCCAGCTTTACCCCTCTATCCACAAGTTGGAAATGAATGGTGTTTTGGTGAAAAAACTGACTACGTTTCTGTTCTCGTATTTGTCGCTTGCGTATCCTCATGAAGAAAATATGAGGAGAATTACGAGTCTGGATTAAGACTAATAATTAAAAGTAATTTTTGTCTCGCAATTTCCTGTATTTCTGGGTTGACCTTTTGGTCTTAATTTGGAGAAAGAGTTCAAATTTGCAATTTCTTAGCAGTTTTGGGTAATATTGATGACATTATAGCAGAGGGATGGGGGGGGGTAAATTACATGTCTTTGTGTAGAACGATAATTTCGTCGGAAGTGACATTTTGATCCCAGTCAATATACAATACTCCTAATAAAAAATCTAAACGATCACCATCCCCACCCCACCCTAACCCCCGTAAAAACTTATGATGAGGAGAGTTCCGTATGTGCCTTTAAAAATTGAAACCAACGGAATAGGCAAAAACTGTTAGTCTGAATGGCAAACCATTGCTTTCCGAGACCGTCTGATTCCACCTGCCATGCAGTTACTTCCCTTGACACAGGCGCCTCATTCTGACAGCATAACCCCGGACTACAATACATACTGCTACAACTAATGTTCAATATTCGGTAGAATATTACACTTTATATAGAATATTGTACTTTGTATAAAATGTAACAATTTAAATAAAATATTACGCTTTTTCTGACCGAACTAACTCTTTTGCTAACTCTATATTTTTGTTCTGACCTCATCCTTACATGCCGTACAATGAAAGTACAAGTGATAGTCTGTGGCCACATGTCCGATTATCTCACAAGTTAAACGTTACGTAATCATTATTCTGTCTGGTACACGCAAATATAACAATAAATCTATAAAGTCAATTTTTGTTTTTTTCACATTGTACGATTATCAGGAATATACTACGGTACAAATGCTGATTCTTGATAAACAGAAATTTTTTTAAAACCCTCTTTGCACATTTTTGAAATATCAAGCAATAAAATCAACAAAATAAACATCATTAAGATTATAATAGCGCTTGATCCTAGCGTGACTTCTGATTGGTTGACATTGGGCCAGCTATATTTCAACCTCTTCGTTTTAGATAGCGTTTCTTTTGCCAATAAAATTAACTTCGGTTGAGTTCTAGTGAGTAGTTCTGCATCTGATCTACTCCGTGGATTGGTAGCGCATGGGCACTGGCACATGCATAACCGGTCAATACAGGGCGGCTTCAGAAATAAAGGCTTGGGTATAAAAGGTGCACCAGTGCTACTAGTCACTACTGTTGTAGATGCAGTGACCTCTGTTGGTAGTTTCTCTGTCGTTTCCGTAAAGTTTGTCCATAGCCTTAGTTGTGTTGGATCTGTATTTAATGTTTCTGGTTCTGTGGTCATCAAAACTGTGGTTACTGATTCTATTGGTATGGTTGTTTCTGTCTCTGGCGTGGTCAGTAGTATGGCTGTTGTTGCTCCTGTCGTTGTTAGTGTGGTTGTTGTCGCTGCTCTGGTAGTTGTTGGTATTGTTGTTGCTATTGCTCTGGTAGTTGTTGGTATGGTTGTGTTTGTCTCTGTCGTTTTCGGCATGGTTGTTATCGCTGCTCTGGTAGTTGTTGTTATTGCTCTGGTAGTTTTTGGTATGGTTGTTGTTGCTGCTCTGGTAGTTGTTGGTATGGTTGTTGTTGCTGTTCTGATTGTGTTTGTCTCTGTAGTTTTCAGTATGGTTGTTATCGCTGCTCTGGTAGTTGTTGTTATTGCTCTGGTAGTTGTTGGTATGGTTGTTGTTGCTGCTCTGGTAGTTGTTGGTATGGTTGTTGTTATTGCGCTAGTAGCTGTTTGTATGATTGTTGTTGCCGCTCTGGTAGTTGTTGGTATGGTTGTTGTTATTGCTCTGGTAGTTGTTGGTATGGTTGCTGTTGCTGCTCTGGTAGTTGTTGGTATAGCTACAAAAATGAAATAAAACGAGGGGATTATTTCACACTTCATTCAAAATAAAACAAATTCGATTAAAAATAATAAAAACAAAATCTATATTGCGTATCAATTCATCCTAATTCATCAATGTGCTAGGGTTTATTTCTTCAGACAAAAAGGTTTTGTTGGTGCCAGCCGCGCATTGGTCGCCCGGGCTGACCGGTTCGAAAAACTGTGAAATAACAAAGTTACCATATACATCTATGTACACATGCTAAACTTGAGTTGCCAGGCAGTTTCGCAAGTTCGTCGGCTCACCGAACAAACGCTGTGGTATGCGTCTATTGTTTTTTTGTTCTTTTTTTTTTTAGAAAACCAGAGTGTAACACGGTTTTGGACTAGCAATTTAATCCCCCCCAAACATTTCTTTGCCTGTCCGTCTTTTAGCCCAATATAGGAGCAGAACAGTAGGACGTTAAACCCTTTTAATTTCGTTATAACCACAAGGAGTCCAATATATCACAATCATATGATAACAATACCGAAGAAAGGGTTAGCTGGTTATTCTGACTCTTTGCTAGGTCTGATCAAAGGACTCTATATGTTGTTGATTTTACAAATTTAACGACCAATACATTGTTTTAGGATATTAAATCAATGTAATTAAGTTATTTACACATGAAAGCTTATAAATATGTAAGAAACTTAAGTCTATAGGCATTGACGTCATTTTAGGACGGGGTCACTCTAAGTCATGTTTGTCTACTTCCTTATTCTTCCGCCCTAAAATTATGATTAGTCACCGAAACCTGACAAAAAAATGGAAAATTTAACACATCCCCGATTCTAGACCGAAAGATCAACACAGATTAGCATGCAAAATAGGGTGAGGGGGCAATTGCTATAATTTGAGGCACTATATCAAGAGCTCGAGGGAAGCAATTACTAGTCTTATTCCATATAGTGCAGCCCAGAATCGCTTACATCACTGGTGATGAGGTGGATAGTTACTATGTACATGCGAATAATACCTTCTAGGTCATCATTAAACAGGTTTAACGCACCAATTTCACAATGTAGTCCTGTATATCCAGTCGTACAATTACAGGTATAGGTAAGGAATCCGTCAACACATATACCCTGGTTGCACAGATAAGGTACACAGTCATCAACAACATCTGTACAATTAAAAAGATGACGTAATAAGCTAGGAACATTTGCGATCTTGATCAGTTTGCAAAAACAATACTTTTCAGAATAAACTGCAAAATTTGAGATAATTGTACCAAACAACCACACGGGTACATTTAAACTGACGAAATGCAATATTATTGTTCAAGGCTATAATAAAGAGAACAAATAGATAATCAAAAACAACGAGTAACGCGTTTTGGTGATAACTTAAAATGACATTACATTAGCTCAATTGAGGTTTTCGCCGCGTGAAAAAACACGATTTCGATTAGGCAATGCAAGGAGTTTTCAGGTTTTAAAGCATATGCAAAATTTCTGATAAATCTGAAAAGCCGCTGCAAAGTATGGTTATGTCCGTGTAAACACTGAATAGGTTCATTATATTAAGTCAGGTATGCTCATTTGCTATCCCATATTCCTGAAGCAATGGCCCGAGAAATCTCTCTCTGGCCATTGCTGGATTGACTTCTGATTCTTGAACTTTTGCGGGAGTGTGTCTATTCTCCCCGTTCAATGAAAGCTATCACTTAAGTACAGCAACATGACAGTCCTTCGTTTAATCTGAGTCTTCCCTAAAACTTTGGACAGTGATTTAAGGTATTAAAACGGTGAAAGTATGTTCGTTTCCAAACAGTATTGTTTACATTTCATTCGACTTGATAGCCTCGTTTGTCACACAATTAGTTTTACTGCAGTATTCTCCTATGCACGGGTTAATTAGGCATAATAAAAGCGTGAGCCATGACGTAACGTTATGTAAACATATTAGGTCCAATACTGGCACTGGTTTTAAATGTAAAGCGTTTGTATGGTAGGTAGTGATTGGTTGGTAGTCGGACTACTGACCAATCAAAATTTAACACAACAATATCCACTCATAATAGCAGTGTGTAGTGAGATTACCTATAATCAAACGAAACGCTGCGCGGAGTATGTTGCTATCCTGGAAAAGAATTCTTCCTCATTTTGACTACATACATCACGTAAAGTTCATCGGCATTATTATTATATGTATAAGAAAAATTTTGATGTACCTATTTCGCAGTGATCTCCGGAAAAACGTGTTAAACAGTGACATCTGTAGGATAGGCCAACTTCCAAACACCAACCGCCATTTTGACAAGGACTGTTTGCACATTCTTCTACTTCTGAATTAAAACAGCATACATGAATGACGAAACGCACATTACCTATTGCCGCTTCAATAAAGAAAGCAAAATGAAAACGGCAGTGCTAGATAATGTATCAGATAACTTAAACAGGTATAATGCAAAAGTTAATTCTGTTCATTGTAGGCCTTTATTTATGCCTTAAATTTTATAGGAACTATTCCTTTGACATTTATGAATATGGCAAGACCATAATCAACTCAAGATGGGTCTGAATTTCAACAGATTTGTATCCGATTTGGTGTTCAACGACCGTTGGTGTTTAATCGTAAAAATGGACAATCAAGTCTTTTGTTATTATTGTAACAACGGTAACAATGACGATCGAGGCTACAGTGTTACTGAAATGAAGTGATTGTCATTATGTTTTCTTTACATTCTGTAAATGTAACAATTATTGCGAGAACTGCCAACTCTTTATTTAGTCTTCTATACTGCTTTTTTAAAGTTATGATCATTTAAAGCCTAAATTTGTTTCTATTGGTCCAACGCCACCCTATTAGATAAATTAAGTAATAATAGCTATCTAATTCACATATGCTCGTGAATGTATTTTTTTTCATACTCAGATGTGCATAGTTACATAGTAACGATCGCCTATATTGTTAAAATTTAGAAATCTGTTAGCTTTGTCAAAGTTAAAAATAGCTACCGACTGAGACACCGCGACTCCGCCTTTAATATGTTTCGGACAATTATAGCTATAAATAGTAAAACTTTACCAGAATAATCCGTTAATTTTAATCCAGCAGGGTAACCATAAGCCTCTTTGTTATCATATCCATACATTAGTATCCCAAATGGATTATTCGATGAATAATGAATAAGTTCATCAACACCAATTATATCTTTGGAATAGCCCCAACAATTGTTGATAAGCTGTATATCTGGTATGCTTGGTGTTATTGTAGACTTGAAGATGTCGCGCATTATCACAATGACCCATGTTGTGTAGGGTTCCAAAGCATTTGCATCAAAAACATACTGTGTTGTGTATTTTTGTGTTGGTGGGATGTACATCATGAACGCATCACCTCTGTAATAACGGATGTCACTCCGACTGGGTCCTCTCATGAATATGACTGCCATGACAGGTTTTGAGCTGCGGAAACATATATTGTCATAAGGAATTATTACAAAATCCGTATAGCTTCCAGCTGTAAGTACCCGGTCAGAGCCTTTAATAAAGAATGTAGTGTCATCCACTAAAGCCACAACTCGTAGAGTAGCGTCGTAGGAATGTCCGTAAGGGGGTACAACCACAAATTCATCACCGAACTGATTTACCGGAGGAAGCATTTCTACCACGTGGTCGCACGATGCAGTACTTGGGAGAGAAACACATTCATTTCCGGTTAAAATGGCAACCGGTTTGTCTGATGAAACCAACGAACCTGTCATATGTTTTACACAATACATGCTTATGACGTCATATGCGGCCATGGTAAAGGTGTGTTGGGAGCCAGCAGCAAAGGATTTCCAACTTCCATCGGATGAACAAGTATTTGGCACCTTTAATATGATTTTAATAACGGTCACGTCTTCCACAGCTATCACGGCTAACTGAGCTGAAAGTAGGAATCATTGTCATCAAACATGTATTCATTACGATTTATTAACCATAGATAATTCGATAAACATTTACAATAGAGTGAGATATTCAATCCTGGCCGAATGGTTAGCGTGCGCTCGTTGTATGGTACGGCCTGCCATTGAGTCAACTGGCGTGGTTTCAAATTCTCGGCTGTACGTGACAAGGAGTAGGGTCGTCTGTCCGACCTCGTTGGTTTTCTCCGGGTACTCCGGTTTCCTCCCACTGCTAAAGACACCAACGCACAAGCCACCTTAAACCACATGTTAGTCCCAAAATGACCTAGATTATGTGGAGTGGACGTTAAACTCCATTTCCCCCTCTCTTTATTTGACATACAGTTCTATGACCAATTCCTAATCCCGTAGTCTAAATTAAATCTGACCTAACAGTCAATGGCTGGATTAATAAGGTTCTATAGCTCAGGGGCTAGTTGACTTTGGATTGTAAAGAGTTTTACCCTATTTGGTTTTATGAGGACAATATGTCACTAATGTCAGTGCCTGTTTAATTCAACGGGTATCTTCAAGGAGAAAAAAATAGGTAATTGAAATAGATTTAAAATACATTAATGGTAAAGATATTTTTTTTTTTACCAAAATGGGAAAAGTAACATTGGTTTGTAATATATAGAACTCATATGACATATGTTAGTCATAAGGAACTAAAATCTGCGCTTTTTGCGAGATGTACAGAATATTACCGAAACGAAATAAAAGTTTATTGACCCTCGGAATCCTTGAACAACAGAAACAAATACCCTTTCATTTTAATAGTTGGAATAGTTAATTAGGGTTGCATGTCCTACCTCGTGGGTTTTCTTCAAATGCAAAAGACCCATAGGGCAGGTCAAAGGAGTTGTGGCGGGGCCAGCCGCTGGTGGTTGGAGGGCAATGCTGGCGCAAAGTTTAATGTTAAGGGGGCAAAGGCACGAGCTGCAACTAGGGTGGGGGCGGGGGGCTCCCCAGAAATTTTTGAAAAAAAAAACCCAGCCTGTCGAAATGCAGTTTGGCAGTATTTCAGGCACAGATCGTTGAGATCAAGTTTGAAACGAACGGTCTTGCGAACCTCAGATACCGTCTGTCGCCTGATCACTGGTTTATCCGACCTGAGAAGAAAATGTCATGTAGCCAGTCCTTACGGAGGGTAATGGGGGCCTCCTAAAGAATTTTCAAAACAGAAATGCTGCCTTACAGTATTCAGGCACCGATCGTCGAGATAAATAGAATTGATAGATACATTCTGCCGCCTGATCACTAGCGCCGCCAGTGCAAAAGGGGGACAAGTAAAAAAGATCGAAATTGATTGTCCCGATCCATATACTACTATTTTTTTAATAAAACATGTTTTGGTTCATCGTTAATTGTCGATATTCTCTATTATTAAACATACGTTGCCAGATAACGATGCTCTGGTAATTAACCGTCGCCAAACGTTCAATATTACCAGACTAAGGCTGGATTCCCACATGAAATAAATAGAATATCAGCGAATCGAGGATCAATACAGTAGAAAATCAATGAATCGAGTATCTATTCAACAGAATATCATTTGATCAAGAATCAATTAAATAGAGTGGAAATGAATCGAGCATCAATCAAAAATGATATCTGTGAATCGAGCATCAATCATATAGAATACCTGTAAATTTGGACCTTACATCAATAGAATATTCGCCTGTCCAACCTCATGGTTTTCTCCGGGTCCTCCAGTTTCCTCCCACCGCTAAAGCGCATTATTGAAATAAAATTGATTGAACTGTGTGTTAGTCTCTCAATAGACTTTTAGGTAATGGATCGCCAATCAGTAGAAATATCCGGTAAATAAGTCTCAAAGTCCTGTCTATTGTTTCATAACGCCTGCCGTGCAAGGGCGATCAGTGTTGTTTATGTTTTACAGGGTATTTGAATACTTTCAGATCTCAGAAAAAATCACTGACCTTTATCGTCAAGATTAACAGCCATATACTCCAGACCTAGGGTTGGAATTGGTAAAACCAGAAAACCATCAGCAGAACTATGTTGAGGTTTGTAGCTGAATCCGTACACGGATATTTTGGTGGAGCTTTCTATCAAGACAGCCTTCTTCTCTAACACTCTGTAAAATGACGTTATCATCATCCCTTCTGCAAAGTTAATACGATGCGACTGGTGTGCAGCAAGCGAAACTTCCAAAATCTGGCCAGTCGCCCCAAATGACGAAACACGAACATCAGCTTTCTCTCTGGTTGTTATGACAACTACATTTTCTATTGGACTGCCGTAGTTTTTAAGGAAAGACATTACAAAATGTGTGCCCCAGTGATCTATCTCTAGACCTGAAATATAAAACAAAAACATTTTGAGTTTGGCAGAAAATGCAATGTTTTTATTTTGATATAATCTATATCTTCGGAAGTACAGACCTCTGCTAATTAACAATTCGGAAGAAAATAAAAAGTAAATGGGTCAGATTGCACACCGCGGACAGTAGCATTGTGGTGGTTCAAACACAAGTACACCACCCATACCGCACGCCTATGATAAAATAAGGAAAACTGTATCCTAGATCATGGTGGGAGGTAACCGGCGGAAATCCGCGAGGTTGGACAAATCTAGTATGAACAAAATAGGCTGCTGTCCGATGTTGAAAATAGCCACCGTCTTTATTTTTCGTAAGTATAATGGCCTCTTTCATCAGAGAAATCCCAGAGCAGCTGTGTGTGTTTGTGTGCCAATTTTGATATCTGTATATATATATATATATCTTTCAAATATTTTCCATGCAAATTGTTCAAACATCGTATACTAAAATACCCCAAGTTTTTTTTTAAATTCCATTGACTCTCCTTTTGCGTATCGCGTTCACAAGTTTCCACTAAATACCCCAATCTGTCCTTTTCAAATTTGTAGTTTTTTTCATAATTTTGAAAGGAAACAAGGTTATAACTTCAATTTTTAGTCTTAGATAAATGATAAATTCAGTTAAAATGTATATCTACAAAATCTAGACTCATTTCTTTAAAACGCCATGTCCATTGATTGAAAAAAAGTATTAAATTATTTAAAAAAAAAATTGGTGTATAACATCGGTTTTAGAACTTAGCACGCCCAAATTGTTCTGACCCATCTGATGTTTCAATACAACTGGCAGTAAAAAAACGTTAAAACATTTATAACGCCGATTCTAGAATCAGCAATTTCCAATTCTCCCGGTTCATCTGATTTATCAAATTCCCAGTGGTCCCAACCTGCGACCCCCTTTAATAGACCTTGTTGGTGCAAAACAGTAGGACTTAAACCTTATTTCATTTCATCAAGTTGTTGTAGCAGATATCGCTTTGTTCCACAAAATTTGTCCAAACGTCCCATGAAGCATTCCTAACTGCATTAATATCGACACCGAATGGCCAACTGCAACAAAAAAAATAATTTTAATGCGGCTTACCTGGACTGCAGCGGAAGTAAATAAATAAAATCAGAAAGATGCATACAATTCTGAACATAATTGTTTGCAATTGTTTTATACAACTGGCGCTAAAACACAAAAAATGACACCTAGCGAGCGAGCAACGAAGTAGTGTTCTGGAGATGTTTGAATTACGTAAAACATTATAGATAAAACACGTTTTCACGCACACTTGAACATATTTGTATTGGTATAATTGATAGATTGTTGGTTCAACAAAATTTCCTTTGTAAGACGGTTAAATACAATAATAGGTCAAACATATAGATTGATATATGTACCGGTATTTGGACACGTATATCGAAAGTGATAGACCTGTGGATGTATAGTGTTATTCTATATTTTTATAACCTTAAAGTAGCCAAGTCTTGAACTCAAAATCATCCAAAGTCATACACGCTGAAAAAAACCCCCGAACTGGTCGTTAATTCAAATCAACATTGATGTTGTGACCTTACCGGGAAATGGTAGGCTTCTGATATCCAATATTTAAAACAAAATTAACATGTTACCCTTGGCACACGAATCGTGTACCATTTTGTGTTTCAGCGTCATTTGTAACAAGGGGCCAGGCAGAACAAGGCTACACATATTCCACAACTCTTGCCAAATGCTGACGCCATATCTTATCTGGAGAGCATGCGCAATAGACTGAAATTGTCGCTATAAATTGTCATTCGGAGGAGACTCCTGCCATATTTCGCTGGATATAACGGATTTGAAATTAGAGTCAAAACCGAAGCCATTAAATGTAAATCAGTTTATATACAATCATATTACACTATTATATGCGATGCGACCCATTAGTGTCAATATCTGGGTCCCAAGTATTGGCGATTTAGCTCCTTTAACATCTATTATTTTTTTATCATCGGTCAAAACCGAAGCCATTAAATGTAAATCAGTTTATATACAATCATATTACACTATTATATGCGATGCGACCCATTAGTGTCAATATCTGGGTCCCAAGTATTGGCGATTTAGCTCCTTTAACATCTATTATTTTTTTATCATCAATTATTTTCTTCAAGAAATAATTGTGTGTGTGTTTAATAAACTTGAAGTTGTTCTGAGTACAAACCATTATCGTTTTCCACAAGTAACGAATTATTAATATTGACAACTGATTGTTTAAGAAACACCGTCCTATAACAGCAGATCATCACCAATGTTTGAAAAGGAAAAAGAGATAAGCATTCTTGTATTGTTTTCTTACCAGTCTGATTAGAATACAGATCCGTATTTTGTTTCGTTTTTATTTATACTTTCGATGACCTACACTACATGAAGATCTGCCAAGTTATAGTGGGAGTTCAGGTTATTATAGGGACGGCATTTGAACCTATGACGTCAGACATCGATTAGCCAATCAGCGTTGTCATTTACCCATAGCACCGTACATCGAAAGGCCAAGAACTCGCCGCAACTGACTGTTTCATTGGTTACTTCCTCACATTCAGGGATAGATTAAACCCTTTCGACATCCATACAGGCAAGGAGTTAGTTTCGCATTACAGACTTGATCGGACTAATATATTACATGTTATTGACTGTATTATTGATGATATCGAAACCGCATCTTTCCGATCGAAATCCTTGTCATCTGTATTGTACAAGTGCAGATTGCATTACGATAGGCTTCTATGCCACAGATAGGTCCTAAAAGCTCATTGCTGATGGCACATGGGATTAGCGTACCATCAGTGTCTATACAGAGTAATCGCCTTTAAAGGCCTTATGGTCAGGGTCGGATTTACCTACTATAGTACCGGACCGGTATATATATATCCTATAGGCTTGGCAGACACAGGCTGAAACCTAGGGTCTCGTGGGCTTTCGGTTGTAAGCCAGCATTTACACCACAACACAGTATTTAATTTATTTAATTCATCACAAACAGGAGCATAGGAAAGAATAATCTCAAAACGCCGAGAGCTGCAGGGTTCCAATTTGAGGCTCCATTCGGCTTTTGCTCCTATGACACGGGCTATAACGTAGCAAACAACATGATAACAGCATTTTATTCATAAATGTCCTACATAGCTAAATCTTAGCATAATTATATAAAAAGAATATACCATTTCGTCGTTTAGGTTTCAAAAGGTAAGGATCAAATCAAACAAAACGGTTTCAATGCCGACATGGCAAACATCAGACCGTGGGAATGTTTACAAAAGTTTGAATGAAGTGACGCAACATGACGTCGCGACCATTCGTGGCGTATTTACGAAAAAAAAATACGAGAAAAAGCTAAGAAAAAACTTACACCGGCCTTTGTGAAACCGGCGTAAATAATTCGTATCTTTTTCGTAAGTTTTACTTAACCTAGTTTTTTTTTCTTAAAGTTACGTACTTTTGTGAAACTGCCCCTAGTCTTGCAACTGTTGGAAACACATGCTATCAAATGCCCAAAACTTGGTCATTGACAGGAGCAATATACTTTACGTTCATTTTGTCTCATCACCGGCTCTAGAGACAATCTCTGGTAGCAAGATACTCATAACTTTGAATCTGTGATCTTTCAATAGATTTACCAAAAAGGAATTATTACGAATCACCTGAGTTGTTATTCTGGACGAAGGGTCGGAGAGGGTAAATATATAAAATCACCAATATCAATATTTCATGTGTAAAGTTGAATTTGGTATTAATATGGGTGGTTTGTTTTAAATTCATAATTCTTTTTTAAAAGGAAGTCTTTATCTTCTTCCTACTTTACTAATCCATCTTTATACTTAAATGGGCATTTGATTTCAAGTAACCTAGTGGGTTGACAGTTTACAAGCCCGTCAGGAGATGCCCCAAAAAGGGGTATGTTGCTTGCACATGGAAACCTGGTTCAACTACAGCCAGGTTTTGATGCAATTTAGACTGAATATGACTATAAACGATGCGGGCTTGTGGTTCCATGTTTTCTCCATAGCGGATGTACTTATTATCAATACTTTTTTCATATTGCATAATTTGTTGTACCAGGGATTTGCTAGGATTAGTAACTTGTGTTTTAGATATTTTAAAACAGGTAGATGCGGTTATGCGACCTGCCCTGTGGAGCATCCAAGAAGTTGACTTGTAATAGGTTCTGGTAAAACATTATCATCATTTTCCTGATCACTGTCACTCAATGAGTTTTTGCTAGTATTAATAGCATTTATATTCTCAAAAATATCATGTAAAATTACAGCATTGTCATATATACTATGAAGTTCTCTTTCTTTGCTTATAGCATAGGTGGGGACATTAAAACTGTAAATCACCTTGATCATCTATGTTTTTGACCTTTTATAAAATTGATTAACTTCACGGGGTCTGGTGTCACATTTCTTTTTACATTTTCGCCATTCATACAACTGGCTAGTGTATGCAATGCGATCCTTTAGTTTATAATGATTTGCGGCTTCTTGCTTATACAGCAGACCAGCGATATGCCTACATGCTGATCCAAGCCCTGCTATGCATGTACAATTTGCTGTCAGTATCCATCCATTCAGTTTATTAACTGCAACCCACGCATCATATAACAACAAAACAATAATTAAAAAATGATAACATTAATAAATGGGTTATCCTAACAATTCTTGCCTTTGATTTTAAAAAACAAAACGATTTCGTTGTTGATGTTTCATGATAAAAACAATCCTGAACATGACTTTCTCTAAAAAAAAAATACTAGCCTTTATGCTCTCGTGTGTAAACACTTGGTGTTTTTATACGATATTTTGTAATATCTATCCACGTAATATTAGGTAGATTATTTACATCATCGCCCCACCCATCAACGAAAGTATAAGGGTCGTCAAGCTAAGTTCCGTTTTTTAATGTTAATTTATGGTCGTATTGTTTTTTTTTTACCGCGGTCGGTGAGACCTTTACAGTATACAGGCATTGTAAACATCGCGCGATATTGTCTGCATACGTACGGAACTTGCCGTGATTTAGGTGAGAAAGGGGTCTGTACATCTGACGAACGCCAAAACATTTCCCTTGTACAAGCGACTTAAAATGACGGAATAAGGTTTCTGAGAAAATTAAAGCGTTTTAAAGAACTGCCAGATTAATGACAAAATTGACAGACCAATTTAAATTTTAGACAGATTTGTGGTCAATTTGCATTTGAAGTAGAGGATTTGAGAGAAGGTATCTCAGAGAATTGAGTCAAGTTGACAAGTATAAGCAGTTACCAAGCACATGATCAAACCTCCGATATGCAGACCAGGTGAATATTGTTTGCAACCTGCACTTGGCAGACTCTATACTTGAGTAGGATGGTTATGACTCTTAATTTGGACGGCACTGCTACGGACTATTGTAGCGACTAATATACTTTAGTAGATGTTGCGACTAATATTGTGCAGGAGCGCTGACAGATATTAAATCGTGGTCTGCCACGGTAAAGGACGACGTTATTAGAGATATTATGAATAAGATTGTTGCTGTCGGATAGGATCTGATGAAAATTTACCATGAAGCGTTTAATGCAAAGTGTATTGAATTACTACGGTTTATCTACTTCAGCACACAGTTCTAGCTGGGGCTCAGATCCGACGAAGAGAAGACACTGAAGGTGCAACAGTTAAGTCGTTTGCCAGCGCTGGAGGGAATCCCGAGGTGCAAATTCCTATCAAAATTCAGATACAATTGAACAAATCTATGATGATCCACTAAAATAATTACAGTTTAGAAACTTAGTTATAATTGCATATATAGGCCCTACCTATCTTTGAGTACTTCTCGGATCAGGCTGACAATATGAAACAATTTGCAAAGTTGTTTCCAAAAATTGATAGCATAATCGTATTTTCAGAATCGTCCTCTGAAGGTGATGTGAGACTTCGAGGATAAATTCCCAACTCAAGGAGATTGGATTGCTGTCTATTACGAGGACGAGCAGAAAGGGGTTATCTGTGGGATAGGTGGTTGAAATCAAAGAGCAGTACTTTGTAACAGTAAACATCATCTAATGACTTTGACAATGTTGATGCTAAATATGTGTTTTTTTCAAACACAGTATTGTTGAAATTCAATGAATACCAAACAAAAACGCCAAACTCGTCTGATCCTCCATCCGGTTGCTATTAATATTATTTTAAAGATAAAAACTTGTTACTAACTCCATACCTAGTCTAAATACGGCAGACATTTTCAGTCAATTTTAAAACGTTCATTTTTCGGCTTTTTTGCTCCGGCGGAGCAAATACTGGGACTATTTTATGTGTCTATCATTAAGGCCCTTTCAATGCTGCCAAAAGAACTGGGGCTACTGTCATGTCCAGCTGATACGTGGAAGGAAAACCCTGTGATATCATGGAAGGATCAAATGACTCCAGGAGCCGATTTTGTCTTTGGCAGTGACTAAAAAATGGCATTTAGAACTTGTATATCTGTATCTTAACTTTTGAAGGATGATTCGCAAATGAAACTGAAAGTAGCATTAGCCTGGGCTGTGAATGCAAACAGATAGTTTATGGGTGGAGCACCATCAACGTGTGTTCGGTGTGAGCCAAAATGTACCATCGGTTATTGAAAATAAGCCCTCTGCATTAGAAGGAAAGAAATAAGTGCATAATTTGCCGGCGCCTCTGAAAAAACTCGTAGGGCGTTCAGACAACAAATCCATTCGAACAAAGGGAACATGTTATTATAAAATGGGCCATTTACAAGTGGGCAAGGCCGGAGAAAAATTAATTCAGCAGAAGAATGAAAAACTTGATATTTTGAAGGTGGAATTAGATGGGCCGGAAAGGACTATTTGAATTTTTTGAAATGTTAAGGTAGCTAATCATCTAAAGTCTTCGACATCGAAAAAACAAATTTGTCAATTTAAATCTACATTGATGTTGTGATCTCACCTGGAAACGATGGGCTTCTGATATCCAATATTTAAGACAAAATACACATTTTACCGTTGGTACATGAATCATGTACCAGTAGGCATTTCGGCGCCTTTTGTAACAAGGAACGGGAAGAATGAGGCTAGACATATTCCACAAGACATGATTACTGGGTGACATTCCCCCTAGCCTCGATCAGTACGGTAAAAATAATAGTCTCGATTATCGATTTAATAATTAGATCGAGAAGATTTAGCTCTTGCATAATGTATGCTTAATTGACGCGTATACTATTTTCCTTATTATGCTTACATCATGTGCATTTTGAATACGGAAATTCCATTGGCTAGAATTTACCGCGATTTCATCAAATGGTTTGGATGCAGCTATGGCGCCACGAAGGGTAAGCTTAGCTTTCCCAGGGGCGTTTTAGGGATCATCATGGCGGAGGCTATACTCTTTTGAGGGTCGTTTTTGTGGGTGTCTTGATGCAATGACTGCATTGTCATTCAGTAGTGGATTTGTGCGTAATAGTGTTAAGAAAACGACTGACTCGGGCTCGGGGGCCCTTGGCAAGAGGGGCCCGTTTGTCTGTCTTTAGCCCCCCCCCCCAACTAGGGTACATTTTCTTAAATTCATCGGTTTTAGCATTTTTCTCCCGTTTTAATTTTTCAACATCTTTGGTTTCTTTCGCGTGGAGGCTGGCACCTCCAGCGCCTCTGCTATTAAATGCTGTTAACTCTTCCGGACACACGTTACCATGGTCATTGATCATCATGTAGATAGTGCACACTGCACAGTCCATATGCTGATAACAGTAAATTGTCTTACAGTTTTGTCGAATGGTTTGGATTGTTCGTACCTGGTTGTATTTTATTACACAAGGATGCACTTCGGAACCGGATTTCAAATACATTTCTTTCTTGAGTTAAATTGATCAGTCGATCCGACAGATCTTCACAAAGCAATTCATTCTTACAACGACACGCACGCTAGTACCGTACCTTGCTTTACCATCAACATCTTCAATAGAAGGCTTGATCTCGCCTAAACTACATACAAAGCAATTCATTCTTACAACGACACGCATGCTAGTACCGTACCTTGCTTTACCATCAACATCTTCAATAGAAGGCTTGATCTCGCCTAAACTACATACATCTTATCAAGCCCTTCACGTAATGCCCTGTATATTTCGCCACTAAGTTCGATTGTCACAAGCCCAGCTTGGGAACCTATCAGATTCATCGGTCGTCGTGAATACCAAGTCTCGTGCTTTATAGCTAAAATGCCTACATGTGACAATCGAGTTGCAAAGTTCAAAGATCGATCAATGTCACGGTTGCTGTTTCCCACGAGTTTCTCAATTTAAAAAACCCTATTTGTTTATAGTGTGTTTGGTGCCACGAACTCTGATTGGACAATGCGAATTAGTCACTTGTAAAGACAACTAGCTCAAAGTTCGGGGAATTGCTTAGTATTCAAGCACGTATAACTCGCTAACGTTGCTTAAGGAGCATGTACCATCAAGTACTCTGGTACTCTAAGACAATTTGTAACAGACGTGATTTCAAGAATTTATTAACATCCTTCAGTGTTTGCTCGTTTTATTTGAAACAAATATTTGTTCGGTTTATTTTTGAAAAGATAAGCAAATTTAATTCCAATAAAGAATTGCCAATATTCAGATCAATTTCATCAATAATTAAAAGACCCTGGTAGACGACTGTCGTTCAATAATTGCAATCGAATTAATAAAAAATCACGCTTTATACACACTTAAAATAGGTGTGACATCGTTCTTTGGTGCTGGCCATTATTTCAAATAATGATACGTCCATCATTGTCTTCCGCCTTTTGAAAAAAGGGACTATGAAAATGGTTTTGTCCGTCCGTCACATTTTCTGCTCGGGATAAGCAGAGCGATAAGCAATTTGATTGGCCAAGAATTTGATACACAAGAACTCTCCATCTGGTTCAGCTAGAATGTTGAAACGTGGTGTAAGGTAAGGTCTTCGTAGTTCACCCGAGTCGACACCAGACCGTTCGCGTTTTGAATCGAGTTGGTCACATGACGGAGGAAAGGGTTCGGAATATTCTTATTCTTCGTCCTCTAACAGTTCCTGAATTAAAATAAGATTCCGAATGGCGGCAGCCATTGCGAAAAAATAAAACAAAATAAATAAAGGTGTCTCGCCATTTTGTTTTGATGTCATGTGACTGCTCAGACTACTCAGACCGTTCGGGATGTTACACCCGGTGCTTTGAGAAAAGAAAATCTTGATTCTATTTGATAGAGTATTGAAACTCACTGTATGGATTGATTGCACGATACTTTTGAAAAAAAAAGAAATGTGTGATTAATTAATAGGTGTTTTCTATTTATTTTAAGATTTCGGCGGGGGACACCAGCCGCACTGCACTGTTGGCTTGTTTTTACTACCCCAGGCGCAGATCCACTTTTAAACAAAACACTGTAAAACAACTTTCTATGAGAAAAGTATCACGGTCATGTGCTTTATCCTTTAACACGAGATGGTGAGACGTATGTTATATCACAAATAATATGCTTTGCATTCACCAATATTACCCATGCCGCTTTCCCCCCGATTATACTTGGAGCCATAATTGTCAAATTATCTGTGCTCCCGAGTATTGGAAAACCAGTGGCTGCCAGGCAGGATACCGCCACATTTTCGAGAGAACAAGCTCAAAAGAATGTGATTTTTCCTACAATCAAGGGTCATAATTCATGAAGTTACAATTCGATAAGCGCAAATATCGACAAGAACCAAGATCTTTGGGTTTTAAACATGCAAGACAAATTTCATCAAAATCAGATTAAAATTGTGACCAATACAGGGTCAACAACCATGATATACCATATTTTTACACTATTCACGTACAAGCGGCGACCATGTTGTCCGACAGTTTTAGTCTGATTTTCACGAAATTCGAAGTCAACCTTCATTATAGTGTAACGGTGATACAATCAAACGTTTTTTTTTAAATCGAAAAATAATTGTGACCTCCAGAGGGACCACAAGCTAAATAGTTGATTTTGCGAACAATCAGGGGCCATAATTCAGGAAGTTACAATCCGATGGGCGCAAATATCGCCGGGAACAAAGGTGTTTTCTATTTATTTTAAGATTTCGGCGGGGGACACCAGCCGCACTGCACTGTTGGCTTGTTTTTACTACCCCAGGTGCAGATCCACTTTTAAACAAAACACTGTAAAACAACTTTCTATGAGAAAAGTATCACGGTCATGTGCTTTATCCTTTAACACGAGATGGTGAGACGTATGTTATATCACAAATAATATGCTTTGCATTCACCAATAACACCCATGCCGCTTTCCCCCCGATTATACTTGGAGCCATAATTGTCAAATTATCTGTGCTCCCGAGTATTGGAAAACCAGTGGCTGCCAGGCAGGATACCGCCACATTTTCGAGAGAACAAGCTCAAAAGAATGTGATTTTTCCTACAATCAAGGGTCATAATTCATGAAGTTACAATTCGATAAGCGCAAATATCGACAAGAACCAAGATCTTTGGGTTTTAAACATGCAAGACAAATTTCATCAAAATCAGATTAAAATTGTGACCAATACAGGGTCAACAACCATGATATACCATATTTTTACACTATTCACGTACAAGCGGCGACCATGTTGTCCGACAGTTTTAGTCTGATTTTCACGAAATTCGAAGTCAACCTTCATTATAGTGTAACGGTGATACAATCAAACGTTTTTTTTTAAATCGAAAAATAATTGTGACCTCCAGAGGGACCACAAGCTAAATAGTTGATTTTGCGAACAATCAGGGGCCATAATTCAGGAAGTTACAATCCTATGGGCGCAAATATCGCCGGGAACAAAGGTCTTTGGGTAATAAACATGCATATCAAGTTTCATCAAAATCGGATTGAAATTGTTACCTCCACAGGGTCCACAGCCTTGTTATACCATATTTTTACACTATTAACGTACAAGTGGTGGCCATTTTGTCCGATTTTCATGAAATTCGAACTCAACCTTCATTAGGGCGTAACGGTGATATATTCAGATGGTCTTTCAAATCGGATAATAATTTTGACCTCCAGAGGAACCACAAACTAAAATAGGTGATTTTTCGTACAACCTGGGGCCATTATTCGGGAAGTTACCATCCGATATGCGCAAATATCAAAAGGAACCAAGATCTTTGGGTTATAAACATGCATTTCAGGTTCTATCACGTGATAGGTTTATAAAGGGACTGGGTGAGGAAGACTTCTCGCTGTTGAGCGAGACTTGGTCACCCAGTTCCTATGCACATATCGAGTAATGATAGGTTTATAAAGAGACTGGGTGATACAGACTTCTTTTGACCTTATTTCGGGCTACTTCCGGGCTGCCGAAGTTGGATATCGACAAGTGATAGCTTTTTAAGTTTGATTTGTTATTAATAACGCTGTAAAAGGACCAATTTAATTACATCGGAAGGTGAATAATGATCAAATAAAGTCTCGTTGGCAATAAAAATGACACGAAGTGTTAGAACTAGTGAGTATTGTGAGATGACAGCAGACGATATATCATAAACAAGTCATAATAAAGATGGCGTCTGACTTACCTTTATTATATACTAATACTATACTATTATAGTCAAGCAGTAGTAAGAAGTTTTATTTTAATCCCTTCGAGTGCCTGTTCTTGGAACTGAAGGCATCAAATCGTAGCTATAAACAAAGACATCAGTATATCTCAACGTCTTTAGCTACGTTCTCGTAGCTAGTATTTAGTATGTTTTACGGAAAATATAATATAAATATAATATAAACAAAAATGGCATCGGACACAGTCTTTCCGCCTCTGCCACGAAATATTGCCGAAACGATACAAATGAACCATTTTCGGAGACACATTTGGTGTCAATAACCAACTTAATATCTTTTTTGTCAGTCAAAGCAGTTAAACTTTTCACCTGATTGACAGTACTTCTTAATTAAATTTATCTCGTACCAATTTTTCAGTACTTGGCGCAGTCATTTTATACCCTTAAATATACGTATAGCAAAACCATTCTTATTGACTAGCGATGATGTAAGGTGTGCAAGCTCGATATACCACCAGGTGGCATTGCGCGGGAACTCCAAAATGAATTAGAGATCTTCCAAGTGTGAATAGAAGACATGGGCAAACACCCTCCTACAAAAATTGCTGGATCCGCTCCGGTAACCGCGTGATGTATTTCAATGAAATGCAGGTGATGGATAGCGTCTGTAATTTAAGTTGTTGAATGGTCTCGTGTAAGATTGCGTTATATATAGATATGTGGTTTCATACCTGTTGTCTACTTTAAGGGAGTGGGGTAGGATGGCTAGCACTTGCGCACGTTGTAGCACAAGTTCTGTCACCGAGTCAACTGGTGTGGTTTTGATTCCACGGTTGTACGTGACAATGAGTAGGGTCGCATTTTCTCCTGGTCCTCCAACTGATTAAGACCCCTACACACAAGCAAATTATTGAAAGAAAATTGAACCTCGTGGGTTTCTCTCCTTCCCCCAACTACTAAAGGCCCCTATGCGGAAGCGAATTATTGAAAGAAAAATTGAACCATGTTAGTCCCGAATTGACCTAGTTTGTGTCGAGTGGAGGTTAAATCTCCGCCCCCTCTCTCGCTCTCGTAAGGTTCCAAAGGTTGTTTTCACCAATTAATATGTCGTTTTAACTAATTAATATTTTTTAACAAATTATTATTTCATTTTAACGAATTAGTATAGCATTGGGAAGCAGCTCGGGATGATATCAATATATAAGGTATTTATTTACATTGCCATGCATAAAATAATACCAAATTCCGTTTAATTTTCAAGCAGTTGTTTAAAAACAAAATAATAATATCTATGTGAAGGAGTGTTAAAAGGGGTCATCAATTTTCATCCATGTTTATAACCGAAAATCTTGGTTCCGCTCAGTAATAATATCAGATAGTACTTTCCTTGATTATGCCAACTGATTGTACGAAAAATCGCGTTTTAACCTTTTGTCCCTCTAGAGGGACATGTATGTTAATAACCCAAATAACCCGGTCCCATGTGATATTCGCGAATGATCGGGCCGTTTCGTTGTGCATTAAGGTCCCTGATTGTAAAAAAAACAAACCCAAATCACATTAATTCTTTTTTTTAGCTCGTTCCCTCTCCATCTCTTGCAAAATGTAGGTGTATCTTGCATGACAACGGCTTGTTTTCTTTGACTATCCGCCATGCTGGCGAACAAACGTCCTAGCCATTAAGCTTGTATGTGTGAGCAAAGTAATAAATTTTAATTCCTTTCAGTGTTAAAGATGCGTTCCCAGAAAAGCATTTATCGGGTGGTTACGTCCGATAAAAGTATGACAATTTTTGTATATATGGAAAGTACAAATACCCAATCTTACTCGAAAAATTCCTTGAAAAACGCTCATGGAAGGCATACAGGACAAAAATGTAAGGGTTCCCCCAATCGACAGCCCGACGATTAGTAATGTCTGCTCGGGTGATGTTGAAGGCTGCACGCGGAAGTTTTGCCGCTTGATGTACACATCGATAAAATAACATAGAAACGTAAATAAATATACAGTTTATAGTGGTTGCCGTAAACTATAACAATTTATGGCTATACTATTAAGATAGACCCTTTTTTGTTCAGTAATTGCGATAGAATAAATTAGTGGTTGTCATGCAAGATACGCTCTCAAGGGTTCATTTCTTCTTACTGTTTTTTGAAAAAAAGTTGAATTTTAATTTAATGCTCGTAAAAAACGAATTCACACTAGATCGTTTGGGACTGAACATATTTTTTAATTTTCATCTACATTTGACAAAATAATGGGATCTTGAGAGTCCACAACCTTGGTATAACATGCTTTTACGCTATTTGCGAAAAGGGGAGTTACAATGTTTGTGTGATTTACGCCAATATCGACAGAATTCGAGAAAGATATTGTGACTAGTACAGTGTCCTAAATCTATAAACGTGTGCCATTAGATATAAAGATATATTTAAAGATTCACCAAAATCAGATGCAAATTGTGAAAGCTCTTGAGGGGACAGAACTTAAAGCCCCAATAACACTCTTGTTGTAACTAAATAATATGTCCCAATCTCCATTCTGGTCAACAAATCGTATTATTTTACAATATTCCAATTAATTGATGATATAAATTTCATCTTAACACACCTATTTTAAAACATTGGAAAAGTTCTACTAATTGATTTGAAAAGTCTAACGTAAACCTTTTCAAATGTGACTTTGATTTAAAATATTTTCGAACCCTCCGGACAAGTAAAATAGGTCGTAATGGATAATTTACACAACAGGTAGGACACTTAAACATCTAGTACTTAGAATTAGGCTATTATTTATTTTATGGGGCTGCCAAGCCAGCAAGAGTGTTATTGTCCCTTTAAGTATTACATGCCTTTACACTATTAGCGTATGGGCGATAATCTACAAAGTTATTCCGAAAAGAACCGAAATCTATAGGATATAAATCTATATTTCAAGTTGCGCCAAAACGGAATAACAATTATGAGCTGTAGTGTGTTCACAAACACGTGTGAACGGAGGTCCAAACAGTGGCAACGATATGGCACATCCACATGAAAATGTGGACGTATAAAAAGTAAGCACGGGATTTTTATTTACCATGTCTGTAACGTTGACCTTTCAGAAAATAATGCTAACATCAATAATTCAAAGTGGATTGTGATATGAATTTATCAAATTCCAGAGGTTAAACTGAATATTCTGTATTTGAAAATATGTTCACTCTTCACGGTGTCGGGTCCAATCTGTAAAAAGATTGTGTCACTTTACCTTTAAGATAATTAATTGTTTGGACTCAAAACATTTGAAGTTGACTGGATACACACACACACACACATCTTCCCTGTAAGAAAATAATAGATAATATAAGTGTTTATTCTCTGAAGTAAAACTATAGATCTGTAATGTACATCACCTTCTCCTGTATATAAGTGTCCACACCCAAATACATAATTTAAACTGTAACAGTGACCTATTACTTTTTATGTTTATTATTGGAACTTAAGAAATAATTCATCAGTAGTAACTGGATAGTGCAATGAACTATAACACATATTTATGGTAAACAATTACTTATTTATCAATAATTAATTTTAAACCAATAAAATAACTGGGCTTAAAGATAAATTAGTTAAGAGTTTAGTAAAGAGTTGGCCATTCTTGCTATAATAATTCAAAAACAGATGATAAAAAAAGAAAATATTGAAAATTTCAGTCAAATTATTTTATTCTGAACGGAGTTATCAGTGTTGGAAATTTGGACAAGAAATGGGTACAATTTGCTGCGACACCTTAACGACAATTGTCGATCGTTTGATTGACAGACGATAACTCCACCCACATATTCTTGATTATCCAGTATTGTGCTCAATAGTAATAGTACTCTCGCTTGACAGGCCTTTCAGCGTCAGTTTCCGGTAGCCCACGTCACCGAATAACAGTAAACGTTGTCTTGGTCAGCCATTTCTGATTTAATTATATAGAAGGACGACTGTTTAAATCCGAGCTGTATCTAAGCCGTCCGTCGGTCTACAGAGTTAATTTTGTGCTTGTTGTCTAAATGAAGGTCTAATTAATCATTTTTAAAACATCTGAAGCCTAAATAAAGACTTTCAATATGTTGATTTAGCTCTTGCATAATGCATGTTTAACTGTTATTTTTAAGGCACTAAAAACTACAATCGGCATACAGGGAAATTTGGCCCGGGTACCGACCTTATGCTTACTCTTATCTAATGCCAATGGATCTTTAACATGCACGCCAGTGTATACACTAGACATCTTTTTTTTTATCCCATCCCAGTTGTCCTTGTCAGACCCTCTGTCGTGCACCACTGATAAGGGGAACCATGCTGGAAAATCCCGATGAACTTTTTCGGTTTTTGGAAGCCAGCGTCTTACCAGCTTAGCCAACGTGAACCCCGCCATGGTAACCGCTTATTTATTATTTTCATTTTATTACAACATTCAAAGCGCGAAATAATGATGCTAACATGTGATATTACAATTTATGCTTTGCGTCAATGAAATTGGATCAGTGTGTATGTATGCCTGCGTAATTTGGAGACGATGCTGGCATCATCGAATATGTCTTTAGGTAAAATTTGAGTTGCTGTGTTTTGTCGAAGTGACCTCTGGTTACTCCAGGTGTCATAAACCTCAAAGTTTTTCGTTTAATTATACCTATCAAACCCAAACGCCGCTGTAATAACCGCAAAATTCTGTTCCAAAATATGACTGGTCAACAATCGGACCAACAACCAATACATTACATTAGTGTTTAAATAGAGCTCCGGGTAGAAAAGACGCACTCCCCCAAAAGTTCAAGTATCAGAAACCAATCCAGCAATAGCCATAGAGGGATTAAAACACCATGAATTTTTCAAACGCTTTCTAGGACGGGGAGACACCCCCCCCCCCTCTCCCACAAACAAAAAGCTACAGTGGCCTGTATAAAATTACTGGATCCGCCCAAAAATACTTGAAGTTAACTTATCTTTGTTCTTCTTTAGGACCTTTTTACTTTCTTGTATTTAAACTGTATTTTGATAGAAAAAACCCAATCACTTCCAAGGTTGCTGTGTTATTGATAATATTGACAATCACTAGTGGTAAACTTACGATGCGCGAGAACAAGTCACTTGATATTTTATATAATTCGATGAAACTTGTTGGGGATGATAAAGATGTTACATGAGAAAGATGTTATAGGGTTTTTGAGATTAGTATGTATTTAAGACTGTTTATATCTCCTTTTCTATCTGAAAACACTGGTGATGATCTGTTTTTTTGGCAATATCGTTATATCTATCGAAGGTATATTGTAACCAAGGCTACGTATTAATAATTAAATAAAGACAACATTGTTTGACAATAGGTTGAAAAGTGCTTTAATTCTTTTATTTTACACCCCATAATAGTCTTAGACATGACGTAGTAGTAAAGAGGGGGGTGTCGAATGTTAATGATTGCACATTGGGTCACAATATCCGTCGAGTGGCGGAGTGGTTTCGATTCCCAACCTCGCGGGTTTCTCTCCTTCCCCCAACTACTAAAAGCCCCTATGCGGAAGCGAATTATTGAAAGAAAAATTGAACCATGTTAGTCCCGAAATGACCTAGTTTGTGTTGAGTGGATGTTAAACCCCACCCTCTCTCGTAAGTAGTAATATTAACCCATGTTAGTCCCGAAGTGACCCAGTTTCTGTCGAATGGACGTTAAAACCCACCCCTCTCTCATAAGTATAGTAAAATTGAACCATGCTAGTCCCCACATGGCGTAGTTTATGTCGAGAGGACCATATACTCCATCCCTCTCCCTTATGTAGAACTGAACCATAATAGTCCCAAAATGACCTTGTTTGTATCGAGCGAACTTTAAACCCCATGTAACTGTGAACCCGTTTAGCCAATTAAGACTGCAATCCGGAGTAAGTTGTGTGCGGAAGACAATAATCATAACTTCATGAAGTGGATGAAAAACATATTTGCTGAAAAAAATGATAAACCACTCGACATCCACATATTGTAATCTATAACTGTGAACTATTATTATTGGTGTGTACGACAGAATATCAATTAATGATTCTATTTAAATAAAAAAAAAGTTTTTTTGTGCGCAAAAACGTGCTGTGTCTGCGTATTGTTTATTTCTGCCCTCTCTTTTACCACAGAAACCATTTCTTGGCGAATTCCTGCCAGTTTTATTACAGATAATTATGTTCAGAATGTTATGCATCTTTCTGAATTTAATTATTTACTTCAGATGTATTTCAGGTAAGCCATTTGACTCTTTCTATTCATTGCAGATGCATATTGGATGATTCGTCCATCGATCACCAAGTATCAAGTACCTGGGTGTGACTCTGGATTAAGAGTTAACACTCAATCAGCACATTAAACAGAAATGTAAAACCGCGATGTATGGGATCCATAGAATTAAGTCTATCAGTCTGTCAACCTTTACCAAAGATGCTGCAGAGACACCGGCACTAGCAATTGTAATTTCACATTTCGATTATGCCAACACCATCTTCATTCTCCTCCACAGACATTCTATGTGTCTACATAGCTTGTAAAGCGCTGTTGATGATTTTTATCCTAAAACGCGCTATACCAAATTAAATATTTGTATTTGTATATTAATTTTTCATATTCGTTGGGGGATGGCCGAATGGTTAGCACGTGCGCGCTGTATCATACGGTCTGTCCTTCAGTCAGTAAGCTCGCCTGTCCAACCTCGTGCGTTTTATCCAGGTCCTTCCACTGCTTAAGACCCCTACGCGAATTATTGAAATAAAATTTAACCATGTGTTAGTCCCAAAATGACAGTTTGTGTCGAGTGGACGTTAAACCCATCTCTCCCTCCCCCCTCTCTCTCTCTCTCTAACATATTTGAAGCGTTTTGTATTTGTTTTAGAAGATTGTCCCACAGCACAATTGTGGGGGTTAAAATAAAGTGAAACGAGATTTAACAACCTTTACGTAATGAATGGGCTAAAGAAGACGGGGTTGGGGAAAAAAGGAGCTTTTACAATAATTATTAATAGCGGCAATATATTGTTATTCGGCTTCTTTCCATGAACCGGAAAAAATGCTCGAGATATTATGGGTGGTACAAAAAGACCTAAAAAAGGATGGGGTATTTTGTTAATTATATGTACTTAAGAATATGTTTATGTCCCATAGGACGTCAATGTAGTCAGATCAGGATTAATTAGACACTGATATTGTAAGCTGCGGAGACAGCTAATCCAACTATTAACAATAGATATAATGGTATATATTAGTATAGTATTCCCACTGAAATTACTTAATTTGTTAAACTGCAATTAAAGGGCCAGTTGTAGCGTTTTCTAGATAGCACTGTTTTTAGAGGTAAAAACTTTACTTTCCATTTGTCAACCATATTTTGTTAATCAAACTTAAATCTCGTTTTAAATATATTTTCACACTTACGCATGTTTTCAACGCCTGCAAATAAACGTATTTTATTCTTGATATTTTCAGTAATATTATTGATGTGTATAAGTAAAGAGAAGTGGACCTACTGTTATACTGACGACTGATTTATTCTCTATTTGTCAAGTAATTTTCTATAATAATTAAAGAGTTTACCTTGAATGCCAATACCACTAGTCTATAAATCAAACTTTACGGGGACATGAGGTCGAAACGTTGGTTTATATGACAAGACATGTTCACTTTTACGGATTTAGTATATAATTTGATGAGCACATTGTAAATTAATGTCCAAGACCATTTCAGTAAACTTAATAGTGATATAGACCTACAGCTCAATCTCTTTTGTTTTGCTAGCTGCACTGTTAAAAATATTTTGGTTATTTTACCCTAAAACTACGGGCAGCAAAAGTTGCCCCTAAAACATAGGTAAAATTACATCATTAGTTATTCAACATTTTACTGTAGAAATACATATATGTTAATTTACATTTTTTGTAAAAATACATCGCAATGTTAATTTACATTTTTTGTAAAAATACATCGCAATGTTAATTTAAATTTCTTGTAAAAATACATCACACTGTTAATTTACACTTTTGTTTAAAATACTAAATAAACGTAGTGGTAATTTTACATGCAGGATACGAAGAGTTAGCAACCGGGAGCTAAAATGTTTAGTAATAACATTACTTCAATTTATATTGAATATCAAAAATCCTGTTTGGTAGACGAGAGCGTGGTTCGGGGCTTTCAGATGCAAGCTCGTGGTACTATCTATTTGCAGGCATCATAACCCTGCTTTACAGACAGTCCAACTAACACTGGCCAATCGGTTAAATTAACCGTCTTCAAGCGAACTTGAAAAAGAGAAAATACAACCTACGGCAAGAAATTCAAAACATTTTTTTTATATACGTTTAAGAAAATACTTACAAACTGATTAACGTAAGATAAATATCAATACACTTTATAAATCTTATAAATGATGGAAACTAGATTTATATGCCATGCAATATACCCAAATTTACAAAATGTGATTTTCCATATTATGGTTAATAAATTGAAATGAATACCGTAAAAGATAATTATTAGGAATGTTTCGTTGCTATGTGGAGTACTAAAATAAAATAAGAGATAGTAAATTTACCGATTACGATAAGTAAATTTACAAAATAACGTGAATAAACGTAAATCGGTAAAATTACACACTGGCTATGTTATTTTACGTTCACTATTGAAATATTACATAATAAGCATGTATTTTTACCGAATTTTGAAGGTGCCTTTTGAATATTGATAAATATTCCTAACATTTTCAGGTAAAAACAACCATTTTAACTGCTGTAATTTTACTTATAGTTCTTACTTACTTAACAACCATTTTAACTGCTGTAATTTTACTTTCTTACTTAAAAGTAAATTACATAATAATGTGAATAAACGTAAAATCTGCTTCGTTACTTTCAGTTCAATTTTATTACATTAAATGTAAGAATGTATTTTTACCGGATTTTGAATATGTCTTTTATTTCATCGCCGCTTATTGTCAAAAAGACATGAAACTCGATAAACATACACGAAACTTGGTAACAATACATCAGACTTGGTAAAAGTAGTGTATTATGTTGTAAAATATACCGACAATTGAGGTACAAAAACCACCTGTACTACTGTTATTTTACGTAACCTTGAGGTAGAAAAACCTCTTGTACTACTGTAATTTTACATAACTTTCTGACAGTGTACCTGATGGTTGTCGTAACATCATTTGCTATTTGGTTGTGGACTTCAACGATCACTGTCAATTGGTTGTTTTTGAGAAGAAATGTTAACAAAAATATTTAAATTTTTGATTTCATCACTATTGAATAAAACAATTTGGTCTTCGGTACATCTTACAATAGTTGGAATACACTGTACATTACTGTATTTTGACGTTACGTTTGTAAAATGAATTATTTCTGGGTAAAATTACCTGTGTTATATGTTTTTTTTACGACTATTTGTACTATCACTCCTATTTTAGTGTAATAAAACATACATATGTAAAATAACATACAACTACGTAAATATTTTACCACATTTTTATGGTGAATTAACATTTATTTCTAACAGTGTGTAAGTCTTGATAAGCAAACGAGGGGGTTGAATGGCCGAATGGTTAGCACATGCGTACTGTATCATAAAGTCTGTCTTTAGTCAAGTGGCGTGGTTTGATATCCACGGTTGTACGTGACAAGGAGTAGGGTCGCCTGCCTAACCTCGTGGGTTGTCTCCGGGTGCTCCCACTGCTAAAGACCCCTACGCGCAAGCGAATTATTGAAATAAAATTAAACCATTTGTTAGTCGCGAAATTACCTAGTTTGGGTCGAGTGGACGTTAAACGCTATTTCTCTTGATAAGAAAAAATATTCTGAGTGACTTCGTACGAAGCACAAATTGTAGTTTTAATCACATAAACTTAGTATGTTACTTATTAAGTACGGTACATATAAAAATTCAACATTTTCGGATCTCAAACTACCAGCACAAGTCTGAGAGTTAATATTCGTGTACAAATATTATTTGCACAAACAAGATGCAAGACAATGTCGTCAATGAAATATTTTGTGAGATTGTTGAGGAGTTCCGAATTCTAAACTTGCTTGGGTTGTTTATAAAAAATTACTCAGAATGATTTTACAGGTAGCACTGATAACTTTCACGCTGATCACGAAAGGCGTACATATGGGACGTAGCAACTCAAATTTGATCCCTGGCTTCAATCTCAGACACCTTCATCTGGCAAAGGTCAGCACCCTTCATGTTCAATCCGTATTCCACCCCAGTCACTTACTTAATCTTCTGATACGTCTACATGACAAATTATTTGCAAACAGCCCACAGGTATGTCTGCCAAAGATCTCTTGCTCCCTTCCATAATGTTCCCTCAAGCGGTCATGATATTTATTCAATTTTAAAAACCGTTCAAATATATCACCATTTCAACCAATACATTTTCGTAAAATCAGATCGCTCCTTGGACGTCAATAGTGCAAAAATATATAATACCACCGTTGTGGGCCCGATAGAGGTGTCAATTTTTGTTCGATTTTAATAAAATGCACATCATTGCCCCTGATTGTTCGAAAAACTCACATTTTTAGCTTGTGGATCCCCTGTAGGTCCCAATTGCTATCCAATTTTAAAAGCCGTTTAAAGGCTAATATTGGTGTCAGTCGTTATCACATATGTGATAGAATGGTTTAAACACATCCCAAATATAATTGTAGCACATAGATCATTGCTACGATAGTAATAAAGGTATAATATTTTCCGATTGTTAAAACCTCTTTTACTCATCTATCATAGTAATGATCTCTGCGTTATAATTATATTTTGAAGTGTTTAACCAGTTCTATCACATATGTGATGATTACTGACACCAATATTTCCCTTTAAATATATCACCGTTGGACCATTTGTAGCACCATGAGTCTTCTGTCTGACGTGGAGAGCGGGTGTTGTCGGTCCGGTCGCCACATCCTACGTACGACCCATGCATCTTGTTTTTGCTACATATTACCGTTAGCCTTGTGATCGTTTAGGATTTATCTCGGATCGTCTTTTCTTCTCCTTCACGTTGTGTGTTTCTTCTTACTGGTTTCTTAAGACGTTTGTCTTCTTCAGTTATAACAATGCAACAGTTCATTTTACCTTTTATGTAGCACAGGTATACATACAAGCATAGTGCATATTACAATTATAGTCAATACTAACTAAACTCTTCTCAACCTAGACAGGACTCGTAGATGGTAACCCTCTAGAATCTAATCGAAGTCTGATTTAATGACATAATATAGTTTCCTTTATAGCCGCAAGATTATCACGCAGACCCATGCGTGTTCATGACCATGAACCTGTGCAATCGACGTAATGATTGGTTAAATTAAGCCGAATGATGCAATAGGAATATCTCGACCCACATGTATTGTGTTGAAAGATATAACCAGTATGTTATGGTTCTATACCCTTTTTTATCTAACAATATGTCAATCAAATTTTAGTTGATATCAGTACACACCTGCATATATGTGAATACTAGTATGTTAGAAACATAAAACTATATCTTATCTCCTCATTCCGTGTCTATAATCTTTAAAAACAATGTCAAGACGACTATATTGCTACACATTGTGACGGTTGAAATAGAATTCCGGGAAAATCTTACGAAACATCGCATTTGTTATTAAGCTTGATTTCTACCCATATCTAGCACAATATTTTGATGTATCCTGCCTCGCAACCGCTAGTTTAAAGCCCGAATCCCGAATTTCATAGAATCTGAAAATTACAAGTTCGTGTACGTGTGAAATTTAAACGCCAAAATACAGAGGAATTGTGTATTTACCTTGTCTGAAAGGTTCAGTTCAAAATATTGAGTCGTTTGGACGTGAACGTCAAAATCGCACCAAAATCGCTCATCCGGACACTAGCATTTTTAAATAGTTCGGGTCGTTCCACTTGATAAAAGCGACTACATTCGATACCTATTGTACACTCCATAAATAGAGAGCTTGGATTTAGTCTGATTGTAAGCGGTAAGCGATAATACGAGGGAAGAAATCTGATTGGCTGTTTATTTTTACACAGCCAATCGTTATAGTTTACTGGTACATCCGGCAAAAATGTGAATCAATCGGGTAGAAATGAAAGTTGCGAGTTTCATATTGATCAATCCATCATGGGTAACCATCCAAAGCGTAAAAGACAGCGAGCGGTGACAGATTCTGCAAAGAAAAGAAGAAAGAGAGAGTATATGCAACGTTAAAGAGAACAGAAAAAAGACGAATGTGTGTAAATATGCGGCGAGATAACCAGATGGAATGATTTCAAAACCGGTTTTGACTGCAATGAATGAATGATGACGAAGAAGTTGCCAATGTTACTTCATTTTTTGACCGGTAAGCAAACATTTTTTATTTATCTCGATCAATTTATTTTCAGGAGTAGGCCTATTTACAAAAAATCCAATCAGAGAGGAATCAAACAGGCCTGCTGGCAGTCAAGATCGCCTATATAATATATCTGAAGTGTATGCAATGTTAATTGGAGGAATTATTAGTAAATTATAGTAGGCCTACTGATCATAAATAACAAAAACAAAAATACTCTATCTTCGGATCTTCTATTTTTGTCAGAGACGTATGTAATACCTCACAGCTTTTGTTTTGAACGATTTATTTATTTTATTTTATTAGTAATATTACGTATGGGCTAGTAAGCGTCAATTAGTTTTATCTTTGTTGTGACTAAAAAGGGCCAAGATTATTTTCGATTTATTATTCTGATGCGTGGTTGTTTCAATGATTCCATTTTTAATTATTCCAGATGCTTTCACAGACCTAGTGAGTTTGGTGTCAGTCCCAATGCAGCCCAAAGCTTGCACCAGCACCTCTTCCACACGATTGATCGGTAAAAGACAAAGTTACAGGTAATTACAACCAGTACAGACCCGCATAACTCCTTTGTATTTCAAACCAGTAGTTATTTATGATTTTCACTTTCTTTTCAAGTTCGAGGTTTGTGGTCTACCATTGAGTCAAATGGCATTCTTTAGATTCTGCGGTTGTAGGTGACACTGAGTAGGGTTGTCTGTCCAACCTTGTGAATTTTTTCCGGGTACTCCAGTTTCCTACAAGACCCCTACACACAAGCAAATCATTGAATTAACATTTAACCATATGTTAGTCCCGAAATGATCTTGTTTGTGTTGAGTAGACATTAAACCCCAATTCCATTCCCCCCTTTTTCACATTCCTACTACAAAATGTACTGTTTTAAAATAAAATGAATGATGTTCGATAGCAATAATAATTTATTTGACATTATTTTGCAGTCCACCTTTATACCGTGTAAGATGTTTGTTGGCAGCTGTAGATTTTAATTCCCATGCAAATCGAGAACCCCAAAAAGGAGCTGACAGAAACATAAGGTTAGTTTTCCCCTTAATTATGTAATAGCATTCAATAATATCTAATAAATGACCCACCCCACAGACATGTAAGAAATTAATTGGTCTGTTAGTACCATTGATCAAATGTGTTTATAAAGTATAAGAAAAACGTCCTGGTTCTCATATCAGCCATACAGGATGGGGGGGGGGGAATTACAGATAATCAAAATTTCCCATATATAACACTGTATGAAATTTCCATACGCCAAAAGTGAAGGCCCCTTCTCCTGTAACCTTTTTAATTTATATTTCAGATACAGCAACAGCCGTGCCTATAATGCCACCATGCAAAGACATACGAGTATATTACCACATTAATTAAACGGATAGTCTTAAGCCACACTCAATCTGGAACAGCAATTCCTGCCCGAGTGGATATAGCCCCTCTGATCCCAGGATAATTCGTAGAACCCTTGCGCGTGAAGAGACAGACCACACGATTTTAAGAATATCAGACCAAAATTAAGGAAACAATATCAAAACAGGAATGTGTTTAATTACACCAGTGTTTATTGACTAATATGATTATGTCCATTTGTCTGCCTTGTACCCTGTATTTGGCCGTTTATGTCAGGATACCTCTTCCTTACTTTACAGACTATGCAGCTTGGTATTACTTGTCGGTTATTTCTTCCAAGTCGACCATGCCTCCAGTAAATTAACTGACGATAGGCAGCATGATGAAAACTTTTCTGTTCATTGGCATCTGGCATCCTAAAAAAAATGTCATTTCTTGTTTGTAATGCGATCTGCAGTACTCCCTCGTCTAAACAATACTGATCAATTTCCTGAAAGTACATGTAAAATGTAAATATGTAAAAATATATTATAGTGTTATTAGAACTATTAGTTGTTTATTGTCAAATGTTATTTTTTGTATTTTGTAAACAGTTTGTCCTGAATGTAAATATTTAAGAGTACCTGATTAACTAACCAGTTGTTGATGTCATAATTATTTGGTTGTCATAAACTCACAACATAAGGAAATACTTCATTCACTGATATTTCAATTTACATGCATGAAATGTAAGATTTTATAAATCACTTACAGGTCTTCGAGATAGGCAATTTTGAGCCAAAGGTGTACAACATAGTTTCTCCCTGTCTGTTGGCATTTCCTGGTAATTATTACAGGTACACCAGTCAGGATTTGTTGTCGGTGGTGGTGGTGATGTGAATGTTGTGTCTCTAGCTAGAATAGCCAATCTGTCGCAAACATCAAATATCAAGCCTGGTTGCCTTTCTGTTAAGCCAACCAGCAATTACATTCTCCTTTTATCACCCAATTGTGATATTAACATCTGTAAATATTAAAAATAATCATGATGTAATGTCATAATTTTTTGTAGTTTTGCAATAAATAAGCTCACATGACAGTCAAAAAATTGCTTGATTTTGTTTTTATACGATATTTGCCTGCCATGTAAATTATATGACTTGTCATCATTTGACACTCGAAAGAAATCATTCCTGGTTTGTAACCTGAGCTACACAACCCTGTCATACAGTAAGCATAATACAGCATAAGGGTAGTAAATAAACAACGGTTATCTACAGTAAGCATAATACAGCATAGGGGTAGTAAATAACAGTTATTTATACCTCCAGTCCATCAATTCTCTCAGATCTCAACCTTGTCACCCTTTCTTCTGATTTCTCTGTAACCCCTGTAGCATCTCTTGGACGCCTCACAACACGTTTGTGCCCAGTTTTCCTACGCATTGGTGGGGGAAAAGGGTCTGTTGATGGATCAGTTGTAGCTTGTTCTGGTGTTGGCAAATCCGGCAAGCTTTCAATATCATCAGAACTTGATAGTGGTGTGGGTTAATTTCTTGATGTCTCGCTTACTCGACATATGATGCAGAAAAAATCAATAGCTTTTCCTCCTTTAGCTGCCTCTACATAGCTTTTTCTAGACAATTCTGAAGAAAACGAAGATTCAAAACTCATGAAAACATCAATAAAAATAACTGAAGGATATTTTCATTTGGTTTATAAATTAGTCATTTTTTTCTTTGAATTTAAATCTAATATACAGCTACTCTAGATCTTTATTCATTGATAGTTTTTGGATTGTTCTAAAAATTACACATAGAAAGATACCTACTTGTACTACAAGTCCTGTGTGTCCACTTTACACACTTCTCAACCATTTTAAATGACAATTTTTCAACTGACAAAAATTATCATCATTCCTTTTATTGGGGCTACCAGCTAATCACTAGAAGCCATCCCCTCCAATTATCTCTTCCAAATTACAAAGAAGCCATTTAGCATCTATTTGATTAAACGAAAATATAAAAACAGCAGCCCATCGTTAAGCTTGATCAAAGAATCACCCACAAGGAATCCGCCATCATGGTTGTTGTAGCAAATTGATTGACGTTTGTCATAACGTGACGCCGAAACTTAGAAATAAAAGTGAAATATTTCAGGAGACATGAAACATGATCTCTTATAATTCCACGCCATATTCATATGATGTTTAGTTGTGGTTATGTCTATTATATCCATATTTAACACAGAAATGACGAATACAGTAACAAAAAACTATGAAACGTAATCAAACCAGCCATGGACGGCTAAAACTCATTCGACACATGATTAGAAAAAAACAAATTGAAAGTAACGCGGAAATGCCACTGCGCATACTCAGCATATAGTCGCGTATTATCCAGTCACTTTTTTAGGATGCAACCAAGACGCCGGTCTTCAAACACAGAGAAATACCGACGATTGGAAATTTTTTGAAAACGTATCACAACGCTTGCGGAAGTTGCTAGGGGCTAAGTTAGAAGTTATTAAGGGCCTTTCATACAAAATTAAGCAGTTTTAACCCCTAAAATGTAACTGGGATTATTCCTTTAAGCATGTAATTATTACTACTGAAAATTTGTTATAGTGAAAAACCAAAACATAGTTTAAATCAAATTAATACCCTGTGATATCTGCCAACCATAAAACGTTTTTGATTTATATTTCAGGTCTAGAGATAGATCACTGGGGAACGCATTTTGTACTGTCGTTCCTTAAAAACTACGACAGTCCAATAGAAAATGTAGTTGTCATAACAACGAGAGAGAAAACTGATGTTCGTGTTTCGTCATTTGAGACTGCTGGCCAGATTTTGGAATTTTCCCTTGATGCATTGCAATCGCACCGTATTAACTTTGCAGAAAAGACGATGATAACGACATTTTACAGAGTGTTAGAGAAGAAGGCAGTCTTGATAGAAAGCTCCACCAAAATATCTGTGTACGGATTTAGCTATTCAACAACACATAATTCTGCTGATGGTTTTCTGGTTTTACCAATTCCATCTCTAGGTCTGGAGTATATGGCGGTAAATCTGGATGATGGAGGTCTGTGCATAATGTAGCCCAATTCGTAAAAATGAGTTTATTTTTATTTCAACAATTGATTTTTTTAGGAAAAGGGAGAACCTTGAGAAAACCCACTTGGCAACCTCCTCTTTCTCACATATTGATTTTAAAAAAAACCTACGTGCACTTAAACTGTCAGTTGATCGAAAGACAGTTTTGTTTTTTCTGACGATCAAAATTCTTTTCGATCTGGCTGTTTGATTCGATCTGATATTTTATATGAAAGATGCTGTGTGGGAATCCATAACCGGTTGATGATAAATGCTTATCAACGAATAAAATAAAACCAAGTACGAACAATCCAAACAACAGCGGATGTTTACAAGTAAACGTGAATCAATGCATGGTTACAAAAGCAACAGTGAAACTTGATTTAAAAAAATGCATATGGAAAGCGATCAATTTCGATTAATTTATATTTCGTTCATTTGGACCATAATGTACTGTTGCACTAGCACCAAATGTGGATAATGTATTCAAATTATGGATCGTGTTCTGTTATTCCCGGAAAACGCTAGATCCTACGCATTTTAGCACATATTATGACGTCATATATAGATTGTAGGTTAGGTTAAGGGCTAGGACCTGTAGATTTCGTCAAAGTCTCGCGATGTAAACAGGGCTAGCTCTAGCCCTAATCCTGGGCCAAGCCTAACCCTTAACCCTAACCAAAGCCGTATATTGATAAAGTTGCGACAACTGTGAAGCCAGGAAATTCACATGACGTCATGAAAATATGACGTTATGTGTAAAAAGACGCCATCTTGGGTCCCAAGTACCTACGCACTATCTATTTAAATGATATGCCCTATTTTATTGTTGTGTCGCAATTGGCTGCCCAGACATACAAGGTGTGGATAGATATGTCATAGATTTCTGCGAAAAAGATTCTATTGAAGATAAAACATATATTTTTAAAACGAAAAGTAGCCTATAGCTGAACATACTATCATTATTATTATACAACGCAAAGAGTATATTATTGTTTTATAACTTACTCATAAGAAAATAAAATAGAAGATCACCAGATAAGAGCACTATGTATTAAATGAATTTAAAAATCAGATTCATCTGAACAATTCTGAATAGGCTAAATAGGGCAAGTTCACCTTGATGTTGACAAATACGTAAGACTATATGAAATAAGATATTTTTATGATATGATTCAACTATATAAATGGTATGCAACAAGATGGCATTGTACGTCTTATGTTGAGCTGAATAAATTATGGTTTTTACCATCTATTTACAATCTGTTCCACAGAGAATTACTTACGCATTAACTGTGTAACAGATGAGTGTAAACAACACGTGCTTTGACTGCACACGGAACTAGTCATTGGCTCAACGGCTCGTGTAATGTTTACGTAACACCTAACTGCTTCGGGCAAAAGGATGCATTTTACTAATTTTAATACCCATTTACACTAAATAGGAAATATTTTTTAACTTCAAATACTTCAAACGTCCTTATTTATTTTTCTTTTACCTCAAAAAAATGTTTGAGAATTTAATTTGTCTGAGTAAAAAAGTTAATATGCCGTACTTATTAAGCCTCGTCGATGTCATGCTTATCAGTGATTGTACTGTCTTGTCCGCAGATTTATCTTTAAGATTTTCTTGGGTTTGCGTGTAGTGCGATCCTGCTGTACTAACCATTTTTGTCATTAAAACATCTATGGGTGGTTAACAGTGTGTACCTAGAATTTTCTACACCAAGTCTATTGCATCCAGATATTTAAAGCGCGTTAACAATATATTCATATAAGAGTAACTATATATATCATTTCTGGGTAAACATATCGTAGGCTACATTTCATATTTACAAAACTATGGTTTATCCCAACTACAGGGTACATCATGTTATGGAGACTACCTGGTAGATCATGGCTTAGAGACTGTCCGAACTACAGGATACATCATGGGTTAGAGTCTCAGTGTCATGGTTTAGAGACTCTACCCGAACTACAGTTTAGATTCCCACGACCCCAGATCCGTCCTGGTAGCTGTGTTTGAGGAATTTAAAAAGAAATTATTTATCCTCCCACCACCGAAAGACACTGATTACGAGATATCGCTCTCCGATAATCTCCGGAGAAAGCGACGCCGTATTGAATTATGTTAATTACGTCATTTTTTCCTCGGCCGAATTTGGCCGATTTTGAGTATGAATTTGTCTGACATTTTTATCATTGAACCTAACAGCATTGGTTTCTTTTCTAATTAGTTTATCATAAATTGTAGCCCGTAAAACGTAACCCCAAGAAAAAGATAAAACGTTTTGTTTAGTAAAGCTATATGACGCCATGACGTCATATTTTTTATGGCGTCATAGTTGGGACCCAAAATGGCGCCTGTAAATGAGTTGTCGTAACTTTCCCTATACAGGGCTTTGACCCTAACCATCATATGACGTCATAATATGAGTAGGACCGTCTCCGATCTAGCGTTCTCCGTTATTCCCGTCTTCATTAACCCAGTTGAGTAGACGTTAAACCCCATTTCATTTTACTTCCGGTTTCGCATTAATGGTTTAGTTGTTTCCAATCTCGGCTCCCAGACATATGTTTACCCGTCGGGAAAACTTAACATCTATTTATTAGTCTTAAATCGGTTCCTAAGCTCCGCCCCAAGTATATCCTAATTTGCTGAATATATTCGAATGACATGCTGCCGATTTCTCGACAATTCAGTGTCGTCTCATCGCATGAGTTACACATTAATGTCATGATCCTTAGAATATTTTGACATAATATGTTCATTCACAAACAGTCGATTTGATGATTTATCGGGAACTGTTTGAAGCGCGCAATGTGAGTGTGTCGGCTAAATAAGTGAAATTTGTCAAGCTTGAACCGCCATCTTGGATCATTGTGAAGATACAGATGCAACGATAAATCACCTGACATTTAAAATGGCCGGCGAGAAATAAGTTTACCCTTTGTTTATCTCTGGAAGTCGAGATTGAGTTTTTTTAGTTCGCCATGTTAACTCGGGCAAATTATTAACTTTTACATTGGTAACCGGCGTAGGAAGTAATGATGGCCTGTAGGAAGATAGCTATTAGTATCTATTCGTTTTTCCAGTTTTATCAAGGGAAACACCATCAAACTTCACTCCATTTAGCCACATGCAGTTTTTAGTTTATGTTGGGGTTAGTACAGTATCTCAATAGTTCATAATGCAAACTCTTTTATTGTGCATCATAACATTTTCCCCAAAAAGATGTTAATCGTTCAGTAACGATTCGGTGATATCTACTTTCAGCTCAGTTAGCCGTGATAGCTGTTGAAGATGTGACCACCATTAGAATCACTCAAAAGGGGCCCAATAAATGTTCATCCGATGGAATATGGACGAAATTTGCCGATGGCTTCCAGCACACCTTCAACATGGACGCATATGACGTCATAAGCATGTATTGTGCAAAACATATGACAGGTTCGTTGGTTTCATCAGACAAACCGGTTGCCATTTTAACCGGAAATGAATGTGTTTCTTTGCCAAGTACGGCATCGTGTGACCACGTGGTGGAAATGCTTCCTCCGGTAAATCAGTTCGGTAATGAATTTGTGGTTGTACCTCCATACGGACATTCTTACGACGCTACTCTACGAGTTGTGGCTGTAGTGGATGACACAACATTCTTTATTAAAAGCAACGAGTGGGCACTTGCAGCTGGAAGCTATACGGATTTTGTAATAATTCCTTATGACAATATATGTTTCCGCAGCTCAAAACCTGTCATGGCTGTCATATTCATGAGAGGACCCAGTAAGAGTGTCATCAGTAATTATAGGGGTGATGCGTTCATGATGTACACCCCACCAACACAAAAATACACAACACAGTATGTTTTTGATGCAAATGCTTTGGAACCCTACACAAAATGGGCCATTGTGATAATGCGCGATATCTTCAAGTCTGCGATAACACCAAGCATACCAAATATACAACTTATCAACAATTGTTGGAGCTATTCCAAAGATATAATTGGTGTTGATGAACTTATTCATTATTCATCAAATAATCCATTTGGGGTACTAATGTATGGATATGATAACAGAGAGGCTTATGGTTACCCTGCTGGAATGAAATTAACGGATTATTCTGGTAAAGTTTTACTATTTATATCTATAATTGTCCGAAACATATTAAAGGCGGAGTCGCGATGTCTCAGTCGGTAGCTATTTTTCACTTTGACAAAGCTAACAGATTTCTAAATTTTAACAATAAAGGCGATCGTTACTATGTAACTGTGCACATCAGAGTATGAAATAAAAATACATTCACGGGCATAGGTGAATTAGGTAGCTATTATTACTTTATTTATCTAATAGGGTGGCGTTGGACCAATAGAAACAAATTTAAGCTTTAAATAATCATAACTTTAAAAAGGCAGTATGGAAGACTAAATAAAGAGTTGGCAGTTCTCGCAATAATTGTTACATTTACAGAATGTAAAGAAAACATAATGACAATCACTTCATTGTTACGGTAATAATAAAAGACTTGATTGTCGATTGAACACTAATTCGGATACAAATCTGTTGAAATTCAGACCCATCTTGAGTTGTTTATGGTCTTGCCATATTCATAAATGTCGAAGGAATAGTTCCTATAAAATTTAAGGCATAAAGAAAGGCCTACAATAAACAGAATTAACTTTTGCATAATACCTGTTTAAGTTATCTGATACATTATCTAGCACTGCCATTGTGATTTTGCTTTCTTTATTGAAGCGGCAATATGTAATGTGCGTTTCGTCATTCATGTTTGCTGTTTTAATTCAGAAGTAGAAGAATGTGCAAACAGTCCTTGTCAGAATGGCGGATGGTGTTTAGAAGTTGGTCTATCCTACAGATGTCACTGTTTAACAGGGTTCACTGGAGATCACTGTGAATTAGGTAGACATGGCACTTTACATTGAACGTAAATCAAATTTTAAAAGCACATAGCCTAGTCATGAGTATGTTATAAAGATATTTATCAAATTAAATCAATTTTGGTTATCAAAAAGATACCGATAAACGTAAATGTAATTTAATGTGTTAAAATATCGAAGAACTCTTTGCTGTGCTATCAGATATAATTGCTAGCAATCAGTCTGGCCAAACTCCCGTAAAATTAAAATATACTAAACTATTGTTTGATACCAAAAAACTCTTCTACAGCAACAAACCACCACCAACAACGAAACCCCCCCACACTATTGTAAAATAAAATAACCCAAACTATAGTGTGATAAAAACCAAAGTTATCTGTTGTCAAGAGAAATAATGAAGCACTATTGTTTGCTAAAAAAAGGTTACCTGTTGTCAAGAGAAAGGAAGAAACACTATCGTTTTATATATAAAAAAAGAGGTAAATGTTGTCAAGGGAAATGATTAATTGGTGAAGGCATATTGACTATTCTGCTCAATTATATTCGTGAGTAGTGGCATTTTCAACCCCTGGAAGAAAAGCGCATTTTTATTCAATATAACCCTAGACTGACTTTAAAGTTCAATTTCCTAGAAACTATGCATAACTAACAAAGTAGTCTGAACTGAAAATGTCCATTTAAAAAAAGTCTGACGTCAGATCATGAATTATAGTCATTGCAAACTTGTGACGAGCCCAAATGAACTTATTATATTACTTGTATAGATGCTGTTGATGACTGTTTACCTGGTCCATGTAACCAGGGTTCATGTGTTGACGGCTTCCAAAGGTATACCTGTAATTGTATGATCGGATATACAGGAGTACACTGTGAAACTGGTAAGTTAAGCCTCAGACTGCTGCAATGGAAATGAACTAGGTTTTAACGCCTTACTATTCTGTTCCTAAACCGGGCGAATGAAGACAGGCATACGCCACGGCCTACTCTTATCGAATTCCAACTGCCGAGGGATGTTTCACGTGCATGCCACCTCGGTTTTATGTCCCATCCTAACGACTAGACAGTTCAGTTGTCCTAGTCAGGCCCTCCGTCCTGCTTCACTGGCAAGGGGAAACTACGCTGGAAAATCTGGATGAACTTGTTCGGCCAATGCAGGGATCTAACACGCGACATCCAGGCTAGCGAGCCAGCGTCTTACCCATTTAGTCACGTGATCCTCCCTGCACCAATGGGAGAACTCAACAATTGTAATTATTTTTTAAGCTACTCATATTTTTGAACGAATTGACTTGTTTCATTTATTTTGAAAGAATTCAACCAACAGCTTTTATGTTATATTTCATTTTTTTTAGCTCTACCGACAGCTCCACCACGACCCGCAAAACAACAAACTATCGATTGGACTAAAGAAAAGCCAACGACAACCGTCCCGACCACAGCAGATTCAACAACAACCGTTCTGACAACAGCAGAACCCATAACAACTGCTCTGACCACAGACGAACCAACAAGCGTTCCGACCACAACAGATTCAACAACACCCGCTCTGACCACAGAAGAGCTAACCACAACCATACCAACTATAGAACCAAAACAATCAGAGTTAACGAAAACATTTACGGAAATCACAGAAAAACTACCAACAGAGGTCACTGCAACCACAACAGTAGTGACTAGTAGCACCGGTGCACCTTTTATACCCAAGCCTTTATTTCTGAAGCCTCCCTGTTATGACCAGTTATGCATGTGCCAGTGTCCATGCGCTATCAAACCACACAATAAATCAGATGCAGAACTACTCACTAGAACTCAACTGAAGTTAATGTTATTGGCAAAAGAAACGCTATCTAAAACCAAGAGGTTGAAATGTAGCTGGCCCAATGTTAACCAATCAGAAATCACGCTAGGATCAAGCGCTATTATAATCTTAATGATGTTTATTTTGTTGATTTTGTTGTTGGATATTTCAAAAATATGCAAAGAGTGTTTTAAAAAATTCTCCGATTACCAGGAAACGGAGTTCGTGTGATAGAACATTCATAATTATAACCGTACAGATTGCTAATATAAAATTTGACCTTTGACCTTTGACTTTCCTTTTATGGTATCGTTCCAAACAGAATAAAAATTATGTAATACTTGCCTTGTGACATTGGGATATACGTGGACGTATATTGTCGTCGCCCCTGTTCGTTCGTCCGTCCGTCCACAATTGTTTTTGAACAGTCTACATGTCACAATTTTTATCCGATTTCAATGAAACTTAAAATATAGGTTTATCACCCTAAGATCTCGGTTCCTGTCGATATTGGCATGTATCGGACTGTAACTTCATGGGTTATGACCCCTGAGTGTACGACAAATCACGTTTTTAGCCTGTGAACAGTGTAGAGGTCACAATTATGAACCGATTGTGATGAAACTTGAAATGCATGTTTATAACCCAAAGATCTTGGGTCCTTTCGATATTTGAACCCATCGGATCGTAACTTCCTGAATTATGGCCCCTGATTGTGGTCCCTCTGGAGGTCAAAATTGTTATCCGGTGGTAATGGCGGTTGAGTTCGAATTTTGTGAAAATCGGACCAAAATTGACGGACAAAATGGCCGCCGTTTGTACACGAATAGTGTGAAAATATGTTATGTCAAGGTTGTGGACCCGATAGAGGTCACAATTTTAATTCGATTTTGATGAAATTTGAAATACATGTTTATAACCTAAAGATCTTGGTTCCATTCCATATTTGTAATTTCCTGAATTATGGCCCCTGATTGTACGAAAAATCGTCTTTATTAGCTTTTGGTCCCTCTGGAGGTCACAATTATTACCTGATTTAAAAAAACGTTTGATTATATCACTGTTACAGGGTAATGTAGGTTGAGTTAGGATTTCGTGAAAATCGGACCAAAATTGACGGAAAAATGGCCGCCGTTTGTACGCGAATAATGTAAAAATATGGTATATCAAGGTTGTGGACCCTATAGAGGTCAGAATTTTAATTCAATTTTGATGAAATTTGAAATATAAGTTTATAACCCAAAGATCACGGTTCATATCGATATTCGGGCACATTGGACCATAACTTCCTGGATTATGGCCCCTGATTGTACGGAATATCGTGGTTTTTTACCTTGCGGACCCTAAGGAGGTCACATTTTTATTCCGAATTAAAAAACCGTTTGACTATATCCCCGTTACACATTAATGATGATTGAATTTGAATTTCTTGAAAATCGATAATTGAACAGCTAAATCCATAATATTAAATGTTTCGTATACCAAACATTGGCATGGGTCAGAACTTTATAAAAACCAAACAAATTCTAATGATTTTCTGATAATTACTTAATATGCTGACTGCCCGGACGATTTAGCTGCCGTGGGCGTATGTTTCGTTGCCTGGCAACATATTTTTTTAAAAACGACATCAGGTAAGATAAGATATTTGTGGACTAGAAATTGACAAAAGTGGGCCGCAACGCATATAATACTGTAATATGAATGTATATAAACTGATTTACATTCAATGGTTTCGCTTTTTACTCTAATTTCAAATCATTTATGTTCGGCGAAATAAGCCAGCAGTCTCAATCGCGTGCAAATTCCTAGCGTCTGGTTAGTCCAATCTACATACGCCGTTTGATTTGATGCAATGTTTCTAGCCTCGTTCCTCGAGTCTCTTGCTAGAACTGGGGCCGAAACGCATTATTGTATACGATTCGTGTACCAATGGTAAAATGTTTATTTTGTCTTAAATATTGGATATCAGAAGCCCATCTTTTTCCGGTGAGATCACAGCATCAATTTTGATTTAAAGTGACAAATAATTCGCGTTTTCAATGTTGAAGATTTTGGATGATATTAAGTCAGAGACTTTGCTCCTTTAAAGTCGATGATCGTTAGTTTTCGTAAAATATCTAATTTTCCACAGCATAACCTGCGCTAATATGAAATATGCCGACTGGGCTAATAAAGACAGGCATAAGTCCTTCGAGAGAAACTTTATCCAGGACCTCAGTTTTTCGCCCCATGGGGGGTTAGGATGGCCTAGTGGTCTAGAGTGCCGCGCTTCGACCTCTAGCTGGCCGGTCACCTCTGGCTTGCGACTGTGGTTTCGAACCCTGGTGTGAGCGTATTTGGCATGGAGATAGGGGCGCCTTCTCAACCTCGTGGGTTTCCTCCGGGCACTCCGGTTTCCTCCCACTTCTAAATACGCGCAAGCGAATTATTGAAATAAAAATTGAAACCATATGTTAGTCCCAAAATGACCTAGTTTGTCTCGAGTGGACGTTAAACCCCATTTCTCTCTCTCTCTTTTCGCCCCACCGAACGACTATTCGTTGTCCGTTGTTGCCAAGCCCCCTGTATTGGAACCGCGTCGTAAAATTCCGATGAACTTTCTCGGTCAACACAGGGATCGAACACGGGACCTCCAACTCAGCGAGCCAATGTCTATAGTGTAATCAAGTTTGTTAAATATCATTTAATTAAGGAAATAAAATCGAAATATCAATCGCAGTTTTGGTCGATTATGCCAAGGTATGGGGGGCCTTAGTTTTTTTTCCAATAATTGTTATAAATCATTATCATATTTTGTTCCTCAAGATATTAACATTCTTTAAAAAATACACGTTGATACAAGTGTCCAATTCCTTCGATAAAATGGATTGAACAAGAAGTGGCGTATATATTTGTGCGATCGTTACATGTCAATATATATGATCGATCCAGTTTTATAGAAAGTGTAACTAGGCCGATGATTGTGTTTGCTTAATCCAGGTTGGCGAGTCGGGTCTCAATCACAGAGCCGTCGTATTCCCCTCGACATTAAAGCAAGCGAACATAATACACCAGATCTGTTATAATGTTAATCTTTTCAGCTATACGTCAGTGATCGTATTAAAGGGAGACAACACTTTTTATTACAATGGAGCACGAGTGACTTTGGTAATAGTTCTCAAAGTACATTTACCACGGGCAGGATGCGATCCGTTCGTGTCGATGTGAAATGAAATGAAATGAAATGAAATGGGGTTTAACTTCCTACTCTTATGCACCTAACCTGGGCTAATGGAAGACGGGCATGCGCCATACAGAGTGCTATGAGGGAAATTTTGCCCGGGCAGCGGCACTACGGCCTACTCTTATATCGAATTCGAACTGCCAAGGGATCTTTTACGTGCACTCTAATGTGTACGCGGGACTTCGGTCTTTCGTCCCATCCGAACGACTAGGCAGCTATCCTTGTCAGGCCCTCAGTTCTGCATCACTGACAAGTGGAAACCACGCTGGAAAATCTAGATGAACTTTCTCGGCCAATGCAGGGATCGAACACTCGACCTTGCGAGCTAGCGCCTTACCCACTTAGCCACGTGATCCCCCTCGTGTCGATGTACGCGCTCTTGCGATCGGAAACCCACCAGTTGACAATCAGCTGCTGCTAGTAGTTGCCCTTATCGGAAAGTGACAATTCTTTTGTAATCCTTTGTCATTCGACAAACTGGAAACTCAAACTATGTTTTACTTTTCATTATTTTGATTTGTTTTAGATGCCCGAGGAGTTTTGTTGTAAGGTGCCGACGCTGATCATTATGAAGATCTGTACAATATCCCAAGCCATGGGACTAATACTGCGGACGGATATCACTGCCAATATTAATTACTCTTTTAAAACGTATTTTCAGTGTAAAATGTAAAAAAATTCCTAATATCGATAATGATAATTTCAAAATACCCAAAGGGTTACTAAGTTTCTACAAGTTGCACAACCCAATAGACCATTTTGGCACCCAACTTGGAAAACCAAAAGTTTTCAGTAAAATAACGAGTTACCTCCTCTACTATAGGTATTCCGTAATGAGGTCGAAGTAGGGTCCGATTTAAGTGCCGTGTGTAAAGCTGTGCTCATGGGTCGACTTTCGTGTAGAGCTTATGTACACCTGGTCTGTTTGTCATTTATATTTACAATTAAGCATAAGCTTTATCCTCCCTAGGTTAAAGCGTTACTTTCATATTTTCTAAGAAAGTCAGAACATATTTATTTATATGTCTTTTGCTCAATAGATTGTCGCCTCACTATTATACCATCATAGGCATTATTTTCCACACTTACAAATCTTTCATATCGGAAATAACACAATTACCTCCCTTGTTTGTCCACGCATTATTTTCCACACTTACAAATCTTTCATATCGTAAATAACACAATTACCTCCCTTGTTTTTCCACCCCCCCCCCATGCAATAGCTATCTTCAAACGTTTGAATTTGAAGTTGAAAATAATATTTTTGCCAATTTCTCAACTGGCAATGTGAATTATGGGATTAATAGGACTATTCTTTAACTAGGTAGTCAATTTTAAGGCTTTAATTTAATATATTTTAAAAATATAACTTAAAAATATGAAATTGCAGCTTTAAGGGATGAAAGGTGATGAATTTAAGGACTTCAACCCCTGAGTTGGGATCATCACAAATACTACGATGAGACTTTGCGACCTTCGTCTTGAAAGCATTCTGTGATGATGATTGACATACAATAGACCAATGGTTGTTCCCGAAGACGTTCTTCATTTGGTACCGTAGGCTCTTTTTTGGTCACACATCTTATCAGATCCTGAACGGGATTTTCCGGCGAGGATTCTGCATGTCAGTGATACACAACGAAACGCCTGACACGGGACATCAATTAGTCGCTTGAATGTACAAGCTGGCGCTCATGTGGGAGAATACAAATGGACTTAACCTCTGGAAGAGGAGTAGGACACTGAATACATCTCTTTTATATCTATTTTCATTAATTGTTTTATTTATATAACTATTCCTTGTAAAAAAAAAATCGATTGACCTTGTTTCGTGAAAATCTATTCCTTGCTTTGTCAACTCCGTTATACCCACAAGGCGATTCGTATATATCTCTTTTATGTATTCGTTATATTCTTTTATTGTTTGATTTATAATATTTTAAGGACAAGAAAAATGCCTATCGAACTGATATAGTGTGGAATGTATTGTGATCTTGGTGTGTTAGGACAATAAGAGGACGACCCTATTCATTGCAACTGCTTTCCGTCCATCTATTGCAAAATGTGGGTGTGTCTTGCATAGCAACCGCTTGAAAACGAAGGCCAGTACAGCCCAATTGACCTATCGAACGTGATCTGGTATTGATGAAATGGGAAGTATACACAGAGTGTGACCACTTTCACCAGCTTGGGATCACAGCTGGTGTGAGCTTAAGCATGAACCAATATCTGCTTCATCATCGAACTGCGTCAGGGTATGGATGCAATAAAACTATGCAACAGGTTTCATCATCACCATTACTTTAGAATCAAAATAAAATTAATGTACCAAAGGCTTTCTTAACACCAACAAGTAGGCTGGTAGTTAATTTAGGCAGCATTTCGATGACCAGTAACATGTTTCCGAACATTTTCAAGCCCTTGCTTTTCCGATATTTACAGTGTAAAATGAACAGGAAGAAAATACAATTTGATAGACAAGACATTCATTTAAGGAACGTCACCTCAAGTAGAACTGACAAGGGAAACTATTCTGGGGAATCCCAGGAAATTATCTCGGTCAACACCGGGAGGGATCTAATCCCGAACCGCCTTGTTAGTAACCCAGCGCCTTACTCACTGAGGACACGGGCGAAAATGGACAGAATGCCAAGAGCATTCGCACCATTTTGTTTTCTATAGTCTTCCAACAACCCAAGTGGCGCCCGAAACCATAATTTTGACTTCTAATTCGACCTTTTAATTTCGAGTATTAAGGAAATCGATCACCGAATATTGTTTGATGACGATGTCGAGGTTTCTTTGTATTTGCTTGATAGTATTTCACTTATAGAATATTTGGTAAATATTAATCAAAGTAAATATATTAATATCTATATCACAAATCGGCTGGAGGACCCAATACTTTATATTGTAGTCAATATTTAAGTAACGAAGAACAATACCCATAATTAAAAGTAGGTGAAGCATTGTTTAATTCAGTACTTAAAAGAAGATTGTTTCTAATTAATCATCTATTGAGGCACCTGTTTAACTGATCTGATGATGATGATGTTTAAGAAAACTACTATACACGTAAGTCGGGTTTTTATATAAAGTCTCTGACTACCATTTGAAGAGTTTTATAACTGCCTTTTTGTAATGTTCTCGAATTCAGAGAGGAGAAATCATTCTCGTTTCCATGCAGTTTTCGGATGTCCGATGACTGTTTGAGACGTTGATCGAGTGTTCAGTTGGAGTGAGACTGGTATTCCGTTCTTGTTTTCTAAATTAAATGTTAAATAATCAATTCGGTTAGAGGTAGTTCCTTTAGGAACTGTCTTTGAGCGGACAATATGAAATTACTGCTCTTCTATAAGGACTATTTTGGAATCCGTACCGTATTATTTTTCACCTTGGTTTTACTTTATTCGCCAAAGCCAAAGGAATCATTTCTTGCCACAGCTGACACACGTTTATAATGAATCAACACTAGTTACAAGTAGAATTATGTGATTAAAAAACGTTTGAATTGATGAGCCATTGTTATACAGGAACATGCGCAAACCGCATGTTTATTAGATGGCTAAATTCTACTTGAAAATGGTGTTGACTTATTGTAAATATGTGTCAGATATAGTGAGAAATGATTCCTTTGGGCGGAAAATAAGGAGGGGGGAGGGGACGAGCGGTACTTTACCGTATTTTATATCACAGCTATATAGTTAGTTACCGAAAGAATGACTCTTATTAAGGGTTTCAGTGTATTGTTAGTTACCGAAAGAATGACTCTTATTAAGGGTTTCAGTGTATTGTTAGTTACCGAAATATTATTTTATCGTTCTCTGATATAAATAATAGCAATGTGCCTCAATCCGTTAGTATATATATTGTTTTGGTGAAGGGCGGATCTATGGATGAACTGTTTGGCATACTGGTGGTTCGCCTGGCATGGTAATACTTATTTTGATTGAAGTCAGTGGAGATCTACCTTTAACTAAAAACAATTTACGTACGATATGTTTTGCTGCCATGTGATCCGCATAAGGGACGGGCAAAGTGAAGTTGCTGCTATTCGGGACTTTCACTGACAGCTGATTGCATGATAAATTCAGGGAAGATCGATCAGCTGATCACCGAACGCGAAAAACTTAGTAGTTCGAACCGGGCAAGATATACAGTATTCTAATGTCACTCATGTTCTGCCTAACTTATATGACCACGGTCTGATAGATTTGGCGCCCGAATTTGCTTTGCGTCCTACCAGCGACATCATAGGCTAGAGAGTAAGTGAATTATCTGATCCGAATCGCCCATGTATACATATTCATTAACTAGGTTGGATAATATAAACACTGTAATTCGTAGCGAATTTCAATGATATGATCGCCATCTTTCTGGTCAAGTTATGTAGGTTCATTGTGCTTACATAATAACCTTTTTAGGGTCAGGTACTATTTACTTAAATCCATTGTTCTAAGAATTAGCTGTCAGTGAAGTCATTTATTTATAGGACAGACGCAGACTTGCCAAAAGCATGAAGGCAATAAATTATATTAAAATTTGCAATATTATATCTATATTATGTACAGCAATATATTATTACCATTTCAAGTTCAACATTTTGGCATATATTTACCCGAGATCTAGTATCTGTCAATCATAGGTCTTAACCTGAAAATATTAATAGCATATATTAGTAATCAAGAGAATAGTTCCTATATTGTTTTTATATTAACAGGTTTTTCTGTTCTGTTTATTGTCGTGTAACGGTAAGGCTGTTTTATTATTATCAGTAATTAAATAGAATCTTAATTTTTAGTAGAAAATATCACGTCAATTTATAAGACAGGGGTGTAAATATAGGATATTCAGTATTGTTTTAACGTTTTTAACGTCAGGATCTCTCTGTTACCAATGTTTTTACATATAGAATTTGAAGTACGTCATATAATGTCTTTAGTCTTCAAAGGCTAAAATTATTTCTTACTCTGTACTTAATGAGATATTTGATTCAGTGTAAATGCATGGGGGATCGAGAAACGGGCACAATATCTTTCAGAACCCTGTTCCAATACGATTGACAGCTTCTATATTAGAACTAGCATGAACGTTTGTTTTAAATAGTCTACAATTTTTCCCAATCCCATTTAGATACCTCGAATAAAATATTGTTTATTTAAAAACCAAGGATGGGTAAGACAGCAAAACATATGGTTGAAATCTATTCATTATATACAATAGTGTGGGGCACGATAACTTTGGTTGTAATGAAGTGAGAGAGATGAAACTCCGGATATAGATTCATTATATCATTAAAATGACTAAGTTTAATGATGCAAAGTTTCTACTAAGGCTAAGGAGCAATAAGCAATTTGATTTGTCAAGACTTTGGAACATAACAACTCTGCTTTGAATGTTTAAACTTGAAGTTTTCAATGATTAACAGTTCGAGCTAAAGCTAAGCAGAGCTAATCAATTTCATTGATCGATGCTTGCTTTCGGACAAGATAATCTTTATTCCATCTGATAGAGAGTGCTGAAACTTGGTGTATAGTTTGATTGCTCGAAACATTTGAAAAAAATAAATGTGCGACTAATTAATGTGTCATCTATTTATTTTGGGATGTCGGCGGGGGACACCAGCCTCACTGTTGGCTTGTTGTTATTTATTATCCACTAATCCCGAACGTATATTCCACTCGGTATTCATTTTCATACGGCTAATACATGCTAGGCCTATCACTTTTCATTTGAGCTTACAAGCTTTTGTTGTACGTTTGTACCTGTCCACCAGACAAGCATAATCAAAGTAACTTATCACAGGATGGATTCTTTTAAGGTCTGGAGATGGACCATTGGGGAACCCATTTTGTCCTGACGTTTCTTAGAAATAATGATGGTGCAGTCAACATGATCGTTGTCACAGCGAGAGAGGTAACTGATGTAACTATTACCTTTCATGAGGGAGTCAGAGATACTCGGGTTTTTCAGCTACTTGCTGGCCAGTCTCGTACAGAAAACTTTGGATTTGTTTCTACGGCATTTCCATATCTCAACGTGTTAACGAACAAGGCGATAACAGTGGAATCAACTGCTAAGGTGTCTGTGTACGGTCTCAGTCATGAGGATAGGACAACAGATGGATTTCTGGCATTACCAACACCGTCTCTTGGAATGGAATATATGGCTGTCAATATTGATGATGATGACGGTAGGTTCTTGTAGTTTTTTGTCCTGTCAGGTTCTGATTAATCCCGAATCTTTATTATCAAAGAAGTTGCCAATTGTGTTTTCTGCTTATTGTGTCTTGTCCGTAGATTTGTTATGTGTAATTGTGTGTGGTTCAGTCACCGTACACTTTCTATTAGAAATAAGGAAGCATATCCCCAGCCCAGGTCTCGCATAGCACGTGTCATACTCCTCGCAATGTTTCGTTTGATTCGTCCCTATCCCACCCAAGCATTGCTTCAGGAATAACCACAACGATTAGTCACCCGAAAGACAAAGTAGCATTTACATGTTATATATTCCATTTAATGTTTCAGCTCAGATTGTCATTGTGGCAGTTCAAGACAATACTAATGTTAAAGTCACACTGAAAACGGAAGACAATAATGCATGTTGGAAAAATGGCAACTGGCATTATTATAACGATGGAGCCGTGCTTGAATTTAACATGATGTCTTACGACGTAGTCAATGTTTATTGTTCTGGAGAAACAACCGGATCACGCGTTGAATCAAACAAACCCATCGCAGTTTTAAGTGGTAACAAGTGCGCCAGTTTACCAGATTTGGCACTCTGTGATCATGTTGTAGAGATGCTACCTCCTATAGCAGAATTTGGCTTGCAATTTGTTGTACCAGCCCCTTCAGGACAAAGGTATGGGGCAATGTTACGGGTTGTTGCCTTGTACGATGTAACTAGTTTTCATATCGAAGGAACCAACCATAACCTAGATTCTAGAACGTACAGGGATGTTGATATGTCACAATCAGACGTGTTTTGTTTCACTAGCAATAAACCAGTTTTGGTTGTTTTGTTTATGATTGGAAGGGATGACGATGACCATGATGATATATACGATGGCGATGCTTTCCTTATGTTAATCCCACCTATCAACAAATATACGACAGAATACGTTTTTGAAGCCAATATTGTAGGATATTACACAAATAAAGCCATGATAATCGTACACAGGGATGATACAACTTATATTTCACCAAGTGTATCGGCTTTCGAGATGATAGCTAATTGTGATTATCGTGTGAAAACCGTATTGGTCAACAACGTAAAAACTCTAACCTCAACCAAGCCATTCGCTGTCCTGCTGTATGGGTATGAATTTAGGGAAGCTTATGGTTTTCCTGCTGGTATGAGAGTAACATCTTATGATGGTAAGAGTTATCATTCGAGCTTTAATCATCCGATTCGTTTCTAATTCCACGTTATACATTTATCATGTATAAACTACACTAGGTATGGTCTTGTAGATACAATGAATTTGACCGTGGGGTGTTTGAAGTGGAGGCCACGTCAAATTGGCGTGGGGTGGGGGCAGGGGTTACTGAGAATTTAAGAAAATCAGATGCGCAGAGTCTGAGGTAATATTTCTGCTTACATGTATATATCATTAAACGGTGTGTGGCCAACTAGACTGCACTGCTTTATTAGAATAATTAAGGGGGTTCCAACGCAAACCCATGTGAAGTTCTCTAGGCACCAGTTGGATTGGAATTATGTTAACGATATGAAAGCGAAACGGAATATGCATTCGTAAATCAAAAAATAATTTAACGTTTGAAATTATCTGATAATTTCCTCTCTTTATGCAGATCCTACAACACCATCACTTACAACCCAACCTGTAACCACTGACCCACCATCCACGGACCCCATTACCACTGACCCGCCAGCCACGGACCCCATTACCACTGACCCGCCAGCCACGGACCCCATTACCACTGAAGCACCAACCCTGGACCCCATTACCACTGAACCAACAACAGCGGTACCCTCAACTGAATTACCAACAACAGAGCATTCAACAGACGCGCCAACAACCACTGAACTTCAGACCACCGCAAAACCACCAGCTGCTAGGAAGCCAAACCTACCAAATCCTTGCTCTGGCGCATACTGTTTGTGCACGTGCCCGTGTGTCAAAAAGAAACGAACTATTTCAGACTCTTTAATGTATGCTCAAATTCAGCAAAAGTATCTTCATGTTGAAAAAGACCAATTATCAAAGACTAAACGAATAAAACAAAGCAGTACAAATATTAGCCAATCAGAAGTTAACTTAGGATTCAGCTCGGTTCTTGTAATTATTATACTATTTAGTGGTTTCATATTTCTCGATATATCACGAATCTTCGCCTGGTGCTATAACCGACACCGTAAAACAACAACCGAGAAGATATCACCAAAGAAATATAAAGACAAGAAAATAATATTTATATCACCATAATCCACGACACTTCACTCTTCTTTCTTTTTGTTTTATGAAACCTTGCAAGGGTGTAGGTGTTTTTCGGATGCGTATGCTTTAGATTATAAGGCCTGTCATAGAGTCCTTTTTCTCTTATTCTTCTGTCTTAGTGTATCTTTTTTCCTTTCTTTGGTCTCAACATATTACCATTTCCAAGTTGTAGAATATGTACTTCTGTGTAATTTAGTTCTTTTTCTAGTACTTTTATAAATCTGTAAATCTTTCATAAACTTGTGATTATCAAAAACTAGGCTTGGGGTACCTGGATAATTTGAATTAATTGAACATTAACTTGTGGATTAGCCATTTTGGAAAGGAATACATTTTGAACTAACAGCTATTTAACCATGTAAGCTAAACAATGTTGATCATGGTACACACCTCTGGTGAAGTCGCGTCGGGTAAAAAAAAAAAGTCCATGGCATATTGTTTGCAATGAAATACGTCATACGAGTCCTATATTTAATCTCGTAAAGATATTGTACGATTGCACTCCTAGTGACGTCAGAACTTGGCGGGGGTATCCGATTTTCACATGTCTCGTCTGTGATAAATGGTATATATGCATTGTACTATATAGCTTCGGTTGCCAAGTAATTTCAAGAAGGAATGTCAGAATATCGCGGAAGAAGTAGACTTTGGACCTTTTTTTTTTTATTTGGCATATTTTCGAATTTAGTCTATAGAAGATTTTGATTTTTTCACTTCTGAACAGCCTTTGGTATGTTTTCAATGAAAATGCAAACAATATGCCGTGGACTTTTTTTTTACCCTGACGCGACTTCACCAGAGGTGTGGGTAAGGTGTTCACTACAAATGACATATACACGAAACATAAGCTAGTGTTGTAGTTGTTTATTACAGATTTAACGTCCAATATATTAGATATGATATTATGGACAGGTTGATTTAATTGAATTATTTACACTTAAAATACAGATGTGACGCCACCCTTTGATGTTGGCGTACCATTATTTCCAATAATGTACGGGCAAGTTGCCAATCGTATAATATCTCTACTAGATTAAATATTGGACTCGTATGACGTATTTCATTGAAAAGCACGTGCGGGATAGTGTCTGAATTTTAAGTTGTTTTATGGCCTCGAGCTAAATACATTGCGTAATATTTTGAAACAACACTCGAAAATATATTACTTAATGTCTCGATATCGACCATTAAACCATCTTAATGGGTTGAAAATTGGTAAAAACACACAATACAAACGCCCGTGAATATCAAGAGTCTCCTTAAAATTGGTTAAAACACAAAATAAAAAAGTCCTTGTATATTAAAAAGTCATTTTCAATCAGACTTTTAAAATCGCTGTGGCGAGAAGAGAGCGTGGGCTATCTTTTCCCTTTGTCATAATAAAAACATGATAAAGAGGAGGTGCGGCTGACAGATGTGCGTCATCCGTGCGGGTAGAAGAGAGACAAATGAGGTTTAACGTCAACTCGACACAAACTAAGAGTGCGGGTGGAAAAAAAAACTGCTTATAACTATAATCTTTTGACAAAGTGGGAATACCCCTTTTCAAGAAGCTGTGCTTGATAATTTAACATTTAACTATAAAAACAACATCAAAATATCAACGCGAGATAAATCCGAGGTTTGGATTCAGTAGGAATAAAACAGGGGATCTTTTACTTGCTCGGCATTGTGTATATGGGACATCAGTTTTTCACCCCACTCGAAACGCTAGATAGCTTGTTATACATATTATGGAAAGCTCAACGTTCAAGAAATGAAGTTGGAAGATTCTGCCAAAAACTGTAAATAAGCGAGAAGAGAGAACAATAGAAAAGGTAAACGCTCACTACATCGATTAAACGGAATTCGATCATTTTTGGTCGATATTCCTTTCATTAAAGGCGCATTATGTAAGATTTAATGAAATAAACGAAAGGGGGTTTAACGCCCTACTGTTCTGCTTCGACTGCGATAATGAAGACAGACGGATAGACGCCATTCAGTGTTCTATCAGGGAAATTTTACCTGGACCTTTTTCTTACTCGCCAATGTATATGCGGGACTTCGGTTTTACTATCCATCCGAATGACTAGACATCTGTCTATGACAGGCCTGCCGTCCTGCACCATTAACAAGGGGAAACCACTTGAAAATCCCGATAACCTCACGTCCCCCCACCGCCTTGTTAGCGATCAAGCGTCTTACCCACTTAGCCACTCTATCAGTCTATAGATATAAAGCTAACCGTTCGCGTTAAAAGATTTCTAGAACAGATAATATAAAATGAGTATATTGAAAATTCCATCCAAATTACCTTATTTTGAGCGAATTTATCAATAGTTGTACTTTTGACAAGATGTGTGCATTTAAGGTAACTGGCCATTCGAATCTTACTGTCGCTTGTCCATTTTTAAATTAAATCATTAAATGGCCGAACTTTTCTAATCTACTGAAAATCGAAGTGATGCGATGGCACCGAGAGTTGATTATGGTATTGTCATGTTAATCAATGTCTAATTAATAATTTATATAGCATTTAAAGCTCGGAGAAAGACCTGCAATAGGCAGATTAAGGTCTTACATAGTTCATGTTTAATTAAGCTTTTACAATATTGTCGTTTGTTAAAAATCCATATAAAACACCCCGAGACTGTAATACAGTATACTTGATTATTGGATACTAATCTATAGATAAACAAAAGGAAACTATTCAGCAAACAAACTTCGATCTTGTTTGGGGAAGAAATCGACATGTATAAATACATGTCCTTGTAGATGAGCCAGTTGTAATGGGATAACTTTGATATTTCTGCTACATTTAATAGAATCTTTGGGGGTTGGTTTACATATATTTACCACCGAATGTTCTGCTCCCACTGGGCTATAATGAAGACGAACATACATTATGCAGTGTGCTGTGTGAGAGAAATGCGGTTTAATGTCCACTTAGCAGAAACTCTGTCATTTCGGGTGACTAACATATGAAGAGTACAGGGGAAGAACGATCCAGATCACTTTTCCAACGAATCCCAGTTAATTGCACCATCTGGTAGCAAAATGTATAAGCTTTCTGTGGAACAATCAATTTCAGGTAAAAACGATCGGAGTCACATCGGACCAAGGCCCAGGTTCTGAAATGACCGCCAGACAAATACGTCCGTCGTACCCTTTATTTGACCCTTATTTGGCTGAAAAGTGGAAGTCAGTTGTTGTACTGGTATTATGATTCGTATTAAACATAATTTTGAAGTTATTATTAAAGCCACCTGTTCTGTTCGCGTCAAGCATTCTTTTATGCGAAAATACAAAAATGTGACTTAGATCGTTCTTCTCCTGGACTCTTCATATGGTTCATTTTTCATTTCAATAATTCGTTTGCGAAGTTAAGAGGAAATCGGAAAACCCGGCGAAAACCCACCAGGTTGGACAAGCGACCCTTCCCCTTGTCACGTACAGACGAGGAATCGAAAACCCCGCCAGTTGACTCAATGACATACCTTACTTTTGACCTGTTAATGGTAAAGGAGCTAAATCGCTAATATTTAGGACCTAGAAATGGACACAAATAGTTGCAACGCATATAATAATGTAATCTGAATGTATATTAACTGATTTACATTCAATCGTTTATGTTTTTACTTTAATTTCAAATCAGCTGTGTCTCGCGAAATACGTCAGAAGTCTTAATCGAATAGCAATCTCGAGCGTCTGGTTATTCCAGTCTATTGTGCTTCCTCTAACCATTTAGTATGACTTGTGGAATGTCGAGCCCCGTTCCTCGAGTCCCTTGTTATAAACGTAGCTGAAACGCATTATTCGTGGTAAAATGTTGATATTGGATAACAGATGTCCATCTTTGCCGTGTAAGATCACAGCATCAATGTTGATTTAAATTAAGTAATAATCCGTGTTTTCAATGTCGAAGACTTTGGATGATATTGAGTTAGAGATTTATAGCTACTTTAAGTCAAAATGGGGGGGGGGGTACAGCTTTATTTCCATTCAACTGTGAATAAATTTACAAGGTAGGGTCTCCATCTCTTTAGTGAGTGTGCGTGTAGGCCTTGTGTTTGATTTCAAGTTTTTAACACCCGAACTTTAAATACATGTATAAATATTTGTATACAGTAAGATAATAGTGGTGTGAACACTTTGGAACAGGTATTTCAGTTAAAGTGAATTTTGATTTTTTATAACTTTGAATGACAAATATTGATTCAAAGCATAGTAATCAATGAAGCATGAAGTATTGTTGTTTTAGCTGGCTTGTTCTACTGTTATATTAGACGCCTGCATGTTGATTACAGGTGAGACGACCTGCTCAGGCGTCATAAGTACAGCAGGGCTCAGTTATTACAATTTAATGATACAGTGCCACCTAAACCCTCTTTGAAAATTATACTAAAGCATAAACCCACCAGGACGAAACCATAAGTCAGCCAACCAGAATATTGTTGTGATTTTTCCGATCTGACCCACTTTCGGTATAAATTCTGAAACCCGACCGGATATCCAGGACTACACACAACCCTCAACCCGAGTTCCCGTATTCCTACGCATGACAGTGTATAAACTATTACCGTCAATGGATCAGCTTGTCTACGATATCACCCTTGGTGGAAGTGGACGTTAAACACCAGGAACAAACGAACGAATGGATCTGTCTTCAAACCTTCACAGAGACTTAAAAAGACTTAAACGGTAATCGGTAATTTATACTTTTCGCGGACTTGACTCGGCAGCTAAGTTTGGTGGGGGGGGGGACACTACATTGGTAGTACGGAACAAACTTATTACAATTCAACGGGGGGGGGGGGCGTCGGCAAACTCCCAACAGACAGGTGTATCAAGTACTTATGGGATTCCAGGATTTCACCCCTGCACTTTAATCATCCACGCCAACTCCCGTAGCTCTGCCCTCGTTTGATGATTTTTACACAGAAGAGATAGGGTCCACTGATATTTTTTTTTTTGTCATCAGAGAGACCAGTCTCCTCTCATCCCGTAACCCACAACCTATTATTCAATGAGAACATCGGACCGGCGTAGACCCTAAGCTTTCGGGTAGCCATCTTAATCGCCCTGAAGTAGTCAGTAGGGGCCGAGGAGGAATCAGACCTGCCCCTTGATTAGATGCGGTTATAGGGATCGAAAGATTAAGTTTCATTGTCTCCGGAACCATCTTCCGGAATGTTTTTCAGATGAGTATTCAACCAGCAATTCCGTGGAAGGAAAAAAACCTGGAAGTATTGCTGTATTGTGAGGGTCTTGGGGGTGACGGCCCATCAAATGGTAGACCGATTCCATCGGCGCGGCGGAAGCTCTTACAAAAAAAAGCCAATCCGGGAAAAAGAGTATCCCGGCCTGAGCATGACCTCAGCATTATGTGCTCTTTTAAAGTCTTAACCACTGGCCCCGGGTCGCCAGAGACCATTAACTTCACCCGCCTGTCTGGCCGACTGGCGGTGCATGATCACTACCTAATCCCGCAAATCGAGGGGAATTTGTAATTTTTTAAATGAACCTCTCGGTTACCTACATTTCACACCGCTCCAGTTGAGAACCGGAATTTGTAGGTGGTATATATATGGGAAAACAAAAAATAATAAAAATTAAAAAAAAGTGTATATAGAAAGAAAAACATTAAACAGTTTTTTTTCGGATGTGCAGGTAACACCTGTCCTCTTTTGGAAAAACGCAGTCTGAGACCCGACTGGATATCTTGGACTACGCGCAACCCTTAACCTGAGTTCCCTTATTCCAAATGTTTACTATATCATCTATTAATCATCAGTAACAGTTTCAAAACAAGCGTCTAAATTCTTAGGAAGTTTCGAATATTTGAGAGAGAGAAATGGGGTTTAACGTCCACTCGACGTTTTTATTTCAATAATTCGCTTACGCGTAGGGGTCTTTAGCAGTGGGAGGAAACCGGAGTGCCCGGAGGAAACCCACGAGGTTGAGAAGGCAGAGGTGACCGGCCAGCTAGAGGTCGAAGCGCGGCACTCTAGTAGGCCATCCCAACCTCCCTCGAATATTTGAATGTTAATTTAACCATCTCCAATAAAACCCTGCGTTGTGCAGTTCTTTGCTGAATTTCAGGAGCTACTTAGTACATTTACACAGATATTTTAATTTCCATTTTGATATACCAAACAATGCGTCTGTCATGAAGTTTAGTCAACTTCTAAATAATTTCTCATTACAACAGCACATCAAATTTCCACCACACAACCGTGGACACACTTTGGATCTTGTAATTTCCTGTGATAATCGGATTTGTTTAGAAATCTGCAAATAAAAGACTTTTTATTATCCAATCATTTTTCATTATATTTGATTAATGTGTTCCAAAACCAATTCTACCTGTCAAAACTGTAACATTTAGAAAATTGAAAGCGTTAGGTCCTGGCTTTTTAACTGCTAATATGCATCAATACGAATTCAACAACATATTATCCTCACCTGATGTTGGCACCAAAGCTGAATGCTATTTCAATATCTTAAGATCTGTATTGAATAAAATAGCATCGAAACAGTCAAAGAATTTCAACGTGAGAATAAGCTCTGCTTGGTTCAATAATGAATTCCTTGATGCAAAGCAAAAACGTAATAAGGCTAAAGGTGTTTGGCGCAAGTCTCAGCCCACAGTTCGCAAAAATATATATAAATCGCTAAAATAAAAAAAAAGAACAATCTTATCGGCGAATCTAAGAGAGATTACTACTCAAATAAGATTGACTCTAGTAACAAGCAAAAGGAGTGTTTAGGGTCACTTACACACTGTTGAACCCTAATTATGGCAAGCCCATACTCCCCGATAGTGAATCCCATGAGTAAGGCCAACTCTCCCATCGATTTGCATCCTACTTTAAAGATAAAATTGATACTGAAATGGCAAAAATTTTAAAACAATCTGCAATTAACGCTCTCGACCCTATACCAACAGCTCTTTTAAAGGAGTGTCTTTCTACAACTCTACCCATCATAACTGACATCATAAACTATTCTATTTTAGAGAATACCGTGCCTTATTTGTTTAAGAGTGCCCTTGTTTGTCCATTCATCAGAAAACCAAGCTAAGATCCCAACTTGGATAAAAATTATCTGCCGGTGTCCAACCTTTGTTTTCTATCAAAAACTCTGGAGAGGGTGATAGCCAATCAGATTATGACCCATAAATCTGAACATGATATTATGAAATAATACCAGAGGGCATATAGAAAATTCCATAGCACGGAAACGGATCTACTCCGTGTCTACAACGACCTTACCATGTATCTGGATAAACGTGAATGCATTTTGCTAATCCTGCTGGATTTTGTCAGCAGCATCCGACGCAACTGATCACGATATCCTCGCGTCAAGATTAGAATGTGACCTGAAACTCGTAGAATCTTATATGAAAGGTCGTAATCAAACAATTATAGTTAATGGTGTATCATCATCTAAAATGCCTTTAAATTGTGGTGGCTGGCAAGGATCCGTATTAGGCCCACTTTTATTCAGTCGATACACCTCTCCCCGTGGTGTAATCGTTAAGAAATGTGGCCTTTCATTTTACCTATATAGTGATGATTCACAACTTTACATTTCCTTTAAACCTCAGCAGGATGACCACTTCTATATTTCAAAATCAATTTTAGAACAGTGCATATTAGTAATAAAGTGCTGGAAGAGTCAAAATTTTCTCAACTCAATGACGAAAAGACCGCATATTTACTTATTGGATCGAACAACAATTTAGAGAATTTGGATAAAAACCTAGGTTTTAAAATGGGTGGTAGTGTCATCTGTCTCTCTAAGTCGGCTCGGAAAATTGGGGTAATCTTTGATTCTCACCATTCAATGGAGAGTCATATAAATCATGTGTGAAATATAATTATTATACTTTAATTTGCAAAATATTGGAACACTGAAACTTATATAATTCACTTATACTAATTACCAAAATTGACCACAATTTACAATTTTTGATAGCGTTCCGGTCAACAGTCTATGTTTTCCACCGTTCGGCATTAGTAAATCTATACCCCCTCCCCATCCATACGGACGTCTTGTGTTCGATATTTGCGTGTCATCGTTTTGGTCACCTGAACACCCGTGTAAGAGGCTGAGATTAAGACTTTCCTGGCGCAAACTATAACACTAACTCTACCTTGTACATGTAGTTTTAACCTTACCCATTGGCCTCGAAGTTTTATAAATCCTAAGCAAAATCAATTAAAGATATCGAAATTCGTATCTCTTTGTTTTCTTGTATAACATATAGATTCATGGACAAAATATTATAAATTAATCGAGGGCACACCTATAATTCACTCAATATGATGTTTTTTTGAGAATGTAGTTCAGTAAAACAAAAATCTATCGCACTTTCAGTCATTGAACAAAAATCCTTGAGATGGTGAGAATTCAGGTAAGTTTTAACATTTTAATTTGTTGTGTTTCCAGGACTACGAAAAAAACCCAACAAATGTTGGTGCCAAGGTTCGATTTGGGTTGCTGGTAAGGATACCACTGATATTGTCCCATAGATTTTATAGTTGGTAAACTATACGCCAATGGTGGAAAACATACCAGACTGTTGACCAACACCAACTTGACGTACATATATGTTGGCCTCCAAATTGGGTATAAGGGGCACCCCTATCAAATTTCAAAATTATCTCATCTTCAATTGTAGTCGAATTTTGCAGAGATATTTTCGCGTTGACAAGTGTTTCACCCCTGTATCAGAGTTTATAATACATTTTTGTTTAAAAAAAACTTGCTCTTAAGGACATTTGTTGACAACCATTTTAGAGCCAGCAGGGACGATTTCTAGTGCGCTTATTGTCGGGCAATGTCCAGACCCCGTTTATGTTGACTGAAAAAGAAAAAAAAATATTTAAAAAAATCAATATAGGGAAAGGAGTATACTGAAAAACAAAACCGCCATGACAAACCTGTGGAAAAAACAAACTACACAGACAGTGCAAGAAATTATCAAATCAAATCCATGGATCAGTGGACCAGCTGTAAGCGCCCACTGTGCTATACAATCCCGCGTCTGTAATGATACAGGCGTTACTGATTTACAAGAAAAACGTAATAGAAATTGTGAAGCACTCCTTGAAGGTGGACAAACTGACGTGCGAAATACGAAAACATCGTTAAAAGATCGCGCAATAAACAATACAATCGAACGGATTTTTGCACACCAAAGCATAAAATTATACTTTCCGTTTTTAATGCCAGTAATTAAATTTTGAAACTAAGCTGTGATTAGCACACCAAATTCATCGATTGAAACCATGTCGATTTTAAGTTATTAATTTCAAGGAGCAATTGTCAATATTTTCAGAGGCACTATGTATAATATCAATAGAGTAAACATCACAACATGGGAAATAATACTCTTACGAAGACGCACTTCTTACCGCACACCAAGTCGATAAAATCAAACTATTATTCTATTAATATCGGGCATTATTTCTATGAGACTACATCAAAGTTTTAGCGCATGTACAGAAGATCCATGCGTTGTCAGTGGTGCAGAACAGAGGGCCTGCAAGGAGCACGTATAGTCGTTCGGCGTGGGGGGGATCTAAAACCAGGGTCCTGTGTACACATTGGTGAAAATGTTAAAGATCACTTGGCAAATGGAATTCGATGTAATAATAGTCCGTAGTTAATTAATTCCATAGAACACTGCACTGCTTGACGTATGCCCGTCTTCATTAGCCCAGTCGGAGCAGAACAGTTGGACGTTAAACCATTTTTTTAATTCAGTTCATTTGCATGTTCAAAAAGTGTTATTTGTGTTCGAGTGTTGACAACCGTATTAATTCATCCTTAGTACGGGGTATTGACTGAAAACAAGAGAAGGTTAACGATTAAATATTGTAAATATGTACATGTACTAATAGTAAGTGCAGGAGGACCGCACTACACGAAAAACAAAAACCTACAAGATTAACCTGCGGAAAATATCAAATCAAGTGAATGGATCCGGGGGCCAGCCGTAAGCGTCCACTGCGCTGTACAGTCCCGGGCCTTTTATGGTACAGGCTTCACTAAAAATGATTTGAAAAAAAAAGAGGTAACAGAAATAATGCGACCGATCTTAACGATAAAGTATTCGGGTGGCCATTTCCAATAAAAGTATGGCAAATTTGGTATATACTAGAAAAATCGTGGATTACCCGAAATACATCCATGGGAAAAGCACTGGCAAAAATGTCAGGGTATCACTGGCAACCTTACTGCTGATCAAATGGTTAGACGGTTTTGGGACCATTGAGGGGTGTCAACGTACAAAAAACTCTGCAAGTATTGCCAAGTAAACGGCCAAAAATAAAGTTGACAGAAAATAATCAAGACTTAACTTGGGCCTCAGCATGTATGGTAAAAGGACATTAATTAAAAATGCATTCTGAAAAATGGACCCTCCCTCAATGTAGTGAGGCGACAGACATGATTTCTAACAACAGTTTATTTATAGGTTGAGGTATCTCCCCACCATAACAAAGTTTTGAGAGGGATTTGTGATAGATTAATTAGTTTGAATATGATTTACGCTAAATATATCATCAAATCACACAGTTTGTACGCAAAAAATTTAAAGGGGGGCATTAGGTACAATTAAATAAAGAGCTGACAGTTTTCGCTTTAATTGTGAAAAATAATAACGAAAAGATAATATGCTGAACATTTCAGTCAGAATGCTTCACTTCACCGAGATATTAGCGAATTCAATTTTAGACTAGCCTCGATTGCCATTACCAAACTTAGTATGATAATAAACAATATATCGATTTTCCATTTTTAAGGTTAATTTTCCATGACAAAATGAATTCAAATCCACGAAATATCGCAGGAAAACAACTGCAAGAGGCAGATTTAGCTCTTGCATAATGCATATTTAAGATAAGAGTTTAATATTCGTTCATAATCAATACTACCCTGGGTTGTTTTTCGATTGGGCACCAACGTGTAAACAGAATCTTTGATTTTATCCCATCCGTTATTTTATATTTACAGGTGTTATTGGTCTTGTACATCTTCATAGTTCCGTGCAAAGGTAAATACGATTTGGTTCAAATTGACCATCGATTATTCTTAAGCATGCATTAAAATATATGCTACGTAAATTAAAGTCCGAAGTCCTTGTCATGCTATAATGCACACAGCCAAACGCATGGATCCTGTTCATGATTTGATTTGACCCGGGAATATGTTAGACTTTCTATAGATATAAATAAATGTGCTACCCATTTGAGAGTCGGGTGTACAGGTGCTATTTTACTTATCTTCATGCAATTATTTACAGTTTTTTTTCGGGGGAATTTAACTGACATTGAGGCAAATATGGACATTGTTTAACGTATATTTTCATCAACAAAATCTAGCCCTATACGGCTAATACCACAACGAAGACGAAAACGTTTTATCTATCACAAGCAGATGGTAAAACGTAGCTGAAGCAGTTAGCACCTGTCCATCACCATCCAAGCAGTCTTGATAGTTTTCAATTGCGGCTAATGCACCTTTACTCTATTGTATCCGGACGACGTTGCCACCCTATGCACAAGATAATCAAATGCAAGGGGCAAGTAAGAGAACGGCCAACAATTTCAGGAACCATTCAGTCAGTTGGGGCAACGCTGAACCCGAGATTATCCTTGCTGGTGGCTAAGCTGTATTTCGAAATCTTAAGTTTGACCTTGACTATCAGGCACCATGTAGCAGTTACCTTATGCAAATATTTGCTAGGTGTTAATTATTAGGTAAGAATGAAAACTGAGGGAAAGACGCCCACATTTCGTCTCAAACCAGACCTTGGTATCTCATATCATTAATTCTATTGTAATACATGTTAAAATGATTTCATAAACATCTTTTATCTTGATATTTTCATGTATCTGATGGCGCAGGACTAGAGATTGATCAATGGGGAACTCATTTTGTGGTGACGTTCATCAACAATATTAATAACGATGGAATATCTTTAGCTATCACGGCAAGAGATGCCACTGATGTACGTATAACATACTACAGATCTGCTGTTGAATCTTTGGGGTTTTCTCTAAAGGCTGGTCAATCACGTCGTCTGAGTTTGCCACAATGGGTTAAAACCAGGGGATCTTTTAGTGTTGGGAAGAAGAGGGCAATATCCGTAGAATCATCTGCGAAAGTTTCAGTCTACGGCTTCAGCGATGGATCACATCGTAACTCGTCGGATGGGTTTCTAGTTTTACCAGTACCAAGCTTGGGTGAACATTACCTAGCTGTTAACGTACCCAGTGGAAGAAGTAAGAAAACTATAAACTACTGTATTATGTAAAACGTTCCCCTTTTTGCAACAATAGAGTAGATTTCCCAGATATGCTGAAATGAATAAAAAGGTTATACTGTGGGTAAATACGTTTTACTGAGAACAGAGTATCCTTAGGATTTGTGTTGGGTGCTTCGTTTATTCGACTTCATAAGTAACGCTGCGTGGCGCCTGGATATATGAAGATTAAGCGAAATACCCAGCCCAACCCTTACTCTCTGGGTATCCCGTCTCTACCTGTGCTGTGTTTACGAGTCTTTTGGAAAAGGAGCATAATTCTGGGACTGAAGGTCGCAGAATGCTCAATATCGATATGGTTTGCCGTTTTCATCACACCTACCCTGTTTACAGATATTTTGACAAGGGTATGGAGATGTAACAGGTCATGGAACGCTGAAAAGCCATAGATTTTGTCCTCTGATAAAATCACAATGCTCCACGCCAATGGATAACAATCAGTTTGAAACTGTACTTTCTATCGCTTTCACATGTAATTTGGGCAATGGAGGAAACTCTGAAACGGAAGGTCACGGGGGGTTGAATATCCACAGAGTTTGACCTAACATGACCTGATTTATTCCCACCTTATCCGTTTTAAACCGTAGCTTCTATCGTATTCACATGCTAATCGTTGACGGATGGGCGGTACGGTAGACCTGGGGACACCATAATGCACGCACTCTGAAAGCTCAGTCTGATTGTTTGTTAATGCATATGTTCTAATCATTGTATAACTGTTGTTCCAGGTCAAATTGCAGTGGTGGCAGTAGAAGACAGCACCTCTATAAACATCACAGTCAAAACTGTAGTTGGTAATACATGTTTTGATAATGGTACATGGCTTCAAATAATAGATGGGCAAGTTTTTCATTTTCAAATGATGGCTTATGATGTGGCTAATATTTATTGTAAGCGAGAAACAACGGGTTCAGTTATCACATCGAACAAACCGGTTGCAGTTATCAGCGGAAACAGATGCGCACAAATGCCAAACGGTGCACGCGCTCCATCGGGTAAACAATGCGACCACATGGTTGAAATGCTTCCGCCTATATCAGAGTTTGGAACAGAATATGTAATAAGTGCACCTATTGGAAACACGGCCGGTTCGTGGTTTCGAGTGCTTGCATTAGACCAGGGCACAGAATTTGAAATACGAAGTAACGTGAACTACATAGGTTCGGGACAGTACGCAGATTTTTCCCTTGTAAATTCAGAAAGTCTGTATTTCACGAGCAACAAACCTGTAATGGTTTTCTTATCAATGAACGGCGTGAGAGAACAACCCGGATACAGTGGTGATGCATTTTTGATGGTTATTCCACCTGTGAACAAATATACTAATTATTATGTTTTAAACACGGACGCATTTAGAAATATAATTGACAACCACCATGCCATAATAATAGTACATAAGGATTACGTTAATACCATCTCGCCGACTATCACCAACTTTCAATCTATAAACAATAGTGAATATCGAGTGCATGTGAAAACCAATGTGACTGATGTAGAAACCTATTATTCGATGACAGACAAACCGTTTTGTGTCCTTGCGTATGGATTTGCCTACGAAGAAGCCTATGGATATCCAGCAGGAATGAAACTAACCGACTATTCTGGTAAGTTGACCGCATCTTTCCGAGACATTTTCACATTCAGCAAAAATAATTTACAGAACCCCAGACGCCATAATAAACGTTAATTTTAGGCCATGTATGTAACACTACCTATAATACGCCGTCAGACCGGGTTGGCGCCCTGAATGCGCTGCTACGGCGACGGAAAATGGTTATTATTCAAAATGGCCGCCCTTGGGCATATTCTGGTTATTTATTGGGTAAAATGTTTGACTGTTGCTTTCGGACATAGGTTTGATGGTGGTTTCTACCCGAATTTGACTCACTGAATCCAACGAGCTTGGGTATTTCTCCTACAAGTGACGACAAATTCCACAAGGATGTCAAAATCACAATGGGACTCAGTTTGGCGGAAAACTAATAAAGTTCTCTAAAAAGGTGTGTAATTCTTATATTGAAATATAGGTGTCAATAACATCCGATATAAACAAAAAAATATGTTCCGACCAAAAGATATTCTAGGTTGTGCTCGATATTTGGCGAGATATAACAATATTAGTAATGTGATGATGTAATAACCTCAAACTATAGGTTTTAGTGTTCGCCGATTTATGACTGCCGCAGTGTGCCATGGCCGAACGAAACGCCAATATGGTGCCCAAATTCGACGAAATAGCTAAGTTTAGGAAACCACGAAAGGAAATAGTAAGAGTACTGCAGAATGAACGTTAAACTACCTCGAAGACACTCTATTCATTGTATTCTTATAAGAACACAGAAGCTTCACAGCCAAACACAATCCACCATTGGACCATAGTCGAAAGCAAATGTTGCTAAAAGTTAACTGATGCTTACTTCTGATATGATAGTGCAGCTACACGTTCATTCTTGGCCGGATGAGTGTTTCTTTCTGGTTATATTTATTATAATTTAAGACTCAACAGTGAAGTCAAAATGTATGAATAGTACCATTTGACCACGGACATGGGAATACAGTGATGCAATATACATGTGCAATGACAAGAGGACTGATACCTTCGCAGTTTCTTGAGCTTCTAAATGGAGCTCTATATGGAACTAAGAGGTTTTGCTGTTTACCACAAATTACAGGGTCATACGAACAAAAGCCACGAAGAGCGAATTGTCAAGCATACATTATGATCCAATATGACACCCATCCGTGTCACCTTCTCTGCTAGAAAACGGAGGGCAATAAGATATAGAATTTTGTGAGTTTCCCGCCAAAATGAACCTCCATTTTGAATTTTGTGGTATTAGCCGTCATTTTATGGAGTACATGTAATACCCAATTTCATTGGATTCAGCGGGTCGAATTCCTACATAAACTACCTCCAAACCATAGTCCCAGAGAATCTGTTATGAATTTTACTCCATTGAATAACCAGAAAATGCGTTATGGCTGCCATCTGGAATATTAAGAGAAATGAATAATGAACCAGACTTTAATTTGTTAGTTGTATTCTCCAACTGGGCTAATTGAAACGGACATACGCTATACAGTGTGCCGTGACGGAAATTACCCCGGACAGTAATTTAATTCCATCTATCAAGGGTCCTGTTATGTGCACACCAGTGTCTATAGGGTTCCTCGTTTTTTGTCCAATCCGAAGGGCTAAATTGTCTATTACTCAGTAGAAAGTATTCAAACCAACGAAAATTTCGGAAACGTTAGAGCCAACCACAGCGACGAGAATCAACATCACAGTCAGTGGTGATCTGTTAGAAAGGGGGGTTTCTATTTAATGATATTGTGATTTAAAACGAAACATAAAATTCTTTTTTAGGTTTTGAAGAATGTTCCAATGTTTCGTGTGTAAATGGAGGTTGGTGTTTAGAAGTAGGTCTGTCCTTTATTTGTCGCTGTTTAGAAGGATTTACAGGAAGTTACTGCGAACAAGGTACATGTATGTGTTTTTCATAAATGACAAAGTTACAAATTAACTATGAAAAAGGGAAGTGGTGGTTGGTGTTTCAAATTGAACAAGTTTTGCGGGACATTCGCGTTTCCATCAACTCTTCTTTACGTGCCTTACCCGAACGTTCGCCTTCCTCATATCCACTTTCCACGGAAGCCCCACCGGCTTTATGTCTTAAAGATTGATTTATAAATAAGCTATAATTTTTATATTTCATCACAGCAATATGGACCACCGAAGCTCGAACAACCGGTAATCCAACAACAGTACCACAAACAGATGATCCAACAACAGAAACACTAACAACCAATGACCCAACAACAGAACCACCAACACCGACAACTCATGACCCAATCACTGAACCGCAAACAACTGATCACACAACTGAACCACAAACTGGGGATCAAACAACAGAATCACTAACAACTGATGATCCAACAACAGAACCACAAACTACTGATGATCCAACAACAGACCCACAATCAACCGATGACTCAACAACAGAATCAACAACAACTGATGATCCAACAAAAGAATCAGAAACAACTGATTATCCAACAACAGAATCTCAAACAACTGATGACAAAACCATTGAACCACTAACAATGGATAACCCAATAGTCGAACTACAAACCGATAACCCAGCAACAGAATTACAAACAACTGATGGCCCAACAACGGAATCACTAACAACTGATGATCAAACAACAGAACCACAAACAATTGAATTAAGTTTGATCGAGACAACACCTAGATATAAATCGGGTTTGAAAGAGCCTATGTACCGAGGCAACATGGGTTTGTGTAAATGTCCCTGTTTACAAAAGGGAAGAAATATATCAGATCCTTTAACCTACGCCCGAATTAACAAAAACTATCTTTACGTCGAGAAAGAAACATTATCAAAGACACGGCGAATGAAGAAAAGTAGCGAAAATATTAACCAATCAGAAACAAATATTGGGGCCTGTTCTATTATTATCTTTATTTTACTGTTAACATGCGTTATATTGTTAGACGTATCGCGGATTTGTATGTGGTTCTGGCACAGAAAGCCCATAGTAAAGACAGTGAAGGATTTACCGTTATATATTAAAGGCAAGCAATAGCCTGTATTGTTCGTGAATTTTGATAAATTGAAAAAAAAATAATTTACCTACTTTTCTGCTCGGACTGAGGTAATGGAGACGGGTCCATGCCATATTGTGTGCTGTAACATAGGATCAAAAGATCTTATTGTAACGAGCTAATGGAGATGGGTATACGCCATTCGGGGCATTCATTTCAAAATCCAACTGTCATTTTGCCTGGAAAGCGGCGATACGGTATAGTCTTGATCTCAAATTCCAACTGTCCAATATTCTTTTACGTGCACGCCAATACATAAACGGGACCTCAATTTTTCGTCACATCAAAATTATTATACGTTGTCCCTTCACAGGTTCCCCATCTTGTACCAATGACAGGGTGAACGGCACCGGAAAATTCAGATGAACTTTTTCGGATCTCCATGTAAGGAGCCGCTTTAAACACTACATTTCAACCCAACCATTTGTGAAAATTCATGATTTAAAGTGTTATCTCACAATGGAGTTACCTCCCTTCGACTGCAAATACACAATCTAAATGACATGTAATAAATTGGGCTTTAATGTCCTACTGTTCTTCACCGACTGGGATAATGAAGACGGGCGGTGTGCTATGAGGTCGAAATTTTGTCTTGAAGCGGCGCTACGGCCTACTCTAATTTCAAATGTGGTTCCACGGGTTCTTTTATGTGCACTCAGGACCGCGTGACCGCATGTTTTGGCACCATCTCCACTACTAGGCACTGTTCCTTAATAGCCCCTACGTCCTCCACCGCATCATGAAATGCAAAGGAACTCTTGACAAACACAAACTCCATCGTGTATTCGTAACATCTCAACAACTTGACACTGTTTCTTGACAGCCCCCCCCCTCCATCCCCCAGAGGGGTAAACCGCACAGGGGAATCCCATTGAATTGCAAATATCGGGATCTCCTGGTTAGCGAAACAACACGAACCCCAATATAAAGTTATGAATTACTTGATAATTTCTAGAAGCAATGATGTTTTTTATAAACGTTTTAGAATCTCTAAATATCCCCCCTCCAAAAAAAAAAAAAAAAAAAACAAAAAAAAATCAAAAAATCAATTATTTGTTCTGTTAAACAGTAATCATTTTATTCGATTTTGTGGGAGTATGTACATTTCACTCAGACTCAACACCACGAATCATATGTTGCATGTATTTACACATATACCACGTGCTGTGCGCGAGAAAATTTGACAATATATTGGACGGAATAAATCCCCATGAGGTTTAGCAGTAAACGGAAGCATGGAAATGAACATGTACCACTTAACATTTCCTGAGGAGAAAGCACCACTCTACTTCTATTAGTCGTAAGCTGTTGAAACGGTTATTACTACTGAAGAGCATCACTAGAGAATTACCGCGAACACATTTAAGTAATAGATCGCAGTAACATGTGCATGCTGCCACGAAATATATTGTCAATTTTAAAAACCACTGAATGAAACGTTAAAGTGGGAGTTCCAGATTTCACACGAAACCATGAGTTAACGTGGCACTACGATTTACTCTTATTTCGAATTCGAACTGTCGCGGGTTCTTTAACATGACGCCACCGTGTATACAAAAATGAAATGGGGTTTAATATCATTTTCTCCTCGGACTGGGCTAATGAAGACGTCATGCAGTGTGCTATGGTGGAAATTGTGCTCGGATAGCGGCGCTACGACCTACTCTTTTATCGAATTATAATTGCCAAGGGATCGTTAACGTGCGATGTGTACACGGTGTTCGTCCCATCCCAACGATACACGTTGTGCATTGCCAGGAGGAACCACGCCGGAGAAATCCTGATGAACTTTCTCGGCAAACACAGGGATCGAACACGGGACCTACTGGTTAGCGAGCCAACGTCCCATCCACTGAGCCACCGTGTATATGGGATGTCGGCTCGCTAGTTCTTCTGTCTTGAACCACTGTAGTGAGAACTGCCAACTCGTTGTGAAATTGTTCCCTCCAACAGTATGTGTCATTTGGTAATCGCGACGATATAATCAAGACTATATATATAGGCATAACATTCCAGACTATGGTCAATCCAATAATATGGAAACAATGAGTTTGCATTGTTTTTAAAAACAAGTATCGCAGAACTTCAGTTAGTTAGCTCGCTATCTTGGAGGTCCGGTGTTGACCGGGAAAATTTCATCGGTGTCCCCTTCCCCCCGCCCCCGTTGTCTGTGGTGAAGGACGGAGGGCCGTTTAACATATAGTCGTTAGGATCGGATTGTCGTTGGCATTTACGTAAAAGATCCCTTAGCAGTTGTCCATTTCCGGGCAAAATTTCCTTCATTATATAGCCAAGCTGGAACAAAACGACGCAACATTAAACTTTATTTTATTTCATATAGATGTTAGGAGCGTCACCTTTAAGGCATCCAGTGGCGATGCCAATATCTCAAGACCAGAGATACATGCATATCTAATTTCGATCAAACCTACTACCAGTGTTCCCGCAGCGACATCTGTCATTGTTAGAACGTGTAATTAAGGAGGAACAAATACCGGATTGAAGCTTTTAATTTAAAACTAATAAATTGCGAGAAAGATATATAACCGTTACTTTGTGGTACCAACTGTGATTCTAATGTTTCATTTAATATTGCTGTGGAATAAACTCAACACGAAGCTAAGGATGCCTCTTCGAATGATTCATAGCTATTCTGGTTTGTCTTAATACAAGTCGTTGCTACAATTTGAGAATATGGTTTTCAACGCAGGAAACCGGGGAGAATGCTAGAAATTCATTTGCTGTTGATCATTTATTCAAGAATAATACTGGGTTTACAGTCACCCACAGCCCCTTGTATTGTCTACGATGCTGTGGCTTAATGAAATAAAACTCCCACTAATTTGTCCATAGTTATGTTTAAATGTATCTGTTCAAAGATTTAGTTTAAGTTATTTGTTTAAGGTTATGTTTAAAATGAATTGCTCAAGAGTTGCGTTTAAAATTAGTTATTCGAAATCATTTGTTTAAATTAAAGTCATTTATTCAAAGTTATGTTTAAGATCACGTGTTTAAAGTTATGTTTAAAGTCAGATGTTCAAAGTTATGTTTAAAGTCAGATGTTCAAAGTTAGGCTTAACGTACTGCAATCTACGGGTACATTAAATACCATCGAGCAATTGCTGGCAAATAAACATTATATAAATATTAGGCTATATAATTCAATATTTTATGATGTTTGTTCACCCGATTATATTTACCTAGTAGAGTTTCAGGGGTCAATAGGACCATGTAATAGAGCCAAGATTCCATCGTTATCCAATTATTACTTGAAACGACTTGTGTGTACGGTTTTATCAACCCAATTATGCCGGTGGCGTTTCTACCTGGCAATGTCAGATAACAAAAGAATAAAAAGCGGGGTTGGTATTTGAGTATATTATTTATCGGTTCCCAATGTTTGATATGCAAATAAAATTCTCTTTGAGGTGTGACCCACAAAGGAGTTCCAATTTGATCTTATATCAAGTTGGCAGATATCTATATACACAATACAAATGACACAGGAATATTTCTGCGATATTTTAAGAGCCGATTCTCAAATATTTAAAGGTTTATTGAATATATGTCATAATGGTCAAACAAATACCCTAGACCCTCCTGTACATAAATATCCCTTGGCAGTTTGAATACAACGAAGAGTGGGCGGAAACACCGTATTTGCGCTTTATAACACGTCGCATTGCGCATTCCTTCATGGCGTCTGTCCAGATATCATGCTGCATTCTCTCATAGTACGCTGCATGGCGTCTTCCGTCATATCACAGTGGGTGGCGTCTTCCGTCATTGCACGCTGTGGGTGAAATGGCTTTATTTAATGTCCGCTTTCACGTATATAATATCGCGCCTTCTCTTATAGCACGCTGCGTTGCGCTTGTCCTCATAACACGCTGTATGACGCCAGTCTCCATCAGCAGTGCTCTAAAATATGACATTAAAGCCATTTCATTTACCACATTAAGTCAATATTAAATGCCCTGATGTTGTAACTCTTTGTGTTATGATTTTCTAACCCCTTGTGTAATGATGTTTTATCTCCACATATAATAATGTTTTAACCCCTTGTGTAATGATGTTGTATCTCCACATATAATGTTTTAACTCCCTGTGTAATGATGTTTTAACTCCACATATACTGACGTTTTAACTCCTTGTGCAATGATGTTGTAACACCTTGTGTAATGATGTTTTAACATACGTATACAAAGATTTCCATGTTTTTTAGTAATACTGTTTCAACTCCTTATGTAACGTGAATTTAGGATGGATATTGAAAACAACGATCATAGACGGCTTCTAAAAGTGAGGAAGAATTTTACAGACTAACAAACTGGGCAAATCATTTCCCCATGAGAAAGTCTCACATTAAAGTAATTCCCCCGTGTTGAATCAATACAAATAAAAAAACAAACGTATCAAATAAACAATAAAATGGACAATAAACTAGGACCATAAAGGACAAATTCAGATCATTCTAGGCGCTTGAATAGATGAATATCCCTGCATGAAAAGGTTGCTATGCACCATGTCTCTAGTTATAAAGCGAGATCTTTCTCCCTGTGAAGCCGACATATTGATCCTTAAAGAATAACTCTCAGGAATTTCAATGCTGATTCAACTAAATTGTTTCTTTGATGTAAAACCTCAGCCCCTCGGCGCATTGATGTGACTAATAGCGCGCCATTGGTTCTAACTGCGGGTCTTACCCTCAACCATCGATTTTCAGATATTAGTCAATAAAAGTACGTACCATGAAAACTATTGATCATGCTTATAGCCACAGTTACGTATCTAAACAGATTTTGTTTGAAGCGTCATCTAAAGATAACATGACCTTATCTTTTTTACTGTTTAGTTTAAATTAAATATGACTTCATAAAGAAGAGTTCGCATGTTGCATGCCATTGCCAGTTATCTGAATTGATTTCAATATTTCTTAAATGACTTATGTGGATTTTTATGAAAAAGTATGGTTAAAATTATCAATATATCTGTTGGCCCCTATTATTTGTCTGTTTTGTCTATAATTATCTATTATCAAACTTACCTTTGACATATGCATTAAATGAGTATCCGGATCAAATTAAAATCTTCCCAAGAAATTATCTTTAAAGGTCGTACAGCTTTAACTCAATATTGTCTAAATAGTTTAAAATTAAAAACACGAATTAGAATTCAATATTAATGGATTTTAAATCTTAAGACTCATTGGACATTTTAAAATCAGTGCACGGCGTAATGAACAACAAAAACATACCCCATAAGTCGATAAGTAAACAATTAAAAACCACTGTCCTACAAATGACAAAAAGTACTGTAGATATACGTGTAGACTGGCTATCCATTCAATTTGGACTGGTCACGTATTTTACTTAATGTAATTAGAAATTACAATTACAAGTTACAAAAGACTACCTTATTCTAAAAAAATAGATACATTCATTATACAATTACAATGTTTCGAGGGTTCTTCTCGACTGAGTAGTTGAAATAAAACAACATAACTGCCATGGGTTCAACATATTCCGTAAGAAACGTGTAGAAACGAGTAACTTTCTGACCGTGTATAGATGGAATTCACTCCCAGTCGTTTTGTGACCTTTTGTCCCGCCCGTCTTCATTCACCAGGAGGAAGTAGAGCAGTAGGACGATAGACACCCTATTTCATTGTCTCCCTAATACACCAATCTTTTCAAACTATATTACACAAATTAATAACAATTTAAGAGCTCTATGACGCCATAGAAATAAATGTATTATTACTAATGTGCGTTATAATTTTTATTGATATGCAGCGAACAGGACCACATACCACAAGAAGAGACAATTGAATCGATTTCTAAATACAGCAACTTCAGTATTATTGCACATTTGAATCTGCTTTGCTGGATGACGTGTATGCAATATCAGTTCAATTAACCCACCATTTGTCGCTACGTTCGGCTATGTAACGGTTGGCGCACATCTACATTTATATAATGGTAGTCGTAAATAAATTGAAATAGTTCTCCTTTCCACCATTATCACTGATTAATATTTGTTTGTATAATTAGGTCAGATGAATAATGGTTCACCTTCGTTACAGCCAACGGCAAAGATATCTTTGATATGCTGAATACCTTTACCATAATGAACAATCATATTATTGCAAAAGTAGCATAGTTAGGAATCGTTCTACATTTCTACAAATGACCCAAAAATCAGTATATTTCTTTATATATAATCTCTTTTACCAGGAACTTTATTGTCTGGGACCCTCGACGTATCAATTTTCTGGGAACATTATAGAATTTGACATTTCATGTCAGTGCACATGTTTCAATTCAAAGAGTGTGAATTCTGAATATTGATTGGAATAAATCAAAGCAAAACACGATATAATATCCACCAATATAATAACTAACACATTTATAATCTGTAATTGTTGAAAATAATATAAAACCTTCTCGCTATCAGTGGCGCGGATTTTCCCTACCTCCATCCATCACTCGTCCTTGGCAAATCTTTGGATATTGCTGTCATGTTCTAGTACATCTGTACTCCTGAGTCGACATCTATCGTCGTGTGCATCTATCAGTTGTGAGGCGATGAATCTAAAGGTGTCAAGTAACTACTGACGAACAATATAAGTAGAGATCGCCCGAAAGACGTGGCATGGCAAAGTATACCTTTTACCAACCACATGCAATAAATTTGTCGGCGAGAGTCATCCCAGCCGACTGGGTTCCGGTGCCACTGCGCATTATGTGTCTTTGACCTAGTCTTTTTGCATACATGTAATAGGTTAAACCAGAAATGAACAACACACCACTTCGGTCATTGTGAAGGCTATCATCAGTGGTCACTTGCGTAATGTTAGAGAGGGTAACTTCACCAGGAAGCAACGTTGCTGTCTACTTGTCATCAATTTCTGCTAGGGCTTATGTGAACTCCATTTTGTACGCGGAAGAAACTGGGTTTTACTTCCCGTACTTGCCTTCATTTCTTTGTCAGCACCACTCAAATAGAAATCAAAATGATTTTTTCGCTTTTTGCTGTTTAATTAATGAACACTCATTATTCTTTTGAATTACAGGTAATGGCTTCCATATATGGATTGTTATTTTGCCTTTCAGACGAAGTATTATTAATTATCAATCAATTCATTCTAATTTAAAACCTATTATATCCCGATCATAAATCAATGATTAAAAACTTATTAACTACATTTGCAAAAAAACATAATCTTAAGATAATTGTAGAATGTCTACAATTGATTTCATATTCCATAGTTTCTCTGCAGATAGAAATAGAAATAGTTTTTGTTACCTGTCGCCTTGTGACTCAGGTCATCGTGAACCAGACGTCAATGTTCTTGTAAATCTGTATTCGACTACGGCTGAAATAGCTAAAGTCCGCTTATTTACTGTATAACAAAGACCAAGTATACATTTATGCAGTAGGGGATTTACTTGTATTTAAAAAAAAGTTTCGTGAGGGTGGCGGATTGGAAAGGGCATCAACCGTGTGGTGGCCGAGCCGGCTCAGTAAGTAAGACATCGGTGCGTTAGCCTCGGGATGGGGTGGGGATCTCGGGTTCGCTCCCCGTGTTGCCAATCTGCCTTGGGATTTTCGGACGTGGCTTCCTTTGTCAGTTGTACAAACCCAGTCTATTCAACAAAACTCCAAATAATTTAACCAAGAATCGTAATATTAACAGTCGAAAAGATTCCTTTTTTTCATTTATTTATCCACGAACATATTTAAAATATCTAATGGGGGTTTGATGGCCGTGTCGTTAGCACGCGCTTGCTGTATCATTAAGCTTGTCATTGAGTCAACTAGCGAGGTTTCGAATCCCCGGTTGTACGTGAGTCGGGTCGCCTGTCCAATCTCGTGGGTTTTCTCCGGGTCCTCCCACTGCTAAAGACCTCTACGCTCAAAATGACCTAGTTTCTGTCGAGTGGACGCCAAACCCCATTTCTCTCTCCCTCTCTAAAATGAGCTTTAGTTTACCAGGTCTGTCATTGAGTCAAGAAGGGTAGCCTGTCCAGCCACTAGGGTTTTCTTTGGGTGCACGGGTTTTCTCTAATAGCTATAAAACTCTACGAGCAAGCCAACTATTGAGATAGAAAGAACCTAGTTTGTCCAGTGGACGTTTATCGGTATATTTCCCAGACGTATCATCTGTATGAATAGGGTGGTCAATCAGACCAGAACACTGTGCATGGCTACATGCTTACTAATATACTATTTTCACTTTGCATGATTCAAAACCCCAAAAAGCTTTGGGACGAGACATTGCTTTATCTGTGGAGCAGAGTCTGTGTAAGAACTAATATTAAAATGAATAGACGATCATTTGGTGGTCTGCGTCCACAACTGTCACAATAATGAACGAAGTTTATTCCGCCGACAGCAACATTTCCCAATGACATTTTGATAGCACTACAATATGACTCGTAATTGAATATAGGCAGAAAGACAAGTTAAAATGTTTATTAAAGGCCAAATACACGTCATGCAAGATTTTCTGTATACAAATGCGCTCAAATTTCAAAATGTGCCATGGTTAACCCAATTGTCTGGCGACATCAATATTTATAATCAAGCTATGACTGTACAAATTACATCAACTAATTTATAATCAACAGCACTTCAAATTAATAAAATAAATCAGGTTCAAGTCTAGACGAAATTTCTCTCCTCTTGCAGCATAATTGGATTATGATTGAGTCAGTCGGAATAAATGAGCATTCTCAGCTTTCAGCAACAGGTTTGGAAGTCTGATAGTGACATTTAGAATAATTGAACATCACTTCTAGAGGATGCACGAGTCATAAACATATTGATCATTTTGAAATATGAGCCGCACTCAACTGTAAAGTATTTTGTCTCAAGTGGTTTGAAGATAGTTCATAAAGTCTTCCGTGTTATTTTATTTTGTTTGATTTCGAAATCAAAACAAAAGTATACTCGGCTTGATTTGGATATAGATTTCATTTGGTATTCACGTCCCCCGCCCCAACCTCACATGAACAGATAACACGTTCGGTAAGACTAGATTAAGAGCTTACAGATATCGCTAAAATAGTAAACAAATAGATTATGAAAACAAAATATGCTGAAAATTTCAGTCACATTACTCTACTTCGGGCAAATATATTAGCCTTTGACGGTTTGACTAGACGTGTGCAATAATTGCAACCACCGTACTGGTTCTTCGAAGCTAAGACTGGGTCTTCCATTTTTTTTTTAGCTTAAATCAAAATATCGCTGAACTGTTCAAATCTACTTGAGTTATAGTGGAAGTTCACTTCAGGTGGCAAACAAGCGGCTTTTGATGCTATGACGTCATCCATAGATTAATAAATCAGCGTTGACGTTTCCAGTTTACCCACAGTTCGGTGCATCACTTTGTAATATTACAACTCTTCCAGAGAGTGTAGTAAAGACAAGTAAAACAACATTTTGAACTATATTATAAAAAAACAAAATGAAATATAATCTGTGTTTTAATCCGATTGTTTGTTTCAGATATATGTTGACAATTTCATTTATAAATATCCATTTCACCAATCCTGATTTGGACGTATATTGAGAGAGACGGGAGTACAAAGAAACATTTGCTGAAAGAAAATCCTTCAATCTGGGAGTCCTGTGTTCTTTTACCCTAAGTTTATGTTGCCCCAGAAAGGCCATTGACTTACTTGAGAATTATACCACACATAAATATCAGTTTAAATAATCAGTTTGGCACTTCGTTGACAGTGTTGTTTTTTTCAACTCTGATATTTTCATATTCCAGATTAGCAGCGTAAATGGTGAATGTGACGTCTGGTGCATAATAGCCACGTACATTTATCGCCTTTCTAAAATGCGAGATTCGGTGCCTTTCCGGATCTGTAAAAACGATGTGATTTAATTAACGGATGTTTAAAATTAAATAATATTCGCAATGTAATCAACAAGACGCCGTTGTTTGGTGAAATATTATGAATAAATTTATAAATACTCACCATGAAAAATGGTAACGTCACCACTAGATACCAATTACCTTCCCACACCAGTCCCACAACAAAACACAGAAAAGAAAAACTCAGTCAAACGCAAGCAATCTCTGGTTTGATTCCCTGATTTTGTTTAATGAGTGAAAAAGAAAAGGCAAGGAACAAGCAAAATATTCCTTGCTAGTTGGAATTCAACGAAGGGTAGGCGGAAACGGCGCTGCTCAGGCAAAATAAAGACGCAACGACGTTTTTGTGATTCATGTTATACACAGTTCTATGGAATACAATTTCAGCTGACTTATGGTAGATGTTTCTACTAGATTTCTCTTGCCTTTTATAAACTATCTAGTCGATACGTTGCTGCTCAGTTTAAAACGCCAAATGCATTCCATGATAGAGTATCTTGTGTACATTTCGCTTAACTGTCATTATATTATTCCTGAATATCACACCCCCGTCGACTCACTGTGCATGTGGTTGGTTCTATCCCTGGTGTGACATGGGCGAGGGAGTCTATGGCGTTGCGCGTCGAGCTGTAGTTGGGTGTCGTGGGTTGCATTCCTGGTTTGAGTGTATGTGACTTATATGGTCCCCTTCTGAACTCGTGGGTTTACTCTGGTTTCCTACCGAAGCAAAGACCCATGTGCATGTGTAAAGATTTACTACTCATGGATAGTCTTAGGTGTTCACAGGAATATAAATAACAAAGCCACCATAGGTATACTGATAACTAAGAACCACAATAGATTGCATGCTAGTTCGGATAGGTGACAGAAACGGATATCCACCCATGTACACGTAAAATAACCTTTGACATTTTCTTAGGCGGCCCTTTTCCTAGCATTGCACATATATGACGTACATGTATGTTAGTATTAGATCTATTTAATAAGGCCAACTTAACGTTTGGTCAAAGTTCACGAGGTAAAAACGGGGTTAGCGCTAATCCCAACCTAACCAACAATCCCGCCAACAACCATATGAACTAACTTTATTTACATCTCAGCGACCTTGAGGAAAATTGAGCTGGCCTTAACACATAGATTTAGCCCTATGTTAGCCTCACTATATCTATCCATTCCCTCACCCACGGGATGTAAAACGCAAGCCATTGAAAAGCAGAATGTCTCCCTTTTTAATCTAGATTCCAGACGCTATTTGCATCAAAAATTCTAAGACAACTCGGCCATTTCATGATTTGTTGAACATTGATTTACACATTGCTTCATGGAAATCACCGAAGCGTTAAGTTACTACTTCTACGGATATTGATCAAAGGATAACACGAGACTTGGTAATTGGCTGGTCGTGTTAAATTTCGCTTCATTTACTGCTTTTATTAATCGACATGCAAGATGTCTGACTCCTTACTGAATTAATTGAACATCCATCTTAGAAACCTCTCTTTTAGTCTCTATAAAGAACTATTTTTGATATGAAATAATAATTGCCCACTACTCATTTTCAATAGGCGATTCATATATTTCACGCTAAGAATTATTTTAAAATATTTAATTTGTCAAGTCCTATCAATTTTTGTTATTAATCATTAAAATGGCGTATGTCACATCCTACTTAATTAGCATCATGGCGTTATAAAGAACTATTTTTGATATGATATAATTGTTGCACCCTACTTGTTTTACATGGTGATTGATATATTTTATGCTAAAATGATTTTATAAATGTCATTTGATAATTAGTATCAAATTGTGTTATTCGATCATCGAAATGGCGGATGACAACCAGCTTAGCAATATTGCTTTATAAAGAATTATTTGTGAGGAAATAATTACTGTATCCTACCCATGATTTTATAATTTTCATATGGTAATTCATATCAATTAATGTATATAACGGTAATTCTAATGAAGTAACGGATGTCACATGGGGTGGCTTGTCTCTTTAAGTCAAAGAAAGATATTGTAAGAGATGGCTTTGGGTACGCCTACTTCCATCTGTCGTCTAATGTATATAACGGTAATTCTAATGAAGTAACGGATGTCACATGGGGTGGCTTGTCTCTTTAAGTCAAAGAAAGATATTGTAAGAGATGGCTTTGGGTACGCCTACTTCCATCTGTCGTCTACGTCTCATGTTAAAACTATGAAAGGCTAGTTTGGATATATAGGAAAAGGAGACCTATTGATTTATAACTCACCAATATACGTGTATTAAAGGGCCAATCCTGGTAATATTTTGGAGAATAAAACTGTTTAATTTTGTCTTAAAATCATCTGTCTTAAAGCTGAGCAACTAACTCAATATATGAAGGTTTTCAAACAACTTTAACCCGCCAGTCTTCATCTGCCAATAGAAGTCGGTGTCCCATGCTGTATTGATGCGTGTCTGGATAAATTAAGACTTTTAATGTTTAGGTGAAATTTACCTTTCATTATCAAGTACAGCACATGGGTCATCCCGTTATAGAACGGAAATCGATTATTAGGTCACCAATAGAAAAAAAAACTGATCCAAAATCTTGAAAGGGTTACTTGTCCCGATAAGCAGTTGTGACGGTTAAGTCCAAACGACACAATATTTTGAGCTGAAATTTAGAGACAAGGTAAATACACTATTCCTATATATTGTGGCACTTAAATTTTATTCGTTCTCAGACTTTTATTTTTGAGATCCTGTTCAAATCGTGATAGTCCTTTTAACTGTGCATGATAGGTTTAAATTTGAATTTGTACAGCTACTTCCGTGGTTAACTGGTCGCACGTAGTATGATAGAGAAGTTATTCGGATAAAGATTTTATGAATTGGATAAAACAAAATCGTATTATTGTGACAATTTAATCCCTGCGCGACGAATATACCAATGGGCATGTTTCGTCGCCTGGCAACCTATGTTTCAATTTTTGTTGTTTTTTTTTAACAAATTATATTGCTGTTACATATCACGTATGGTCTTTAATATCATTTCGTACTAGCGAAAATATTTCTTTATATATACTATTCAAAAAAAGTAGGGGATATTTGATTTTGGGGGCATAATACTAAAATATGCAAATGACTACGAAAAAAGTCACTATAGAACCTAACAGAAGAAACATTTCCAGTTACATGTGACGCCCAAACGCACCAATAGCTACCGCATGGAATGCAGGTGATGCTTGGGATCATCATGGGGGTCCAACCCAAGATTTGCACGACTCTGACTTTGAATGTTACAGTCATTGTGGCATTGAATTCCGGGGTGGAAACATCAGTTTAATTGTTTTAGTGACCAGAAAACAAATTTTGATATGCGTCGGCTTACCCAAAATGAAAGGTTACGTGCCCTTGGCATGCTACAGATCGGCACAACACAGGCGGCTGTGGCGCGGACGATGAATGTTTCTCAGTCTGTCATAAGCAGGCTATGGTCCAGATACCGTGATACACAATCTGTACAGGACAGACCACGCTCAGGTCGACAACTCAAGCCCAGGATCGATTTATCCGTACCTTGGCCTTGAGAATTCGTGTCATCACAACAAATCAGATCAGCGCTCGTCTTCAAACAGACACTAGTGTGAGAGTGAGTGACCAGACGATTCGGAATCGACTGCATAGGGGTCACCTTCGCGCCCGACGTCCTCCCGTGTTTGAGAGATCATCACATTCATGCAAGACGTCGTTGGTGTAGGGATCGTCAACACTGGGATAATCGACGCTGGAGCAAAGTGATGTTTTCAGATGAGTCAAGGTTCACTGTTGATTTTTTGGACAGACGTAGGAGGGTGTGGCGTCGTCGAAACGTTAACGCCAAGACGTTAACGTCATCAGACATGATCGATTTGGGGGTGGTTCTGTTATGGTGTGGGGAGGCAACACTGTTGCTAGAAGAACGGCTTTACATGTTCTTGCAGGGCGTATTACAGGCCAGTACTACCGGGACAACATCTTGGCAGTCCATGTTGTGCCGTTCGCACGACGTCATTGCAGCCGTTTCTTCTTCAAGGATGACAACTCAAGATGTCACAGGGCCAGGATCGTTACAGGTTACCTCCAACAACAGAACATCACCTTGGCCAGCACTGAGTCCCGACCTCTCCCCCATCGAGCATGTCTGGGACATGCTTGGACAGAGGTTACGTAAACGTCAACAATGTCCTGCCAATGTCCAAGAACTTGCTGCTGCGTTGCAACAGGAATGGGACAATCTGGACCAAAATGACCTTAGACGTCTCATTAGGAGTATGCCACGTCGGATCAATGCTTGTTTGGCAAACAGAGGAGGATTTACCCGTTACTGACTTTGTTGTGATGCTGTGGTAACTTTGCTGTTTGACCCCGGGAATCATTTTACCCTTATAATGGTCAGTCTGTGCCTTACTTAGTCTAACGATCATTTGGAATAAATCGATGAATGTGAACTTCATTTCATTTTGTCATTTGTTTCTTCGTCAGTTTCATTAGGTGACTTTAATAACACTTAAAAATCAAATATCCCCTACTTTTTTTGAATAGTATATAAAGATCGAAGTGTGGCAAAACAGAGGGTAACGTTCACTATATACAAGGTCATTTCGGAACTTATATACGGTACAATTTTCATTTCAATAATTCGTTGGTTTAGCTGTATTGATATCCATCATAGTATAGTTCAGGATTATATATCATATTCACTCCGTACAGCATGGCGCTTTTGATATTGACAGACGAATTTTTTCTTTAAAGCAGACCCAAAACGATTATCAACTCATTTTCGCACTTGACGAAAATTCATAATATTATTTAGGATTGGTCAATCACAAGGGATCTCCATACGAATATAATTACTGTTTTGTTCAATTGCATTTAACGAAACAAGACATGAAATAAAATGTGGTTTAACGTCGTCAAAGATGACGAGATGCTATTCTGATAGCAGATATCATCTTCCTGACGAGACAATGCTATTCTGACAGGAGACAACACCTCCTGATGAGACAACGCTATTCTGATAAAGGATAGCACGTTTGAGGTTTCACTGTTAGATGCCATTGGTTTTTATTATTCGATCGATTTAATTACATTCACAAATGAGAACATACATTAAAACTTTCAGCAATCATACGGTATTTGGACAAACGAGACAATCAGTTGGTGTGGGGATTCGAAGGTTAATCCCATTTAATCGCCACAAACTTTAGCTCAAACATCTTATGAAAAATGTTACGCAATCGCTTAATCCTATCACAACAAAAACCAGCCTATAGGTTTAGTTTAAAAATCAGCCACCAGAATTCAGGCACAAACGATTCAGTAAGTGTAGCTACAATGAGCAATTCTCTGAAAAGGCACTATGAGCCAGGTGGGCGAGGGATATGCATTGAATTCTACTTCTGTCAATTTCTTTTGGTGCGTACCTTACTTGATTGTGTTACTTTACATAGGGCCACTCGGATCAACTGTGGCCGCTGCCACCTAGGCATATAGATTTTCCACTCTTTGTTGTTTCTATCGTCACATGAATCATTACCTAACGTTTTCCAAGAAGAAGCTAATTGGCATGTTATTGTGGATAATTTATAATGTTTACCGGGATAAATAGCGTTACGGAATGTAACATGATAATAATCATGGAATTACAGATTTCAAGTACAGAGACCGCTTGATATGGAAATCAGATAGGGTTTAAAGTCTCACTTTCATGCACCGACGCAGATAATTAAAACCGTCCCCTTGATTTGAATCAACTATTTCATTAGGCCGTAGTAAATATTAAAGTTTCGCAAATGACTTTTAAAAAACTTAAACCGTGGGTATGTATTTTAAAGGTTTACTTTTTCAACATTGGCTAAATGCACAATGCAGGATTTCCGAAAGCGGTAGAACGTGGTTAAAAGACAAACGCAAGACAGATGGCTAAATGCACAATGCAGGATTTCCGAAAGCGGTAGAACGTGGTTAAAAGACAAACGCAAGACAGAATTTGTTTCATACATTAATTGGTTCGCCTATATCGACGATTCAGGAACATCTAAATACACGTCTCGATTTGTCTGGTTAGAGTAACTAAATTTATTTAAGTAAGTTAAAGTAATACCCTTGACACAATTCCCATATATCACACTAAGCCAGATAATACCCATTGATCCGCGATAACATCATTTATCGCCATTTGAACTGTACGAAGCCTTAGTGACATAATCCAGTACCATTAGCCACAATTTTAATAACGAACGCTTAAAGTGATTTTAGGTACAATTCGAGTGTAAAGAAAGCAGTATTAGTTGAAACTTGTAACTTGGTGATCTGCCATTTCGTGTAATCATCCAGTCAAATATTAATTTCATTTCAAACTAGATTTAAGGCATATCTTGTAAAAAATAAATACTGAGATAACCTATCTTCGTATAGAGATAAATTAACGACCATTAAAGTTACATTATGGGAGATAAGATAAAGAGACGGCAGTTCTCACTATAATAGTTAAAAACTAGATCGTGTAAAAATATTTTGCTGAAAATTTCAGTCAAATTGATCCATTATTAGCCGAGAAAAAAGCGTTTGAAATATTCACATAGCCTCGGTCATCATTACTCAAATCATTAATATAAACAGCATAGTTTCGATTGTCCACTTGATTGATTTAATTATCAACGGCCATTAAGCGGCATATAAGAACTTAATCCGCCATCATCGAAGGCTAGACTTGACATAAAGAGTTTATTATGGTCTGGATATGTTAATTAATGTCTAATTGATTATTTAGATAACATCTCAGGCCTAAAAAAAGACCTGTAATAAACAGATTTTGCTCTTGCATAATGCTATTTTAAAAGTGAATTACGTAAGAGCTAAATCTGACCATTGCAGGTCAAAGGCTGCTGCTAGTACTCAATCTATGAAGATATTAAGTGACTAATTTTCAGAAAATCAGACCATTATTTACGACAGTACAGTCCCAAAACATTTTGCATCCCGCTAACAGGGGGAAATTTTGAGACGAAGAATGGGGTTCAGCGTTCTGCATCATCTGGGCTAATGAAGACGGGTATACAGTGCACCACGGCCTAGTCTTATATCAAATTCCAACTGCCAAGGGATCATTTAAGCGCAGGCCAATGGGATGGGGCCTCGTTTTTTGTACCATCCGATCTACTAAACATCCCTAACCCGGCATTATGTTCTGTACCAATTACATGGAGGAACCATACCGAAAAATATTGTGTAGCGAATTTTAGCAAATGCCTACGACATCTCTTGGTTAGGTGCAACATAACCCATGTGGTACAGGCGTACCATAAACCATTTCGTCCATTCAATATACCCTCTTCATTATCCCACAGCTGAACGATAAGACGTTAAACCCCATTTAATTAGATTTCATTTATTATACACTTAAAACATATCGCATACACACTTCTACATTACACTTTACGAGTAGAAGCGAATCTGGTCACATTCACCGTCGGGCATAAGTTAAATTAATGGAGATTGGACTGAATGAATAATTAACCAAAGTAAACATAAACAGCAAACGTAGTTTAATTACACAAGCCATCCGAGTTGATATAAATCTCGATACATGAATTATTAACAGATTGTAAACAATACATTCGGTTTGTTATTAGATGATGAAGTGGATTGATAAGAATTTAGGTCCATTAGAAGCGTTAGTTGCTTATCGTATCATCTTCCTCATTACGGTCTGCCAATATAGAATTATCTTCAAGCACATCTATATCTTTAAATCGACTACAATGTATATTATTAATTCTCTTTCCGCAAAATTAAAATTATCACAGTATCTTTACAAAATATTCTTTGAATATTATTCGTGAAATGACATTTAACGTCCTACTCATGTTCTACTCCATCCGGGAATATACTTTGTGCTGCGGTAGACCTAATGGGTACTGGTGCCGAGGACAATGTGTCAAGATGCCCAGATTAGCTAATCCCTGTGGTACTGGACAAGACATTGTTAACTCCATGCTTCTTCTGGAAGCTGAGAACAATTAATCACAATGTTATCACTTAATCTTAACACTGGATCGATGAATAATCGCGCGGGAAACCTTGTCCAAGCCTATATTATTATCAAACATGTCTGAAATGGTGGCAGTGACAACTACGCACCAAGTCTATACGCCCACATTGAACCGGGACGTATATTATCGCCAAATTTGTCTTAAATTCTTGTGGGCACTCCGCAGGTCGGTCAGACATCTGTACTAATTTTTTTCCTATTTAAAATATTTGTCCATTTTAATTTGTGAGGCTGCTCCTCGCACACATATTTATGGGATTGTTTGTGTGGGCCAGGAAGGACCATACAGCGTTACTCTTCCCGTCTATGTAAGGAGACAGGGGCCTAAGAAGATGATACAGTGTTTTAACCTTATCGCGAACATCTCATTGGGGGTATAATTTGAAGAAATAGATCGACTCAACGGGAATGCTAAGTGGACAAGGCTCTGGCTCGCTAGCCTAGAGGTCGGGTGTTCGATCCCTGCATTGGCCGAGAAAGTTCATCTCGATTGTCCGACGTGGTTTGCCCTTGTCAGTGATGCAGAAGGAGAGCCTGGCAAGGACAGCTGCCTAGTCGTTCGGATGGGACGAAACACTGAGGTCCCGTGTACACATTGGCGTGCACGTAAAAGATCCCTTGGCAGTTGGAATTCGATATAAGAGTAGACCACTGCCCGGGCAAAATTTCCCTCATAGCACACTGTATGGCGTATGCCCGTCTTCCATTAGCCCAGGTCAGGTGCAGAAGAGTAGGACGTTAAATCATTTCATTTCAGATCGACTTGACAGAGTTCAAAGTGTTTTGTTTACGCGACTTTAACATACCACGGTAACCTTTGACAGGCACAGATGTACACATGCCTGTCTATGGATAATTCATTTGCGGTACAAGTTCCCGTAAGCCAATGTAATTGTATGTTTGGATACGTTCTAAAATGTACGATTATTGTGCATTCATTGATTGAGATCAAGGTCAATGCGGACATAGCCTATTGTGCTACTAATTATCCAGAAGAATTAATAAGTACTTAATTCATATCGGGTCAAAAGAAATTTGAACGGGATTGAATTTCCGTGCAAATGCCATTTGTCCTACCAATTATCCAGAAGAATTAAAAAAAACTTAGTGCCTGGATTAATATCGGGTCAGACATAAATCGAACGGGATTGAATTTCTGTTCAAATTCATTTTACAATAAAACCAACAAATGTAACCGTACTGGAGTGAACTTTGGTAAATGCTGCAGCCACAACAGATTTAAAACAAATATCGTCCGCACCTGATTCAATCATAATGTTCGATTGATGTGTTTTTCAACATTCAGAGATCTGAATAAACAAGACAGAACTTTGAACATGCAGTTGGTAATGGCTTACTGGTGCATGTGTTTATTCAGTGAAAAGTGATTGATCTTGAGATGTGTAATCTAGTCGCTGGCTTCATGATCTAAAAGGAATGATTCGTCTTCTGCATGGACACATTAAAGAAGACGTCCTACATTGTCGATCGCCGCTGATCGGTGGAAAATTTTCTTTGGCTACTGTACGGGGGAGTCGGGATTTATCTATGACTTTGTGAGATATAACTCCATAAGCACAAGAATGGTCTATTTAAATCCGTCTCAAAGTTCCTGTTCAAGAAAAAGTGGTCCGGGATATTCAACTAAAAGTTCTTTATGCGATTACGTAACTCAAATCCGGATTGTATGTCCATTGCGTGACCTGTTAAAGGCGATTGGGGGGCATTACACCTTTCTTAAAGATTGACCTATAAACCTGTGTAATCCATATTTCAGGGGTATATATTTCTCGATGAATAACATATATTTTCAATTGCAGCTTACTTCGATGATAAATATACTTGCCTACTTATCCTCGATCTTTTCGTCTGGTTGTGTAAGAATCGAGGAACATGCATCATGGGGATGATGAATAATTTTAAGACGATTCAGTTAGAACACAATGGAGCAGCACGTAAATGCCACGAACAAATGATCTTGGGTGTCTTATTGGAAACGTTTCTCTACATTTGTGGTGTTAACTGCACCATTAAATAATTAAGTAGCCATTAACAGCAGCATACATCAAAGATATCCTTTGCAGCTAAATCGCTCCAGTATTAATTGACTTCCATGACTTTATATGCACCGATAGACGATCGACTAAATTAAATTTCCTCAGTATCACTGATTGATTAATTTCAGTAACTTGAGTTCATAACACTCCGCAAGCCTATTTTTAATCAAAATGTTCTTTTTCGGCAAAGAATCTAAATCAAGATCCCATCACAAAGAATGGACCAATAATTAAACGGTAAGCATTTCCATCTGCCAAAAGGTGTTTGGTAAAGTCTAACGACTCGATCAAATCAATTTTCTAACGCTTTATGTCTTTGAACTTATATACCAGCTCGGGACAAAAGTGGAATCGTAGAAAATAAAAAGACGAAACGATATTTAATAGGCTTATACGATAAACCAGAAACGGCACGTTATCAGACGCCGATGATAGTCAAGGGAGTTGTAAATCTGTAGCTGAACCTTTCTGACGAATTGCTTACAGCGGTGTGATAATCATCAATCTTTTAGAAGCTCACACCCCGATTCCTTTTTTATCTGTCTATTACCGAGATTAACTTCCACAGCATCGTCTTCTAATTGTATTGATGTCTTTACCTTGGAGGGAGGTGGTAACACGTACGATAGCTTAATAGATTGCCTTTATGTAGCCGATAGCTCGTTTTCCGATGCATCATAAAGGAATGTAAAAATCGGTGAGAATAGGTTTTAATTATTGGATGGATTTCTAGGGTAATAATGTCATTGCAGTACAATGACATATTTGGAACATTCAGATGTCGAACACAACTTGACAAATCGTAGAAAACCCACCGGGTATTAATTGTGCCCGATTGATCAATCTGCACCACAATTTATGGACTTGACAATTCATTTCAATAAAACCTGAAAACATATACCAATTATATACCAAGTCTGAAAGTTTCGAATCGGAATGTTGCGCCATTGGGGAATACTCACTAGTCCGCGGATGCACTAGTGCATAGGTCCACGGGTTCATCGGTCGTTCCATCGATATCTATTATTAGGCTGGGGGGTTGGGATGGCCTAGTGGTCTAGAGTGCCTTCTCAACCTCGTGGGTTTCCTCCGGGCACTCCGGTTTCCTCCCACTGCTAAAGACCCCTAAGCGCAAGCTAATTATTGAAATAAAATCAAACCATATGTTAGTCCCGAAATGACCTAGTTTGTGTCGAGTGGACGTTAAACCCCATTTCTCTCTCTATTATTAGGCTATGGCTGAATTAGGGTTAGTTTTATTGATACCCATATTTAAAATATTTCTTAAAGCGGCGGACTAGGCTTTAGATCTCTCGTTCAACGTGCATGCATGCTTTGATGGAGAGCAACCAATGTCATGTGAAGATCATAACGAATCCGACCCCGATCTATAAAGCTGTAGGCTTGAAGATCAATAACCGGATAAATATTGTAATTATATTATACTTGACATAAGCGATCTCTTCTAGTGTTGGCTCTTAACTAAATAAACTAACGGTTAACGACAATAATCCGATTACTTGAAGTTCCCGTGTCTTGAAACCTCCCAGGTTCAGAATGATATAGATGGACAGCTGTTCTATTATACCATTATGATCCAAGGGGGTTAATAGCACTAATCCAATTTATTCATGCATTTTATAAAACACTGGGCAGAAAAACGAACATGCTAGATCACCGGAAACCATGACCGTCTATGTGCAATGCGAGGAATTGTTTTAGGCTATAATATAACTTATAACTAGAAATAATGCACAGTCATCATTACTCGCAATCTGATTAAAATACAGATCTGTATTACGTTTAGTTTTTTTATACTTTCGATGACCTACTCTAAATGAAAATCTGACCTGTTCCAGTGGAAGGTCGCGTCAGGGGTTGTACCAGCGGCCTTTGACGCTATGACGTCAGACATAAATTAATCAGTTAGCGTTGATGTTTCGAGTGGTTTACCCAAAGTTCCGTGCATCGCACGCCAATAACTCGCCGTAACAGATCGTTTCACTGCAGCCAGATCACTAGTTGTATGACAACTCTTACAGATTTTAGTGTTGTGAAGACAAGTCACTCGAAATTTTGAACTATAAAAAAAAAACGAAACGAAATGGGATCTGTGTTTCAATCAGATATTAATCAACCAATCACGCGGACGTCCCAAATGACTTCAAATCGAGTTGTTTTCTTTCAAGATGATTCTCCAGAGTGTTAGTACAATATAACCATGAGAGGTCGACGTGATATTCGTCTCCCATTTGAAGGCGCAACAACATTGCTGGTTGATCAAATCGACTTATTTCTATCAAGATCGTTCTCCAGATAACATAATAAAGAGAGATTGTGTTAGAACAATAATCATGAGAAGTCGATAGCAGATTAAATGACATTTCAAAGAACAACAAAAATGCTTGTGTGAGAAGAGTTGTATTGTGTAACTGTGTGATATAACCTTTTGTAATCCGAGACAAGGCTGTTTTAAGGTATTTGAATATCAGACCTTTAAAGGGGAGGGGAGCTAGAACACATTTGGGCCCGGTTGTTCAACTTGTAGGTAAATTTAACGATGTGGTTAAATCATTTAACCACATCGTTATATTTAACGACTGAGGAAGCCCGTTGTTCATCGTGTCGTTAAATTTAACGCATGGTTATGTCATCGTTAAAATGGTCCATATTTAACCCACCTAGCAGGGCATCGTTAAATGAATAACCTGTCAGTCAAGGCCGCTGCCCGACGAGTTCTCATGGTCATGTTTTCCACTTTAAACATAAAAAAGAAGGAAATGAAATGGGGTTTAACGTCCTACCCCGACTGCGCTAATGAAGACAGGCATACGCCATGCCGTGTGCTACGAAGAAAATTTCGCCAGGACAGCAGCGCTACAGTCTACTCTTATATCGATTTCCAACTGCCAAGGGTTCTTTTCATGCACGCTTATCTATATGTGTTCTGTGTATCTCAATATTATAAGCATGTACATATTGTATATTTGTTAATGCATGTTATATCGATATGTTATCGAACTTTCTGTTATATGACCCGCATATACATATACTTAAATTAATCTTTTAAGTGATTTGTATATATATATATATATTTTTTTCCCACACAATAAATTATTGTTTTTTTTTGTTTAATTTCATTAGCTATATCTTTTGTTATTATATTTTCTACGAAGGGCAGGATGTTAGAAAGGCTATTATAGCCTAATCTTCAGCCCTTCTTAAATAGTCATTATTATTATTATTATTATTATTATACACAGGACCTTGCCAGGGCCTCCGTCCTGCACACCGGAAAATACTGTGGCTCCCCCCCAAAAAAAGAAAAAAAAAATGTATACAGGGGTACTTTTTGACAGTGACCTAAAAGTGCAACTAATAATCAAAGAAGTGAAGCAGCAAGTATTCCTTTCCATGCGCATTTATGCAAGTGGTTCCTTTCCCTAATCATTGACATTGTGCACAAATAGCCAGGTTTCCCCATTGCTAGGTAATCGTGGCCCAATGACATCCAATTTCTCATGATTCTTTTTATGCAAAACAACCGTACCGGTACCTCGTTATTTGTCCCATTCGACTTTGAAAATAAACAGATTTCTTCAGCATAAATCAAAGTCCACAAAGATAATTAATTAAAATAATTTAAATCCATTAGGATTTATTGATGGTACATGAATATCTAGAACTTTTCGATCTCTGTATAATATAACTTCTGCCTTCTATGTCAGAATCAAGTAATTTCTTTATGTAGGCTATATCGGTATGGTGTCTGTGTGTAAACTTGGAAGTCGATCTTGGTTCACTTGAAGATAGGCCTAGATGTCATGTGTACACCACAACCTTGAAACTTACACGTCTATGTTCTTTAAATGTATCCTAGCACAGATCTGAAATTTCCTTGCTTCTTATTGGTAGAAGAATGATCAACCATACAGAAACACTCTGTTTTAATAAGACAAATAAACGCCTGTAAATATTATTGTCTAGGCAGATAGGTTTTCATGGTCAAGGATAAAAAGTCTTTAAGAAATTCTGCAAATGTCAATCACGCTATTTTCAAACTTCATCTTATATCCAAACATCCTCGAAAGTCTGCAAATGTCAATCACACTACATATATTTTCAATCTTATATCCAAACACATCCCTGAAATACATTAAACAGTAGAAAATCAGTCACAAATTAATTAAAACCATTTTAGAATTGGAAATTGACACTGCATTATCCTATATGTTTACATTCATTGATATCACGTAGCAACCGCTAGCATCTGAGGCACTACATAATTTTACAGGGGTTTTTGGAGGATGTAAGCCTCGAACCACTTTTGTCTGAGCGGGAACTAATAAAAATCGTGTCAAAGGTCTGCATATAAGACTTTAAAAAGCAACCCCCCCCCGCCCAAACTTACCACATTTTACAGGAGGGAAATTTTTACAAGCGAAGCAATTTGTGTTGTCAAGAGTTACCTCTCTCCAGTCTCGATTAGCAGGCCACAACTATGTCATTGAAGATTGAAAGTGTTGGCTAAAAACACCACATGAAGACTAATTTTCCATTCAGCTAAATATCTTTAATCATTAGAAATATTTGATTGAGGATATTAATTGATTTTCTTTTGCCCCCCAACCCTCCTAGCAGTGTCATCCATCTTAAATTGGTTGCCAGAGAGAAGAATTATGGGATACTTGTTGAATGGTTAAATTTTAACCGAATGGTTAAATTTTAACCAAATGGTTACATAACGTCGTTAAATGTAGTTGAACAACTCCAATTTAACCACTGGTTATGTAACGATTAGTTAAATATATAACCCATGGTTATACATATAACCACATGTTAAATTTAACTAAAAGTTGAACAACCGGCCGCAGGTTGGCTTTCCCATCAAGTGGTTGATTAAAGAACTGTGAATTTCATATTATTCTGATTCATTACAGAATGATTTACCTAATTCCTTTTGAAGTTTAGCCCAAGATCAAATAGATCACTGAAGATATTTCAATTAGCATTTACTTCCATTTTGTCTTATTCCGCAGCTGACATTAATTAAGAAATAAGATTATGTAACAAAAAGTTGTCCTAATACGTACAAACACCCCATCTTGCGCCTAACTGCTGGTGTCGTACCGCGTCCTAATAGCAATGAAATTATTTATGGTTTTTCTGAAATCCAAATGCGAGATGTTTATTGAATGTTGACTACTGTACATAGAACGTCTGATACCACTTCTTGTCTATCCGATCAACTTTAAGGAATCCACTAAACCCTTTTAAGCGCATTACATACATTACATGTGAAGCAGCTGAGCCATCTCCGCAATTGAGAGAGCAGACAAAATGCCCGTTTTAGCTTTCGCTAGATCAAGTACTATGGACCAGATACTGATTATGACGTTATCGCAACAGTAATTATGACTTCTTATCGAGAATGTAGGTCTGCGCAATTGCCCAAGTAACAAGCATGCGAAGTTTCATATCGACCCTACATGAAGCGGTGGAACCATGGGTTCTCTGTTTTCGAAAAGCGTCGCTCTAATGAACAAGAAAATAAGAGGTGACTGAGGCCCAGTTCCTGGACCAAAATCTAGGAGAACCGGAAAGTATAAGATCCGTTTTATATTCTGTATTCAGAACAGTCATAAGCTAATTGTTTTCGAAATGTTTGGGTTTTAAAATCGGAGAAACATTTCCACAGAATGATCGTAAACATCGTAGATAGTCCATTAAATCACGGTATAGTACTGTAATATTAGTGCGTGTTTGTTACGTTTCCTGGTCTTGTGGAACTGTCCGAAGTTCTGTGATCCATTTTTTGAAAATTTCCTGGGAGTCTCTAATTTCTACATGATGTTTGTCAAAGTTAAATTGACTAACGATTATCTAGACACCCATACAATGGAATACCAGAATTACATAAATTCCGTAGAGATCATGTATGAGTGACTCAATATTTTGATATGAATTCAGACGTGATAATTGGCCTATCCACCTATGTCGACGATTATGTGGGATTTCCTCTTTGAATAAGACCCCATATAACGTATTATGTCATCCGCACCCATGTGTCCGTAGTAAACTGGTTAATTCCATATTCTTAATTGATTTTTATCTTAACAAGAAATGAAGGCTTCATTGTTCTGTCAATGACAGATCGTTAATGGGCGTAAAATGAAATGTTCATTTCTATAGTTATTTAAGTAAGTGTGTTTTTAATTATGAAAAATCCATAATAGGTGAATCTATATTTCATTTTAATTAAAAATTTCGAACTAATTAGATGGCATTAATAATTTAAGTAATGATCGCATCGAATTCTGTGCACTGACAAATAACTCCATCTAATAGTTAAATCAATAATTTTGAAATCTCGAACTTTAGGAGAAAATAGAGAGATTAAAGTCTAGCCTGGCTCAATGGTGCCTTTACGTTTGTTGGACTGATAGCTGAATCTATAATTTCATTTCAGTTTTGAAATCCCGAACCGAAAGACTACTAGAAATTTAGGTATAGTCGCGTTAAATTATCTTCATTGAAATTGTCTCCCTTGTCCTGTATCCGCCAAGAACAACGTTCAATAGTCTCTATCCATAATCAGAGATTTATATTGATAACTCGTTTTAGTCTGCTTACGGTTCAATTAAGTTTACTACTGAAAAGCTATTTAAAAAAAACCGAGATCAGTTTTCTATTCCTCCATTCTATTATAACAGTACGTGACCTGTATTATGATTTGTCCCGAGTATAGCTCGCTCTTCCATGTGGGAAATCGTTGAAAAGATATCACCAACAAAAATCCCATTTATTACTATCGACTTTATCACTCACAGAAGGAAATTATTATGCAACCATATAACCAGAATCGAATTTTCTAATTTCCGTACATGTTCTTTTTCTGCTAGACTTAGCATTTCTCATCAAAACTCGTATTTTCGATTTCTTCAAGAAAAGCCACGTTAAGTTAGGAGATTGGGACGCAGTGATGAATGTAAAAACATGTTTGATATTCCGTTGCACGCAACCGGTATAATACTACAGACTAGTAGAAGTGTTTACTGTCTCGCCAGAAAAAAGCATCAGCAATTTATAGACTAAAAGCCGCAACAAGATACCCATAATTGACACCAAAAGAAGTGAATAATCGCCATTTTGTAAATGGTGTTAATACTGCTGCTAAATGCTGGAGGCAATAAAACTTCTACGTGTCTCAAATAGCCCCTTCAATTAAATAAATATAACGAAGTTGAATGTTCTTTGTAATCTTAAAACAATTCCTCAAATTTCTTTGGAGCAGATGAATGGTATAACTGCCTTCAATAGCTGAGTTACATACTTCAGTTCAAGATCACTGGCACTAAAGGTCTTGTGAAGCTAAAGATCTTAAAGTCCATGAGGATTGATAAAATTACTCAACGATGACCTCGACAATACGAAAATCGATGCGAGGACGGATAAGTTACACCGTTAAATGACCAAAATTAGTTTTGTATCTGGAGCCTCTAAGTGTGCTTTAAGATACCAGAGTCTCAACTGCCCCGTCGATTTATTTCAATCAGTGGTGATTCTAACTTTTAATCCGGAAGTGTCCTTTAACCTAGTGGCTTCCCTTTTTTGAAACCTTGTACAGACTATCGCTATATTTACTCTACTTTATCTTGACCAAACAACCGGGATAGTGATACTGCTGGGGGGGGGGGGGGGCAGAAACTATACGTTACATATAACTATAAGTAACGTGAGTCGTGAACTCATCTGACAAGTAAGTGTAGGTAGGTGATTTTGGTAACTCTGCACGGGGCATTTAACCCCGGGGTTACGTTGTATCCAGTATCTCCCACCAACAACGTATCATGTATTATAGCTACAAGTGGAGCAATACCTGATAGTTAAGGTCTTACGCCTGGTGGAACCCATTCAGTACACACAGAGAACTATCTACTTCAATAATAGATCTTTTCCCTCAACATATGTTTGAATTAATGTACTGTTTTGTAATGCAAAATAATCCGTTTCACATTTATCATGTACGCAAAGAACAAATAAACCAGTTCAATGGATACGAAATAAATGCCCCGCACAATGCGCGAAGTATACATAGCGTTTTCTAATAAAATCAATTTAGGACTTAAAATGTCTATCTATACTTGTGTCTGTTCTTAAGCAAAGCGTATTGCAAACGGACAACGTGCGGTTAGTATGAGTGGCCCCAAGAATAGTTTCTCGTTGCTAGCAGTAGGTTCTGAAATTGAAAAACAAAGTATTGCTACAGTGGCAAATGTCGTGCACGAGACTTGGTATGCGCGATCTTTTTAGAACAACTGAAAGGTTCATGTGTTTTTGTACAAACATGACCAATTTATGATAGACCATATAATATATCCCACTGGTTGAAAAACAGAATCAACTTTAATGAGCTGAGCACTAAATTGGGAAGAACTTGTCATTTTTCCCGTAGGAGAGAATCGTCTTATTCGTTAACCATAGTTTCTCAAGAACCTGACATCAGATCTACCACATCTAATCATACATTCATTATATCATTGTTATTCTCAAGTTTTGAATTGGCTATTATTCTGAAATGGAAATGCAATGCTTTGAATTTACCGTTGTTCTGATATTGTTAGGTAGCTCCCAGCTTCAGTGATTCAAAGGCCGCCAAGTCCTCGGATAATGTTGGTGTGACCAGACGTATTCGTGCAATATCAATTCCTCTGATCACACAAACAATCCCAGCATTGTATTGATACAGTGTCAAATCTCGACAGTAAAACTGATTTTAGAAATGCATCAATATCCGCCTTTCAAACGTGCAAGTTTCAAAGGAAATTATTTAAATATCCTTTTAAATTTTATAGACACTTAACAGTTGCTAATGTTTCAATAGTTATAGATCCGTGAACATTAACGGGTGTCAGATGTCTCATAAATATTTGTTTCCCGGTTTGATTACAGAAGCAAACAAAAAATCGTAATGTGGATTCGACCTCAAAGAGAATGTTATTTACTCAACAACGATTGCATACAGAAGGCCACATTACCACGACTTGATTCTTCAGCATTACCTGGTCGAAACGCCACCGGCATAATTGGTTGGTTACAAAAGTACACACTAACAGTGTTGACCAATAATTGGTTCTGGTATAAAACCAGGGAATTCTAATTGATTACATGACTAGTGAATTACATAATCTCAGCACGTTTGAAAATACATTAAAGATAGGTTGCCAGGCAAGAAACCATACGATATCGGGCAAAGTTACTTAAACATTGATCAAGAGGAATAACCCATGACGAAATTTCTTAAAAAATGTACATAATTTTATTTTTGGTTTGTCTTTATAGAGACCCATTCGTCTCATGCACATAAACACTATAAATAAATGTAAAGTTAAAGGGACAATAACACTCTTGCTGGCTTGTCAGCTCTAGAAAATAAATAATAGTCTTATTCTAAGTACCAGATGCTTACGTGTCCTACCTGTTGTGTAAATTATCCATTACATCATACTTTACTTGTCCAGAGGGTTCGAAAATATTTTGAAATCCAAGTCACATTTGAAAATGTGTTACGATGAAATTTGTATCATCAATTTATTAGAATATTGTAAAATAATACAATATGTTGACCAGAATAAAGATTGGGACATATTATTCAATTACAACAAGAGTGTTATTGGGGCTTTAACCAGGCGGTAGATGGTATCTTATGACTGTAATTGACTGTCCCTGTTTATAATTGCAGGTGTGGTTCTTTTCAATAGAGGCGTGGCACAGGCGTAGCTGAAGCCAAAACTTTTAACAAACCATGGTGTCGATCTTGGCCTATGTTTTCGTTATATACAACTAGATTCCACTATGTGCTATATATTCTGCCCTACATTAGATGGTAACTGCAAAACAAATTTACCTTAACACAACCGCTAAACCGTGTATTTCTATATCGCAGTGGCTAATTAACAATCAACAGAATAAATAGTTCTTATTTGACATCCAGACTTGTTTGTGTACAACGGACGTCTTTTTATGTATATACGAAGAAAACAAATAAGAAGTAAATTTATGTTTTTTTGCTTGTAATTAAAGAGAAATTCAGCCAAATTTTCACTAAAATCTGAACAGAACAAAATGATTTAATTACCGGACACGGGCGGTGGATGTTAAAATGCCAAAAATGCAGCACTTTGACTATGATTTAAAGCTTCGTTACTAATCAGATATACCCGCCCTGAATTATGCGTAGGCGAAGTAAATTGATTCTATTTACTTATTGGAGCACAATATATGTGATCACATGCAAGCAATAAAACTAATGGTAAAAATATTACTGATTATAAATTCTACTTCGTTCTAATAAATGAGGCATTACATTCCTGGTTTTGAACGAAATCAATACACATGAGTGAAAGCTTGGTATGTATCGATTTGGATAATTTTAACAGTGTTTTATTGTTAAACATACATTATGCAAGAGCTAAAGCTGCCTATTGCATGTCTTTTTTGGGCCTGAAAATGTTATCTAGATGATAAATTAAACATTATTAACTTATCTATACATTTTGTGAAAGGTGATTACAATCGAGATTTTGTTAGCAATGATAATCGAGGATAGCCTATAATTCAAAAGCTAATATCTCGGTTCAGAGTGGAGAAATTGGGCTGCAATTTTCAGAAAACAATTACTTTATCTATTTTGTAACTATTATAGCGAAAACTATCAAAACTTTATCCTATAACTCCCATAAACCCCTTTAAATTTTTTAAAATTGTGTAGAGCGAAGGAGGGAGGGTGGATTCTTAACGCCCACTAGCCACAAACTTACAGTTCATTGTATTTAAAAATTCACGTACGTGTAAGGGATTTTAGCAGTGGGAAGAAACCAGAGGACCTGGCGAAAACCCATGAAGTTGGGCAGGAGACCCTACACCTTGTCGCGTACAAGCTTGTATTCGAAACCACGCCACTTGACTCAAGGACAGACCACAAAACCCCACCAGTTGTGTGGCTGTTGCTATATTTAACTTTAATCGCACGTGTCTTATACGAACATATATTTCCATATTCGCTAAACAATTTTGCCTATCAAGCAACCAGACTATAACTATTTTGAAACCCATTTACACAGAAAATCAAATCATCATTACAAACCGTTTAAAGCAATAACAAAAATTTTCTAGGCGATTTAGATATATAGTCTTCCGTATTTGATGGTCCACTAATGATGTCTGAAAGGTAAAAAAAGATATCTGTAAGCTGAAAATTGATGTCAAGTTCGCAAAAAAAAACGGTTCTAAAGATGATTCGGAAAAACAATGTAAGGGCATGGGAAAGTATGAAGACACCTTTCCTATTCATTATGTGCATAAAGGAGCAAGGAATACAAATAAACTTGATGGTCTTTCCTACAAAAAAATTAACTGTTTTTTGCCCCTGTATATAACACCAAACCGTTAAATAATTAACTAGCCTCGAACATCAAAGGTCCCAGAAATCGAAACGTTCAATTCATATCAGTCCGGCATTAATAGTTTTTGAGACATCATGTCCACCAATAGACGCTCGGCGCCACCCGTTCCTGAATTCTTGATTAAAGATGCATTATGTAAAATTGAGAAAAATAGCTGACAATTCTCACTTTAATCGTTTTAAAATAGAGAATGAAAAGGAATATATTTGTAGCGTTCAACGGCTGTATTCACAATATAATGGGCCCCTCTACCACAAAGACTCACTAGTGGAACGTCGGCTGCTAATCTGTTATCCAGGGAGGGGTTTTACTAAGCTCGCCTGGGGTCACAACTCTCTTCGGTTAGTAATAAGTAAGTGTCAGCTAAAGAGTGACTATAAGGAATCCCTTCCCAAGTTCTTGACCGGGATCTCCAATAATTGAATGAAATGCGACTGCGATGTCGCCTTGCACAATGTCTCCCCTTACTCAATAACACAAACAGCAAAAAAAATATTTATATAAAAATATATTATCTTCTGAACAACATCAAAGAAAGATACAACACAATGATGAAAATTATAAACCGCTTTCAGGCGAAACCCTAATTATGATCAAAACACAAACAAAGTGTACACGATCAGAAACAACATATGAAATATGGTAAATTGACACACACGTAATGGCGAACAATAATATGATCTCTAATATAATAACACTAGAGGTAGTAAAACACTATTATATACAATAAAACTTAGCACCGAACACTCGGAGGGAATCACTGAATAATAAGAGAACTAGCAAATTGAGTCCTCTGTCAGACCCTTTTGCGCAACTGTGATTTTTTGATGGGGAACCTCTGATGAGTTGGGTAACATATTCCAAAATAAAGTGCATTTATTGTCTCGGTGAGAGTGGTAGTAATATATGTTTAAGTGTCGCTATAAAGGAATACACTTCTGAAAAATGACATGGCTTCACGATATGTCTTTTCGTAACTTGCGGCGACTTGTATCGAAAATGACGATAACCACACAATGTTTCATTCGTTTCCTTAAGTACTTTAATTGGGGGCTTGGTGTCCATGATCCAGAAATCTGCAGATACAACAAGATGGAATCGGTAAAACATCATACTATAGTTTAGTCAACTGAAGAACGACGATGCTCTATTCGCCCAAGAGCCGAAGGATATTTCTTGTTGTATAACTGTATAAATGACAAAGCTTGTAATGGAGACATTTTGGAGATCATCCCAACCCGTCTTATTTCCAGTAAAATTCCAGTCTGTCAGAAGGTAATTTATTGTTATTTTGAAAATCTTTGTCGCCTTGATTCGTTTTCCGTATTTCGTTATGACCGTGATGTATGTGAAAATAATGTGAAGTAGGGCGAACATCATCAAGATGGTTATCAGCAAAAATACAACAACTTGATAAAAACCTTTCTGATTTTATTCATTTATCAAAGTCTAAGCAACAGCAGCTTAATGTAATATCTGTTTTATTACACTTTGATCACTACAAGTAATATCTAAATCACTTCATCATTCTTTTCAATCACATCAGTATTACTGTTGCCCTTTAAGGAAATCACATTTAGCCCGCCGTGGAGAAGCCAATCACAGGTTGACTGCTAGGTTATTTTAATAACAAGTCTGAAGACACACGATATCTCTTGTTCTATCCCAATTCCATTATCTGGCAAACCATCTGGATAGAAAACAAGTCAAGACAACTAAAGATATTTGATTCGTCGGAGTTATTGATTTAACAATAAAGGCATCAACATCGTCTTATATAAAAAATGGAACAAAGGAAAAACGCATATGTATAGTAAAGCTTTATTTTTCAATGATTGATTTAACCTTGTGGTTTTTAAAATGAATTACATATATCCAATAAATTTGATTATCGAATTCACCACCAGTGTTCATGTCGTGTTTTTGTCATTTCCCGTAGCGTATTGGGTTGGCGAAATATAATAAAAGAGGTCGCTTATGTCATATATAATAAAATTGGGATGCTTCACCAACATTTAATGTCTAACACCAATTCGTGAGGAATCAGATCAGATTGTTCAGCGGATGATATTGATTGGTATTGTAGATGAATTAACGGAAGTCTGAAATGGCACACAGGTGGGATAAGGGTGCCACGGGGGCATCATCGCCGTAGACTTCCCAGACTATTGATCATCAATCGATCCTCGGATATCTCAGTACCAGACACACTATATTATGACCCATAAGAAAGCTGAAGCCCCATCCACCCGTGTTATCTATTTCAGATCTTGTTAAAGCGGAAATTTCATATTTTCTAAGAAAGTCAAAACATAATTATTTCTATGTCTTTTGCTCAATAAAGTTGTCAACTCACTATTATACGATCATGGGCAATATTTCATAGGCATAAAAACCTCTGACAGAAAATAATAACAACTCTGCTATGCGTGCGAGTCCATATATGACCAGCGTCGTCTTAAACCTGTTCGATGACTGTACTATTCACCAAGTTAATGCAGTACAATCTCATCAATATAATGTTCAGATACTTGCTGTTATCAGTGAAACACAGTGGAATAAAATGTCAATGAGCTCTTCAATAGAAGCAGCGAAATGTTTTGTAGGTGGATGTGTATACCGGTACATCTGGGATATTAGTTGAACTGGTGGCATAGGGGCATATTTCCTGTGATATCCGGTCTTAAAATATACGAACATCAGTATCATTTGAATTTAAGCACCTTTTGATAGTTCGGTCAATTAATCGATCTTTTGGTGTATTGTAAATTACCCAGAACAAGGCAAGATTATGTGTTTTCATTACATTGGGATGGGACTCGTCCTTCACACAAATGAAATGGGGTTTATCTTCCTACTGTGCTTCCCCGACTGGGCTAATGAGGATGTGCATACACCATACAGTGTGCTATGGGGGAAATTTTTTCCGGACAGCGGCGCTACGGCCTTCTTTTATATCGAATTCCAACTGCCAAGGAATATTTTATATACACGCTAATTAGTAAATGTGGCCTCGGATTGTGGTCCCACCCGAACGACTAGAGAGCTGTCCTTGTCAGGCGTCACCAAGGGGAAACCACGCCCGGAAAATCCTGATGAACTCTCTTGGCCAACACTCGGATCAAACCCGCGACCTCCAGCTACCTTGGCTCCCTCGTCCTTCATAGAACACAGCATGGCATATATCCTTCATTATCTACGGTTGTACAGAACCCCCTATTCCTTTCATGATCTTATTAACCCCAAATCGATCAAACAACTCGCCATTTGATAAAATAATAAACCGTAAAATACACCCCACCACAAACACACAATTTGTTAAACAGTTGTCCGTTAATGGGGTGTGGAGCAATTTCTCAATATCTCGTTCAATCGATGACCCGAATGAGGCACATCCTATTTTACGATATATCGAACTATGAGATATCATTATCCTTGATATAATTCAGTGTCTGGTAGTTTGTAGCTTGTGACTGTTCGGGTTACTTATCTTAAGCGTTCGTTAATAAGATTGGTGTTATTAGCCCTGGAAGTAGATTATGTCACTTACCCGTGTACAGCACAAATGGCGATAGAAGCTGTCATCCGAGATCTGTGGGTATTAGCCGGCTTAACATGATGTATGGAACTGTGTCAATGGTATTACTACAGTCACCCATATAATTGGAGTTGTACTGGAGTCTAGGGTTCCGAATCAACTTTGTCTTCCTTTACAGATGAATTGAACGTGAAGAAGGTGGTTATTTCCAAATGTAACCGGTAGCCGTAGCTATCTTATTTGTATTTCGTTTTCCGGAAAAGCGCTCCGTAGTTCTATATTTAGAATATGAGTGTAAGTTTTTGGTAACTACCGCTGCTCTAGTAAAATCTATTGTTTTCTCGGCACAGTCATTGCCTATGAAATATTTTGATAGTTTTGTATTGTGTAAGAGTATATAATTCTAATTACGTATGCTGCCTATGTTTTTATTATTGTTAACTGTGTCTGCCGACTGTATTTTCATGCCAGAACTTTACTATGTATTTATATGTACTTTCACTTAGTTTGTTGTAATATTTAGTGGGCAGAATTTATAAGTCAATAGTTTTGATAGGAAATTATTTGTATCTGGTAGATAAATTATCTAGCTATCCGTGCCTATCATTGGTTTTGTGGTGCCTACTCTGTGTCAAAAGTTCTACATATATTTTAGATGGTACTCGTGTCTGGATTTTAGATTCCATGCCGACTTGTCCAAGGGAGATAATTTTAGCTTCTTGTTTATCAAGGATTTATTAATTAGAAGGCATGATTAATTTAAGAATTATTTAGTATATATTAACATTTCAAATTATTGTTTATGCATGTTGTAAGCCATGTGTTATGTTGGTTTAGTCGAGGCATGGGTTCTTTCATTTATTTTGTGTCAGTTAGTTTAGGATTTCACCTCGCCTTCTGTGACTAGGTGGGTTAATAAATTGAGTCTCATTGCCTCCATGCATTAGCCTTCGTGTCTAGTAGACTGGATGTTATTATCCTGGCTCGAGTGAGTGGTTTCTATCAGTGTTCAAACAAAGTGTTTAACGTTTAATACTTATCCTGTATATTTATCCTGTACGTCCAGTCGATTGAGTATTATAGAAGAGTGTGTTTGTAAGTGTTTAATTAGTACATAGTTAGAGACGACCACAAATCGTCCCGAAACCACGTAATTCCGGATACCCGTATTTCGCTAAGCTATCCCCAACCAAATATTATATGTATCATATATGTTTCTTTGAATTTTATTAAAGTCTTTTTAAGTTCCTGTTGTTTCAGTGTCGATTAAATTATTAGACTAACAGTGTGCGGGTAACACTAAAGTTTAATTGGTGGCTGGAGTGGGATAGTTTTGTGAAGAATTTGGAAGAAGTTGATGTTTGGTGTTATGTTTTTTTGCTGTTTGGATGTCATCAATTGTTAACATGAATAGACTTGAAGAGTTGGAGGCTGCTATTGCAGAATTGACAGATTCGTATAACAGAGATATTACGACACTTGAAAGGATGTTATCCCAGACAAGAGCTGATGCTGTTCCTCCATCATTCATGAGTCAGAGATCGACAGTTCCTGTTAATTCACCATCTTTATTTTCTGAAATGAGCAGATCTCCTGTTCAATGTCAGAATCAAAGACAATCCGGTGTTCATTTCAGCTCATCTGCTTCAGGTTTGGAGAGAATTGCAGACTATTACCAAGATTCGAATCCTGTTAGAACAAGGACGTCTACGCCAGTAGGTGTACAACGACAGAGGGATAATAGATATGAACCTATGTCTAATATCTCAACACTAGCCAGTAATTCCAGTCGCTGTTCTCCAGAATCTAGCAGAAGGACAAGACAGACAGACAGTCAAGTGTCTGGATTTGACAGAGCTCAGACCAATGATGCTAGATCATTACAGAGGTTGGTAAAGCCTATTGCAATGCCACCTAAATATAATGGCGAAACACGATTGCGTGATTATTTGGTTCAATTTGAAGTCACTGCTGAGATTAACGCATGGAGTGAGGGTGATAAAGCGAGATTTTTGGCTATCAGTCTTTCAGGTAAGGCAAGTGATGTATTTGGTACGTTGAAACGAACTGATGTTCTTAACTACCCCTGTTTGGTAGAAGCTTTAAAGCAGAAATTTGATCCCCCGGAGTTAGCGGAGATGCACAAGGTACAGTTACGAGAGCGACGAAGAAAGCACAACGAAAGTTTATCAGAGTTTGCTCAAGCTGTCCACCGCCTGGTGTATTCTGCTTATCCCAGAAGTAGTGAAATAACTAAAGAAGAGATGGCTAAAGACCATTTTATCCAGTATTTTGGAGATAGCCAGATGAGGATGCTTGTTAGTCAAGCACGTCCTCGAGATTTGAATGCCGCACTACACCATGCTATGGAGTTAGAAGCCATTAAACATTCAGATCCCGATGTACGCACAACTCATGTAGCTAATGTAAAAGCCAAGGCTGGAAAGAAGGAAGAATCTGAGAGTTCTGAACTGCATAAAATGATAGCAAGTCTGAAAGAAGAATTGAAAGAAGTGAAAGAGAAGTTACGAGAGTCAGAAAATAAGATTTCAGATAGGAAAAGAAGAGACCTGTCTGAAGTAACATGCTTTAATTGTCTAGAGCTAGGGCATTATTCTACAATGTGTCCCTCGCCTCGCAGGAGTCACCCTGTTGGCTCTTGGCGAGATGAGAGAATACCATGTCAGCCGTCTAATAAGAGAGATACTACTGCTGTACCAGTTCAAATGCCAGCACCTTCAAGGCCACATCATTCTAACTTAGACAGAACTGTTGGTGTTATGAACCCTTCCAGTTCCGGTATTTTTGTTGAAGGCTAAGTAGAGGGGCTGGACACAAAATTTTTAGTTGATACAGGTGCTAGCCTGTCGATGATTTCAGAAGATTTTTATGATTCATTTGAAGATAAACCTGAGTTGCGTCCGATTAATTGTAAGTTGTTACAAGCAGATGGTTCGCCCTTAAAGGTTAAGGGTTGTGCATCTCTTAAGATTGAAGTTACTGATAAGTCTTTCGTTTTCCCCTTTGCAGTTGTTACCATGCCAACAAAGGCTATACTTGGTCTAGATTTTGCAAAAGAGGAAAATGTTATTATTAATGTTCCTTTGTCCGAGATTTATGTCGGTGGCCAGGTGATCCAGTGTCAGTCTAAGGGTGGAATTGGTGTATGTCGTGTTAAAATTGTAGAAGACACAACATTATTACCAGCGCATGAGCAAGTCATCCCTGCTAAAGCTGATATTAAGGAGCGTGCCAATCCAGGTGGGGATTGGCTTGTGGAGCCTCTAAGAAATCCACCTGCGGATTATCCTTTAATTGGGTGTACCTTAGTTAAACCAAAGAGTGATGGTTCGCTTCCCCTTAGAGTTTATAACCCAAGTAAGGAATTGGTTACATTTAGAAAGGGAACTATTGTTGCCCTTTTGAGGAATATTGATAGGGTTAACCCTGAATCAGTTACCGAAAAGGATGATTTGGTTCGTGGTTCTTTGATTGATACTTGTACGGAAAGCCTAACAAGTCAGCAGTTTAATAATGCAGCGACTACTTTGTCCAGGCATGTAAATGCTTTTGCGGTTGATGGTGATGACGTTGGTAGAACAGAACTTACATCTCATCGCATAGAAACTGGAAGTCATCCACCGATTTGCCAATTATCCAAATTATCGCCAGATGTTTTATCTTACAATTATTATTGCAATTTTGCTGATTGTAAAGGGAGGTTTCGCTCAAAATATTTCTGGAGAAGGCATCTAGCTAAGCATTTGCCGAAAAACGACAATGCAGATGATATTTATGCTAAACTTGTCATGGATGAAGTTGCTAAGTCTAAATCTACACCGAAGACTGTTCCGGTAGCAACGGTAACAAGTAATTCTGTTGGTTCTAGTCCAGCTAGTGTTGTGGATTGGGAGGCTACCAAACGTTTTGTTTGTCATATTTCTCAGCAGCCCGAATCACCTTTATCGAATCAAGAGAAGACTGTTGATCTTGAAATACCTGTTGATATGTCTTTTAGATCTAAAGAATCTGTTGCAGTTTCCTTAAGTCCAAAGAAACCTTCTACGATATCTTTGAGTCCCAGGAAGAATAATTCACCTTTGAAACCTGATGCAAAGCCTAAAACTTCCAGTGTATCAACATCTCCCCCGCCCTTATGGCCTATTGCTATGTCGAACTCAGATGAGCCATTGGGATTTACGATTAAAGAATCCGTACACAAAACATCAGAGGCTGGTGGAAAAGAACGCCTTTACCGACTTATTCCTAGATGGGGACAGGAAGTGGCTGACTTTGATGGTAATGGGAAACTAAAGGGATTCAGGACAACCCTGCAGTCTTTGTATTGGCCCGTCGATGAAGCTCCTCCACCGCCTTTGGAGAAATTAGAAGAAAAGAGATTACGCGATAACGCGAAGTGAACTTTAAGTAATGTTTGAGAGTTTAATCGACGATTATTGTGTTGAACTGATCATGGTTCATAGTGAATTTGTGTTGTGGTGAATATATATTTCGCGGGAAGAAATCAAAGTGTTAATTCGTTGAACTGTGATTTTATAGATAATTGTTACTGATGATCAAGTAGTGTGAACTGATTTCGCGGAAACATCGCGTTTGCGAACAGAAAATCTAGGTAATATGTCGCGTGTTGGAGATAAAGTGACTTGAACTGTGTTTTAATGATTTGATATTTTGAACTTTATCAGTTTATTCCAGTTATCAGTGTTTTAAAATGTTTAATTGTTTCATTATGTTTAATATTTCGATCGAGGACGATCGATTTTCGGAGTCGTGGGTAGTGTAACCGGTAGCCGTAGCTATCTTATTTGTATTTCGTTTTCCGGAAAAGCGCTCCGTAGTTCTATATTTAGAATATGAGTGTAAGTTTTTGGTAACTACCGCTGCTCTAGTAAAATCTATTGTTTTCTCGGCACAGTCATTGCCTATGAAATATTTTGATAGTTTTGTATTGTGTAAGAGTATATAATTCTAATTACGTATGCTGCCTATGTTTTTATTATTGTTAACTGTGTCTGCCGACTGTATTTTCATGCCAGAACTTTACTATGTATTTATATGTACTTTCACTTAGTTTGTTGTAATATTTAGTGGGCAGAATTTATAAGTCAATAGTTTTGATAGGAAATTATTTGTATCTGGTAGATAAATTATCTAGCTATCCGTGCCTATCATTGGTTTTGTGGTGCCTACTCTGTGTCAAAAGTTCTACATATATTTTAGATGGTACTCGTGTCTGGATTTTAGATTCCATGCCGACTTGTCCAAGGGAGATAATTTTAGCTTCTTGTTTATCAAGGATTTATTAATTAGAAGGCATGATTAATTTAAGATTTATTTAGTATATATTAACATTTCAAATTATTGTTTATGCATGTTGTAAGCCATGTGTTATGTTGGTTTAGTCGAGGCATGGGTTCTTTCATTTATTTTGTGTCAGTTAGTTTAGGATTTCACCTCGCCTTCTGTGACTAGGTGGGTTAATAAATTGAGTCTCATTGCCTCCATGCATTAGCCTTCGTGTCTAGTAGACTGGATGTTATTATCCTGGCTCGAGTGAGTGGTTTCTATCAGTGTTCAAACAAAGTGTTTAACGTTTAATACTTATCCTGTATATTTATCCTGTACGTCCAGTCGATTGAGTATTATAGAAGAGTTGTTTGTAAGTGTTTAATTAGTACATAGTTAGAGACGACCACAAATCGTCCCGAAACCACGTAATTCCGGATACCCGTATTTCGCTAAGCTATCCCCAACCAAATATTATATGTATCATATATGTTTCTTTGAATTTTATTAAAGTCTTTTTAAGTTCCTGTTGTTTCAGTGTCGATTAAATTATTAGACTAACAGTGTGCGGGTAACACAAATAAAAGAACTTCTATTTTAATGGGTTATTCCAAATGAAGATTTTAAAGGAAATTTTGGGGTGTCGCCTGAACACATTGCGTGCAGTGGTTTCCAGTGAAGTGTATGCATATTATGTCATGTCCAACATATCTGGACTTACGAGACACCTTTATCACGGTTCAATCGAAGGAAATCGGTATGGACAAATATTCAAAGTTTGCAGACAAAACTTTTTCTCGGAGGAGAGGAAACGAAATGAAATGAGGGTTAACGTGCAACTGGTCTGTTCCGACTGGGCTTATGATGATTTGTACGGCTAGTGGTGCTACTGCATACTCTGTCTCTTCTATGCGCACTCCAATGCATGCCCATCTTCTTCATCCTAGTCGGAGCTTAGCAGCAGGACGTTTACCCTTATTTCGTTTCTGGGATTTCAACGGAAAAATATTTGACCTTAGGTATATAATTCTTATTCTGAAACATATATTATTGATCAAACTGTTGAAGGTATCTTTATGATACGGTGTACACTCACATGAACATTTTATAGTAGCTGTGTTTTTGGGAATTAGACATTTCTCACATTTAATCATTTTTTTTGTAAACGGGGGATTGCTCTTAAATATATCATCGATACATTCAGAATATCGTTACACCCCAATTAAAACAAAATCCATTGAGAATGTTTTCTGTATTCCGCTCTAAAAGTGTTAAATAACTGCGGACTGAAAATTTACAAATTCAGGCGGGGACAAGTGTCCACAATGTACGCCGACTGTAAAAGTGGATTCTACTGTATATCATCATCGCTAAATAATATATTATTTCATATTTGGTAATAAATTCTTGAGACGTACCTGATCTCATATCTTAAAGACAGTCAATAACTGTAAATGACAGGCAGGCTATGAAGACATCTACACCATTGACTAAGCCACTCGAGGATGTGTGAAGCTATGAAAGCTGTAAAGACAAGCTGCCAATAACTTGTCTGTGTGATTGACAGTATTAACCCGATTATAACTAAGATTTTCTACGAAACATACAGGGAAGAGGGATAGCATTAGTACCTTAGTTAAAAGCGGACGTAAATCCCAAGCACTACTAAATAGCAGTAGCCATGATAGAAGGAAGAGCTTGAGGTGGTAGCGTTTGTCTTATAAATATGAAGATACAAATTCACTCGATTTAAAACATTTCCCCTGAAGATTTCCAGGAAATTTGAAATGAATTATAAATGAACAAACCTCTGCCTATTTATCTTAAATGACATTTATTTCTCTCGAATGAATTTCTTTTTTCATCAACATGATAGGATCAGAAGGACTTACAGTAGTAATTGTAATGACAAAATTGTTGAAATGAGTCTTCGTGACTGTAAGTAATAGTACTGTCCTGGCGCGTGTTGGATTGAAAACTTCAGCAGTTAGATGAATTAGATCATTGATTGTTCTCTAATTAACAACCGCTAGAGGCTACTGATACCTCACCGGAAGAGTGACGCATCTTACTGTTCTATATATGTAGGTGAAAATCCCACCTACCAGATACCGTTTACTACTACTGGTATCATCACACGTGTTGTGCACGAGTCTGGTTCAAGTAACTACAAAAATGTGTTCAGTGGGTTTTTGTCGTAATTATTTTGAAATATATTAGCTTACTCTTCTAGACACCTGTTACCACTGTTTGTCGTGTATTTTGTACACGGTGAACAGTCCATTTGCTGATTACACTATTTGGCCTCGACCGTTTTTTAGGACTTCGAATTTTGACTAATGGTTTGGATTGTTCGTACTTGGTTTTATTTTATTTCTAAGTAGGATTGGTATTTTCGTTTCTAAAAAATCAAACAAGTTTACAGGCTACTGCTTTCTTTTAATGAACCGGGTTCGATTCTGATTTTGCCGTAGAAAATTCAAAAAGTGCTGCCAAGGAATAAAGTGTAAGTCGGATTGAAGGAAATCCCGAAGTCCGCGAGAGCACGTATAGAAACATTCATTGTGTGAATTCGACGAAAAGTTGATGTAAACGCCACAGTGAGGGTCAGAATTTCCCCCATAACACATCTTCATTAGCCCACGTAGTCCAGCAAATCGAGAAGTTCAATCCCATTATATTTCTCTCTGATTTAAATAAAGAGCACGTAAAGAAACATTCACTCGGTGAATTCGATAAAAATTGGATGTAAACGCCACTATTATTAGGGTCAGAATTTACATCATAACACAATGCATGCCCATCTTGATTAGTCAGTGTGGTGCAGCAAACCGAGAAGTTAAACTCCATTTCATTTCTCTCCGATTTCAATAAAGAGGTCTTTTGAAATCCAGAACGACAAAATCGTGATTAATGCGATATAAGTATCGGCCACCGTGTGCGAAAACAGTATGACATTACTTCCTCTATCAAACGATAAGCTAAATATATTGAAAGTGTTAATCGAGTCATATTTCGTAATTAAAATCTGTTTTAAAGTGGAGTAGTAATCGTGCCCATTAAACTATATACAAGGATGTGATTTTGTTTAAGGGGTGTCATTGCTTATCTTGTACGAAACTAATGCGTCATTACTTCCCCTATTAAAAGATAAGCTAAATATATTGATAGTGATAATCGTGTCATATATTGTCTCTAGAATCTATTTTAAAGGGGGTAATCGGACCCACTAAACTATAAACAACGACTTGGTAGTGTTTAACGGCTTTTTATAATACCCGGTGAACTACAAGCAACGATTTGATTCATGTTAAGAGATGACATTGCTTATCTAGCGTTGAAATGACAATTCTTAGAACAGTGGCAAGAATAGATAAGTCCAAATTAGGTCGATGGATTATCCATAATGGCTAATGATGATAAGTCAATACATTACCCATAATAGCTACTAACTACTAATTTCAAGAGACTTATCCTTCTACATATTGATCAATGTTTGTTTGAGAATTAATACTAATAAATGGCATTAGTCACATCTCATTTATCACACATCGGCGATGTCTCTATACATCCATTAATCAGTGTCCGGCGTTGTTGAATGGTCAATTTTGAAGTCGTTAACATCCACATCCCCTGTGAACGGTAAACATATTTTGGTTGTCGGGAATAGCAGATTAAAATAATTACCTATCTGTTATATCTCAACACGTTATGCAATATGTGTTCCAAGATGCCGGTAATAGGGTGTGACGCCATCATTCCAATAAGTTTCCAGCATATAACGAAGTTTTCTTCAAATTTATGTTTTAATTGGTAAATATGGAAAGCGCTACACATTAGTTGCTGTACTCTACAAAGTATTTTTGAGCGTTCGAAAACGACAAAGTTCTACGTGAAATATTTTGGGGAACATAAGCTGATCCCAAAGACCTACTTGTTCTTCATAGGTGCAATGGGCATTGATATAAATTCTTTTCATACGTTGTCATAATTCCAAGATGGTCGCGATAACATGTTTGGTTATCGAATAACAACAGCCATGTAATCGAGAATGTCAAGAAAGTAAACATAGCCCTATTGTGTACAATACCCATAATTGAGTTTTGCTAAATGAATTGGCGGCTTGGATCTGGCTTGCTTCGGCAGAAGCTACAGGATATCTTCAAAAAACTAACGATATCCCATAAAACTAACCCAATAACGGTCTTACATTGAGGTTGTACAATCCATAATTATTTATCGCCAACTGGATAGAGGACTCGATCTGGATTGCGAAAGCTACTGGATATCTTCTCAAGATGTAAAATTAATCCAACAACGGCCCTATATTAGGACTGTGCAATCAATAATTACCCGTTCATATTTTTTGTTGTGATAATCAAGTTTTACTGTGTCTGGTCATGAGATGAAATATAGTAATTACGTTCCTGGTGTGCTGATTTAATTTCTTCGCGAATCAGAAAAAGAGAAAATTATGACGAGACAATTTGTCTACAATGATATTTATTCAGTTCAATTAAAGCAGATTGACTACTGGTGTTCTTTGCGCGTTTTGCTCTAGTTAAACCGTTAGTTTTCGCTTTTTGTCTGAAGATTCTATAGGAATATCAACAGCTAATTGAGGCTTGTAAAAACATATTTTGATATTACAATTCAGTAGGGACTTAGATGAAAAGGTTTATGGTTTAGTCACGCGCCTTGGTTTCGATTCCATAAACTTGTACTTATTAAGGACTTAAGTTGCTTATCCTATACCATGGGGCTTCTCGTTGTCCTGAAGTTTCCTCCCGCCGTTTAAAACCACTAAGCGCATGGGAATTATTGAAATGAAAGCGCAGCATATGTTGGCTTCAAAATAATCTAGTTGTGTCGAGTAAACGTTATAATTGTTCTATAAAGAATACGACCCGATACTTCCTTTGAATATCCTGATAGTTTAACTTTGTGTAACCAAAAGATTTGTAACTCTTGAAGGCGAATTAGGAGAATACCGTATGATGAAACCTTTCAAATTCGGCACGAACCTATCAATAATTCGAATCTCCAGTGTCGAGGATTAATTGAGTTTGGCGACAACGTGTTGGAGATATTCGCCGAGTCCAAATACGCGCCGTAAATCACCATGACAACCCACGTTTTCTCGGAGGGGAACCCCCAGCACCCCTTACCCTCATACTTAATATTCAGCGCCCGCCACTGCAGTTATCAACATAAAATGCAGGTCAACCGCACTGAACGCAGACAAACCAGCGGTCACTCAAAATGAAAAAAAAATATTTTAAAGAAAGGCGTAATGCAATAGGTCTTGACGGGGGGCGCCTTCTGAATGGCGATAGTCTTCAGCCACTTGACGTCGTGACCGAACGCCAAAAAACGTAACAATCGTACACGGGCAATAAAATCATACACGGGCGAAAAAAATTGATAAATAAAGTATAGTGAGCCAAGAGGAGCAATATAATTAATAGCATTAAGGGAAAGGTTGTTTAGTCTTGTTATTTATGGAATACCAATTTCTACAATCAATATACCATTGTTCCGTTTTCACATAAATCTAAGATTATTATATCCTTAAATACCACGGATCGATGGAAATTCTAAAACAAAAAAGGAAATAATTTCATTGACCACTCGTAAAGGGAGGGGTTATTGATTTTATAGTTATTTTTATGATAGTGGAACATAAGTATAACAATAGTAGCTTCCTGAAACACCCTTATAATCGATGGTCCTTAATGTCACCGATGTCCACAAATTCGGATTAGTCCATTGTATAATTATTGTTTGTCTAATGGTGACGCATACCATGGCCTGCAAAACGTTCTTTGCGGAGTGTTTACACGGAAATCTCGGAAGAAAGGGTACAAAACGTGAGTGATATAATACGACGTATTTGAAAGTATTTGGACTGGACCGTATAGCTTAATATTTGGGAGTCAAGGCGTCTCAGCGAGTAAGATGTTGACTTGCTAAACTAGAAGTCACATATTCGATCCATGCCTTAACCGAGAAAGTTCATCGGATTTTCTCTTCACTGTCCTCCCCCGCCCCCTCTTGTCCGTGGCATGGACCCTTCTCCTACAAAGGACAACATATAGTCGTTCGTATGTACATATTGGGATACACGTAAAAGACAAAATACTCCTTGATAGTTGTTATTCCATGAAAGAGTAGGCCGTTTCGCCGAGCAAAATTTATCTCATAGCACATTGTTTGTTGTATGACGTATGCCCTGCTTCATTAGCCCGATCGGTGCATAATAGTAGGACGTTAAACCCAATTTCGTTTCATTTGTAGCTTAATTTAGGAACCTTTTCTAACATATTGCCACAGACCATCTTAAACCGTTCATGTTGTTTTCGGATAAGATTGTGGAAAAGCAACACGATATCGGTGCCATTATCTATTTATTTGTCATACTATCGTTTAACTATCTAGCTCTATCAAAGATTACCAACGTAAACACAATTCACCAAGCTGCATTAGTTTTGTAACAACTGCTGATGGTCTACAGGGAATCTAAGAATTAAATAAAGAGTTGGTCGTTCTTGTTATAATAGTTCATTCACAAATAGCTATATTAGGAAAAATATATTGAAACTGTTATTCATATAACTCTATTCTGAGGCAGATTTAGCTCTTGCATAATGTATTTTTAACCACACTGATAGTCATATGACACATATCAAGGGAAGGTGTGTGTGTGTGTGTGTGTGGGGGGGGGGGGTCATTAAACTTTCACTTGACAGAAAGCAGGTCATTTCGTCACCGAGATATAGCTCAATATTATTCCAACGATTCCGTGCATCTTGAGGTCTTTAGCAGTAAGGGGGGGGGGGTGAACTGGAGAACACAGAAAAAACCCCACGGGATTGGACAGGAACCATAATCGGTGCCACAATCATCGGATTGAAACCATGTCAAATAACTCTAGGACAGATCCTAAAACGGATAGAGTAAAGGATTTACCTATTAACAACTCGCTTCACTTTCGTCTGAAAGGAAATGGTGCCAAACAACTATTGCCCTAGTCCATATCTTGCATACTAATTAACTTATCAACTATAACCGTTGGTGATTATGATGATGGTGACCACATTAACTGTCCAGATGACTCGGATATAATTAAATAACAAGCTATTAACCAGAGTAAATGGCAGAAACAGAACGGTTTTAAGCCTATTTACGTTAACCAATACAGGGTATTACTAAATTAGGAAACGACTACGGACATAATAATTTTCTGGATTCTGTCTCAATTTATTACTTCCTTAATCCGACTCAGAAATAGGTTAAATGGGTTCATGGTTCTAAAACGACGGTTATCTATTGTATAGCTAAGAAATTTACAAAACTAAATAGAGTCACGTGTTACTATGAGTACGAAACATTCTTACTGACCAAACGCTATAAACTCTAAAATTCCAATTCCAACTGTTATTTTACGTACACGCCGAACTACTGGAAGCTGTTCCTTACCAGGCCAACACCGGATCACCCATTTAGTTGCTTAATCCCCAACGCATAATACGGCGGATTATCACACGACCGCAACGTTTCCATATTTCACCTTTCGACACAGCTGTACTTTCTTGAGAGCTTGCCCCCGGATCAATTCGCGTGATCTGATATGTGGATGTATTGTTTTTGATGCTTGTTTGTTGTGTAGCGCCTGTCCAACCTCATAGGTACTCCGGTTTCCTCAAACTGCTAAAGACCCCTACGCGAAAGCCAAATATTGAAATGAAATTGAACCATATGTTAGTCCTGAAATGACACAGTTTGTGTCGATTGGACGTTAAACCCCATTTTTTTTTATCTCTCTCTGTCTTGTGTGTGATACAGCCCACCTTAACCCATGCACTTACTATTTCAATATAAGAAAATTGAATTGTATTTAGCGATAAGATTTAATAAAAAAACCGAAAGAATTTATCTGGAAAAAATCACTGGTTTGTACACAGATAGCACGACGTTTTGCCAAGTGTTCTCTTATCGTTTTCAAGCATAAATGATAGTTGATAAACGTCCTACATACCATTTTCATTTAATTTGTGCTGTTTTGTAAATTGAAAAGCAATTTGTTTAGTTCTGGAAGACCTTGCAGAGTTCGTGCTGTGTTTTGGCACCAACTTGTTATTCAAATTGGAATTACAGGAATTATTTTAGTTATAAAAAATCTTTTTTCAGTTGTTTTTCTGGTCTTACATATAATAAATTGATAAACGGTGTGACCACCCACCAATTTAAAATAAAAATTGCTACATCACATTCATTGAATTTAAAGCAGACGATCCCAGGTGTTAGTACCCGTACATTAATCATATCTATTAATATATGTATAATATATGTTATTGCGACAGAATGTCGATGGTGGTGTAACTCGAAAACAAAATGTAAAAATGAAAGTATAATAAAGGCTGAATACCACTCTTGTTGTAACTGAATAATATGTCCCAATCTTTATTCTGGTCAACAAATTGTACTTATTACAATTAATTGATGATACAAATTTCATCTTAACACACCTAATTTAAAAAAATGGAAAAATTCAACTAAATGATTTGAAAAGCCTAACGTAAACCTTTTCAAATGTGACTTGGATTTAAAAGTAGTTTCGAACCCTCTGGACAAGTAAAATAGGATGTAATGGATAATTTACACAACAGGTAGGACACTTAAACATCTATAACTTAGAATAAGGCTATTGTTTATTTTCTGGAGCTGTCAAGCCTCCCTTTAAACCCGGCAATGATTCTATGAGCCTGCTTTTGCCACACCTAAAATTATTGGAATTGTTCTGGTTATCAGGATGGTACATACATGCATAACAAAGACAAGTCCCTTTCTTCGACACTTGTATGAAATGAATGGGTAAAGGTCCTACTGTTCTGTTCCGACTGGGCTATAAATGAGGACGGGTACACTACATCCGAATGACTAGACAGCTATTTTTGTCATGCCCTCCGCCCTGCATCACTGACAAGCGGCAACCACGCCGGAAAATCTGGATGAACATTTCGGCCAATGCCGGGATCGAACATTCGACCTCCAGGCAAACGAGTCTGCGTCTTACCCATTCAGCCACTGTGACACCCTCGACATTTGTATAACACATCGATTAGTTTCTAGTTGCCTAATTAAGTATATATTATATCAATAATAAGAAAGTCGCTGGTTCTATTACCCGGAAGATCCGAGTCTCTATCTCCGGAAACTCCCCGAGTCTAACAGTTCAGATGGGGCTAGAAACTTATAGGATCTATGTACAATATGGCGGGTATGTAGAAGGACCCTTAGAAATAATTGCAGACTGCGGAGCAAAATGTTGAAACACATTTAATTTCATTTTGTCCACAATACAAGTACATACTACTAGTTGACACAGGGAGGTCAGTAGTGTAGAATTAGAACTGCAAGCTTTGGATTACTACATCAAAGGGGGAATTTAGTAGTATCTGGGGGGGGGGGGCAATAACATTCGTTAACACTGTTTTATACAGCTTTATTGAGTAATATCATCGAATCTAACCTAACGAATTCTCTCCTTTTGAATTTTATATTTAGGTCTATTCATGTTCGTAGAAAGATTGCCAAACCGCCATTTATGCTTCCGATTTATGGCAACGATGAGCTTCCATGTCGGTGGGTGTTTGTATATCGATCACATATCTAGATGACCCTTTATTTTATCTTTGACGTTGTCACGGGAAAATCACCGAGAATGAATATATCTCTAGATAGTTCTAAGTAGTTTAAGTGTTTACCCGGATTTTAAAATCTCACCACAAGTAGGCGAGTGATCTAAGTGTTCAATAATCGCGATTCTGGAAGTTGACGGCTGGTGGGGTTATCAATCAGTCTGATGATCTGCATTTTGTCACCATATCACTAAATAAAATAAAATGGGGTTTAAATTCATACTTTTCTGCTCAGAATGGATCCAATGAAGACTTACATTTGTGCCATACAGTATGGTATGGGGGACTTTTATCCCGGACATCGACGCTGCGGCCTACTCTGACTTCAAATTACAAATATCAAGGGTTCTTTTACGTGCACTCCAATGTTCTTACCAAGCCCTCCGCCTTTCAACATTGACAGGGACAAACAGCGCCGGAATTGGTTGTGAACCCGGGACCTCCTCGTTAACGACCCATCGTGCTAACCACTGGGCCACCACATCCCCCAACCACTGATCAGGATTGGGCCACAGCAACAATGGAATGGAATCATTATATATTTTGAAGTAATGGGTATTTTTGTTAAGGTCTTATTGCGTCTTTTTATCGCAATGGAGTCTATTTACACGTCCACTCCACACAAACTAGGTCATTTCGGGACTAACATGGTTTAATTTTATTTCAATAATTCGCTTGCGCGTAGGGGTCTTTAGCAGTGAGAGGAAACCGGAGCACCCGGAGAAAACCCACGAGGTTGGACAGGCGACCCTACTCCTTGCCACGTACAACCGGGGATTTGGTCGGTTTAAATCCGATTCAATTCTTACCAGGAGATAATCTGGCCTTGTTGTTTGTAATTTGATTTCTTTAATTGAAGGTTAAATAATAAGAGTAAATATTTTAGTGTGGACCCTCTTTTCGTGTACGACTCTGACTCCTGCATGTTTAGCCTCAAAATGGTAGATTATTTGGACATGTGTGTTAACATTATTTTAGAATGGCCGCGAATGAACGAAAACAATGTCGTACTCCACGCCGCACTCGGCAAACCTCGGAAGATTTCGGGCAATCTAACCTCGGCTGTATGATGAATTCCGCCATATTGGAACTACTTTAAAGGTCCCGGATGAAACATGGCTGCGCCCATTCCGAACACAAGTTTGCGACCTATTTGGCTAGCGACCTATTCGACCGATCCAGCTGTAAGATAATGACGAAATTACACTTCTATTCTGAGCTAGAGGAATGGATAAAAAATAATATATTCTACTTTCATTTGATAGACATAACGATGGATTTTATTGTTTGATAAATAGATGAGTTAAGGCGACTGTTGTCTTTATTCTAAATAGGTTTCCAACGAACAGGTTGCAACTCGATCGGTCTAATAGGTCGCTAGCCGAATAGGTTCCCAATTTGTGAAATAGCGTCAAGTTTTCCTGCTAAAGTAAACCGGTAGCCGCATCGCAAATGTATGGGCGTAGGTACATATCACTTACTGTCATACAGCCGAGGCTAGATGTAGTTTACGGAATCCGCCGAGATTTGCCGAGTGTCCACGCCGTAGAGAGAAATCCTCACATAAGGCCACAGATCACTAATTATTTCCCCATTGACTTCAATGTTAATTCTCGTCTCTTAGACCGGTTGTAACTTTTTCCCAAATATTCGTTGGGTAAAACGCTTTCTGCCACAGATGGAGCAACATGTGGCAAACTCTTGCCCAAAAGCATGTATGAGGTTCTTCATGAAAAACTTGAGATAGACAACCTGGAAGTAGAGACAGCTAACCATACAATTTACGGCCCTCCCTTTCAACGTAAACAACCTCACAACTCTTGTATCCTTCCGCCTCTAAATCATGAATATTCACCAAAACCTTGCAGAAAATGTATTTTCAAACCCTTTTCTTCAATTCTACACCAAAAACTCAACAAAAATCGCCATGCAAAAGGGGGAAAAAGGGAAAGGGAGAGAAAGACTAAAAATAACTTTCGCCCTTGTGACGGCCCATGAATATTTGGTGATCTGTGTCCATAAGACTTCATTTACGCGTACATGGAAAGCGGGCCTCAGACAATTTTTTTGTGTGGCTAAAGCGCTCGGGGAAACGTGTACTTTAGAAAACAGGATGGGGTTACGATCAGGTAATCCTTACTAAAAGGACCCGTCGGCGTTCTCACGGGAAGCGGGAGTTAAATAAACTTATTTCACACACAATGGTCATTTACGTCTACCTGTTACATAACAAATTGATTTGTATAGCTTACTGATGGCCAGATGACACATGCTGATGGCCAGATGACAAATGACTCCAGAACCACCCTGGGAGATGATATCAAATTTCAAATGATTATGTGATAATGAACGTCATTTGAAATAAGATCCTTATATAGGAACGACATAATTATAGTGTTTCTAATTTTAGACATGTCTCTTGGTATCGTTTTAATAAGATGAACACGAATTGATCAAAACACAATCTGACGTGTTAATAGTGATTCTAGAATAGAATCGATATCGTATTTCACCAATAACATGTTTAAATACGTCACAAGTTACACGTTTTCTGAGATATTGATAACAAAACAACAACCAACAATCACTGGCGTATCTTTCCATCAATCATCGTAAATGTAACATCGTTTACATGTCAATCACCGTTAACAGGTAGAAAGGCATTGTCATGTCGATACGTCATGATACCGATTCTACTCGATAATACCACGTGTTGTTATCAAAGCATCAGTACGTTTTCCACGTGATCAAATTTCTAGCAGCCAGGAAACAGCGTACATGTATCTGTCCATTTCCAGTCATGTCACAAACTTGTTATTCCATGGTTTGAAATCAACGTAATAACTAAAGCCAAGTTCCCACTGAAAACAATCGAATGGAATAAACACAAAAATTAAAGATACATTATGTAAGAGCGAAATTGCCCATTGTCGGTCTTATTTTTAGCTTTAAATGTTATATATATTATTAACCAGTCAGAATCAACTCAAAAGTTATAGAGATGATAGATAACGTAAAGAAATTTCAGAATTGACAAGTCTTGTCGGATGTAAGTTGTTTCTTCATTTCGCTAATGAAACTATAAATTATCAAATAATGTCCACAATCTTCCTCCATACAAAATGTATAGCAAAGAGAAAACATTCTTGTAAAATGTAACTATCAATAATTGTCAAAAGAAATACATTTGTTTCATATAATTGACGGCTCTTATCGAAAACTCCACTATCAACAGTAAAAACGCAGGAATCACAATTTTAATCAATGACTCACTTCAGTTGTATCAATAGAGGCTGTTTTACTTTCCATTAAAACAAATTAAATTCATAGTAATGGTAACTGTCAGTTGTCTAAAGAAAAACATTACGCTGAATTACCGATTGTATGTTTAATGTATCTGTAACAGTAGGAAGAAACCTTTGGTATCTACCAATCTTCATATAAGTAAATGGGTGGGGGTGGGGTGGTCGAAAATCGTTAATGCGTGCGCGTTGGATAATACGGTCTTTCATTGGGTCAAATGACGTGGTTCCGATTCCCCGTGACAAGGAGTAGGATCGCCTGTCCATTCCGAAATGACCTCTCCCCCTCTCTCTCTCTAAGTAAATGGAAAACACGGGGTGCTAAAACATACGGAAATAACGTTTAAGCCAATACTTTCCGTATTGGGTCCCAAACGGTTTTAAGATAAAAGAAAACTTAATATGAATATGAATAACGACACGCGTCTTGTTCATGGCGTCGACGCCCTTCGAAAGATGACAGAGCTCTAACACTAGGGTTTCATTTTATTTCAATAATTCGCTTGCGCGTGGGAGGAAATCGGAGGACCGTAGAAAACCCACGAGGTTGGACATGCGACCCTACTCCTTGTCAAGTACAACCGAGGATTCGAAACCACGCCAGTTGACTCAATGGCTGGCTTTATGCTACAGCGCGCACGTGCTTGCGAACCATTCGGCCACCCAACCCCCTGCGCGGAAAACAAGTTGCGTGATGAGCGATTTTATTCGCTGGCACTGTTTCTCGCGTGACGTGTGCGCATGCGGATATCTACGTTCTGACGTACAGTCATGGGTTCTCGTCTACTAAGTCAATCAACTGCTCTTGGTTTTGGAAATTCAGCTTGGAAATGACAGACTTTTTAGACATGGTGTTATTATAAAAAGGCGGCAACTGTTAGTTAACAATGTTGAGCTCCATGCTGCAAAGAGAAATCCTCACTTATGACACCATTTACATGGAATTCCCCAAACTTTTCAGTGATTTTTCTGTGCGCCGAAGCACTGCTTTTCCCACTGACGAAAACGCGTTCATGGAAAACGGGCCCATTGGGACTTATATTTTTGATATAATTTCACAATTCTAAGATGCTCGACGCCATGTTCGATTCCAGATCCAGATGCTTATGTACGGTTACGTTAAATCTAACCTAGATATACATATTCAATAAATATATAAAACAACGATTGCGTCGAATAAAAGATTAATGGGATACCACCTAGGAACGCGTACACTTTTGATTTAATATTGCCGTAAACATTGATAGATAATTGTTCTAAAAGGGTCTATTAACCAACAGCAATCAGTCTTATATCATGACGGCCTGCCATTGAGTCAACTGACGTGGTTTCAAATCCCCGGTTGTATGTGGCAAGGAGTAGAGTCGCCTTTCCAACCTCGTTAATCGTTTCACCGAATGACTAGACGCCATGCCTTGTTAGGCTTTTCGTCTGGCACACCATTGAAAATAAAGTTATGATTCATTAACATATTGTAATTTATCGACTTCAAGAAGTCGTACGAGTATATTGTTGAGATGAAAGCTATCGCAATAATATTGTTAGAGCTCTGTCATCTATCGATCAGATGGCAGTTATCATCGAAATAATGAACCATTGATGGCTTTGTAAAGATCCAGAACCAATGACAAATATTTTATTACATTTTCTAGAAATAATTATTGAAAACAATCTGTAATTGATAACACTCTCCATTCTCTATATTTCTCTTAATTTTTGTTATAAATTGTTTTTTAGTCGGCTGTAAATAAATAGTATGATAAACTGATATCCAATTTTCCCTATTTCTATTACACGATATCCTTGAAGAGGCACATAAGTGGTGGCAATTATCATTAGAAACCACTTAAATGGCCATAGAAACCGGTCGATAAGGTAATTACAAAGAACCGTTCTATTTATTGGTGTAAAGGTGGTAATAGCTCTAATTATAAGAATATTGAAGAAAGTTTCTCATCCATTCTAATGTAGACGATGTTATTAAGTTTTGGCAGACATATAATATTATAAATGCATGACTTATTATAGCTCTTTTACTGATAGACATTTGCCAAATATAAGATAATTTAAGGTTGTTATTTCAGTGGTTTTCATTTGCAGAACACCTCTTACATTTGGTAACGCGATATATATGAACACGAAACTCTTCCCCAAGCGCATCTAATCCTCTTCTTGTTCTTGTTCTTTGCGGCGACGCTCTTCGGAAAATCCCAAAGTCTCAGCCAATACAAGTAAGATCGACATTAAACTTCGCATGCTTATTCCTAGGACAACTGGGCATTGATTGACGGCCTTTGCATGCTGTTATATGACGTCACGATTGCAAGATCGTGGCGTTGACGTTATGCTCGGGCCCTGCTTCAAATGGTTTCGAGTCCTCGCTTGTACGTGACAAGACAAATGATCACCTGTCTAACCTTGTGGTTTTTCTCCGGGTCTCCCCGGTTTCCTCCCACAGCTTAAACCCTACGCACAATCGAATTAATGAAATAAAATCGAATCAGACCGTAAAATTTGCTAGTGTCTCCCTCTGTCACCTGAGTGTATGCCTGGTGTTTCCATTCCCAATGTGGCTCAGTGAGTAAGACGCTTATGGTGGGATTTTCCAGGTGTGGTTCCCATTTGTCAGTGGTGCAGGACGGAAGGCAGTCTCTCGGATTGGACGAAAAACCGAGGTCATGTGTACTGTTTGGTATGACGGTTGGACTTCAAAATAAGAGTAGGCCGTAGCCGTTGTCCAGGCAAAACGTCCGTCATTGCAGACTGTATGGCGTATGACCGTCTTCATTAGCCATGTTGGTGTATAGCAGTAGCACGTTAAACCCCACTTCACCCCATTCCATTTGACTGTTTACCGTTATATAAGAAGATAAACGTAAATATTAAAGAATACATATTAGCATTTGAATTGCCATTCAGATTATCAATTCCACGTAAAGTTGTTCTGTAAGGTAGCTGATCAACATATAAACTAATGTTACTAAAATTTAAAAATGGCTGACACTCATAATATCGTAACCCCGGTTGTTGCTCTTTAAGATCTACTATTTCTAAACACATATATATACTGAAATGTCAAGAGATAGAATATCTCGTGAAGCATGAAGTTAGATCAGTTCATTCTCATGTAGCAAGATTAGACGGAATTGCCAACCTTCATTATGCTCAATAACTGTCTGCAAAAAGATAAAACATATCGATATTTTGTTCTTTGAAGTTTTAATTTGACAGCTATCCTTGGTTTATCAAACTCTGAGTAAATCAAGTTATATAGCTTCCATATAAACAATTCATTGATTGTTGAGTATAAAGTTTCAATTTCAACCAAGCATGCTTCTCGTTCTCAATTTTTTTTATCGTGGCAATTTGTACATATCTGATCATTTTTATATTGCCATATTAAGGGGTTCTCGTCTGTTGTTGGCATCCCTGTCAGTCTGTTGGTCGTCTACAATTGATTGTGGGTGTTCTATGCCACTACAGGCCCGGGACTGTACAGCGCAATGGACGCTTACGCTTCACGGCTAGCCCCCGGATCCATTCACTCTTTTTGAATTGTTTTGTTTGTGGTGTCTTGTGACATATATTTGTTTTTGTGTAGAATAGTGTGTGGTGCAGTCCCCCTGCACTTACTACCAGAGGTTAAATTGATTAATTACTGTCGGAATTCTCGTTTTTGATCAATTTGTATGCACTGATTTTCAACAATTTCAGATGATAACTGTTGACGTATGACATTTTATTCTGGTCGATTTGCAAAATCTTGAGAGCACTCTAGAGGCTAAAACCTGTGACGTATTGACTTTGAATTTATACAGTGTTTATGTTTATGAGACGAAGATTCTTATAGATGCGCAAGTGGAATCATTGTTGTAAACTCCCCATGACGTTCTCAGCTAATTATACAGGGACCTCTTGCCAGCACTATACTCACCATGCCTCCTTGACTCTATTATCGCAAACTAGCTGATATTTGTTATCTTTGCAGTTGACAACACTTCATTTCATTTCTCATAGAATTTGCTTTAATATGGACAAATAGCATGACATTTCCGTGGCACTGTCATGTATCAACCGATGAAAGGGAGTTTTCGTGCAGAAAATAGATCACTTGATTAGTACTCTGGAAATTTAGCACAACGTGTAAAGGAATCCTGAGAAGAGAATTACAAATACAAGACGATCACAAGGCTATTAAAATATGTAGCAGAAGAGAGTATGCGTCACACTTTGGATGTGGGGAGTTTTCGGCTTACTGACTTTTCACATCTAGCCAGCGACTGACAAAACTGCATAGCACGAGGCTTATAGAGTTCGAATTTTCATATCGCATATTAAGAAAGAAACTAGTCCTAAGCCAATTTGTTCAATACAACACTGACACTGGTACCGACCATGTTCTATGTCCATTGTTCAATAGAATGTTTACAGTTCTATCCGAACCAGCGTGATTAATCTGAACCTTGACTGATTTCTTCAATAATGTCTATAGATCGCCACAACAATACATTTGCTCCACGATGACCATGATAATCACTACGACCGGTTGGAGGTTGGTTGATTCAATAAACATATTTAGATCCTCTCTTTGTTTTTCTATGTATAATTAAGAAGACCCGAGACTAAATTGGTCTGTATATTAGAGTGCTCTACACGACTGACCACACTTATAATTGATTGTGTGCATGTATTCCCCAAGAGCCAAACTCCACATACAGTCATCAATAATTGCCAATTTTGTCATCTTTTGTTCTAATTCCAGCAAGCATGCAACCTTGGTCGTAATTTCGATCCGTTGTATAGAATTATTGTAGGTTATCCCCATTGTTCTTAGGGAGTCGTGGTGTCTCAGTGAGTAAGATGGTGGCGGTTACTAGCCTGAAGGTCCCGTATTCGATCCCGGTGTTGGCAGAGGAAGTTTATCGGGATTTTCCGCCGTTGTTCTCCTTTGTCAGTGAGCCCGGCAAGGAAAACATTTCGCTCACTATATGACGTATGCCCGTCTTCACTAGCCCAGTCAGAGCAGAAAAGTAGGACGTCTAGCCCCATTTTATTTCATTTATTATCCTTAAGTCTTCATTAGCCCATACGGAGCAGGCCAGTGTGACGTTTAACTCTATTCCAATTATTGGCCTTCAGGGCGTGATGGAGAGATCAAATCGTTGCAAATAATTAAAGACACACCATTCGAAACCAGAGGTCAAATATTGACTTTCAGTCTATATACAATCTTATCAAAAAGAATATTAATTGGTCCTTACATTTCGATCAATCGAAATATACATTGTGGCCATCTATAGCAGTTGCTTTATATCCATGTCATGACGTCATCTTTTTCTCTCTGAAAACACCAGTCAGCTAACTCAAACAGCCAAGTTGTGTTAGTGAGCACCAAGACCACGATGACATCTGTTCTAGGGGTTTTTAAACTTTAATCGTCTAGATTATAACTCTTTGTTAAGTTCAAATACGAAAGACTGAGGTTTCTCGGGTCTCTAATGGCGGTATCTTAAGATTTCAAACAAGAGTAGGAGTTTCTCAATTGGTAAGATGTGATGTTTTCAGTAAAGCACATGTAGTTCCATATCTCGTTCAGATTCAGAATGTAATCGATTGTTCAGCATCAAAGGTATTTAAATGATCAAGATACACTTGAAATTGAGTGATCAATTTCAAAATGTACTTATGCATATCAATATTATGCGCCCTCATTTTATGTTGAACGATAGCGTCGTAAACCCACTCCACCCATCTGTGCTGGCTCGTGAGCTTCAATCTCAATCAGTCATTGAATTCAGTTGATCCCAACTGTCTTTTCTGTGTAAAACTAATACCTTCAGTCTGGTCCTTATTTCCGAAATCTGCAAATGGAGGATATCTGGTGTAGTGGCAGGTGGTTTTAAATAGTGCTTATTGCATGCAACATTACCAGAAAATATAATGATCCAGTTGATGCTGCTCTAAGTGGATGAAACGTTGCATTGGTCTCCGGGTGCTAGTTAAATACGATTGCCCGTGGAAGCTATGATACGATCCAGAATTTTAGACCATTGGAAATATAAAAGGAACAATTGGTGGTCTGGGAAACTGAAACTAAACCTATTGTAACAAGTTTTTGTTTTATATTTACTGTTCAATTCGTGTTGTGGTCATATGTCCGAGTTTGCTTTCTCTATGTTAGGGTATGTCTGTTATTTCTAGAAGAATTGATACCATCTTATGGTGGCCATATTACCGAAGTTACCTTATAGATGTAATTGGTAGCCTCGGATGATATGGTATTTCTGTTGTTTCTAGAAGACTTGATACCACTTCTTATGGTAGCTATATTACCGAAGTTACCTTATAAAAGGTATCTTCAGATGATATGTTATGTCTGTTGTTTCTAGAAGGCTAGAGACCACTTCTCATATAGGAAAGGCAGTAAGATACTTAACGATCTGCATACTATTTATAAATACCCGAGAGAACTTTTCATTGGTTTTAGAAGTTAACATTTGCTAATATAACATATACACAGAAATATTGACTGCTTTCTCCATGATCAAACTCTGATTCCACCCTCTTATACACATCGAATGTTAACTTCTAGTGCGATTTACGGTTTCAATACTCGACACGAGCGTTTAATTTTACGGTCTAGTGCACTAGGTCAACATGTTCTGATTAAGGAAACCCAAGAGATCGGACAATCATTCGTCTATATATTTATTTGTGATTAACATCGGTCGATCGAACGTGTCTCGGTTTGGGCTAAATTAAGATAGTCGTTATTATTATCGTATATATATGTAGGACTTGATTTCTTTTATGGGGTAGATCCCCGCCATCCTGTGGTTCCGTTCACAGTAACAATGACCATGGGGTCATTTTAGAATTTAGTAGGTTTTTTATAGGACTGTCCAAGGCGTCATTTGAACACAAATTTAGAATTATGATCAACCTATTAGATCAGTTTGCGAATTGGTATATTTTAATACATTAATTCATTAGCGCACGTTGATCCTTTACAGTGGAAGAAACCCTGTCATTGAACCCATAACAATTTACTAACGTTCACACACCAAGCCCCGCCCTCACTCCTTAGCATGATTGACTGGGAATAGTTATAGATGTAGAATTTATAATTCACTGGTGGTTCTGATAAATAACACAAATTTATATGGAAAACAATCACTGGGTTTATTCCACACTACGTTTCAACAAGTATAATGGCAAGAAATCAAATATATATAACAAGATAACAAAAACAATAACTAATATTAAACCATCAAAGGGCTAATAAGAAGAAACAATCATAACATTACAGAATGGACATCAAAGATATAGATTAGGGATTAATTAATTAAGATATAAATCCATCTAAGGGCTAATAGAAAGGAATACTAAAAACGTAACAAATTGGCAACACAGGTATTAATTAAGACATCATAACTCCTTGGAAGGTATAATCCATCGTCTCTATTACGTTCAGGTTTAAATCTCTTGATTTGGATGGCTTCTTGGTGCCAATGGAAAGACCGAATCTACAATAGGTAAACAACCCAGGGGCTGTGTATACCAAATAACTTGTTCCTGTTCGAAGATCTACATCGGTGAAACGAAATTTCCGCTAGTTAAGAGGTTGAAACAACATCAGTCCAGAAGCACAGACAACAAATCCGCCGTTTATGAACACCTGAAACTAAGTAAACTATTCTGAAGTCAAAGTTTTAAACCAAAATGTCCATAATAAGAAATCCAGAAAATTACATTACTCACTTGAGAACGACAAGAGGAACTTGTTGAAACGTAGTGTGGAATAAACTCAGTGATTGTTTTCCATATAAATTTGTGTTATTTATCATATGTTCAGTTACTAAATGCCGTATGAGGATTTCACCAGACGTCAATATGGTGGTTCTGATAAGAAATCTGAACTACCACTACCACTATCATTAACGATGCAGAGTATCCTTACTCATTCCAGAACACACCACCTTTATTGAGGAATACCAAACAGCTAATTGTGGGTGTTCAGATGTATATTTTGACAAATATATCAAGCCCAAAAATACAACAAAGGGTCAGTTCCAGATAGCAATACTATCCAATATCGTAATCCATATACCGTGGGGCTCGGTAAAGGATTTATGGTTACATAAAATTATTATTTTTAGTGTGGTTTATTATTAGAATTTATTTTATTCCGTAAAACCTAAATCACTGAATTGGAAACTCGGTGTAAACTATTTTGCTTCCGATCCAGTTTAGACTCATCAGTGAAATTTGTGAAGCGTTAGGGATAGCTTCTATCAGCTTAGGTGATCAATCAAACCATTCTGATTTTGATCTATTGAAAAGTCACGACACTTATTGCGTTCATCATCGAGCTGGTTTAGTGCTATACATATTTCATAAGAAGCCATATTCAAGCTGTTATGCGAAACAATCCCGGTTTATAATTCTGTTTCAATCGAGTACGCTAATAAAACAGTGATTTTTATGAAAAGAAATAGATCGATATAAGCTTGTAGATTATTTATAAGCCAGTTTTAGTCTATTCATATTGATCTATCTCGGCAATAAAAGGTCGGCTTAATGTGTTTGATCGATGAGCTTCATTAATTTAAATTATACAAGACGAAAATCACACATAGCAACTTGATTTTTGACAAACTGAGAATGCAGAGGTTTTGGACTGAAACGGAAGCATAAACTAATGAATGTTTTTGCACCTAGCGTTTCCTTTAAAACTCAATAAATGATATAAATGAAATTGCCCGCCAGCTAACCTTTCTTCAGTTCCTTTGGCTAACAATTGTCACGATAATCTACCAGGCTGTTAGATATCTTTCGTACAATCATTCCAGGTATCCGTTATAACATTCGAATCGATGAAACTGTGTAGCCCCACCATAAAATGTTTTATTTATAAGTGACCTAAATATAGATGTTTAACGATTGTTTTATTGTGTATGGATATTGTCATCGGTTGGATTTCAGGACAGAGAAGATAATTGTGGAGATAAACGAGTTAATTACTTATCGGTTACATAGAGCGAATTATTAAAAAAAGAGGAAGAGATCAATCTTTTAATATGATCTTTGGAAACTTTATTCTAATTAGGGAGCGACGGTGGTTTGCCAACCTGGAAGTTCTTATGTACTACCCTGTGTTGGCCGAGAGAGTTCATCTGGATTTTACGGCGTGGTTCCCCCTTGTCAGCGGTGCAGCCTGGAGGGCCTACCAACGGATTGCACGACAACCCGGGGTCTGGTGTGAACATTGGCATGCTCGTAAAAAATCCCTTGGCAGTAGACCGTAGCTCCACTGTCTGGGCAAAATTTCCTCATACCACCAGATTAGCCTAGTCGCAACAGAACAGTTGAACGTTAAACCCCATTTCATTTCATTTCTAATTAGACTTATCTGTGTTACATGCGGATTTGGTTTATAAGTAAATATTTTATAAGAACTTCGGTATTGTAGAATCAATGTTTGTACTACAGATGCCAATCAAAATTCAGTTATTTGTGATAATTACTATATGATTTCCAGGTCTCTTTTTAATGTTCCGATTACCTGTAGCAGAATTCGACAACGTTTTGGTCTGGTTTGACGACTTAGCTTCAGTGGACACATGCATCTCAATGCCATCGACTGGCACCTAGTTTACGTAGATTAGAACGGTTCGGCCATTTAATGATTTCATTTAAGAAAGGAGAAGGGATGATAATCCTCAAATAACCAGCATCATCGATACGATAATCAACCAATGCACACATCTTGTCAAAACCACAAACATTGGGGCACCATTAAACCAATCGATGCTATAATACGCTGTTTATTTTATGGGTGATAATCCCTACTCTGGATGTGTATGTTTATATACTGGATTCTAATCAGAGCTGAGTTTTCTTATATAGAGTCATCTTGGCTACCAGATATGCATGCCTACGCCGAGAAAAACATACAGGAAGGAGGAGCAATAGAAACTCTATGTTTACATTAACAAATTTCAGACAGAACTCATTTAATGTTCCATCTTCGTAAACCCAATTATTGTACTATAGCCTGTTTTGATTTTTCTGAGAAAAGGGCTGCCTGACTAAGCAGGAGCTTATGTTTCTTTCAGCATGGTTCCACATTGCCAGTGGAACAGAACGGAAACTATGGGACGTAACAGCATCTAGTCATTTGGATGTGACGAAAACACAAGGTCCAGTGTACACAAGAGAACCCTTGACAGTTAGAGACGTCGCTGTCATGGCATATGCCCGTCGTCATTATTCAGTTTGGTTCATTAGAACCTTAATCGCCCATTTCATGTCATGTGAACGTTTTTACATTAAATATGCATTATGTTATATTTAAGAGAAGAGCTGAAGGTTTTGATATTAAAAGTTAAGAAATAGATAAAAAAAAAATGGAATATGTTGAAAATTTAAGTCAAATTACTTGATTCTTTGTGGATTTATCGACGTTTGCAGAACAATGTAGTCTCGATTACCATTGCTACCACTGTTACGATAATAAACAGAGTCTCGATTATACATTTTATAAATCAAATCGTTGACTGCCCATCGCATGTAAATCTGTTGAAAATCAATTCCATCCGAAGTTCTGGAGAGTTGATTATGGACGGGCATGTAAATAAATGTATAATTAATGATTCGAGGTCAAACAAAAGATTTGTATCTCTTGGCAGATTTGGCTCTTTGATAATGCACTGTTAACAGTTTGTCAGAACTGATCTAGTTCATATTTATATCTCCAACCCATTTCATTTTATTTATTTGTGCAGTTTATATTCTAGATGACGATTTCCGAAATCTTTGAGAAGCGTCGCAGTGTCATAAACGTTTTTAATTGTTGTCCATATATAGTGTTTTCTTTAATCTTATAATAAAAATGTCTACACCGATTATTTATATTGATTCTTCAATTCATCATGAACATGATCGTATGGTATTATATTCCAGTCGTGTCCAAAATTTATTTATATTACCGATCACTTGTTATGAGTAAAGCAGGGGAATACTTAACGCGTTTGTCTTTTTTAACAAGATGTCTAATTATGATCACACGTCAACAAATATTACCTTTTAAAGTGCAGGATTATCGACCCGAAGTTCCTGACATTAATATTCTAAACATCAAACGTCTTGGTCACAGCAACATTTATTCTGTTTCTTTTAGTCGTTAGGATTGTTATTTTTAGTTTGTTTGGTGTTGTCGTTAATAGAACAATTACGCCGAGGTTTTTTAAGGCTTTTTTTTCTCAGTTACTATGTCAATAGACTTTACCGACTTCGGATGTTTATACTACAAACTTAATAAATATTAGTATATAACATCGATCTCAATGTTATGTTGCTTTAAAGAGGCTTTTCCAGTCTCACCAACAAAATTAATATAATTGATACATTAATACTGGGGGACACGATGGCTCAGGGGGAAAGGCGCTGGCACATTAAACCTGATGTCCGGGTTTCGATCCCGGTGTTGTGGATTTTCCAGGGTCGTTTCTCTTAGGCTGTGGTACAGGACGAAAGGCTGACAAGGAACACTGGTAAAGCACGTAAAATAACCCTTAAAAGTTAAAGTTTGACAAGGAGTTGGCGGAAATGCCGTTGTTCGAGCAAAATATTCCTCAAGGAACACTGCATGATGTATGCCTGCCTTCATTTATCTGGTTAACCACTAAAATAATGGTAAATACTAAAACTTCACAGATATATTATTGCCTGGCAAGATGGAATCAAAATTTTACTAGCTAATTTGAATGCCTCAATAGCCCCCCCCCCCCAAAAAAAAAAACAAACCAACAAAAAATTCATACCCGAGTACATTCTCCAATTCGTAAACTTGTTGACAATAAGCAGCTCGGTTGCTTGTACAACGTCACAGGCCACTGGTTATACATTATATTTTTTGCCTTATTATAAAACTCATTTTGGTCTAATAAGTTAAAATAAGTGAAGCTTATATAATTATGTTTTACGGTGAAAGGTTTGTCCATTATTTATTCATAGAAAATAGTAGTTTTAATAAGAAAATAATCAATATGTTTTATTAGTGTAGAAAACAGCTGTCCTGGTGAAATGGAGGAACTGAGTTTTCTTTTAATACTCCCGCTAGCACAGTTGTCATCTTCCCGACAAATGAAATGGGGTTTATCATCCTATTTGTCTATACCAAGCGGAACGTGACAACGGTTTTTGTGCCATCCGAACGACTTGGCCCTCCGTTCTGTATCACTGGCACGGAAAAGCCACGCCGGAAAATCTCGATAAATTCTCCTGGTAACCCGGGACCTTACTCACTGAGTCACCGCGACTCCATTTTGGTTACGATACAAACTAACCGTCAATACCGGGTCTTACATGTAGTCTTAACCCTAACAGTTCATGACATCTCACATGCAGCCATAACCCTAACGGTTCATGGCACCTCGAAGTTCATGACATCTCGCATGTAGTGATAACCCTAAAGGTTCATGACATATAACGGTTCAGATAGTTTTAACCCCAGCAGTTCATGTCATCACGCAGATAGTCATAGCCCAAACAGGTCATGACTGCTTATAGCTATATTCATAATCTTAACAGTTCGTGACAGATACAATTGGTTGTAACTCTGTAAATTCGTGACATTTTGCAGATAGTCCATGATCTTGAAAGTTCGTGACATCTTACATGCATTCATAATACTAACAGTCCATGACGTCTTACAGATAGCAATGGTCCATGACAACTTACATATAGTTATAACCCTGACTGTTCATGGCAACTTACAGATAGCCAAAGACTTACATAACAACTTACATATACAACGTATTTACAGATAGCCATTGCCCTAACATGGCAATCTTCTAATTAACTGTGTGATGTTCATCAAACCTCACAAGTACACCCACGCCAGAAGCGGATCAAGGCTCTGATGGACCCTAGGCAGCTAGGTCATTTGCGGAACTGGTTCGCCGAGGATATACTGATGGGATAATGTCAAGTACTACAACTTAGTCAAAGATTATGGAAGGGTAACGCTGCCAATATTAAATGCTCTGCTAAAATGTCTTTTCCATTGATTATATATAAAAAGTACAATGTACAAAGTCACAATACCGGTAATGATAAAGTCAAAATACCTCTAAGGCCAAAGTTAAATGTAAAACGACAAATGTAATGTGTCAAATGACAAATGTTTTAATGCAGAATGTTGTTCTTTGACATTTCTACATTTTACATTTCTCTCATTACAAATCACATTTGCGCTCTGCCACATCTCATTTGTCATTCACGCTTTCTTTTCATCAACTTGCGCAGAGCATCTTCTTAAATATGCAAATATAGTATGCCACGTGACTTATTAACATATATACGGAAACGTCCGATCTTTCTTGAAATAAGAATATGAATTATTTCTCCCAGTTAACGTGCTGCCATTCTTCATTTGACTTTTATGCCATTCATGGTTTCTTTTTTAGCTAACAATTAAGTTGACCTCAGTTGTTTGTCCCGTACTAAGGGAAACCTTCTCGGCCAATACAGGTCGATCCATAAGCCCCAGTGGTGTCATGTGCGTAGAATCTCTTATCATTATTCCACTTTCTAAATTTTTGTTTTCGTAAGATTATATAAAATGAAAAAGGCCAAAGACAAAATACAGTACTACGGCTGTGCCACTATGGACATACAGATCATATATATTCATACATTTATAATATAATTATTGATGCCGTATTATAAATAATAACACAGGTAAGTGAAAAATTAATACGTGTATAGGCCTAATAAGTAAATATTGCCGAGGTCTATATTATGACAATCACAACGGATGAAAAAATTCCCTGGCTTCTCCGTCCTTCCATTATCCTGTTCCTGGCAGATAATTAAATTAAACCTGTCATCATCAATTCGCATCAAAACAGGTTCAGTTTATTGTCATTAATTATTTTTCAAAATTGCGATTAGTTTAAAGGAGCTAAATCGCTAACATTTGATTTGGGACCTAGAAATTGACATAAGTGGGTCGCAACACGTATAATAATGTAGCATGAATGTATATAAACTGATTTAAATTCAATGGTTTCCGTTTTTACTCTTATTTCAAATCAGTTATGTTCGCCGAAATAAGTCAGTAGTCTCAATCGAATGCAAATTTCTAGCGTCTGGTTATTCCAGTCTACATACGCCGTTTGATTTGGTACCATGTTTCTAGCCTCGTTCCTCGAGTCTCTTGCTAGAACTTGGTTTGAAACGCATTATGGTACACGATTCGTGTACCAATGGTAAAATGTTTATTGTGGTAAAATGTTTAAATATTGGATATCAGAAATCCATCTTTTTCCGGTAAGATCACAGCATCAATTGTTGATTTAAATTGACAAATGATTCGTGTTTTCAATGTTGAAGATTTTGGATGATATTGAGTTAGAGACTTAGCTACTTTAAACTTTAAACCTTTCACAAACATCAATAAATGTTTACTAATTCGGGAAAGAAATTGGTCAGGATGCTCATATTTTTAAATTCAACAAAAAGTTATATTTTCCTTTTACCAGCACAAAACATAAAAAAAATAATTTAAAAAGAAAAACAACTAATGGCGCGTTAACTGAGTTATCTTTCCTTGGGAACAATTATTCATATTTTTATTTCAAGAAAGATCGGTCTTTTCCGTATTTATGTTAATAAGTCACGTGGTATACTATATTTGCATATTTAAGAAGATGCTATGCGCAAGTTGATAAAAAGAAAGCGTGAATGACAAATGAGATGTGACAGAGCGCAAATGTGATTTGAAATGAGAGAAATGTAAAATGTAGAAATGTCAAAGAAGAGCATTTTGCATTATAGCATTTGTCATTTGACACATTACATTTGTCGTTTTACATTTAACTTTGGCTTTAGAGGTATTTTGACTTTATCATTACCGGTATTGTGACTTTGTACATTGTACTTTTTACATATAATCAACGGAAAAGACATTTTAGCAGAGCATTTAATATTGGCAGCGATACCCTTCCATAAAAGATTACCCTGTCAGTCGGCCAGTGACAACCAGTTGGTGCTCATAGGAGCACAGCAACAGCCAATTGTTGCATAAAATAAAAACAAACCTAATTTATTATTGGCTTTAAAGAAATGAAATGGGGTTTAACGTCCTACTCTTTTGCACCTAACCTGGGCTAATGGAAGACGGGCATACGCCATACAGTGTGCTATGAGGGAAATTTTGCCCGGGCAGCGGCGCTACGGCCTACTCTTATATCGAATTCCAACTGCCAAGGCATCTTTTACGTGCACTCCAATGTGTACACGGGACCTCGGTTTTTGTCCCATCCGAACGACTAGGCAGCTGTCCTTGTCAGGCCCTCCTTCTGCATCACTGACAAGGGGAAATCACGCCGGAAAGGCTTTAAAGAAGAGAAATATATTCTGTAATTCACTTTCACACATCTGAATTCACCTAAAATTTAAATCATCAATTATATGAAGAGGTTGTCCAAAATTTTATGTGCCCTTTTTTTCTTGGGCCCTAGGCCTCTGACCCACACTCGATATATATTTTGATGTAAATACATATTAATCAATATTCCATTAATTTGACCCCGGTAGCCTCTAAATTGAGAATTGTCAGAGGTTAAGGGAAAACTGGTAACCTACAGATAGTTGTCACGATCACACTTGATTTCTAACATCCGAACGTCACTTTTCTAGACTGATTTGACTCTAATATGTCTAGGTCATACTAACTTTCTATATGTATATATAAATAAATAAATATTACTATAATATAGTATTGTCTAAAAATTGATTGTATAGGCTTTACGAAATTGCAGTTTTTTAAGAGATTAATTGACTGTTAGTTGACAAGGAATATTTAATTAAAGCTGCTCTTTGGTAATATATTATTGAAATTAAAGATGGCAAAATAAAACTACATTTTTATGCTAACGTTTTCGAGCATATATTAACAATAATTCAATTAACAATATTCTTTGACGTCACAGTGTCATGGTTACATGATAAAACATACAGGCAGGGGGAGTTTCTGTGTAGCCTACAAATTTTCAATCCAAACACGGTTTTTTATTTTATTTAATTTAATTATTCACTTATTTCGAATTAAGTTTCGGGTGGTATTTTTCAATGAAATAGCTTTCTTTTGTCTGCAAGAGGATTATACCATCTAATGATAAATATGGTTAGGATAAGGGTTAGATAAATAGATATTAGTATGACGCAATTTTGTCTACATTTCTTGTATACATATTATGGATTTGCAGTTTGTATAGAGGTTAATTGTATATTAGAAGGGTAAGGAAGGGACACTTTATGTGTTCATCTACTTGGGGACCCAGCTATTCGTCCATCATATGTTTAGTTCTGTTATGGCACATTTTGTGTGTATCCATAAAAAGCACTGATGTGTATAAAGGAGTAGAACAGTAAGACGTTAAAACCCTTTTCTTTTGTTTTGTATATACATAGATTATCCTTAAAATACACTGTTTTGAATAAAGGTTTCAGTGTATCCATAAAAAAAAGCACTGATGTATATAAAGGAGCAGAACAGTAGGACGTTAAAACCCTTTCCATTTGTTTTGTATAAATGTCTTCGTATCTCCACAAATGCGTTGTTTTGATTATAAAATGCGTTGTTTTGGATGTTTTATACAAATGCAAAAATTTTATTAATCCCATGATCACGACATTTCATTACAAATATTATATGAATATCACGTGTTAGCGTTGTACAAACAAAATAACTGAAATATTAATGACTATCGCATACCAACGAGTCTTTATATAAAGCTGAATTGACTTGTTACCCACAGCTTGAGTCCTGTGATAAACGTGTATATTTTATGTCATTATATTAATATAAATATTTGAATGGGCTGGGAATGATTCATTGGTTAAAAGGGCATTATGCAAGAGCTAAATCTGTCTATTGCAGGTCTTTCTTTAGACCTGAAATGTTATCTAAATTATTAATTAGACATTTATTAACATGGCATAATAAAGTCCCAATGCCACCGGATAAGTCGGATTTAAACAGATTAGAACGGCTCAGTCATTTAATGATTTAATCTAAAAATGGTGAAGCGAGGTTAAGCTTCGAACAACCAGTACGGTGGTTACCACCAGTGCACACATTTTGTCAAACCTTCAAAGAATACATTTAGAATGATTTAATTTTGTAACCTGACCTTTATTACAATTGCCCCCGGAAAAAAGAGAGAGAAATGGGGTTTAAACTCCACTTGACACAAACAACTTGGTGCAGCACGCCCCCCCTTTCTGAAAATCCTGGATCCGCCAATGGACAAGGAATTGTTTCTTGCTGCCCGAACGTTCGAATCACGACCTTATTTCTTCAGTTAAATATGTGTTCACATACACTAATCCACAAATGAACAGCAAAACGACTGTTTATACCGGAAGATTCTTCGAGTTGTGTGACGTAATTCGGAAAATCAGAAATCGTGTTTTGCAACGGGAAGTGCAATGGGGTTTTACCGTCTTACATTTCTGCACCATTGAAATCTGAGGGAAATTGTGTCCAGACTACTCTTGATAAGATTTCCAATTCCTATGGAATCTTGAACGTAGTGCCAATGGATTTTGCACGTGACCTCTGCCATCACCGACATGGAATGCAGGACCTCCTGGTTAGTCAGCCAGCTCCATACCCGTATATTCGTGACTGTGGTATATAAATCACTTAAGCTATAAATAAATAGGTTATTAATACAGTGCCCCCCACACCCCTCCTCTTTTAGGTTAATTGGGCATTCTAGCACTTCTATATCAGCGTAATTATCGTCATATAAAACCACAAAAACGTACACCGAACGTTTATAAAACACTCGCTAACTAGAGGACCAATTAGCACTATTATTTACGTACAGCGGCTAAATATGTTTATGAAACAATTTTATTTAATTACTGTGGCAATAAATAACAATTAACTGTAATTGGAAACATGCATAAATAATATCGTTGGTAGAAAAAAATCTGGATGCACATATCAGGTTAGCATTTTGTTGGCGCTGGCAAAACAACTCGTTCGTTAGTTATTCTTTTGAAAGTGTAATAAGCGAGCCGACAGTTTTATCAAATTATGTTAGTCACGTGTTTTATTGAAGGAATTAAAGGGACATGACACTTACAAAACACGGCTATAACCTCCACACTATAGTTAAATTACTATGAAACGATGCCAATCAGCACGCATCAAGAAACAAATTGAATAGGGAGAAATGGGGTTTAACGTCTTCGGAGCTAACATATGTTGCAGTTTTATTTCAATAATTCGCTTGCACGTGGAGGACTTTAGCAGTGGGACGAACTTGAGGATCCGGACAAACCCTTGGTACATGCGTTAACCTACAAAGACAATTACCTCTGCGAGCTTCCCAAATACACGAGATGTTGTCTTGGTAGTGTAGGCTGGTTCCCTGCCTAAATTATCAAAACCACATGGAATAAAAAAAGAAATTTCCTTGTGAAATCTAAAAGTAATAACGAGTCATTCTCTGTAGATTTAGGGGATTGGGTGACCCAATGGTCTGATACTATCCAACCTATAATAACTAGTTTTCACCAGCTTCTGGTACAGAATCAATAAACATTGTCCTGGAATGACCCATACAACCAAACTGTCAACACATGTGACACCCACTTCTTCTCCTTGAATATCACAACTGATGTATACCATTCGCCCCAGTTAAATGTTGGCGCTTGTATTTCGAGGATAGGCATCGGAATTCACGAGACACACACATGTGCGCATAAATGCGGTCTCTACCGATGAACTACAAAACGATATGTTTTTTTATTAAACAAAGGGGAGAATTTCCCACTAAACCTACTCCATGGCCTAAGGCCGCAAATGGGAAGATTGAAAAATCACATTCTAAAAACAGGAAGAAGCCTCGGCTCTCCTATGTCTTGTCTGCGATATCACTTCTGTGGAAGCGGACGTTAAAACACAAGGTAGTAGTAGCATCGGAATTTCAAAATAATTTTTGATATCGACCTTCCAGTTTACTTAATGTGTTCGATAACGATAAGAGGATATTTATCGAAACGTCATGCTTATGTATCATAAACCAGGTTCTTTTTGCTGTTATTACAATCACTAAAAGATTATAATCCTAGAGAAAAAGAATCGATTAAATATTGAAGACGTGATGAAGCAATGTTGTCCCTTTCACTGCAAACTATATAAACTATTCATTAGTACACGTATCCTTAGTAACACGTATTTGGATATTCTGTTTTTGTTTTTATTTCGTATGATTACTTTGGTACTTTATTATTAAAATATCACAGATTAACTTAATTTCTCATGAGTAGAGATTTGCAAGGCCATTGCTATAAATATGAATATTTACACTACACTGGTTATTTAGAATTCTAGTTATTTTTTCTAAGTAACATGTTGGTCAAAATTTGTTTGTGTCCACTCCACGTGGCTTGAGGCTGGCCAGCTGATTCTTTAAAGTTCGTCAACTTCTCATCAAGATTTGAATTCTTTCGGCAACATGTTGGGCAACATGATCACCATCACGTTGACGAACTTTTTACTTAGTGTACACTTGTCAACCGTTGGTCAACGTGGCGTTACATTTCAAATGTTAGTCAACATGTTACCGAGAAGTTTTAATATATAGTATGCACAGACCTTAATTCATTTGGTAATGCGCCTAAAACACAATTACTCTTAAAGTTTTCCAGTGGCGCCAATACAATTTACACACATGTACATTAAAATCATATCGCAGCTGGATAGCAAGAACAAATAATGCAATATAGCTATAATTAAAACACATGTTTTAAATAACAGACGTACGTAGAATTCTGAAAGAAGAACGTATATTTCATTTAAAGCTTAGGGATACTACATGTTATATATACATGTATATACCATATCTCGATATAAGTGCAATCCGACATGTTTTAGCCCTGGAAAAGTCAAGCAATACAATATGTTAGTTATGTATACGACCTTCATCTTTATCCCGCTATAAAAGATATTAAAAATCAATCAAAATAAAACTGATGTAATGGGTGATCATTGCTTCAAGAAGAAATATGATTTATTTTTACGTTCGATACATATGACTTGACCTTAATCGAGGTTCTTTGGTGTCTCCTTTCTTATACCCCCGGTGGCGTCCTTACTGCGCTGCTACGACGACGGTAAATGGTCCCAGAGAGCGTCAAGGCCCCCTGTAAGTGTGGTGAAATCGTGCTGGAAACGCCAGATGTTGTGGGCTCCATGGTTGCAAATGATCGCAGTCACGGCTTGTTCAAAGCAAACACCACTAGGGCTCTGCGATCTGAATTGGAGAGATGTGAGAACGCGGTTTTATTTAAGTTTGTTATTTTTTGGTATACTTTGCTTTGGTATGCGTTGTATTCACTGTGCCACAGCAGCGCAGTAAGGACGCTTCCTCGGTCTGATGGGGGCATTATGCGTTACGATAAGATTGTCCTTATTCAATCAATGATCTGCTGCGTACAGATACGTTCGGGTACGTTTCTATACGGTAAACACGATTGCTACTACTGACCTCAATTATAAGATAAGACCTGATACGATCATCACAATTAAAACCACGATTTCAATCGCAGCACGAATCGTGATAGTGCGATGCCCCCCCCCCCCCCCCCAATTAACCAACCAGAGTACAATAAACAGTCCAACAGCACCTTTAAGAAGCGTGTTGAATTGAACTGAACTGAAACTCATTCTACCCAATGAGGATATGACTAGTTCAATAGAAAAAGGGATTGCCTTAACCAACTACAGGTCTAACAACATCTTCAAGAACTTTGTGTTCACTTGACCTGATCTGGCCTCTCTTCTATATAATTGCTACGAGTGACCGACCTCCCTACATGATACAACCTGACAGGATCATCACGATTACTCCACGATTTCAATCGTAGCACGAATCGCAATAGAGGGAACCTATTACATTACCTTGTATTTCTGGGTATAAATTGAAAGACTCTTTCCAATTTAATACAAACAATCATATCTAAAAGCTCTTCTATGATCTAAAACGACAAAATAATAAGTTAAACGTACAGCATTATCCACTTTAGGCGACTGAACAATAATAATAATATAACTACTACCAGAAGCTATTTTTGTCAAATAATTATATCGTTATATCCTATATAGACAGTAATTTAGCCGTTGGCGGTAAATGTACTCGCTTTTTATCGTTAACGTCCAAATCGCATGTCTGTAGTCAAGGACGCTGTTACGCAGTACACACTTTATTGATAAAGGGTTGCTTCTGTTTTTGTTCTCTTTTTTAAAAATTAAATTTCATTCATTTTGTTATGAGATAAAATAAATGTTCAATGTTGTTTTACGCGAGAGGAAACCAGAGACGAAAAGTTTCTATGTATTTACACTCATTTACCTTTACAATTTCCCGAATTCTCAAGAGGTGCTTTTGCATTAGGATATACCTGGATGACATGCACATTTAACCAAAGATTAAAATCCCCAATCTAACTAGTCCATGTTCACAACGTTCACCAGGAATCACTTCAGGAAAACGACTATTTAGTCGTAATGATGATTCAAATATACAAATTTTGATCGATAATGAGATGGGTAAAGGAAGAAAATATCGCGAAAGGCGACTTACATCAGTAGATGACGGCGCTAGAAAAAAAAATTTCTGGGTGAAAAAATAACAGACCTTTCTTTATTACCACTTTGCCATATATGTGGTCTTTTGCTGCATGATTGGAATGAAGATTTACAATGTGAATTGGTTTATGAAGCAAATCCAAAGGACATATTTATCTCAATCATATGAACATTTGATTTTAAATCATCTGATGAAGACTATTATTAATAAACTAATAACTTAACATATCTCTGAGTTACTGTGTTTTTTATTTACATTCCCAGATCTCTTGAAATGCACCATTTAATTTAATATTTTGAACGAAAAAGCAAACGAGATACTACTTTAAGCTCAATTATGAAAGAAATGACTTCTGTCCACAAAAAATACATGTTGTCACCCCCCACCCCCACAAGATCCCACCCCAGCATTCACCCGACACAATGGGAATCTTAAAAACATATTTAACGATGTTTCATCAAGCTCTTAGACAATCATCATTTAAATCAACATGAGCGCACTCCCGCCAATTTTATTCCTACCCACCCCCCCCACATGCACACCTGCTACCCCCACCCCATAAATCAAACAGTTGTCCAGGGGCATCGTAAACACTTATTTAGAGATGGACAGTCCTAGAAACTATATAACATGATCATCATTTATGTCAACATAATGACGCCCCTTCCCCTCCACCTCCACACACGAACACCTACACTTGCTACCCCCATCCCACCTCCCCAGTTATCAAAAGAGTTGTCCAAGGTATCATAAACACTTATTTAAAGATGGGCAGTCCTAGAAATTTATGTTTTATTAATATATTATGTCAACATTACATGCGCCTATGGCAGACGTTTGACCCCCTATATCTCGACAACGTCACCTCAAACGCCTGATCACCACCCATATTTGGAAATTTATGTTTTATTCACCCGACACAATGGGAATCTTAAAAACATATTTAACGATGTTTCATCAAGCTCTTAGACAATCATCATTTAAATCAACATGAGCGCACTCCCGCCAATTTTATTCCTACCCACCCCTCCACAAGCACACCTGCTACCCCCATCCCATAAATCAATCAGTTGTCCAGGGGCATCGTAAACACTTATTTAGAGATGGACAGTCCTAGAAACTATATAACATGATCATCATTTATGTCAACATAATGACGCCCCTTCCCCTCCACCTCCACACACGAACACCTACGCTTGCTACCCCCACCCCACCTCCCCAGTTATCAAAAGAGTTGTCCAAGGTATCATAAACACTTATTTAAAGATGGGCAGTCCTAGAAATTTATGTTTTATTAATATATTATGTCAACATTACATGGCAGACGTTTGACCCCCTATATCTCGACAACGTCACCTCAAACGCCTGATCACCACCCATATTTGGAATCTACACAAAAAACTGATCTAGAAAAAATTGGTCTCATAAATTCACAGCTCGGGTGGCGATTCCCCCCCCCCCCCACCCTTCAGCCACCGGACTATTAGTAGCGAGATTGTGGTTTAACTAGGTCATTTCGGGACTAACATATGGTTTAATTTTATTTCAATAATTCGCTTGCGCGTAGGGGTCTTAAGCAGTGGGAGAAACCGATTGACCCGGAGAAAACTCATGAGGTTGGAAGGCGATCCTACTCCTTGTCGCGTACAAGCGAGGAATCGAAACCACGCTTCTCACCTCAATGACAAACCTTATGAATGAACCTGTTATAATGAAAGAACGTTTGATTGTGTGTGGTCTAGAATTCTATATTTAACCTTTATTCTGGCATGTTGAGATTTGTGTAACATGTCGATAAGCCACTAAGCACTATCTCAATTCCCTGCTTGTTTGTTTAACAATTGGAGGGGGGGGGGCGTAATTTATCGCGTGATATTAAGATCGTAAGTTCTATCACCGAGTTTCGATTTCCCAGCTAATATATAGCAAGGAGTAATATTGCTTGCCCAACTGCATGAGGTTTCTCCGGTCACCCGGCTTCCCCCATTGTTAAAATTTGCCAACCCCCCTATTAGATAATTATTCAAATAAAAACTAAACCATATGTTATATACCCTCGAAATTACCTAGTATGTGTCGCGTGGACATGAAACCTCACCCCCTCTGTTTAATATCAAAACCTAAACTGATCTATATCATTGGCTGCATTAAAACATCCAATGCGTCATGCCTGTCAATGTTTCCATTTATTTATGAAAATACAAAACACGATACAAGTTGATGGTCTAGACGTGATACCATTTAATTTAGAGGAGAACAACGTTGCGCATCAGGAAACTGGTGAACGGCTTTTTACACGATGAGTATCTATACAAGATGAAAAACACCACCGATTTGATCTCAATAAGCAAAAGTATATTTATTTCTTCTCTAACATCAATGCCAGGCGTCAGTATTCTTGACAACTTGCTTCAATTGTTCGAAGTGGCTTTTAGGCGGATTGGGTTGCCATCTTCTTTTGCCTGTATAGATAAATATGGAAACCGAAATAATCATGTCTCGTATTTAGAAATAGTTCAATCTATTTACGTTATGTTGTACTTTGGTTAATGTACTTTGTTGGTTTTTTTTATAACTACGAAGATCGAGCCATAGGTTTACTTTGATATGGCTGTCTGATTCATTTCTAACCTCAGAAGTATTTTGTCCTGCAGGTTTCCTCGTTAAACAATTTACCATGCTGCTATATTATTACATTGAAATGTCGTAGCAAACATGGAATTGGTAATTGCTGAAATCAGCTTATTTCAGTGATGCCAAGAATTCCAATATAAGAAAAAAACAGGATCTAAATTGGGGAGAACCAAACTAAGCAATGGCTTGTCAACATAATTGGAAAGCTGGTCGGGAAATCAGCGAATTTTTGCTCGTTGCTATGTAAATTGACTTACGTTTCTGGTGTGTTAAATGTAGTGAACATAGCTCGGTGTAATGTTGAGGGATTTTATCCCAATCGATTTCGACATTAACTTAGAAGAAGGGCAAATACCAGGGAATCTAATAAGATTCGAGTTGAGTTACCTTCTTTATATCTTTATTTGTCTACTCGTATCCAGAGTGTCAGCAACTGTATAAACATGTAAAAGTTCAGACCACTTTACCGTCTTAATGGTGTTATGTCAAGGCGCACAATTGACATGCCACGCTTACAGATGCCTCATGACCGTCAACTAGAAAATATACGTCTACGATGGTGTTGTGTATCATTATTTTAAACTCCTTAAAGGAACTGATTACATCTGTCGCACAGCTAGCTACCTTAAGAGTGCTGCTTTAAATCATTCGACGAATTACAGATGATCAATGTCACATGGGTGAGTGACGACAAGCTCCCAAACTAGTAGGTGTAGTAATGTCTATAGCATGCCCAAATAACAGGCTGGCATGTGTAGTAATGTCGAGTTAAGTAACTCCATTACTCATGCGCATAGAGGTTATAAGCTGTGGGATGAAACCGGGGGTCACGAAAAAATGAGGGTTGGACATCCCGGGGGGAGGGGGCGTGTGATTGGTTTCAAGGGTACATGATAGTCCCGAAATAACCTATATATATATAGTAGGCCAGATTCTGACATCGATTATCGTGTCACCCTTGCTCCGACATCTGGAACGTTAAGAATTTAGAAAACAAATAACTTTATTAACGTGTATTGAAGCCTCACGAAAAAGTTCCTAGGTAACGGCGCAGCAGTTATTGCTAAATAAATGGTTTAATTTTGATATTGTCGGTGTTGATTAAACTGGTCATGTGACACGGTCAAAGGTGACTAAAGGGACCACGTGACGCATCTTGACCAATAACAAATCAACAATAACAAAAATGGCAGCCCCCAGTAAATATTGTTTGCTATCATTCAAAGCTTATGTTTTACGTTTTAACCTGCAACAAACTTCATGTGTACGTGTTACAGCAATACGAGGGAGTGGAGTGAACAAAGGAAATGTCGACAACGGTTAACAAAAAGTGTCTTATGTCTTATGCACGTTGAATCTACTTCTACCGAAGATTCACAAGCCTTTACTAAAATAAGATGGGAGAAATTTCGATCTTGTGCTACCGAGTGGTTGGATTTGGATGGACATGAAAGGGTTTTAGCTAAATCTACGCAAGATTTGTTGTCTAAAGACTTTGAATTTATGAAAGATAATGACGATATAGGTTTTCATCCTGTGTGTTATCGACAGTTCACAGATAAAACAAGAATTAATCAAGCAAGAAAGAGAAGCGAAAGTAATAAGTCAACACGGACCATACAGACTAGTGGTAGTAGCACTAGTGAAGACGAAAGGTCTAGAATGTCACCAAAAAGGACACACGTGCAGAAAAGTGGTTCAGTGGCTTCCAGTTCAAGAAAAAGTCAGTCTGTTTTACCAGTATTGTGCATAATTTGTCAGAAGAAAGACAAGTATCGAACTTTTGGAATGCATGCAATGTGGCTGCCAGACAGGATGCAAAACATCAAAATGTGCATGCTTTAAAGCTAAACTTAAATGCACAGATATGTGTCACTGTACTACCTGTCAGAATTTAGAGTCTGATGAGCAAGAGAGCCCAAATATAATCGACTGTAATTTTAGTGACAGTGACACAGTGACAGTGATAATGACAGTGACTAATGCTGTTAAAATATTTACTGTTAATGATTTTAAATAATAACCCAATATTTGACATGTACACTTAGGTTTTCTGTTTCGCTCATATTTTGGGGCTCAAAGGCCGGGTTTCGGTGCATGGTTCCAAAATCCATTTACATGTACAGTCCATGATCAATTTTTTTCTGTATGTTTCAATTATATTGTATGAATACTTTTTTGGTATTAGATTTTAAATGTTTTAAGTATGTTTCTTATTAAAATAATGTGTATTAAAAACTTGTCCATGTTGTTAAAACCCTCTTAGTGAAAAACATGATACTGAGCAGACAGACGTACATGTATGTAGTTCTTAAAAAAGCACACAATTTAAACCCTTTTCTTACCAGACCGCTGCTACCTAGCCAATCTGTCAAACCCTTGTCTAAACTTGGAAATATAAAAACTCTGGGTTGGACGAGGCTGTTAGAATTTAATTCGGTGCCTGTGGAAATTGATTTTGGTGCGTGGGTTGGAGGGGGCTGCAGGAACATAATTTGGTGTCTTTCTGAAAATTCATTTTGGTATTAATAATTAACCGGAGCTGCAGTGGGAAGTTAAACCCTCTACAGTGCAATCAGTCAATTATAAAGTGTGGTATGGGGGTGGGGATATGGTGTATGATTTTATTCATTTTCATATTTTTTCTTGTATAATAATTACAAGTTTAAAGTATGGAAATAGGCCATTCAATACTTTAAACATGTAGTTATTTTTTAAGGAAAATATGAAAATGAAAAGTGTAATTATTTGTTTTGAGATAAATAATACAAAAGCTATGGTCGAAGTATGTGTATTGGACTATGAAATGAATTGAAATGAAATGAAATGGGGTTTAACGTCCTACTCTTTTGCACCTAACCTGGGCTAATGGAAGACCGGCATACGCCATACAGTGTGCTATGAGGGAAATTTTGCCCTGGCAGCGGCGCTACGGCCTACTCTTATATCGAATTCCAACTGCCAAGGTATCTTTTACGTGCACTCCAATGTGTACAAGTAACCGCGGTTTTTCCTCCCATCCGAACAACTAGGCAGCTGTCCTTGTCAGGCCCTCATTCTGCATCACTGACAAGGGGAAATCACGCCGGAAAATCAAGATGAACTTTCTTGGCCAATGCAGGGATCGAACACCCGACCTCCAGGCTAGCGAACCAGTACCTTATCCACTTAGCCACCGTGATCCCCGTATTGGACTATGAACATGTGTAATTTCTGTCATAAGATAATATTACAAAAGCATTTGCCAAATATGTGTAATGATGTGGAGTAACATGTGGGAATGGGAGAGTGGTGTAATATGTATTATGAGATAAATAATACAAAAGCATTTGCCATATATGTGTTTTGGACTATGGAGTAACATATGGGAATGAGAGAGGCCAAAGGGGTGTTATTTGTGTTATGAAATAAGTAATACTGAAGCACTGGCCAAGTATATGCGTATCGGACTAGGGAGTAAAGTGTACAAAAAAAAGAATACGTAGGCCTACTGTTTGTACTTGTAGCTAATGACCCCAGTTTCATACGTAGCATAGTAATTATAAATAGATTGTAGTTCAATGCAGAGTGAAATTTAATTTGATTTAACAAGATCCGTTTTAATAAAGACTAAACTGGGAAAGTTATTTTATTGACAACTAAAAATAAGCGAGTATTTGTCAAGGAAACACGTTCAGCCGTGCGCTATTCTCCGGCGAGTTCGGGAGTTGGATTTAACTACCGCGTAACTATTAATTTACAAAACTTGAATGAAAAATATTATCAAACTATGTAAAATTGATATTTACGCTATCAAGGTACAATTAAGATCATGTTAGAGTCGAAGTTTTCATACGTTTAAGTTTAATTAAAGTGTGTCGTGTAGTTTTGTTTACCGTAGTGTCTAAAACATCTCACGCGGTTCGTGGAAAAGACCACGTGTTTTAAGTGTTTACTTGCCGGTGATTGGCTATATAAGAATACTACGTAACACGCTAGTCTAAATATAGTATAAAAGCAACTCTTCGCACAACAAACAAATATGATCAAAGAACTAATTTACTGCTTCTGTCCCATGTAGGAACTTTTGATATAATGTTCAGAACATTTAGTTCTATCATTTAAAGCAAAAATCTCTTAAAGTTCCGAAGTCGGAGCAAACTTTGTTTTCTGTTAATATTTATCGATCACAGATACTGTCCTATAGTTTATGTCAACTGAGTGGAAGTTAACCCCAAACTTACTTTTGTTCGGAAGTGATTCTTTAATTGCACGGTTTCTTTTGAGTGTTATCATATCTAAACTACAGGGGGAATCACGGTGGCTAAGTGGGCAAGGCACTGGCTCGCACGGTCGGGTGTTCGATCCCTACATTGGCCGAGAAAGTTCATCTCGATTTTCCGGCGTGGTTTTCCCTTGTCAGTGATGCAGAAGGAGGGCCTGGCAAGAACAGCTGCCTAGTCGTTCGGATGGGACGAAAAACCGAGGTTCCGAGTACACATTGGAGTGCACGTAAAAGATCCCTTGGCAGTTGGAATTCGATATAAGAATAGGCCGTAGCGCCGCTGCCCGGGCAAAATTTCCCTCATAGCACACTGTATGGCGTATGCCCAGCTCAGGTGCAGAAGAGTAGGACGTTAAACCCCATTTCATTTCATTTCATTTCATACTAAACTACAGGACAGAAGAAAGTTGACCCACTGTGTACATAAAAAGACAAAGACCGTTTGGATTTATACGATGAATATTTTATTGCGAAGAATGCGTTTCTGATGTCTGTAGGAAAATTCAAACACTTCCAATAGAGTATACTGGCCACAAATCAGGGTTAAAGATAAATGGTGTCTAGATAAATAATTATACACACATGCGTCAAGGAGAAGCCATCGAATAAGTCCTTATGCAGTCTGATCATTTGACAAGATATGCCATTAGTGGCCGCCGTGGACATCGATATTATGCCAAAACGCGTCTCCCTTTGGACGTCGTCAGCCTTCTTATGGCATGGCGTCATAAGAACTCCTTTGCTATCCTTGCAATAAAGCTTGCTCAAGCTGATGTCCGTTGCCCAAGATGCCGATCAGTGTTCAAATAATCACGAACTATGGTGGTATGTTGAAAAATGGTAAGCCTGTGTTGCTGCTACATGAGTGGCACTGGTACGGGTTGCAGAACTCCACCTCTGTATCTTTGACCAGTCAGGTCTCCACGGAGGATAAAAAGCCATGTTCTCTGCTAGCTACACCCCCATCCCATCATAACGCCACCTCCATAATGATGAGAGGGAGAGAAATGGGGTTTAACGTCCACTCGATACTATCTATGTCATTTCGGGACTAACATATGGTTTAATTTTATTTCAATAATTCGCTTGCGCGTAGGGGTCTTAACAGTGGGAGAAACCGGAGTGCCCGGAGGAAACCCACAAGGTTGAGAAGGCGCCCCTATCTCACATACGCTCACACCAGGGATCGAAATCACAGCCGCAAGCCAGGGGTGACTGGCCATCTAGAGGTCGAAGCGCGGCACTCTAGACCACTAGGCCATCCCAACCCTCTCCATAATGATGAACACCTAGAGTGTAGTTAGATGTCAGTCTCTACATCGATAAACACGAACCTGACCATCATTTCATAACAGGTTTTAGCGATTTTCATCTTAATTGTGAAGACGTGCAGATCAAGCAGCTGCCATCGACGTACAGTTCTTATCTTACCCATTGTAACCTGCACTGACGTTGTTGAGTGCTCCAGATCATTCCTCGAGATGGTCGGTAGGCTTTTATGTAGTGTGCCCGCGGATGGGGTGTCCCAATGCTGTGACCGCCGTTGATGTCGCATCACGAACCTGTTCCGGAAGTCAGTTGCCCGGATTTAGATGTCTTCATCTGAAGTTGTGAGCGTTGTTCTGTGGGATCTTCTTGAGTTCGATCTGTTCGCCAAAACCGTCGAAACACATTCGCGATGGCTGCTGGACTGCAGTGGAACGTTCTTGTAAGTCCCCGTCTTGTCCAGTGTGAAACACGCTCTATTGGTAACAATGTTGAAACAAAATAGTATTTACTGTGGAATTAAATAGATTAAAAGTCTGTTGTTTCTTGGTCTATTGTGGAAGTTCATTCCATAATCTCTGATAATGTCTAAAACTTATTGCAACCTTATAATATACGTGTAGATAAAACTGTATTTACGCGTGTCAACTTTATTTCGTCCATTCGTTTTATATACGTTTAATATTACAGTTAATTAAAGATACATTATGTAAAAGCAAAATATTGCCGGTCTCTTGTCTGGCGTTAAATGTTATTTATACACACGATAAGCAATTCTCTAGAGGCTATCGGATGGCTTAGATATTGAATGGATTAACACAGCATCGCCATTTAATAAATACACTAGTTTGTTATCGTAGTAGTGGTACTTAATCATCAAGACTAGCATGTCAAAATGTCAAACATTCATAACTTCGCACAGAATAAAATAATTTGACTGACTTTTTATAATATATTAAATTTTTGAACTATTTTAGAAAGCACGAGAAACTCATTATCTTCATTTTTTATAATGCATCTTTAACGTCGAGCTGCAATAAAATATTGTTTAAACTATTCATTGTCACTTTATACGGCATTTAAATATTAGTTTTTATCTGCTGGTTAGGCTTTTTAAAGATTCCAATAGTCCACGTAATATAAATTTGTATATGCTTAGTCATGCAAGCAGGTCATTATTTATAAGAGAACGGGTCTTCGGGGAATAATACTATCAGTCGTTAAGCATATAAAAACACTTCCGAGCAATGTTAATAGACAACATGTAATTGGCTACCAGGACCTACTATAAGGAGCTACCTGCCCAGAACAAAAGACAACAATCGCCACCCAACATCCACCCAATTTACCCCATACACTCCCAAACATTTAATTTCGTTGATACCTATTCACCCTTTAAAACAGAAGGAATTTTGCTGGAAATTTAAAGCAGTCTTTCGCATTATAAACATCAATACACGATTCACACATTAAGCTGAATTTCGCTTCATAAATAGAACGTATGCTTTCTTTTCTAATACGTTGTTTCAATTGTTAGTGTTGGCTTTTATAACGATATATGTCTGATATATGGTGTTAGTCTAAAATAGTAATCTTGTCTTAATACATTATGTAAGATTTAGATAAAATATATAATACAAAATTATCTTATCGAAAATTTCATTCAAATTACGTTATTCTGAGCAAAGTTATCAATAGTTTGTAGTTTGACAAAAAGGGCATTGATTGTTTATTATCGTAACCACGTTACTGGTATATTCGAGACTAAGCACTGCTTCTTCATTTTTGAATTAAAATATTAAATGAACGAACCATTCTAATCTACTTAAAATCGGGGCCAACCGATTGCGTATTGAGGTGTTTATTGTCATGTCATGTCAATGAATGTCTAATTCATTTATGTAACATTATAGACCTAAAGAAAGGCGTGCAATATAGGCAGATGTAGCTCGTAAATAATGTATCTTTACAGATCCAGACAACGTTCAATCTTTTATATTTTTTTAATTTTTAAAAAGTTTAAGCCAATGTGTTTCTTCAACATAATGAGTCGCGGTGGTTTAGTGAGAAAAACCAGAGACTCTCTGAATCGCTACCGGTGTTGGCCGAGGAAATTTCTGAGGAATTTACCATGTCAGCCACCCTTGCCTGTGGTGCAGGACTGGTGGGGGGGGGCTGTCTGACAAAGACAGTGCCTAGTCCCGTGTACACATTGGAGCCCACGTAAAATACCTCGAAATAAGAGTAGGTCGTAACACCGCTGCCCGAACAAAGTTTCCCGCATAGCATTCGGCGCAGAAAAAAAGTATGACGTTAAATCTCATTTAATTTCACAACTGTCTGATTCAATTGTGTTATGTCATCTTCCATGTCATTCTGTTATATTAAGAAATGTTATTATATAGATATATCATTTTACAAGCCTACATGACATGAGAACAGCTGTCTACAGCGGCGTCAAGAATTCCAATAATATTATAAAACAGATTGGGAAAAACAACCTAAACAATCTATACACACATATTGTACGCCCACCGGTATCCAAGTCGTAACGGAAATGCTATGTTTAAAAAAGATAAGCAATTGCTTGTCTACATAATTCGAAGGCGGATCGGGAATTTTTGCTCATTGCTATGTAAATTAACTTACGTTCATGGTATATTAAAGAAACATTACCGCGAACGAAATGGGTTATAATTACTTGATGATATATCTGGACTAAAACAAATTCAAACTCATTAATCTATCATAATTTTGCTTCAAATCCTTCCAAAACATTGTATTCGCCAGGGAATGCCCCTGATATAAAATAATCTATCAAAAGAGGTCATGTTTGCGTCACGTGCCTTGGCTGACGCGATACCTAGCAACGGGTGCGAAGCCAGCCGAGAATTCATTGCATATACAAGACGATGTTGTCTTTAATCGCTGATTATTTATTATAAATATCGAAACCCAATAAATTGTTGGATAATACACTGCGCAAGTGTGTTTTTATTTTTATCTCAGAAACGGTTGTACCATCAAGTTTATCAACAAATACGTCAAGCGCTCACTAACGCTTAGGGATCAGATAATCTTCCCGTTAGATCTTTGACGTCACTGGAACAGACATCCGTAATCCGCGGTCTGCCGGTTGGGAAAATCTTACATTTTTGTTTTGTATATGCCTCATGGGTGTTTTTTTTCAAGGAATCCAGTATTTTTGTAGTAAGATTGAGTGTTTCTATTTTCCATACATGCTTTCATTAGAAATAACAACTCGATAAATACTCGTGTGGGACAATATCTTTAAATGTAGTGAGCCCAGGTTGCGTTACCTTTTTTATATCTTTATTTATCTACTGGTAACCAGAGTGTCAGGTTGTCCTGTTGTATTGTGTCTGCGATATGAAGTGTCTATCTCTTCAATAAGGCAAGGGGGTGGGATGGCCTAGTGGTCTAGAGCGCCGCGCTTCGACCTCTAGCTGGCCGGTCACCCCTAGCTTGCGGCTGTGGTTTCGAGCCCTGGTGTGAGCCCTCGTGGATTTCCTCCGGGCACTCCGGTTTCCTCCCACTGCTAAAGACCCCAACGCGCAAGCGAATTATTGAAATAAAATGAAACCATAAGTTAGTCTCAAAATGACCTAGTTTGTGTCGAGTGGACGTTAAACCCCATTTCTCTCTCTCTCTCTCTCTCAATAAGGCAAACCAGGTGTCCGGAAAATATTGTTGGAATTCGAAATCGGTGTTGGCGAGAAAGTTCTTCGGCATATTCCGGCGTTCTTCCCCCTTGTCAGTGATGTAGCACTGGGGGATTGACAAGACATAGTCTGTTCATTCGAATGGGGCAAAAACCGAGGTCCCGTGTACACATTGGCGTGCAGTTAAAACATCCCTTGACAGTTGGAATTCGATATACAAGTAGGACACACCACACTACACGGCGTATGCCCGTCTCCTCTCCATAAGTCAGTGCAGTAGGGCGTTAAATCCCATGCTATTTCCCACGTTAGGTTCCCTACAAACTTCCTCCTACCATTTTAAGATAGATGTCGATTGTTTTACTTTAAAATGACTGGGAACTGGCACGTTTACCGATACCGTAGTCATATACAAAGTCAAGAACCATATAAATGCATATTTAAGTTCATTTATTATTGTCCCCCGAAAAAGAGTCAATTACCATATTTTGAACATTCTAATCTCTTTAAGTGGCATCTACAAATCTGTTTACATTTATCAGTGGACACTCTTAAACACATCAGCTTTACGTCTTTATATATTTGGTCATGCAAGAAGATCATTAAGACCTTATTCCTGACCTAATAGGTAGACCAGTAATATACAAAATGACGTAACAGTGTATTATTATAAGTAAACACATCGTGTTCGGAGCGCAGCATCCGTCAATTGGCACAGGAATCGAACTGAAATGAAATGAGGTTTAATGTTCTACTCCGACTGGGCAAATGAAGACGGAATTGGCAGTGACATTTTAGAGAAAGAGAAATGGTGTTTAACATCCAATCGCCGAAAACTCTATAATTTCGGGACTAAGACTGTTCAATTTTATTTCTATATTTCGTCCGCTCGCCACAGACTAGATAATTTCGGGGCTAAGACGGTTTAATTTTATTTCAATAAGACGTTGCGCTTTGGGAAATGAAGTTGTGAGAATAAACCGGTAGTAGTGAGAATCCTATACTTTAAATCCCCTTAAACCCTCTTTGTCTGTTAATTAGTCATGGCCGGGTGGACCTAGACTCTAAACAATAGATGTGGGGAAAGTTAGGTGTCCCCGTGAGGTGGACTATGCGTTTTCTACAGAACTCCTAATTGATCATTTATTTGATAATTCCAGACATTGAACATGGAGACCAGTACATTTTGTGTACATCGTCCCTTTTAATGTGTGCCGTTTTTGTACATCGTCCCATTTGATGTGAAACTTTTGTGGATATCGTCCCTTATAATGTGTGTAGTTATGTCCCTTTTAATGAATGTTTTTGTGTACATCGTCCATTTTACTGTGTGCCGTTTTGGTGCATCGGCCCTTTTAATGTCTTAACTTTTGTGTACATCCTCCTTTTGAACACACGGAGTACTGTATATGTATATGGACATTGTTCCTTTTAACGCGTACTCGTTGTATACTCGGACCCTTAAATCGCACATCTTTTATGTACATTATCTTTCTGGTATTATCTGAACATTGTAATTTTTAATATTCAAATCTCGATCAAGGCACTTGAATATATATCTGTAATCTTCTAACCCAATGGAATTGCTATCGTGCATTTTTTTAGTTTTTGCCTCAGAGCAATACGCCAGTTTACTAAAATAGATGGAGTATACATACCTCCACTGGAGTGAAAGTTAATCACAAAAAACATTGAATTAAAATCGACCTTGATACGGGATGATGAATGTTTTAAATAAATACAATATGATATTGAAATAGCACATGTTGTATTAAAGTGCGATGTTTAATGTATTGATTGTCAATCGTCGGTTCCTTTGATCGTTTCATGATATATAGCTTTGTTTATGGTAGGACGTCATATAAAGATGCTTACGTTTTATTTTTAAAAAAAACATGAAAGACACGGAGTGTTTTCATTTTTATTTTTGTCTATTTACGGAAATTATCAATTCTAAAAACACATAAAAAAATCAATGTTCATATTAGCAACATGTTTGCAGTGTGTGAACTCTGAAATAGCATTGAACTGGTTGATGGGTAATCTACCGATGTTATAATATAATAACGCCACAGAACATGTGTGGTCAAGATTTGTACATCTCCTTACAACGAACTTAGGCCTACGATTTTCGCTTATTAAAGAAACTGAATCACTAATATTTGACACCTAGAAATCTACAAATAGGTCGCAACACACATAATAATGTAATATGAATGTATATACACTGATTTACACTTAATCGCTTCTGTTTTTACTGTAATTTCTAATCGGTTATATTCGGCAAATTAATCGAATGGCAATTTCAGCCTGGTAATTTCTGTCTACACCAGATAACAATATGGCGTCAAAGTTTTGACATGACTTGTGAAATATGTCCAGTCTCGTCCTTCGTGTCCTTTGTTACAAATGACGCCGAAACGCATTATGGCACACAATTCGTGTACCATGATAATTTTTTTTTATTTTGTCTTAAATATTGGATATCAGAAGCCCATCACAACACCAATGTTGATTTAAATTGACAAATAATTCGTGTTTTCTATGTCGAAGATTTTGGATGATATTGAGTTAGAAACTTGCTACTTTAAATCATGTCTTTCCGTTCTTCCACCACGTTCGTTACGCTCTTTGAAGCGCAAAGAAAATATGTATTTTGATCACATTTGGAATGTCTTATTATAACAATTGGCCTAAATCCGCACATCGGCGATACCCGCAAACATTTCATTAGTCTAATGCCATGTTTTCTTCTTTGAAATGCAGTAATAATAAAATAAAACCAAGCACGAACAATCCAAACCATAAGACAGAATTCGAAGTCCGAAAAGAACGTTATAGGCAAAATAGTGTAATCAGCAAATGGACTGCTCCCTGTGTACAAAATACAAGACAAACAGTGGTAACTTGTAATATATTTTCATTATGACAGCCACTCGCCCAAGTGCTTGTTGTGGTTGTTTATGACAAATTTTACGTACAATACATTGAGATATGACATACGGGGCAGGTTGATTTACTTGAGTTATTTACATCTGAAGGCGTAATACAAGAAAATCCCCCCACCCCCCAAAAAAACCATCTTGAATATCAAAGCGCCACTTTAAAAGGGATGCCCCCTCCTCCCCACCAAAAATCTTGGGTATCAAAGCGTCACTTTAAAAAAACAGTTTTTGCAAAGGGAAAGCAAAGTCAGAAGCAACACGGAACATCAACAATATGGGCGGTATTAAAACTATGATTGGTCGATTCATTCTGTGAATTTAATTAATGATATTGTCACAGTTATTTATAATATTTCAATAACCCTGTGCAATTTAATTGGATGATTATTTTATCACCGGCTTTCTGGTTGACTGATATTTGACAATTTGAAATGCTCCTTCATTATGTTACTGATAAATTATTAAATGGGGTCCACATCTAACTCAACCTGTTTTATATTGTACTATACGGACCGGGGAGCGACCATGATGTCATGGTAGTCATCTTGAAATTGTAACTTCATATAACAAAAAAACAAACAAAACAATGCACAATTGTCCAGGGAAAGGAAAAAGTATGCTAAATTCCACGTCGATTGTCGTTGGAGGTTACTTAGCCCTTTTTCATTAATGGCACCGCCAACAATAACAAGATGAGTAACGCTTGGAGACTTGGGGCTTCATCACAAAACCTTATCAATCACTAAAAAGGGTGAATTCGTTAAAGTTTTTACTTTAAGATTTCCAGAATGAGGCAAAATTCCTTATCCCACTATTTTATTCATTCAAATCAACATATACGCGCATCATAAAATTCGTGTACATGGTGTCCATAATGGATGTAGCCACGATGGCTAAGTGATCGAGTAAGACGCTGGCTAGCTATAGTCTGGAGTTCACTGGTTCGTTTTCGGCGTTGGTCGAGAAAGTTCATCGGGATTTTCAGGCTTTGTTCCACCTCGATAGTGGTCCTGACGGGAGGGCCCGACAATTGTAGTTGTCTAGTGGTTCAGACGGGACGAAAACTGACGATCCTGTGTATACATTGCAATACACGTAAAAAAAATCCTTTGAAAGTCTTGATTCGCCCAGCATGAACAGAACAGTAGGACGTTAAACCCTATTTTATTTGTCCAGATTGGAAGAGGCAATTGTTTATTTTACAGTGTATATTAACATTGTATTTAATAAGTAACCATAGATCTCTATATCGTTAGTGCTACCGCTGTTCGTTCATCCGCTTTCTATATTATCTTTTATCAGTTTGACATATGAAGATGACGTGCATTACGTCAGACAGAAGAGATAACAATTCTATATATAGATCTGGTATTAAGATATTGTATCAAGTTGAAATTAATACACACGTTTTGTCAAATGAAAAAAATGGAGCTTAACGTCATTCTTTTCTGCTCCGTCTGGCTAATGAAAACGGGCATACAGTGTGCTATGAAGCAGATTTTGCCCGGAAAGCGGCGCGACAGTCTATTCTGATTTTGAACTCAAACTTTCAGTGGTTCATTTACGTGCACGTTTATCGTCCTATCCAAAATAATTCAAAAAATAGATTATTCTGAACGGAGTTGTCAATGTCGTCAGTTTGGACTAGAAATAGACATCAATTGTGATCGCACCGTCTCTGAGAATTGCCGATCGGGACAGAACAGTGGGACGTTCAATCTCATTTTATTTCATTTCTTTGATTTCGGTAGAAATAAAGTATTACTGTATTTTTAACTCATTTATTTTACGTTTGATACACCCAATTGTCATCCTGTCGTGTACCGTCCAACAACAATGGGTTTGTGAACACGTTAAAGGCTACAGTCTTACAACGGAAATATTTCAAATTTGGTATGGTCATGAGAGGACAAATCCTATCGATTTTCAGTTGTCCGAAATCTTATTACAAAGTTTTTATCCCCGTCCCTTTCACCTGCGTTGAAATAAAATCACTTAATCTTTAAATAAAAAATAAACTAATATCACAACAGAACTATTACAACAATTTTAATCTGAAATGTTTCTGAAGATAACCCTTTCAAGCGTATGTGTGTTCAATTAAAAAAGCTGTCCATAATCTTGCCTCGATAGTCTTTACCTAGTATAATACCATTCTATACTATTATTAGCCACATTTATCAAAATAGTTAGAGCGGACAAAATATTTTATCCAGAAATCCTTGAAAAAATTAAACTCGAAGGACGTTCTTTAAAATAAACTTTCGATTATTTCTTTATCTTACTATAGAATCGATTAACTACAAAAATATACATAGTCTGATTGTCTCGTGTCTACATAAGGCTAAGGCATTGTTGGTTTGTTTCCTATTTATACGAAGCAGCGAGACTCTCTTTATTAGCACGACCATGTTCTTTCCAGACCAATCTTTACACGAGATTGCTGTATCACAATACACACCACGATTAACCTCCAAGACCAGATCAATATGGAAATGACCATTAAGGGATCAGACATAAATTCTGGATTTGCAAAATATAATTTCCCCGAAGTACAAGGAAATATTCATTGTTGTCGGTGTTATTAAATATGAGTGTTTCCCGGGGCCGTTCTGGAAGATGAATACCTTCCAGAACGTAAAATAGCTAGCATGCCCGATCAACAATGTACCCATGTTCAATACAGCCCACAATTCCATGGAATACAATAACTGCTTATTACTGAACGACGTTTCGACTAGGCTTATCTAGTCATTAGTCGGAACGTCGCTCAGTGGTAAGCAGTAATTGTATTCCATAGAAATGTGACCTGTATACTCCAGTTCAAATACTAAATGCCATTGAAACAGTTTACCTATGTTCAAATAAGGGTGCTGTGATACTTTTCTCTTTGAGCATAACTGAGGGGAAATACACCCGTGGAATGGCAACCTACTTGTTTTGTTAGGTAACAGTTAATAACCACGATCATCTAATTACCACCTGTTAGTTTCCACATCCATCTAATTACCACCGTAATATTATTGCAATCGTGTAATTACAACTGCCATCTGTATTTAATTAGCACATCCCTTTCTATCTTCAATTTCAGTTAATGCCCACTACGGTCCTTGTCATAATATTCTAATTAACACGCCCTCTTTAATATTCAATTCAGGTTGTTCCATAATGTCCACTACTGTTGTTGCCAAAGTCATTTATAATCATGAAAATGAAATGAGTTTTATAATGTCGTATGTATATACACTACTCGGTTAATAAACACGGATATGCACCACACAATGTGCTGAGAGGGCAATTGTGCCAGAACAGTGTTTATTTGTTGATTTTTTTTATTGTCAACGGTTTCTTTAGTGAGCCACCTTCCTAACGCACCGAGCAACCGTTGCTTCAAGTCGTTACATCAATTATTTGCCCAACTGGATTGTGTTGTGCGACATTAGACGTTTTAAAAAAGAGGCAGGTTTTTATTGCAAATTTTATTTATATAAATAGACAGGTCTCATTTCATTTTGATATTTTAATATTAATATACGTAGTTATGAATATTTTCTGAATTTAATCCCTGTGATATTTGTTTTTATTTGCATATGAATTGATTGATTATAATATAATTAAGCCTGTCTCATTTGCACCATATGTTTGGCGAGACATAGTCCGGTTGGAGCTGAGGTGCCATGAAAATACATTTTATTCATTATTGATGGACGTTATATACATTAAGGTATCGCACAATATACATTTTTACGACACAGACTAAAGATATAAGCTACAATATATATATATACGTTTTAACAATATCACAGCCATTTATCGATTGATGATATCGCAAACATTATCAAGTTCAACAAGAGGGTACATACATTGTAATCAAGGACTGTTGGGTGTCTTTATCATCAACTTAACATCAAGTGTTTTCAGTGAAATAGATCATATTTATGTCTGCAGTTTCCAAACTACACATTTCTATTGACAATTCAGTAAAACTACTTACATTAAACCCTTAACAAAATCAACTGTCTTACTTACATGAAATCAACTTCAGGAGTGAAATTATTACTTCATTAGCGCATTGTTTGCCTTAATAGATACTTCATATTAAATACCTAATCCTATCCAAATTTATTAAACAGTTATCGGTGAAAAATATACACCCCAACGCAACAGATGTATGATGAACAAAGATAACCGGTAATGCCCTTCGGCTTAACGAAGTCTCAAGTGAAATAATACCGCTTCACAAATTCAAGAGGTCGCGAACGTAGTGCGGAGTAAACATAATTCAGTTATATATATAATGTTTAAATTAATGGTGTAAGGACACTCAGCCTAGATTGTAAGTCTGCATACAAACATATTACGAGATTAAATCGGGTGTGTAAGGATAATTCGAGGTCGTATTATTGATCGAAAGCTGGTAGTTATAGTGGGAACAGAGTCTCGTGTATTGTAGGATTCTATCGGCTCATCCGAACAATAAACTAGAATTAGATGCTTAGTATTATTAAGTCTACTTAAATACGTCTTGTGTTTGTACGCCCACTAAATATATAGTGGTTTGTACCGTGTCATGGATAGCCATGCTCATCATTGCTGGACAGAGAGAGAGAGAGAGAGAGAGAGAGAGAGAGAGAGAGAGAGAGAGAACAATAAACTAGAATTAGTGCTATGGGGAAAATTTTGCCAAGAAAGGGATCTTTTACGGGCATACAGATTTGTATACGGGACCTCGGTTTTTCATACAATCCGAACCACAAGACAGCTGTTCCTGGCAGGCCACAAGTCCTGCACCACCGATAAAGGGAAACCACGTTGAAAAATCCAATGAACTCTCTCGGACAATGCAGATGTCGAATACGCAACCTCCATGTTAACGAGCAAGCGTCTTACACACTTAGCCACCGTGGCTCCCATAGTTACATATGAAAGATTATACTTGATGACTGAGGGTATAGTCTATTCTGTAACGGTCACTGAATAAAGGTTACAATGGAGCCGATCAACTTATTGAGCTATATATTTCGTAAATTATAAATGGTCAAAGTTATAGTTTATTAACTATTTCTTGTGGTATAATGTCCATTCGACACAATACAGTGGTCAGTTGGGGACTAACAACTGATAGACCACTCTACACCCATACTCAGCGATTTCAAATTATACAAATGCATATATAAATATATAATTACTTCGATGAAGGTCTAAAAGTATATGGGAAACCAATAGCTTGCAACACGGACCGCGCCAGAATATCCCGATGAACCTTCTCCACGCTCACTTGGGGACCCCCCGGCTATAGTGCCAGCGTCTTACTCACTGAACCACTGCGAATCCTACGTTGCCTTTAAACAAAGTAACGTCGGCGTTTCCGGGCATATTGCCTGACAACCCCATACCTTGTCATCGTACAGGATATCTGTTAAGACGTTTTGCCTGCTGATGAACATGCACGCATTACTTCAACTACCGGAAGTTGTTCATTCATTCTCGATTAACCAGCTTGTAGTTATCTATTCGCATCATACGCATGACTGTACACGACTTCATTGGTTGTAACTTCAATTTCCTGTAACATCCTTTCTCATTTAATACGAATCGTTTTGTTGGGTTAAGATGACCCGAACAAAGTTATATGCTCAAGATTACTGCACCAGTTTGACCTGGCATCCGTAAGGACAAGTTTTCTAAAGGATCTAACATTACATTATAATCTGTCCACCATTCTTTTTCTCTACCAACCGGTCTTATGAAAGCTGCAGATGTGCACTCTGAGGACGAATTTATCCAGACAACTGGCTTACTCTTCACCAAATTCAAACTGCCGTGCTGTCTATCTGATACGTGCACGTCAACGCGTTGGAACGGAACCTCGGACTAAAGTCGTGACCCATCCTGGAACCTTCTGAGTCATCACTTGATCGAATCCTCGACCTCCTGCTTAGTCAGACAGCCCTTATTCTCCGAGCCACCGAGCCCGACCCATACCTCCCCCCATTCTCTCGCTAGCTATATTGCATGCACAGTGGAGCTCCAGATTACCCAAGTGTCCCATCTAAAGCGAATGAATAAAATCGAACCCAATTCTAAATACCAACACAGTGCCAAGCATTAAGAGTTATCTTTGACAATACTACCAAGGGTATTAATAATATGATCGTCGCTCGCAGCTGCTGGCCATAAATCTATATACTATATTATTTCAACCGTTATCATCGGACAAATTAATGAACATTGGTATATCTATCGTTTAATCAGAACATTTCAATAACCGTAATGCATATAAGTTAGACAGCGCAGAACGCCATATCAAATAAATAACATTGTAAATACACCGTTTATTAATGAACTTGCGATTGGAATGCAGACGCTTTGAAATAGTAATAGAATGGAATACAATGGGGATAACGGTTCGGCGATACTTTTTTCTGTATCTTAATGGGGTCACCATATATGATTAACTACTGTGGTGTCGGCATCGCGGGTGAAGAGTAGCTCTTACAATTTCCTCTACTCTTCTTCGGATTCCAACCACCAAAAGGATTCCTTTCGGGTTCGAGTACGGTGTTGAAAGAGGCCGAAAAAAGTTTCCTCGGGTTTTTGGGGGGGCATAGTTCCCACTTGTGATTAGTAGAGGGCGGGGAGTGTGGAAAGGATCAGCGTCTAGTACTTTTCAGCGTACATGTTGGTGTGCACATACGTAAAAGAACCCTTGGCGACTGGAGTTCGATAAAAAAAAATGCCCAAACGTCGCTGTCCGGACACAATTCCCGCATATGACATATGGCCATCTTCATTGACCTCGGTTGATGTAGTAAAGCAGAATATTAAACCCTATTTCCTTACATTCATTCATATGGTCATGGGACAAAGACCTTCAATAATCAAGATGTTAGATTATTTAGAAATCTTAACCATAAGCCTCCAAATGAGATAATCATTACACCAACCCTCCCCTCAGGGATGCTTACCAGACGTATATATTCCTTATTATAAGAGTAATAGTTAACGTCCCCACAGAGAAATGTGGTTACAAACAACTTAATTTCACTGATGTTAAAGCTCATTTAATGGCCTTTAAGATATTGAATATTGCGCCGTTTGACATTATACTAAAAGCTTTATTCAATTCATCTTGTACAATTTCAAATTGTTTTATGTAATTTAGAAAAGATCGGGGGCGTACAGCTTATGGAAAGCGTGGCTGTATCGAACGGATGGCTCTTAAAATGTAATTGCAACCATTTTGTCACTATGAATTTAGCGTCATCGTGCGTATTGAGACTAAACATAATTGCGTACTCACCTGCGATACGTCCTATTTTTTAACTCTACACTGTACGAGTGTGGCGTTTTTGAAACGGGGTCGTCTTCCGAATTTTTAAAATAGGTAATTAAAAAATAGCACTTAAAAACAAAAGGATAATGTATTCAACAAATGTATGAGAGAGAGAGAGTTGAGTTTAACGTCCACTCGACACAAACTAGGTCATTTTGGGACTAACATATGGTTCAATTTTATTTCAATTCTCCCTAATCCTTAGCACGTACAATCGGAGAATCGAAACCACGCCAGTTGAGTCAATGGCAGACCTTTTGACACAGTGTGCACGTGCTAACCATTCGACTATCGAACCACCAATCCAACAAATGAAAAATGGAGCAGCAAATTGTTTGAAATATCGCACTAAAGTTTGTTCGTAATCAACAAGAGAATGGGCAGTCAAGAAATATTGAACTAGCACCAACAACATCTATATCGGCCAAATGTTAAACAGCTTTACCTGTGCGCAATCATTACTCATGCACTATTCAAAAGATTCGTCACCGACCACGCTAATGAGGACGGACAAGCACCATGTAGTTGCGCTATGACGTCAATTTTGCACATTCGTCACGGAATTCCAACTTTCTGGGTTCTTTTACATGTACCCCAACATACATGTATACCTCTGTTATACCCCTGTCACATCCGAAATACTACACGCTTTCCCATATCAGGCCCAACTCTGCACACTGTCAATGGAAAACTCGAGGAACTTCTCGGCCCTCAATGAGGTCGAATCCGGGACTTCCTTTTTAGATAGCCATCGGCATAATCACTGCGCTACCCTGGCTCCTCACTCGTTTTAAACATAAATAGATCATATCATTTTATAATCAGAAGGTTTCCACATAGTCCAATATAGATATGTCCCGTAAACCGTAAAAGTCAAATCAAGTAAAATCTAAAATTAATTCTTAATGATCTATAGGACTGAAGCGGAAGTACTACTGGCTCTTCAAGCCGTGAATTCTATGACCATCCACTCATTATCGCAGTCCAATGAGGTGCGATGTACATAATTATCATGTTATGGCGGAAGGCCAGAGATATTATCGCACATCAATATGTCATATTTGATTCCTTTCCATAGCTCTATGATCATAAAATAATTTTATGTGTGGTCCTGTGCTGGGATAGTTGGCTGTTAATAACATAACAAAGTGAGGTTATAATATTTTTTTAACGAGTTGGTCGATAACAGCAGCGGCCATAATTGCTTGCCGTCGGAAATAGCTCGTATTTGCATACAGCATCATCGGTCCACTACGTATTGATGATCTTATATTGAACTTGTGTACTTTAATAATAATAATAATAATAATAATAATAATCGTTTTCTATAGCGCTGAACATTCAGTCAGTCTGACTGCTCTGTGGCGCTTTACGATGTAGATATGTTATAAAATAAGAAAAAACCAAAACAAAACATACATGTATATACAAATAAACACAATAATACAAAGGAACAGTTAAGTTACAATATACAGATAAAAAGTGAATCATTTCAATTATTGTTCAAAAGTTTTGGTAAAAAACAGGGTTTTTAGACGTCGTTTGAATACAGCCAAGTATGGACTATTTTGGACTTCCAGGGGCAATTTGTTCCATTCTTTTGGTGCTGCGTACACAAAAGCTCTCTCACCAAATTTTGACTTTTGTACTGGACATACAAGCTGGTTTTATGAGATGAACGTAAGGAACGAGAAGGTACATATTGCTTAATCAAATCGGATAAATAGGATGGTGCCTTTATGCAGAAAGCTAAAGATAAATATACTGTTTGACTAGTAGTCGTTCAGATGGTACGAAAAACGGCGGTCCCGTGTACACATTGGCGTGCACGTAACAATACCCGTGACAGTTGGAATTCGATATATGAGAAGACTGTAGTGTCACTGTCAGGGCAAAATGTCACTCTTAGAACACTGCATGCTGTATGTCCGTGTTCATTAGCCCAGTCTGTGCAGAACAGAAACGATTGAAGCAAGGATGACACGGTTGATGATTATAGAATCCATGGCGCGGGGACACAAACTATGGTTGCCGGTAAAACGTTACCTTTCTGGCTTAAAAAGGCATAGACGATGTTGATATATGTACTCGAAAATGTAGGATTTACATGCTAACGATATAAGTCCAATCTTGCTATTTAAATCAGGAGCATTTGCAAATGATTAGAGAAATGAAATTGGTTTAATGTCCTACTGTTCTAGAAAAATGAGACAAAAAAAAGACTGACATAACGCATCGCAGTGTATTATGAGGGACATATTGCCCACACAGCAGTGTGTCCGCCTACTCTTCGTCGAGGGTTCTTTAACGTACACACCAGCGGTTTTCCGTCCTATCCAAACGACCTATCAGGCGCTGACAAGCAACTTTCAAGGCCAACACCAGGATCGAAGCCGGGACATCGAGTTTAGTGAGTCAACCGTGGCTTCTGACAGTAAGAAGGGGTACAATATCAATTAACCTTAAACCAATATCTAAATAATTTTAAGAATCTTTCTCGCGTTTGGAGGTACATAAAGAATTAATTTACTTCAAGACGAACTTGCCACTGTATGATGTAAAGAGACTATTCCAGTAACAGGTGGGTGAACTAACAGAAATTTGTTTAATCATCGCAGACCGATTTGACATGTATTTAACAGGGAATAACCTTACATACGATTAATGAAGACGTGTTAGTGTGACCTTCTTATGTGTATTTATAAGTCGTGAAGGTTTTTTAATAATTGAGAACATAGTCTTTATGTAACAACAATGAGTCTGCTCTGCTCCTAAAATAGATGAATGTTGGCAGTTGTTTTTGTATGACAGCTAAAACGATTAACTGGTATCCATCACTTTGTTAATAACGAAAGCGTAACAATGATCATTTAGCTAAGTAAATTCTTCATCTCGTGTAAAAGAAAATGTGTTCAAGAAATAGACGTAACCATAATTATGTTATTAAAATAACATATAGTTTCATACTAGTCCTACGTTGGTGTCGACAATGTATTAGAGAATATGATGTCATCGCGGCCATCTTAGTATTTGGACGACATATCAAAAATTGAAGGCTATAACTTGAGATTAACATCATTGGTATTATATAGTTTCATACCCTCGCTATATGTTGCTGTCGATGAGACGTAGTTGGACTTTATGAATCAAGAACTAACTAAGATGTCATCACAGGAATCTTGACGTCATACCAAAAATCGAAGTCTATAAATCGACGCGCAATTGTCGGTTGGGTATAAGAAACTTTTGAGTTTTACTACAAGGAGAAGAAATGTTCATTGACTTGTTATTAAGGCGATTACAGATAATCTTCTGACATCGTTGACAGCATATACTGACACCACATTAACCTAATATAAAAAATTTTATAATAAAGTCATGGACTAAAATTCGTTATTAAAATTTTACAACAATAAGATATATTATTAAGATTAACTGATCGATTGATATCGATGCGACCAGATGATACTGACACAGCATTGATCGAAGTCCTGCATGGGCATCTTTAAGGCTGTGTACAATTGTATGTAACGCTTGTATGCCTTTATTGTTCTTTGCATGCTTTATCTCACTAATAAAACATGAACACCTGATACTATTGTTATAACGTATTAAGTACCCTTTTACTGTTTACAAACATATCATTGTCCAAAGCAATTTTTGTATAAGCTGAGAGAGAGAGAGAGAGAGAGAGAGAGAGAATCGAAACCACGAGAGTTGACTCAGTGACAGACCTTATCATACTACGCGCACGCGCTAACCATTCCGCCATCCAACTCACCTTTGGTAAAAGCAAATGATGCTTAACGAACCTGAGGATTTTGTATACGCTGAGAGAGAGAGAGAATCGAAACCACGCCAGTTGACTCAGTGACTGGCCTTATGATACAACGCGCACGCGCAAACCATTCGACCATACAACCATACAACCAGCTGTAATCCTTAACGAACCTGAGAATGTGGTAACTAATCGTTTTAAAATCACACAATATTGATTCACAAGTGTAGACTTTTATTCATATTCATCATTTACAGTCCTTTTAATCTACAATCAAATGCCCCTGGAGCTATATTCCCGCTATGGGACACTATACTGGAACTGATAAGCTCCTACGTCATAAATAATGATAATAATAATAATAATAATTATAATAACAAATCTCAAACTGATTATTTCAATTCATGGTATATTGATTTTAACTCTATAATAAAAATAACCTAGTCATTTGAAATAGATTATTGATTTACTTATGAATTAAAGGTAATGAAATTCTCAAAGACCATTTGTTTAATGTTAAAGAAGACTGATGAAGAACCGCAATAATTGAAAACATATTGATTTTTAGGGTTTCAGTATAAAAAAAGAATATTATATTGTTTATTATTCACCGTAGATCAATGGAAAAGAAAGCAATTATATTGGCAAACACAGGGGAGTTGCCTTCAACTTTTTTCAAGAACGCGCAAAACAACGGTATTTATGTAAGTTGAAAAGTTAATTTGACCGTCTTTTAAGCGCGTAGAAACAAATATTATTGATATTATACATTATTAATTTTTGTTTTCCGGGCCAAAAGACGCGAACAAATATATTACGCCCCGCCCGGGAACGTAAACATATTATAATGGTATCTATAAACTGACACAAGCCCAGTGCCATTGTTCATGGCAAAAAAAGAAACTTTATGTTTGAGTCGATTTATAATTTTTCACGTCTCATATCCATTTATTTCTCCTTAGCATTTTGTGTTTGTTCATACAAAACGCCCGTGGGTTTTTATTCATTTTGAAAGAAGTTTTTAATATACTTAGTTCATACTGGGTTGCAAAACAAAAATGTTCCTAGCTGACTGACTTCTGACACAGAACCAGATGACGCCATGAACATATGAACTTTAAATATAACTCGTATTAGGGTTGGTCGATTTTTTTGTTAAAGTTGCTTTCGATTAGACTATTGTTAATATGTATTGAATGAAAAATTGAATTTGTCTTATTAAAGTGTGTCATATTGTGCCGTTATAAAAATAAATATAAAATTTTCAAACAACTATAAAGTGATGGACATTAAGTTTAAAAAATCTGCACTGCGGTAAGACCTAATTAAAACAAAGTATTTTGTACTAATGTCAACCGAACTCCCGGAAAACCACCAATGGCTACAGTGCGACTAATTATAGACAATCAAGGCTAAGAGCAACTTAGAACAAAAAGCTCTGACGTCAACTGAACTCAACGAAAACAATTTAACTATTCAGTCAATTCGAAGATCGAGTATTTTTGAATCGACTGGGAAGTATCATCAAAACGTTTAATATCTCTTTATATTCACGTGCTAGGCGAATAATGAACTAATTATAGAAGCTGTAAATTCATACTTGGTTGTTTTTATTGTTTAGCAGGTTAAAACATGCCACTGTTGGTATGATCACCTAAAATTAATAATAAATATCCGAAGGGTTGTTCTATGGGTATAGGCCTCGGGTTTAGAAAGACCTAGTTAACCGAACGGAATATTTTGTTTTTCTTGGTTGTCAAGCTATATTGATGTTTGCCAGGATTAACGGTGGGGCTGCTAGAAAGACGAGGGGGTTTGTGAGAGAAATGGCGTAAACGGCCATTCAACATAAGCTGGGTAATTTCGGGACTAACATATGGTACATTTGCTATTCAATAATTAAGTAGGGGTGACGGTGAGCGGAGTTTTGTAAGAAAACCTACGTGGTTTGCGAGGCGGTCGAATAAGCCTGGGATCGCACGTATGGTAAACGGAACCAACAGACAGATTGTCACAACTTGTATACATTTAGCCAAGCTACCGTATTTCGAGATTGCAGATTAAAATTGGGTTGGTCCAGCATTCAAGCCACGAACGACAATCTAAAATCCTAGAATCGATCATATTGTTTCTTTAAAACTAGTCGTTACATCTGTGTTAAAAATCTGGATTTACCGGAATCATTAACAAGAAATGCAAAAAATTCACTTCAACGATTCTTTGCGTCATTATCAGAAAAGAAAAGACACTAATAACCGTTAAACGTTTGTGTGTGTAATTATTTCACGTCCGCTTCCACCAAGAATCTAACAATAACTACTTCCTGGTCTTTTTGGTGGCTAATATGTGCCGAATGATGTGCTAATTCGGAGCTAATGATCTCAGCATCTATTCCAGGACAACACCCCTAAAACTTTCAAGCAGGGGCTGTCTAGTGTGTTTCTCCATATCGCCCTTGAAAATTGTTGGATTTATAATTCATTTATAGGACGGTCTAATGTAAATCCATATTTAAACAAGGTGTCACGATTAAATTCAAGAGACCAATTAATCGAGACCTTTTTCGTCGTCCTCTGTTAGTCCAGATTTTGAACAACAACAATCATAGACACATAATAATCCAGATCACCATTGAACAGACAAAATGATCGTGGATGGTTTGGATAAACCGAATGATTAGCACGTGCGCGCTGTATCATAAGGTCTATCATTGAGTCATCAACTGGCGTAGTTTCGATTCCCCAGTTGTGTTTTCTCCGGGTTCTCCGGTTTCTTCCCAATACTAAAGATCCCTACGCGCAAGCGAATTACTGAAATAAAAGTGAACCATATGTTAGTCCCGAAATTATCTAGTTTGTGTCGAGTTGACGTTAAACCCCATTTCTACCCCTGTCACAAAATGACCGAGACCCGGTTTATAGTTTGAAAGTTGGAGAGACCATACAGACATGTACATGCATATCAAGATTTCGAGCGATGAAGACCAATACAAACGACACAGAGTTCTTACAGTAAATCCCCAGCTTGTCTATAAACAGGCAAGACTGTGTGCCAATTGAGACGGAACTTGATAATACCAGGTCGATCCATTGGGAGTTCATTGATACCCGTCAATTAATAAAAAGGAATCTATTTAAAAGCAGGATTTGTTTGCAATATCACCTAGGGTGGAAGCAGACGCTAAGCCCAACTAACGTACGATCATAACACAAGGGATGAGCTGAGAAAACGCCAAAGCTTAGGTATATTTATTTATCCGTTCTAATAACAAAACATTATCTATTAGTGTACTACTATTTAATTGTAGTTCTTCATATATAATAAATACGTCTATAATATAACAATATTAACTACTATATATATATATTTATATAAGTTTATATACCATATTCTTTATTAATTCATTTAGATGACATAAAGAGTGGTTCATGCACTTTACCTCGCATGGTTTCCCTATATTTCTAATCACGCACACACGTTTAATTGAATCAAATCCAAAGCTAGCTCGTTTCCTACGGGTCCATTCGCACACACGAAAGAAAAAACAAAAATTAATTCCTTCATAGAAGGTGGATGGACACTGGTCTGTTTATTTGAAAATTGGAACACTTATTGTCACGGCTATCAACAGATATATTGTACACTCACGAATATATCTGATCATATACGGCCGTTATTGTTTTACTTTGTTTTCATTTCACAACATGGAAAATAATCATATGTACAATTGTAGTGCAACGTTTTGTTTCTATACAAAATAACTTCACAGTTCTCCTCCAATCTCTTAAGATGTTGTTCATTAAGAAGAGGAGTCGTTTAGTTGTAAAAACACCACAGACACAAAAAAGAAAAAAAAAAGAGGAAAGCCACCCCCGCGTGTATTATCCGCTATAAATACATAAGAGTTGTTCCAGATTCAGTAGTTGGAATGTAATCAAAGTAATTTGTCAAACTCTTGGCTCTTTATTTCCATTCGGCGTATTCCTTGGAGAATTTGCTCCAAATCAAATTACTTTGACATGTTGACGTACTGGATACGACTCCGGCCAACATGGAGTGCGACATAAGTTGAAAAGTGCAGAAGCAATCTAAGACTTATTCTCTCAGCGTCGCTCAAAGACGAATTCGTTGTAATGTTGCCATTTCGCTTCCTCGGTATCCAAACCAGGTTTCATTTCCCCAGCTCCATTGGTTCCCGATGCAACTGATCCGACCATTACGAACCCCTCCTCTTGTAGGGCATCGAATGCTTGTTCCAAAAAAGTGTGTTTAAGAAAATACCGGGCTGTATAACGATCCAGTCCTCCTCGATCAGGATCTCGGCTTTCGTTCAATGTCTCTTTAAAAACCTCTTGACACAGCGAAACCTTCCCACTGACAATAATTCGACTCAATTTTCTGAATTTAACATCTGCAAGACCATCTCTGCCAAAAGCAAAGGTACCTCGATAGCCAATGCTGATATATCCAGGTGGTTTACCAGAGGATATGGGTACATTCGCTGGAGAATATCCCGTAAGACAGGCGGCGCTGAGCGGGGAGAGTTGTGAAGAAGATGCCGTCATCAGCAAACCCTTTAGCATTTCCGGTAACTGGAAATATTCGGCTTCTAGTTTTAAGCGTTCCTTTTCTTGAAAATTTTCTGGCAGGACAATTTTGAGATTTCGGAGATAATCCAGCACATATCTGAACAACACCCCGTCTCTGTCAATGAAATATTTACCCTTAGAGTCCCGCAACAGGTTGTTCGTGGACGACTCTGGCGAGAATGTTTGAGCTAGCAGTCCCGTGGGTTCTTTACATAGCGTATCTAACGTTGTGGTGTAGAACACTCCTCCTACATTTAACTCCAGAATTTCCGACTTGTCCGTAGAATTTGTTTTGCAGGACATTTTGAAAACAATTATGAATATAACGCACAGATTGATCAGCGAAACTAAAAACAATTTGACTAGCTTCTGTTCATATCCTCAAACGAGTCGATAAATATCAATTTACTTTTGGGCAATTGTTCTTGTTTCAAAAGCAATTATACACCTGCTTTCAAACAGGAATACAAAGATGAAAAATAAAGCACTTATTACGAAATGCACTTAAGATCTCAATTTATCGCTAAATGAATTGGAAAAAGTATAAACACGCGATCATAGATACTTTACGTAAATAACACGCACCAGATTGTATGCTCCAGGGAAAGGAAGGAAAAGACGTTTTCTACGTAAAGTGTAATTTTATCTCGTCCAATGCGAAACAGCTGTGGAAAATTAGTCTTTGATATGAAACAAAATACTCATAAATCCCATCAACAGAGCTCTTTAAACTGTAAATTCGCTTAGGTGGATAAAAAATAATAACAGCGTAAATTCAACCACAGTAAAAATCGAAGGAAGAAATTCGCGTCACGAACAATAGCAATTATCGTATCTCAGGCGAGTTAACGTCGACCTTTAATTTAAAGAATTGTCGTTCTAGAAATAAATTTCCATTAATCATCCGCTATGGACAATTGGATCTCGGTAGTGATTATGCTTACACGTTGCCCCTAAAACTAATAAATACAACCTGAAGGTTTGGAGTTGCTTGGGGCCAAACAAGATGTCAGCGAATACTTCAGTCTGTTAATGCTTTACCTGAAACGGGTTTCAATGTTGATCAACAACTGCTGCTTAAATTACTCGACTGGTTTATGTATCCATGAAGCTCAATCAAAATATATTCCCGAGTGTTTTCCCTCACAAGTGGCAATGTTCAACTCTTCACCTCAATATTTAGTTCTTTTTTACCGCCGACAGTAGAATGTCTTCTCGACACGTTAGAACCACTACAGATAGTTAGTAGCTGTGAAAACCAATAACCTTATCTCCAGTGGAAAATATCAAAACATTTAAGACGTATATCGTAAAAAAAATTATCCATTAATGTTTAAGCAATATTTCAGAGTTAACGGAACATGTGTAATCGTATCCGTCGGGGATTACTGGAACTCTCTAAATTAAAATTGAAATCCCTTTAGTTATTTCATAAGTCTCTCCCCTCCGAAGTTAGGATACCGGTGACGTAATCACACGCAATTCCTGGCTATCTGTGGTTAACACTAACAGTTCCTTTGAATTATGTCTTTCTGAAAACGCGAGATCTCCAATTTAAAGTAAGAAATATCGACAAAGCTGTCGACACCAGCAGACCACCTTCGTTAGAAGAGGAATCTTTAATATGCTATTGATTGTTTTTAACCAAGCAATGAAGACACATCCATTTTCCTTTTTAACTTCAAGGCGCCTTGTTTTAATAACATTTAAATTGCTAAACGTCTTTTGTTAAAAGAAGAATAACCACTGGAATTCTAATGGTCTCACTTGTAAACGATGCGTCTTCTTTTAACGATCAGTCTTACTTGTTATTTTTTTTTAATTCAGCGTATATTTTTCAACTTCCTTAAAAATGTATTTCTTCAAAAGACCACCCGAGGCTGGTGATTAATAAAGTGTCAAAAACTGATCACCATAGATGTGCATTCACCGAGAACTTGTAATATCCATGCCGAAGCTTAAGAGCTGATATTTCAATTCACAGTTTCATTTATAAACGCTTGTGGTAAACTCAAATCCCGTTCTGACTTCAACTGACGAATGGTAGAACATTTCACAAGATATATCGCACACACGCTTCACTGTCATTGGTCGATATCTCCCCTCGCGCTGCAGCCAGCATTCTAGTCGTCATAGAAACACTTTGGATTCGTACTGCGATTCTACACATACCGATACAATTCACAAGAAGTGTGCATTCAGTCAGTCGTGGATGAAAAGTTCTCTAGAATCCTGTCATACTTGTAGTGTTGTAGTCTATGCTAAACGAGAGCTCAAGATATACGAGCGACATTTTCTTTAAGGGCTTGCATCTTTGCAAAACCGTTGTTCCAAGTAATTATAAGCCTGATCGAGTGCCATCATCTATTCATAGCCAGATTATCGATCAGTCTCGGTGAAAACAAATGAGACAATTCAACAAGAGGTCGTATGGCTATATACTTTACAGCTCGGCACACTTTAAATATTGATACCCATTTATACTCTATTGATCAGCTTGCGGGCAAAATAAGATTTGTTAAGCCATGACCAATACATGCATGCACGTGTGTGTGGGGGATATTTTGGAGAGCGATAACCCGCATACATGCATGTGTATGATTATGTCGTGTAATGAAACTAATTAAAGCGGCGAATACGAGCTAAAACATTCGAACCATAATGCCTTGGTATTGAACGGTGAATATGTATGTGTATGTACTGCTATACTCATAATGCGGATGTGTAATTATTGAAAGCGACAATTATTAGAGTAATATTTTTCAAGCTTTCCGGGACCGATAAAGACTAGGCACTGGACTATGTATGTGTGTGGAGGAGGAAACGTAATTAATAAAACGGCGAATATGAGTCGAATTATTACATGACTTACAGGAAGCATAATAGCTAGGCACTGGACTATTATACGCGAAGTGAAGATATAGAGATTGTAATCAACTACGTGCATATTTTGTCCCATTAAATGACCAGTATAATTAAACATACTGAATTCAATCAAATTATGAATAAAAAAAACTTTTAATGCTCTACTTGACTATCCCACCCACGCTGATACAGACTACCCAATGAACAAATTACTTGTATTTTATAGCTGACGTAATACATCAATTTGGTAGGTAAAAAGTACTTATCTTGAATAATGAATACAAAAGATTTAAACTGTAAATAATATTTCTCTAATAACCCTTTTAATCACATCTTAAACCTTTTTACATGTTGTACGTGGCTTGGAGTAGGGTCGACTGTCCAACCTCGTGGGTTTTCTCCGGGTACTCCGGTTTCCTCCCACTGCCAAAGACCCCTACACGCAAGCAAATTATTGAAATAAAATTAAACCATATATTAGTCCCGAAATGACTTACTTTGTGTCGAGTGGACGTTAAACCCCATTTCTCTCTTTCTCTCTCTCTTATTACGTGTAAGCTTTCTTTTTCTTTTTTGAAAAGTCGACTGTATCTTTTAACCATTACAAAACGAACTCACAAATTGGCAATCCTTCTTTCGATTTCTTTCTGTCAATTGGCTATAAACCATGGCACGACCTTTACACCAACAGAAGTACACGGTTAAATAATAAAGGACAAACGTGTTATAATTACTTGAATAAAATACGGTTTAACGGTTCAAGCATCAATTACTTGCAGCTCAAAACGTTAAAATTAGGTGACAAATTATAGTTGGTGGATGGAAAAAGGTAAATGATAATATAATTGCTTGTCTAATACTATTACTGAAAGTGGTAATTTGCTCAAAAATCTTCTCGTATCAAAAACGTTTTAACACCGCTTGGTGAAAGAAGCCATGAATAATTGAAGACTCCGATATCTCATTTAGTTGCCGTTTGTTTTATACTCAACCAATAGATCGGGTTGTTGTGCTCAATGTATTTTTCATACTTAAAAACAGGTAGATGTTTAAGAAGAATTTGATCAGAAGTAATGGTCGGATACTATTAATTCAATGATTACTGTTTACCTATTAAATTAAATTGTCTGCTGATCATGGTCGTATATGGCTGGTTGCTACTATTAAAATCCTCATCCAAACGGTTAAAGTTGACAACTTAGAATGTAAAGTCATTCCAGCGACATTTAAGATTGGTCTAGTCCCCGCATCCAACAACCATAACATTGATTGAATCGGTGTCTGAATTAAGGACTGAAGAAGATACAAATAGCACTGCTAGCAATATTTTCTATTCAATTTGTCTTTATTGGGTTAACCTCACACACTTATTGTATTGTTGAATCGATTACTATTTTAGATATCACAAGAGAACACTCGTCTTTTTTAAACCAGATCACCAACAGTTCCTGGTGTTTACATCCGTGGAACTCAATAAAGTGATGTTATTCCAAAACATACGTTTTCATCTGCTCATTTAGTTTTATTTACACAAGCATCGCTTTCAAGAGAAAGTCTGATAAATTACTTCCTGCTGATTCAAGAGCTTAGTTCTTAGTTCATTTGTACGATATGCAGAAACAATTCACATCATGAGTACAGTCCATACAGACTAAACTGTCATTGTAATTTATGTTTAAAGATGATCTGATAGCCACGGTGGCTCGGACAGTAGACGCTAGCGCACTAGCAAGTTATCTTGATCGATGTAGGTGTTGGGCGACGGTGGTTCTGTGATTTGGTGCTGAAGGAAGGGTTTAGCTAAAAACAGAGTGAAGTAGTTTGTTCAAAAGGACCAAATACATGTACATGTATATCAAAAATGGATACTGGTTCTAGGAGTGTGTGGGTGGGTGGGTGGGGGGGGGTGGTCATATAGCCTTTTATTAGTGGATATTTGTCTTGTACATTCAATCAATAAAAACATAGAACAAAATACAAACCTGTGACAGGTACATAAGGGAATATGGCGATGTTTAGTTCCGTCATTGTGTGCATTATTTACATATATAACTAAATACCAAAGCTCTAGCAAATAACAACTTCCGTAAACTAAGCAGAACGTATCATTTTAGCGTAGGAACATCGTTAAGGTTTTCGACGATTGTTTCCACGTAGTTCGGAATGATAATCTATTTCTTCACATGTTAGTGTTGAATATACAGACATAAAGGAATTTTTGTTTGATACCGTAATTATGATAACACGGACTAAGAAATAAAAAATGAAATGGACCTTACAGTGGATTGGTATTTAACACATAAAGTACAATGCCTTCATTGTTAAATCATGCCCAGTTGCAAAGTGAAAAACATATTGAGACTGGCGTAGTGGAAAATGAATATATTGACACCTATCGCTGATGTGGCCTATAATGTTTCTTATGGTAACAATGGTAGCCTCGATTCATCACTTTTTAAATTTAAATCAATAAACGGCGAATAAATGTCTAAACAATACAGATACATGTGAAATGAAATGAAATGGGGTTTAACGTCCTACTCTTCTGCACCCAACCTGGGCTAATGAAAGTCGGACAAACGCCATACAGTGTGCTATGAGGGAAATTTTGCCCGGGCAGCGGCGCTACTGCCTATTCTTATATCGAATTCCAACTACCAAGGGATCTTTTACGTGCACGCCAATACGATTAACATAAAACTGGCCATGATGGTTCCTTGGACAATTGTGCCGCACTTGACGGATCTCGAGTTTGGATATGACGTCACAGTTCCAAGATGACGTCATACTCAGTTTTTGGTCATAGTACGCTATTACTTGGAATATTATATGGTTGCACAAACACAGCGGGTCCGTAGGCTATGTGTTGTATAGACTTTTTCTGTGATTGAAATATAGAGTTAAATTTATTCCCCAATATGCTCTACTGATTAAAATTAATATACAATGTGTATGTGATAATTTATTTTATTTAAAAGTAACAATGCGCGATTTGAATTTTTCTGATTCCGACTAGCAAAAGAAGAAAAATGTACCATTTGTATGGAATTTCTCTTCATCATCTGTTTGTCAACAATGAATGGTGTTTTTAAAACCATTTTTTAGACTGAAAACCCTGTTCGAAATTCTTTATATCTGTATGTTGCCATTCCTCGGAAAACGTAGAATTGAGTGTCATGAGATAAGAGAAAGCGATAAGAAAATGGTTTTATTAATTCTCTACTAACCGTGTTAATGTTATTGTTTCCTGATATAGTTTATATCCTGTTTAATTTGTGTTCCTGTTTAACTTTAATTTATGTCCCTGTTTAATTTATGTCCCTGTCCTATATTTTGGTATATGCAAATAAATTTTATTTTCACAAAACTTATATTCTGTTATCAATACTAATAGTGTTACAGAATTCGTTATTGATTATGTCAAAGTGCTCAATAGCTTGTATCATGTTCACATTACAATTCATACATGTAAAATATTTATTTAGATACATCGAACCGATTTGAACCCCACATCTGCGAATCCCTTTGAACCTCACGTTATTGATCTGCGATATAAACTATATTGTCCACTACATATATTCACGTCCAATACACATTTGTACGTATTTTATTACGGCCTTAATGATTTCCAGATGTAGTAGAACATACGGGGGTATGTAAGACCCTGAGACGAGCTGAAAAGAGTAGATGAGAGCGAAGGCCAGGGTTAAAATTATTGTTATATATTCCTGATATAGTTTAGTTCTTGCTGTATATTCTTGTTCCTAGTGTAAATATTTTTTTATTTACAAAACTGATTTCCGCTATCACTAATACTAATAGTGTTACATTTACACTATGCAAAGATTTGGTTTTGAAGACTGTTGTGCTTGTTAACCAACACAATATCAGCTAATATGTCCCAGTCGCATACTTTCTCTAAACGTACCGTGCCATTGCAAGGTCGTAGTCATACGACGAAGTCAAACACATCGCCACATCCATGCGAAAAATTAAAGAAAGACGACTCGTTACTTCCAAAGGAGTAGCAAGGGGAGATTCGACCATTGACAATTTTGATCAAATTGAAGAGACCCTTAAAATGGTAACAATACTACACATTCCATGGCTGCCGTTCTTAGTCAACAGAATGGTCTGGACACCTCTAAAAGTAATATACCAGGATGTTCGAGCAAAAACCAGAGGGAATTAATTTGTATCATGATTTGGAGAGATATGAAAACCCCTTGAACGACCAGAAACCCCTATTTTCAGGATTTTGCTGCATACGATTGACACTGTGGATAACTATTCTCATGTAATGATGGCGATGAAGGAAAATAAAATCCTTGGAGAAATAACCAGCCCATGTTTACCTGCAGTGCATGCGTTATCTGGTTGTGACAGTTGTACTCTTGAATTGCTTTTAATTACGTTATTGCTATACGTCGACGGGCACATTGGCAGTCACTCTTCCTCGAACAGCGCCGACCAGAGCAGACAGTCCAATGACAAGCGCGCTCTTCGTCGGACTGCCGCCGAGCCAAAGCAATCCGAGTCCATAATTCGCCAGGCCTCGCTCTTCATCGACGCTTTATTTAAACATACATTATGAAAGAGCTCAATCTGTCTAGTGCAGGTCTTTGTTTAGGCCTGAAATGTTATCTCAATTATTAATTAGACATATATTAACTGATCAAGGCCATAATCAACCCTCGATAGCATCCGATTTCGCTAATATCTTCGCTCGTAATTTTAGTGAACTTTTCAAATTATTCATTTTACATTATTTATTTTCGAACTATTATATCAAGAATGGACAGCTTTTTATCTTAATCTTACATATTGTATTATTAACGGTTTTCCATCTACAAACACTGTAAATGTTATGCCGTGTGCTGCAATGGCATTATATAAAATGATAATATTTAAAACCGATTTGTTTGTCAAATTTACCCATTTGAATATCATTGCAGTATTTAGAAAATTTGGAATTTCGGACTCTATGATTTTAAGTTTTTTGTGGACTCTTTATTTGGAATAAACCATATTTTATTACTGTCCAAATATAATCAATATATTAACCCGTTGCAATAGATTATTCAAACTCAAAATGTGCGGTTTTAAAATAAGGATTCCGAAGTTTAATTCACAAATCACCCTTTATTTGGTATTGTCGTGACAATAAGATTACAATGACGTCACTATTAAATCACAATTACGTCATATATGCAAATTTAGATGTTTTGACCAAAAATATGCATTAGTAATCCATTACTCTTTCAAATGATAGTAAATTATTTTCAAGTTTATTCAGCACCAAAGAACAAGAGCCAAAAGTCTATCACTACCTTTTGGGGCTTTGGCCGCTAGCCTAATAGTGGATCAAATTGCCTTTACATTAGCTAGTTTTAACTATTGTAGTGAGAACCGCCAACTCGTTATATCTAATCTCCCATAATGTATCTTTAATCAAATTATGATTATTATTATTCAGTTCGAGTTTTTATAACTACTTCGGTAAATCGCGGTGGTTCGTCTGGGAGTATTTGGCTGTCTGCGTCACGAGGTCTGCTGTTACAACCAGTGAATTAAAGCTGTTAGAATGTTATGATATATTAAACATCGCAATATGCAGGTTGGTTTTATCGATTCCTTCAACTCGCTCTTCTCTTTTATCACCCACCAGTTCTATTAATCTCTTTTGATCTGTGTAATATTATACTGTTTAAATAGTAAGTGCAGGAGGATAGCACTACACACAAAAACAACAGATAAGACAAACTCACGGACAAGGCAAGCTACACTACACTTAATTCTCGTTTCTTAGACCGTCTCTAGCCTTTGCGTTGGCCAGTACGATTTCTACCGTATATAGAACAACATGTGACAACTTCTTGCTCAAAAGCACGTGTGAGGTTCACAATTGAAAACTTGAGATACACAAAGTGGAAGTAAACACGCAATTTTCTACACCGCATTCCAACCCGACTAACCTCTCAAACCTGACAGAAAACCTGACAGGGAGGTAACGTCCACTCGATACAAACTAGGTTATTTAGAGGGACTAACATATGGTTTAATTTTATTTCAATAATCAGATGGCACGTAGGGGTCTTTAGCAGTGGGAGGAAACCGGAGGACCCGGAGAAAACCAACGAGGTTGGAAAAAATAATAAGGACAACGATGTAGGAATATTTGGTGGGCTGTATCCAAGCGGAAATTTCATATTTTCCAAGGAAGTCAAAACATATTTATTTCTATGTCTTTTGCTTAATATGTTGTCAACTCACTGTTATAGAATCATAGGCATTATTTTCACACTTACAAATCCTTCACATTGGAAATAATAACACAATTACTTCTCTTGTTTTTCCATTCCCCCCATGCAATAGCAATCTTCAAACGTTTGAATTTAAAGTTGAAAATGATATTTTTTCCAATTTCTTAACTGCCAGTAGTGAATTATAGGATTAATAAGATTATTCTTTAACAAGGTAGGACTGCTTATAAATACCATCTATTTTAAGGCTTTATTTTAATATATTTTCAAAATATAACTTAAAAATATGAAATAGCAGCTTTAAAGTGTTTATATTAGATGTGTTAATTCATCCAAAGACGTGTCATTTCGCGAAAGTTGTTTCTTTCATAGAACTTTGGTATGTCGGTGCCTCTATAATGCCAACAGCCACGGAACTAAACATAGCCATATTCCCTATGTGGATCTGTAATGTATAATGTACACTGCCATGGAACAAAATTAGAAATGTTCCCTTTGGTACCTGTCATCTTCTCTGCCACAGATTTGGGGTTTTTTCTGTGTTTTATTGATTTTATTTACACCTGTCAATCTCTAAGTTTAAAATGTCACGTTTTTAAGTAGCAGTGGGAATGTTTTTCTGATACAAGCTGTAATAATTTGAAAAGAAGAACGCAGACATGCTAATGTCCTATTGATAGAACACGTAATGACACGACCTTGTCTGTAACAACCCTCTTAACCCGGTTATTTTGCTAGGGAAAGGATGGGGTTGGGTGGGGGTGTATGGGTCGTTATATAAGTAGCAGTATTTTTTTATTGAATGTTCCGTTGTCAGTGATACGTGTTAAGTCATCAATGTATCATTAGGTATAAGTTTAGCTTGTGTAAGCCGTCAAAAAATAATAAGTTGGTTTTGGTTTTTTTTTTTGTCCCTGTGATCAAAATATTTATTTATGGTCTGTCAGTGATGCCTGACAAGGCCAGCTATCTTGTCGTTCGAATGGGACGAAAAACTGAGGTTCTTTATGCACATTGGCATGCATGTAAAAGACCCCTTTACAGTTGCAATTCGATATACGAGTAGGCCGTAGTGACGCCCAATTTCCCACATACTACACTGAGTGGCGTATGCCCATCTTCAATAGCCCAGTTAGGAGCAGAACAGTGGGACGTTAAACCCCATTTTATTTCATTTCATTTCATTTATTTATGTTCCTTAACTGACATTAATAAGGCGGAACACGTTTCCTCGTACAGCAGCTGTAGTGTCCGAGAGAACACTTCATTAGTGGGCTAGTGCCTACTAAAAGAACCACCGTGACTCCCAGATCATCTATAAACATAAATAACATTTAATTTTAGTCTGTATGGACTACACTCATGATGCCAATTGTTTTTGCATCTCGTACAAATGAACCAAGAACTAAGTCCTTGAATCAGCAGGAAGTAATTTATCAGACTTTCTCTTGAAAGCGATGCTTGTGTAAATAAAGCTAAATGAGCAGGCAATAACGTATGTTTTGGAATAACATCACTTTATTGAGTTCCACGGATGTAAACACGAGGAACTGTTGGTGATCTGGTTTAAAAAAGACCAGTGTTCTCTTGTGATATCTAAAATAGTAATCGAATCAACAATACAATAAGTGTGTGAGGTTAACCTAATAAAGACAAATTGAATAGAAAATATTGCTAGCAGTGCTATTTGTATCTTCTTCAGTCCTTAATTCAGACACCGATTCAATCAATGTTATGGTGGTTGGATGCGGGGACTAGACCAATCTTAAATGTCGCTGGAATGACTTTACATTCTCAGTTGTCAACTTTAACCGTTTGGATGAGGATTTTAATAGTAGCAGCCAGCCATATACGACCATGATCAACAGACAATTTAATTTAATAGGTAAATAGTAATCATTGAATTCATAGTATCCGACCATTACTTCTAATCAAATTCCTCTTAAACATCTACCTGTTTTTAAAGTATGAAAAATACATTGAGCACAACAACCCGATCTATTGGTTGAGAATAAAACAAACGGCAACTAAATGAGATATCGGAGTCTTCAATTATTCATTGCTTCTTTCACCATGCGGTGTTAAAACGTTTTTGATACCAGAAGATTTTTGAGCAAATTACCACGTTCAGTAATAGTATTAGACAAGCAATTATATTATCATTTACCTTTTTCCATCCACCAACTATAAATTGTCACCTATTTTTAACGTTTTGAGCTGCAAGTAATTGATGCTTGAATCGTTAAACCGTATTTTATTCAGGTAATTATAACACGTTTGTCCTTTATTATTTAACCGTGTACTTCTGTTGGTGTAAAGGTCGTGCCATGGTTTATAGCCAATTGACAAAAAGAAACCGAAAGAAGGATTGCCATTTTGAGTAATTAAAGGGATTGTTGGGGAATGATTGTCATCGTTGCTCTAAGTATAGGAGATATGTTGCTTTGACGTCAGATGGCCGATGTGAAAGTGTTAGCTCAAAATATTGAAGAGTTTGGGATTATCACGCACAACTACATTGAATGAAATGGGTTTTAATATCCTACTTTTCTACACCGACTGGGCTAATTAAGACGGCTGTATTCCATGCAGTGTGACAATTTTGAATTCCAACTGTCAATGGTACCTTTACGTGTACGACAACGTGCACATGGGATCTCGTTGTTTTTATCTTCCCGAACCACCAAACACCTTCCATACCAGGCCCTTCCTTATCAGGCCCTTCCTCACCACGCTCTTCCTTACCAGTCCTAGCCCCCGATATTTTATTCGGTGGCCTGAAAGCCGCGATTTTGCAGAGAATCGAAAACCACGCCAAGTCGCCAGTTGACTGAATGACAGACCTTAACGCAACGCCTACGCGCCAACCATTCGGACACCCCCCCCCCCACATCACCACTATGTGAATGCTAATCAAGAAGCTCGTTACACCCCAAAGAGTATCTGGTTCATAAATTGTTTTTTTATGAAGTTAATAAAAAGTTCATTCAAGACCATTTCTTGCGAAAATAGAGATACGCAAAGGTAAGTAGGTATTAATACATTTGAAGTCCACTATATAAACCCCAGACCTTATTGACTGCGCCACCTGTATCGCCATTAAAAGAGGAAACTACCAATAATTACAAGTTCATAAGAACTTACCAAATTTTGGTGGAACTAATAAGTTTACCTTGAAAGAAACTGATTAACATCTCCATCTTCAGTCGGTTTTTACCGAGGCTAGATCCCACTGTAGATAATTGGTACCGCATAGACATAAAACAGCATTACTTATTAGATATAAAGAGTGTTTAGACTTTCTGTAGATATAAATTCAAGTGGAACCAAAACACGACTGATGTTCAAGAATGTAAACTGTCAGATCTGTTAATATATTTAGTGTTAATCAACGTTCTGGCAAAAACAACATAGAATCAATGCAATGGCGGAAAACAGAAAAAAGGGCCAGCGTGCAAGCGCCTTATTTACTGAGTCACCTCGTGGCCGCCGAAATATTAAATGATGTGGGTTTCTATAAACCCACTTTTGAAGTAGCCATATTGTTATTAATTTGTAAAGACAAACCATTTTCATTAAGTCAATGACACAGAAGAGGGATTGTGTAAATATTGAATACGTGGAAAGTGATATCAGGTATTATAAAATAACCAAAGAAAGTATATAGTTATCGATATAAAATGAAATGGGGTTTAACGTCCCTTTTTTCTGCTCCGACTACGGGTATACGCCATGCAGTGTGCCGTGATTAAACTTTTGCCCGGACAGCGGCGCTACGGCCTACCAAATGTCAAAGGTTATTTTACGTGCACGCCAATGCGTACATACAGGTGGATGGTTAATATTTCTGCGGAATTCAAAACATTTACCATTTCAAAGACTGTTGTTATGTAAATAGACAGGTGTGAGTATAAAAATTTGGTCTTTCAAATAGACTGAGTCGCATACGTATTATAATAAAGGTACCAGACGATTTGATGGGGTGTGCATAACATGTCCAGTGCTCGACTATTGTCATATCAGTGATGATTACAGTCACATCAATAGTAACTACAAACAGTGCAAACAATAAACAACACACGCATATATCCTAGTATTTTCCTACAAACAGATTGCAGTGAAAAGGGTCAGGGAATCCCTAGAAATTATGCTGACTATAACAGATGAAACTTGCCGGTCAGCACTAACAAAACGACTGGATATATATTGATAACTGCATAGGCGAAACGTATTAATTACTTTCAGAACTTTCAGAATGGGAACTGTATCATGGAAACAGATAGAAGGTAACCAAATCAACTGTTCTGTCTAACTAAATCGGTTTGGCAAATGAGATAAACATCTACGTCATCAACTGGTTTATCTCCAGACAGAATCTCTGATTTATCTAGAAGATAATACCCAGGTAGAAATAACACGAGGCAGTTATTTAATATCTTTATACTTTTTGTAGAAATAAACTGATGAGTAGAGGAAACATGTTTTTAGTTCAGTGCTCGCGAGTTCAAATTGTTATCTTGGCAAATATCTTAGCTTGGTGAAAGATGCAGCTGGATAAAAAGGAAAGACGAGATACTCTGAAATAAAGGATGACAAGCAGTCATTCTTCAAACATAAATACCCACATGAAATATGTGTTTTTCAAAATCATTTGTTTTACCAAAATGACGTTGTTTGTGTCTAGGCATGTTCCTTAAGGAACGTCTGCGAGTTTTACAAAATCTAACCGTGGCTTCAATACTCAGCAATTCCTGAACTTTTGCGCCTGTTGTGTTTACACGTGACTAATTAGCATTGTCCAATCAGAGGTCGTAGCACGTGACACATTGTAAACAAACATGGCAGCTTCCATAATTTACAGCCGTTGGAAGATTGTTTTGAATTGAGAAACTCACGGAAATCCAGCAACCTTGACATTGATCTATCTTTGAACTTTACAACTCGATTGTAACATGTAAATCTTTTAGCTAGCAGCGCGAGACTTGGTATTCACGACGACCGATGCATTTGATAGGCTCACAAGCTGGGCCTGTACTCAATCGAACTTCGTGGCGAAATATGCAAGGTATTACGCGAAGGGCTTGATAAGATGTATGTAGTTAAGCCGAGATCAGGCTTTTTATTGAAGATGGTGTCTAGTGGACATTAAACTCTCTCTTTCTCTCTCTCTCTCTAGCCCGGACATTACGTGCATCACTGTGACTCCCACGTCAGCCATTCACAGCGCCTCTGAAATCTTTCGATATAAGCCCTCTTAATCCGATTGACTTTAAGCCGGAGCTTATTTATCATTGATATTTGTTTTATTCTTTTCTGATCAAGAGATCGTAATTCAAATAACGAAGACAAACAACCTAGTGGAGAGGATAAATCTAAGACGGCGGAAATTTCCCGGGCAAATTTGCATGACACTTGATTCCTAATATATCTACTGAAATAACCCTTATAGACTTAAAATACATATTTATTTCAATGCCATATTTGATTTAAATTTGTGTGTAAAAAGCGCATAGTGAAAACTTTGAGACGTGTGGAATATTGACGCTATACAAAAATATTCATATTAATACAATTCATTTAAAACTATCGCAAGTATTTGCAGACAGTAAAATATATTAAGAAAGAGTCGAAGTTTCAGTTTCCTGAATGTAGGTCATTATCTTATCGTATCTGTGGTTTCTAAAATAATTAGGCCTTCTGCTTCATTTGGCACTGAAAATAGGTTTTCGCATGAATTGTAGTCTCACTAATTGTTTGTGAACGTTTAAATACGTTAAGACGGGCCGATCTCAGAAACGGAGGTGAGTTTCATCTTCAGTTTAATAAAAGAAAACCAAGATATTTCGTTTCGTGTCTATATTGAGCATCTATATCTAACTGAAATGGGATAATCAAGATGGGCATTTTGCCCTGACAGCGGCAATACGGCCTACTCTTATTACGAATTGCAAGCGTCAAGGGTTCACTGTAGTGCACTGGACCTCGGGTTTTCCACTTATCCGAGGCCCTCCGTCCTACACCACCAACGTCGGATATGTCGATGAACTTTCTCGGCCAAAACTGGAATCGATCACACAACATCCTGGCTAGCGAGTCGACGTCTTACTCACTGAGTCACCGCGGCCCCCGTTAAAACTATAAAACTAATGAAATGTAACGCTCATAACGGTATTATTCCCGCACAATTTAATAAAAATAAAAATAACTTTACTTAATGAGGCAACTTGTTTAGTTTACAAAAAAAAAAACCCTCAAAAACCTAAGCCGTAACCGAGATAATAGGATAAAAATATAAACTTCAAAGCAAATAGTGCAGGACTGTGGGTCTAGCAAGGAACATTGTATAGTCAATGCATGGTCAAAATCTCCATTGTGCATATATATATAGCACATGGTGTTGTGTAGGATCCTTTCAAACGCCCAGTCGGTGCGGAAAAGTAAAACACGATTTCATCTCATTCCCATGATAATACCCTGACTTGGCAGCCTCGAGCATGAGTTATGATATATCTATAAGGGTTATTTCAGTGGATATATTAGGAATCAAATGTCATGTAAATCTGCTCGGGGATTTCCGCCGTCTTAGATTTATCCTCTCCACTAGGTTGTTTGTCTTCGTTATCTGAATTACGATCTCCACCAGGGAATCATTCGGAACACCTTGTGATATTGTTTTACTGATACGTCTCGGTCGAGGCAGACCAACCTATTGATTTAGATATTTTTAAAATTCCCCCTAATCCCATTACGCTTTATTTCATCATGTTCCAATTCTCGGTTCACCTTATTTCCGGTTGACTTCCAGACCATGTCTTTATATAGTAAAAGTGGTTGAATATATCCGGTTCCCTTTTTTGACATATTTCATGTAATGCTTCTCTAAAAATCATTACCATTTCTAAATTAGAGGTGGAACGTAAATCAAATTTAAAAGAACGAAACCTTGATAATATATTTCCATCACTTGTGTGATCGTTATCTGTGAGTCTCCAGATTCGGTTACGTCGGTTTGTTTTTGGAATAAAGTCAATGGAACTTGAATGAGCTTTAACGTGCCACGGTCACTTTACCTAGGTCATTGTGTTATGTAGAATAGCAATCCCACGCCGAGTTATTATACAACATGATGACCACACAAGCCGCATACCACGTGATCAGTATACAGAATAATGCCTACCCACACCGCATACACCAGCTTATAATACAGAATAAGACCTCGCACACCTCACACCAGGTAATTGTACAGAATGAAGACCTCGTGCACTTCACACCAGGGTATTACACGGAATAAAGACCTCGAAAAACCTCAAACCGAGTTATTATACAGAATAAAGACCTCGCGCACCTCACACCCGGTTATTGTACAGAATAAAGACCTCGCGCACCTCACACCCGGTTATTGTACAGAATAAAGACCTTGCGAACCTCACACCAGGTTATTATACAGAATAAAGACCTCGCGCACCTCACACCGGGTTATTATAAAGAATAAAGAATATCCCAGGATTCCAGTACCTAAAACCTTATATCATACTCTCTTATGGAAACAAAATGGCCCTTATCCTATATCCTAAGTTACTATGTGGAAATACACCTTTAAGCTTGTAATAATCTCGTACACAGCTCTTGCAACCTTTCGATATTTTGTCCTGTACGATAGTGACAAATGAAATTAAAATTTCAAGATATTGCACTCATTGGAATAATTCTCAGATAGTTTTCTTATAATCATCTTCGTCAATCTTGAGATTTATTCCCCGATTCTCCTCTTTATTTTGCTCCTCATGTTATCTTAAATAATTTCATGTACTTATGAAGGAAAGGATGTTTTTGTAAGTTTATGTAACTTTTGTCCAATCCTTTTACATTGTGATAATAAAATATGTTTAAACCAAACAAAATACTCTGGACGAATAACCTGTTACGGGTTTAAAGAAAACCATTCAGAGCAATAACAAAAAATTCCCTGTATTTATCCAAAGCCGTCCCGACATTAAGACAGCAAGTTATACTCCAAAGATCAAAGAGATTTTCCGTTATAGGTTTATACGGCGCTATAATGAGTTACTCTGTCATAAATTTTAATACATGTGTTATATTATCGGTGGTGTTCGTGGTTTTTGTTGGACTATTACTATTAATGATGTCTATTAATTCACCACTTGGCAAACCAAGATTTCTATTTTCTGATCGTCGAAATGGTCTGGTCTAGCTTTGAGAGCCCCAATTAAAACCCTTTGGGATTATTGAAGTCGCGAGTAAAGTCTGGATAGAAGACATCTACATTTCTAATCACCAAGCACCTGTCAAACTTGTTTATCCACTGAGATTATCTGGATGGAATAATCGCGTGAACTATCAGTAAATAAAATGGAAGTCTTGATACTCGATCGATGTACGATGTCAAATGAGATGAAATTTAATAGGAAGTTGAGCGTAGGGATGATGATTATACGACTCTCCTTATCATTCTCCACCAATTCCTCTTCATATTAAAGATGCGTTTCCATGGAATTATGAGCTTGCTATCGCCAATAAATGTATAATATATCACATGGAATGTAAAGACACTGAATCGTACTTAAAAAAAATACTGAAGATACACCCATTGGGCGCACATAACTAGCGTGCTGGATTGACGGAAAGGTCGCCTCTCGATCTGGCACCGAGTTCACAAAGCATTCTCAGTTAAGAATTTACTCAAAATTGCTCACCTTATCGCAAATAAAATATAACCCTTTTGTGATTCTGGATTATTAAGATATTTCTAACAAAGAGTGATTGTAAGTTGAGTAAACTTAAACCTGAGAGTACTTTGTTAACTCGGGACCTGACGGTGAGGGTTGTGAGAAGATTGAGAGACTTTAGTCGAGTAGACTAAACGGCTTTACTTAGACCTCGATATTTATGGTCAATGAACAGCGGCTATCAGCAAATACAAGTTGAATAAAAGATAGGTTGCCAGGCAACGAAACATACGCCCACAGCAGCTAAATCGTCCGGGCAGTCAACAAGGGTTGTCGCATATTTTTACTTTTTTTTGGTAATGAAACATTTGTAATACACTAAAATCTGAGTAACAACTCCTTATGTAATTATCTGAAAATCATTAGAATTTGTTTGCTTTTTATAAAGTTTTGCCCCAAGCTAACAATTAGTATAGAAAACATTTAACATCATGGATTTAGCTGTTCAGTTATCAAAATTCATTGAAAATCAAAATACTTGTTCGTTTCAACACCTTAAACTCTGTGTATCAATATGAAGTCAATCGGATGATAAGTTTGGCATCTACAGCGCCACAAGGTTTTTTGAAGTGATCAAGGGAGATAACTCTGGAAGTAATTATTTGAAATCGATGAAAATCAGTAGGCTTCTTTGTCTCAGGACCTTAAACAGTGTGTATAAATTTAAAGTCAATCGGATATTAACTTTGGCTTTTAGAGCGTCCACAAGATTTTTGAAGTGATCAAGGGCCATAACTCTGGCACTAATTATCAAGAATTTGCTGAAAATCAATAAGCTTCTTCGTCTTAAGACCTTAAACACTGTGTATAAATTTAAAGTCAATCGGATATTAACTTTGGCTTTTAGGGCGTTCACAAGATTTTTTTAAGTGATCAAGGGCCATAACTCTGGCACTAATTATCGGAAATCGCTGAAAATCAATAGGCTTCTTCGTCTTATGACCTTAAACACTGTGTATAAATTTAAAGTCAATCGGATATTAACTTTGGCTTTTAGAGCGTCCACAAGATTTTTTGAAGTGATCAAGGGCCATAACTCTGGCACTAATTATCGGAAATCGCTGAAAATCAATAGGCTTCTTCGTCTTGTGACTTTAAACACTGTGTATAAATTTAAAGTCAATCGGATATTAACTTTGCCTTTTAGAGCGTCCACAAGATTTTTTGAAGTGATCAAGTTCCATAACTCTGGCACTAATTATCGGAAATCGCTGAAAATCAATAGGCTTCTTCGTCTAATGACCTTAAACACTGTGTATAAATTTAAAGCCAATCGGATATTAACTTTGGCCTATAGAACGTCCACAAGATTTTATGAAGTCGTCAAGGGCCATAACTCTGGTAGTTATTATCCGAAATCGCTGAAAAACAATAGGCTTCTTCGTCTCATGACCTTAAACAATGTGTATAAATTTAAAGTCAATCGGATATTAACTTTAGCCTCTAGAGCGTCCACAAGCAATTGTGGACGCCGGACCGACGGACGGACGGACCGACGGACCGACGGACGGACGGACCGACGGACGGACGGACGGGGGCGACGACAATATACGACCACATTTCAATGTGGGCGTATAAAAATGAATTATATCTCAATCAGGTCATGTCACAAACAAGGCTGCTTCCAATAAATTCTTGCGACATGAGGTAATTTTCATGCGATTAAAATGTTTTTATACGGATTTGAAGCAAAGTATATCATCATATCACACATAGTGTACGCGGCATAGCCATCCTTAAATCTTAAAGTACACATGGCTTATTGGATAATATCAGATCCCTTTAAAAGTACAACCAATATGTAAAATCGAAAATGGATGTAATTAGATGTGACTATATCATTACATTTCACGCTTTCATATCCTAATCTTCATAAAGATTTAGTGTGGTCCGTTTACAGCTCGAAAAGAATCTGAAATGATTTCCCAGCAAGAAACCTGCCATTATTGTTGAGCTAACGAATCGTAAGTAATTACCGTGTTACATCTGATGTGATTGAAGTGTGTATGGACTATTACGGAATAATGCATAGGAAATAAAAGGAATATTTCATTTAGTGCATACTCGTTATTTATATAAAATTCGAATGAACAACAAATTATTTAGGTTAACCAAATGCGTTCTCGTGAATATTTGTCAGATTTTAAAGTCAGTGAGTGAGATTTGGGAGATATCTGATCCTTGTACACAAAATATTGTGAAAGCTAAACTTCTAATAGGAATGTCATCTCAAAAAGAGATCAGTTCTGTCAAGTATTTACAAAGATATGAAGAAACGAAACTCTATCGACCTATGTTGCTATGGACAAAACAGGTCTTCAATTCTTCGAAGATGAAGTGTCCGCCATTTTGCAATGAATGCTAGGCTAGTGCAGGAAACCAGCGAGTCTACTGTCGAATGAAGGTCATGATATTGTAACACACCAGTCGCCATTTTAACGTGTTGGCGAATTTATTAAATGGGCCTCTTTTTAATCCGATATATTTCTAGTCGGGTGATTATCTAAAGCTGATATTTTGATTTTGTTTTCTTTTAAATAATCTGAGTACATATTTAAAACGTGGATTAAGCTGAGACACGTCTCGTCATGTCTGAAGTAAAATTCGAGAATGTCTCGCAGATTATATAAATGAAATGAAATGTGGTTTAACCTTCAACTGTTCTACTCCCACATACAAGAGAAGTTTACCCCGGACAGCGGCACAACGGCCTATTATGTCAAATTTCAACTACAAGAGATATTTTACATGCACGTCATTGTGTACACAGGACCTCGGTGTTAAGTCCATCCGAACGACTGTCGTTGGCCTTTGCCAGATCCCATGTCCTGCACCACTGAAAGCTACCTCCAAGATAAGCGAACCAACGTCTTACTCATTGCGCCACCGCGGCTCCCTCGCAGGTGTCTGAAGATATACTATTCAAAAAAAGTAGGGGATATTTGATTTTGGGGGCATAATACTAAAATATGCAAATGACTACGAAAAAAGTCACTATAGAACCTAACAGAAGAAACATTTCCAGTTACATGTGACGCCCAAACGCACCAATAGCTACCGCATAGAGTGCAGGTGATGCTTGATATCATCATGGGCGTCCAACCCAAGATTTGCACGACTCTGACTTTGAATGTTACAGTCATTCTGGCATTGAATTCCAGGGTGGAAACATCAGTTTAATTGTTTTAGTGACCAGAAAACAAATTTTGATATGCGTCGGCTTACCCAAAATGAAAGGTTACGTGCCCTTGGCATGCTACAGATCGGCACAACACAGACGGTTGTGGCGCGGACGATGAATGTTTCTCAGTCTGTCATAAGCAGGCTATGGTCCAGATACCGTGATACACAATCTGTACAGGACAGAGGACAGACGACGCTCAGGTCGACCAAGGGCGACAACTCAAGCCCAGGATCGATTTATCCGTACCTTGGCCTTGAGAAATCGTGTCATCACAGCAAATCAGATCAGCGCTCGTCTTCAAACAGACACTGGTGTGAGAGTAAGTGGCCAGACGATTCGGAATCGACTGCATAGGGGTCACCTTCGCGCCTTGTTTGAGAGATCATCACATTCAGGCAAGACGTCGTTGGTGTAGGGATCGTCAACACTGGGAAAATCGACGCTGGAGCAATGTGATGTTTTCAGATGAGTCAAGGTTCACTGTTGATTTTTTGGACAGACGTAGGAGGGTGTGGCGTCGTCGAAACGAGCGCTTCCAAGACGTTAACGTCATCAGACATGATCGATTTGGGGGTGGTTCTGTTATGGTGTGGGGAGGCATCACTGTTGCTGGAAGAACGGCTTTACATGTTGTTGCAGGGCGTGTTACAGGCCAGTACTACCGGGACAACATCTTGGCAGTCCATGTTGTGCCGTTCGCACGACGTCGTGGCCGCCGTTTCATCTTCCAGGATGACAACGCAAGATGTCACAGGGCCAGGATCGTTACAGGTTACCTCCAACAACAGAACATCACCACATTACCTTGGCCAGCACTGAGTCCCGACCTCTCCCCCAATCGAGCATGTCTGGGACATGCTTGGACAGTGGTTACGTCAACGTCAACAACGTCCTGCCAATGTCCAAGAACTTGCTGCTGGGTTGCAACAGGAATGGGACAATCTGGACCAAAATGACCTTAGACGTCTCATTAGGAGTATGCCACGTCGGATCAATGCCTGTTTGGCAAACAGGGGAGGATTTACCCGTTACTGACTTTGTTGTGATGCTGTGGTAACTTTGCTGTTTGACCCCGGGTATCATTTTACCCTTATAATGGCCAGTCTGTGCCTTACTTAGTCTAACGATCATTTGGAATAAATCGATGAATGTGAACTTCATTTCATTTTGTCATTTGTTTCTTCGTCAGTTTCATTAGGTGACTTTAATAACACTTAAAAATCAAATATCCCCTACTTTTTTTGAATAGTATAGATAGGTAATTGATCATCGAAATTAGAAAGTTTTTTTTAAGTTCCAACCAACCCTTATATAGAATTGGGTTCGCAATTATGCCTGAATATGGCGTTTAAAAGCTGTTCGATAATGTCGAGCCAAAGACGAGTTTTTTTTCCGAAACTAAAATTTTAATTAAAGAAACGACAAAAATATCATGAATCCATCTATTAATCACCTGTTTTATTTTTAACCATTGACAACAGACTGGGATTTAAAATAAATGATTGCCCACTCGTCAGAATGAATCTAAGTCTATCGGGTAAAAACGATATTTTAGGAATCTATCGGATGTCATTGCCACCACCATGACGAACTACTTGCAAAAGCAGCTGTGGCTATTTAGAAGAACAGTGTTTTAAATGGTCGATTTATTTTTGTAGACACGTCTATTTATAGTTATTCAATGATGAATGCCCATCATCAAAATGTATCGGACAAATAGGTTATTTCTGCGATACGAAGTTTTCAATGAATGAAGCGGTAATTTAACTTAAACAGACATTACGTGAAAGCTAAATATACCTATTGCAGGTCTTTCTTTGGACTTTAAAGATGCATTAAGGGAGATTACTATCAAGGCACATATCTGTGGCGTCGGAACCTAGCCATGATCTAACACAAACTATAATTATACATTCAAGTACAACAAACATTTCAATAAACCATATGTCTCAGATGATTGTCCTCCCACAGACATCAAAGTTGATATACTAAAAGTGCTGTTGATGTCAAAACATGGCTAGTGTAATGGAATGAAATGAGTGTTAACGTACAATGTCCTAATGAAGATGGACATACGCCTACATAAAATTACATCTGTCAGAGGTTCTCTTACACGTGACCTTGGTTTGTCGTAGCGGAGACTCACTGACCTGCCCAATTAACACACCCTCCCCCGTTGACATAATAAAATAAAAGATCAAAATGTGAATAGCCCAGTCTTATTACTAAATAGAAATAAACGGTCAACTATTCACAGTTCATAATAACAGACATTGGATAAGACGCTGGCTCGCTAGCCTGGAGATCGCGGCATCGTTCCCGGTATTGGCCGAGAAAGTTGTTCAGGACTTTTAGGTGTGGTTTCCCTTAGTCAGCTGTACAGGACGGAGGACCTGATAATGACAGCCTATAGTCGTACAGATGGGACGAAACACCAAGGTCCCGTGTACACTCTTTCTCAGTACAAGAAGTGTGGGATCGAAACCACGCCACTTGACTCAGTCACAGACCTTATGATTTAAAGTTTGTCCTGTCACTGGCCTAAGCGGTAGTGGATGAAGAGAAAGCAGCGAATATAATCTAATCCACATGGCAACCAGGCAAAATGACAAACAAAACGGTTGTCTAAAAGTGTTCACATTCCATACAATATTTGCGGGTTGAGTAACGAATTGACAGTTCTCACTATAATATACTATTCAAAAAAAGTAGGGGATATTTGATTTTGGGGGCATAATACTAAAATATGCAAAATGACTACGAAAAAAGAAAGTCACTATAGAACCTAACAGAAGAAACATTTCCAGTTACATGTGACGCCCAAACGCACCAATAGCTACCGCATGGAATGCAGGTGATGCTTGGGATCATCATGGGGGTCCAACCCAAGATTTGCACGACTCTGACTTTGAATGTTACAGCCATTGTGGCATTGAATTCCAGGGTGGAAACATCAGTTTAATTGTTTTAGTGACCAGAAAACAAATTTTGATATTCGCCGGCTTACCCAAAATGAAAGGTTACGTGCCCTTGGCATGCTACAGATCGGCACAACACAGGCGGTTGTGGCGCGGACGATGAATGTTTCTCAGTCTGTCATAAGCAGGCTATGGTCCAGATACCGTGATACACAATCTGTACAGGACAGACCGCGCTCAAGTCGACCAAGGGCGACAACTCAAGCCCAGGATCGATTTATTCGTACCTTGGCCTTGAGAAATCGTGTCATCAGATCAGCGCTCGTCTTCAAACAGACACTGGTGTGAGAGTGAGTGGCCAGACGATTCGGAATCGACTGCATAGGGGTCACCTTCGCGCCCGACGTCCTCGCGTGATCCCTTGTTTGAGAGATCATCACATTCAGTGAAGGGATCGTCAACACTGGGATAATCGACGCTGGAGCAATGTGATGTTTTCAGATGAGTCAAGGTTCACTGTTGATTTTTTGGACAGACGTAGGAGGGTGTGGCGTCGTCGAAACGAGCGCTTCCAAGACGTTAACGTCATCAGACATGATCGATTTGGGGCTGGTTCTGTTATGGTGTGGGGAGGCATCACTGTTGCTGGAAGAACGGCTTTACATGTTGTTGCAGGGCGTGTTACAGGCCAGTACTACCGGGACAACATCTTGGCAGTCCATGTTGTGCCGTTCGCACGACGTCATGGCCGCCGTTTCATCCTCCAGGATGACAACGCAAGATGTCACAGGGCCAGGATCGTTACAGGTTACCTCCAACAACAGAACATCACCACATTACCTTGGCCAGCACTGAGTCCCGACCTCTCCCCTATCGAGCATGTCTTGGACATGCTTGGACAGAGGTTACGTCAACGTCAACAACGTCCTGCCCAGAGCCTTATATATAGAGAGTCTGGCCAACCGACGTCGTGGGCGCCATTTTGTTACCCATTTTCACGTAGAACATAGAGCCGCAGTACAGCGTGTGACCGATTTATATGTTTTAGATTTGTGCAAATGTATTTTTATGTTCACTCGTGTGTAGGGGTAGACAATAATTTTAATAAATCAATCACAATATGTAAATTTTATTGACGATATTTTTTTTTTTTTACCTTTTAAACATTTAAAAACACCGCAATAATCCAATATATCGTTTATCTAAAGGTTAAATTGAAAGTATCGAATAATGATTCAAAGATTACCTTTGAAATTAGAAACAAATTTTTTTATTATATTTTAAGGGTGAAATATTGAAACGGGTTCCATTGATTCCGATTTCGTTTCTGATTTTTTTTTTAAAAATTAACATTAAAAATACCGCAATGAACCAATATAATTTTTTATTTAATTTTTATCGTATGTTATTATCCCGCGTAGAAGGAAGTAAGGGGGAGATCTTGAAAAGGGCTCTGTCCATCCCAGTATCTTTATGAAACTTTATTTGTAAACACATCATTATAGTAGTTGTGCCAGGTTGTGCCTTTTGCTAATTAGAAATCTTTAGGATTTAATCATTTGTGTGTTTCCATGGAGAAGGAGGGCCTGACGAAAAACCGAGGTCCCGTGTACACATTGGAGTGCACGTAAAAGATCCCTTGGCAGTTGGAATTCGATATAAGAGTAGGCCGTAGCGCCGCTGCCCGGGCAAAATTACCCTTATAGCACACTGTATGGCGTATGCCCCGTCTTCCATTAGCCCAGGTTAGGTGCATAAGAGTAGGACGTTAAACCCAATTTCATTGTTTACATGGAGACGTTGGCTGGTCGTGTGATCTAACACGTGCGCTTTAATCATAATTTTTGTTATTGAATCAAGCGGCGATGTTTCGACCTAAAGACAGGGAGTAGGTCGCCTGTCCAACCTTATGGGTTTTCTACTTTTCCTTCAATTTCCTTCCATTACTAAAGACCCCCTACGCGCAAGCGAATTATTAAAGGTGTACCATACGCTAGCTCTCTTTCGAATCTCCGGTTGTAATTGACAAGTAGTAGGGTCGCCTGTCCAATCTCGTGGGTTTTCTCCGGGTCCTCCCACTAGGTTGTAAGTGACAAGGAGTAGGGTGGCCTGTCCAGTCTCGTGGGTTTTCTCCGGATCCTCCGGTTTCCTCCCACTGATAAAGATCCCTACGCGCAAGCGAATAATTGGAATAAAATTAAACCATATGATCTAGTTTGTGTCGAGTGGACGTTACCCCCCCCCCCCCCCCCCCCCTCCTCTCTCTCATCTCTCTCTCTCTCTCTCTCTCTCTCTCTCACACACACACACACACACACACCATGGGAACAAATTCGAGGTAGATTTTGGTGTACAATTTTTATTCAGAGGAGCAAAAACAAATGATTTAGCCTTTCATTCAAAATTGCCGGAAAACGAAATTCAAACTTCGACTCCCTACAAAGACCAGAAAAAGAAAAATAATAATCTGAATAAAAAGAATTTTTTTTAAGCTGAACGGCTTAATCCGAATAACTAATAATATTGATGACTTCAGTTAAGCGGGAACTTTGCTAGGCCTACACTGTGTGTCTCAAGCTCATAAATTGTTGAAGATTCACCCCTGGATGGAGATATCAAACATAATCACTTATAAAAAAAATGAAAATAAAAATGACCATATCGATGAAGTTAAAATTCGAAAAACATCTACTAACTAGGCCAGACCAGACCGGGCCCTACACGGTATTCTATCAAACTCAGAAGTGTTATTCCCAAGTACATAAATCTTTTTCGAAAATTCACTCGTGGATGAATTCATTAAACATATACAAAGCAACGCAAACCGCAACACTTTATGCCATATAGACGAAATTTAAATCGAAAAAACATCTACTAATTAACAAAGGCTAGGCCTATATAGGCCTATTTGGGCCTACACTGTCAAAGCGTTTTTCAATTCATAACAAATCTTTGAAAAGTCATTCATAAAAAAATAATAACCTATGAAGTGAATATGTCATTAGGTTCGGAATTTCTTCAAACTACAATGAGAATCTATGGTCGCTTGAAATCATTAAAAACGCGAATGACAGGATAATAATTACCGGTAGGCCTAGGCTACTAACTGTACACAAGATGTAATTTTTGCCACAATCGACGCCTTTTCGCATTTTTTGGGAACCTGTGCAAATAAATCCCTTGCTCATCATTTGTGTGACATTACACAGCCACAAAACAGACCAATAATATAAAAAAACTCGGATAAAATGTTATTTAAAACACGTCAAATTATAGGTTACTATAACAGACGATTCTTTTCAGATGGGTAACATAATGGCGTCCATGTGTCACGTGACCACCATTAGCCAATCATAATCGGGACACGGGTTGGCCAGACTCTCTTTATATAAGGCTCTGGTCCTGCCAATGTCCAAGAACTTGCTGCTGCGTTGCAACAGGAATGGGACAATCTGGACCAAAATGACCTTAGACGTCTCATTAGGAGTATGCCACGTCGGATCAATGCTTGTTTGGCAAACAGAGGAGGATTTACCCGTTACTGACTTTGTTGTGATGCTGTGGTAACTTTGCTGTTTGACCCCGGGTATCATTTTACCCTTATAATGGTCAGTCTGTGTCTTACTTAGTCTAACGATCATTTGGAATAAATCGATGAATGTGAACTTCATTTCATTTTGTCATTTGTTTCTTTGTCAGTTTCATTAGGTGACTTTAATAACACTTAAAAATCAAATATCCCCTACTTTTTTTCAATAGTATAGTTAAAAACTTGATAATTCAGTCAAATAGTCAAATTGATAAATTATGAACGGAGAATTAAGTGATATGGAATGTAAATGCTTAGACCAGTGACAGGACAAACTTTAAATCATAAGGTCTGTGACTGAGTCAAGTGGCGTGGTTTCGATCTCACACTTATTGTACCTGACAAAGAGTGTCGTGCCCTGACTAACGCAGTGGGTTTATTTTCGGGTCCTCCAACTATTCCCACTGCAATAAACCCTATGTACAGGTGGATTATGGAAAAAAATTGAATCGTGTTAGAATCTCTCTCTCTCTCTCCCTCTCTCTCTCTCTCTCTCTCTCTCTCTCTCGCCCCTCCCTCTCCCTTTCTCGTTTTCGTAGTTGAAATAAAGATACCGATCATTTCCATTGAATGACCCCTTTACACCAAACCGACGAAAACAATAAACTGTACTAAAGCAGGATTAAGTGTACCCAATAAATTTGCTTAATCGGCCATTGCGTAAAAGAACTTTGAACGTAAATACATTTCTATTTTAGCTTTCATGTTAAATGTCAATCTAATATAGCGAATTATTGAATTGATATTTGGCCGTGGTATTTTCTTTGCTAAATATTCTGGCTTTAGGACAGAGCAGCAATGGTAAATTTTATCATGATCTTTTAATATTTATATTCCTTTTTCTTTCTTCTTTTTTCTTTTTTTTGGAATGGGGTTTAACGTTGTATGGTTCTGATCCGACAGGGATAATGAAGACGGGAATGCATCATGCATTGTGTTATAGGGGAACTACTACCAGGACAGCGACGCTGCGGCCTACTCTTCAATCGAATTCCAACTACCAAGGGATCTTTTTTGTGCACGCCAATGTGTACACGGGACCTTGGTGTTTCGTCCCATCTGTACGACTATAGGCTGTCATTATCAGGTCCTCCGTCCTGTACAGCTGACTAAGGGAAACCACACCTAAAAGTCCTGAACAACTTTCTCGGCCAATACCGGGAGCGATGCCGCGATCTCCAGGCTAGCGAGCCAGCTGACTAAGGGAAACCACACCTAAAAGTCCTGAACAACTTTATCGGCCAATACCGGGAGCGATGCCGCGATCTCCAGGTTAGCGAGCCGCGATCGTCATTACTAATGTCGGTACGACAAAAATCATAGTCTCGAATATCCATTTAATCATTAAATCGTGATGGAAAGGCATGCAGTAAATATCATCATAATCCACTAAAGATCATAGGCTAGCGATGCCATCGAGAGTTGATTGTGGTCTTGGCAAATAATGTCTAATTGATAATTTAGATAACATTTCAGGCCTAAAGACAGACCTGCAATAGGCAGATTTAGCTCTTTCATAATGTATGTTTAATATGTCTAAGAATACTCCTCCAGAGCCATTTAGTAACTGATAGATCAACACATACTTTGAGATGGAAATTTAAAGAGTTCTTTCAAATCGTTCAGCTTTGTCTAGAATCTCAGACAATTACTAATTAAATGTAGGTCTATTCATTATATGAGTTACCAAACCTCGTTAAGAAAGTCGCAATATTTCCAGTCTTGCCTAGACCCATGTATTTCATTTGCATAGCTAATCGCAGGAAGTGTCGTTTAAAAGATCCTAAAACTATCAAGCTCGTTGTCTAGGCCCAAAGATTCCCAGTCACGTATTGTTATAATATTTCTAATGTAAAATAACAAAAACCCCAACAAAACACTGCAAATATAAATCCTGTTTTCAATGCTAAAGCATTCGCTGTCACGCAGTGGGTCTCTAATCTGGGATTGTTATATAATTCTATTTGAGAAAACACAAGTAAACCAACCACAGCACACAACGTGTATCTAAATATCTTGAACGTACAGATGCATTATATAAGAGCTGAAGCTGCCTATTGCAGGTCTTAAATTTAGCTTTAAATGTTATATAAATTAATACTTAGACATACTTATATTAATGTGACAAGCATATTATCAACTCTCTAGGCTATATAGGGTGACCCAGATTTAAATGGATTTAAATAACCGTACGATTCTATTTCACGATGGACGGAGGGCTTAACAAGGATAGCTTTCTAATCGTTCTGATGGGGCGAAAAAACAAAGTCCCGTGTGTACACATTGGTGTGTACGTAATAGATCGCTTGGCAGTTGGAGTTCGATATAACAGCTTAGGCCGTAGCGCCGCTGCTCGGGCGAAAACTTCCTCCTAGCACACTGTATGGCGTGTGCCCGTCTTCATTAGCCCAGTTAAGGAGCAAATCAGCCGGACGTTAAACCACATTTCATTTCATTTCTATTTCACGATTTAATGGACAATCGAGGCTAAGTCTATTTTTGAACTATTATAATGCATCTTTAAAAGCCCCACGTTCATTTTCCACCAATGCACCAAGAGACACCCTGGAATCTACGCGAGATGAATCATATTATGGGATTCTTGAGACATGTAACGTATTCGAGTATTAGCTGCGTAGCTGTCTACTTCTCTGACAGCTGTAAATCTAAATGACTATATATGGTATAAATGTTTAAAATCAGGCACCTCTTGACGAATGGCTAATTGGGTCGAATTGACGTATTGCATGTCTGCGAATCAGTGTGGATGACGTTAAATTTGTGATTAAGTGACACTACAAGGCGATTCGTCAATATAACTTATCGTTGGTTAGATCACTGTTTCTTTTAGTCGCCCGGGGGTTGGATGGCCGAATGGTTAGCACGTGCGCGCTGTATCATAAAGTCTGACTTAGCTTCGTTTCCCCGGTTGTGCGTGACAAGGAGTAGGGTCGCCTGTCTAACCTCGTGGGTTTTCTCGGGTCCTCCGGTCCCCCCCCCCACTACTAAAGACCCCTACGCGCAATCGAATCATTGAAATAAATTGGACTGTGTGTTAGTCCCGAAAGTGGACGTTACCCCCCCCCCCCCCCCACACGACTTCTTCGTTTATTTATCCATTTATCTACAGGTGGAGCCACAGAGGTTCGATGGGTTTGGCTCTGACTAGCTAACCAAGTAAAAGCACGTAGTTGTTCGGGTGGACCAAAACTGAAACACGATGGATATGCATACAAGATCCCTTGACAGTTGGAAATCGGTTAAGAGTAGGTGAAAAAGCCACTGTCGGGGCAAAAAGTGTGTCAAAGCCCAACGCACGGCTTATCACAGTCTTCATTATCCCGGTTGGTCCTAAAATTTAGACGCTAGATCCCATCTCATTGAAATAAAAATGGTAATTCCGAAATGTATTAACATCAAGAGTTTCACAATTTCCCCAAATCCTCAAATACTAAACAACTTTCTGGCAATGGCGGTATATAGCAATATAGAATGATGCCAGATAAAAATGACCATCGCTAAACAAATACTTCGAACGAGTAATAAGACAGACAAGAGTCGATTGATTAGTATGAGGTGTCAGTTGCAACAACAATTCTTTCATTAAAGTGTGACTAGATGGTCAACTAACTTGACTTTATCAACAAACCTACTTGTATTTGACATCTACGTTCATTATGCCCACCATCACCAGTACCATACCCTTTCTATTAAACGTTTATTGAACGTGGTAGGAGCAGCGTGGGCTGACATATCGAGTGTATTATTTCCTCTGATTATTCATGAACACGAACCGAATTGAAAATTCCCTGCGACTGAGTTTTTATAAGATTTTATTTGTGCATATTATTAATTTAATTGCCTAGATACTATTATGTTAAATCCCGTATTTTTCATTAAACTAGCGGTTTTCATCATGGTGAAACAGAACGTTAAACTCCGTTTCATTTCATTAAGCCAAATTAATTATATTCTGTCAAAGTAAAGCTTTTTTTTAAAAAAAACTCTACATCTGTCGGATTAGTTATCAAGCGGATTAAGATTCTGTAGTTCTTAAAGAGAAAACTTCTTTGATGTAAAAGTAAGGCAAGTATGCTCAATCTATGAATCATCCGCCATAATTCCAGCATTATTATTCACGCCCACGAACCAATTAAATGTAGTTATGTTCTCTACCACAGAGTAACTGAGAACATTGTTTTTGACGGGTGTCGCGCGTGAGACAGGGTAGCAATACTCGTTTATGAACATCTAGTACCACTTGTCATATGTTTGTTATCATGTTGTCTTACGCAATTTCAGTCAATTCGTCCATGTTGTTTTTAACTCTGGCTATCATCCCCTGGGCTTCATATTTATTAAAACACCCAAATTGCTAAAATTGGGCCGCCGCGCCGCGCTGACTCGGTGTTCGCCGGAATTTTCCAGGTAGTTTCATCTTGGCACTGATGCCGGGCGGAATGTCGAAAGAAAAGTAGACCGTATCTCTTCTGTCCAGGCAAAGTTGCATCAAAGCACACTGCATTGTTTATGTCCGTCTTCATAAACTGGTCGGCGCAGAAAAGTAGGACGTTAAACCGCATTTGATTTTATTTCCAAAAATCGAGAATTCTGTGAACCAGAATAATATAATTCTAAATTGTCTGCACAAATCAGAAGAGATGAAATGAAATGGGGTTTAACGCCCTACTGTTCTGCTACGACATGGGTAATGAAAGCAGTGTGCTAACAGGGAAATTTTGCTCGGGTAGCGGCACTATATGGCCTATACTCATATATCGAATTCCAACTACCAAGGGATTTTTTTACGTGCCAGCCGAACGACGGGGTGGCTGTCCGTGCCAGGCCCTCCTTCCTTTGCCACTGCAAGGGGAACCACGTCGAAATAAATTCGATGAAATTTCTTGGCCAATGCAGGGATCGAACATGCGATCTCCAGGCTAACGAGCAAGCTTCTTACCCACTTAGTCAAAGGTGGCTCGCAAAACCAAAGGAGATTGATGCATTTAATTGTTCAAGCATTTAGCTACCAAACAGAATAAATTGTATGCAATAGAACATGCAAATATCTTACTTCTTCAGGGGTCATCCTAACTGATATCAAACCCAATCTATTATCAGATATGTAATAAAACAATTTTAAGAGACAAAAAAAGTAATTGGAATGAGAAATGAGTCTATAGTGTTTTGCAATATCCATTGTTTTATGCATTATTAACGATAAGTGTGCAAATTATTTTTCCTGAACAGAAGTCACAGGAAATCATGGGACGATAATGGATGAGGCTATTCTTCCATAAACCCAACAGCTGGAAAAATGACAGTCGGTATCAAATAAATAGATCTAGTCATATCATATATCAACAACGTAGAAACTCAATTACTATAAAATATTCATACTTTCATTCAATGTGACACCTTAAAATTACAATTAATGGAGCAAGCGAAATTAGTAATTAGCACGGGCTTAATTGTGTTTCCGAGAAAAACAGGACGGGCGTCAAATGAATTATAATATCTGGGACCTTGATTAGGAAGTCTGTTGAACCACCGTGACCTTTTGATAGGATACGTATATAGTAATGAAATAATAATTGATCTTCGAATGCAATGTCATATATGACAGCGTCTATCAGCTTCAATTACCGTGAACCATAATGACAAGACAGCCCGGTATGTTCCTAGTAATATAATAGATATTATTTATATGGTAAAAAGACAGCCTGGTATTCTTATAATTATTACATGGAAAATAGAGTGCCTTGTATTCAAATAATACGAAAGTTATTATGTGGTAAATAGACAGCAGGGTATTATTTTATGGTAAAAAGACAGAATGGTATTCATATCGTTATTACATGGTAAAAAGACAGTAGGGTATTCTTATCGTTATTATATGGTAAAAAGACAGCCTGGTATTCCAATGAAATGATAGTTATTAAACAGACTGCCCGGTATTTGTATTGTTATTATATGGTAAAAAGACAGCCCGGTATTCTTATTGTTATTATATGGTAAAAAGAAGGTCCGGTATTCTTATAGTTCTGTGGTAAAAAGACTGAGTTAACCGAGAATGTTTCTTGGGATATTCAGGTCTGGTTTGCCCTTGTCAGAGTTGCACAAAGAAAAATCGTGATCCGCCCTATTACTCGTTAGAGTGCATGCACGTAAAGAACCGTTGGCAGTCAGCTGTAATGCCAATTCCATGTTATTTCTACTGATGCTCTGATGGTGCCAGAAGCAAACTCTAGCAGTTGTTTGGGAGTTTACCTGAAATATCTACATGTCTGAGAACAATATACCTATGTGAGACAGTTGGGTACACAAGGCGTGGTCGAGTGGTTTGGATCCCACACGTGTACGTGATAAGAAGTAGGTCGCGTACGTAACCTCGTGGGGTTTCTTTTTGTCATCTGGATTCCCCCACTACGATTTATTGAAATAAAATTGTACCATGAGTCCGGAAATCACCTACGTTGTGTTGAGTAGACGTTGAACCTAATTCTTGTCTGTGAACCTGTAATGCAACGAAAGGAAGGAACTTGAATATCGCGAGGTTATACTGAGCTGGCTATTTTTTATAGTTCAATAAAATCCCGGTTCTTAAAAACCGTGAACAAAAAGCAGTGAAGTGGACAGTTAAGTATTTCCACGATGAAATATCCTATATAATAAAGGACAATTTCAATCTCTATTTACCCAAGGGCCTAAACTTTTAATATGTCTAAACCACTCACAACTAATTAATGAACTCACTCGTTATATACCAGACGGCCTAGATCCAAGACCCGATCTTCCAGACTCTTAAATCATTAGGAAGACCTATGCTTACTGGATGATGTTGCTGAACTCGTACTTTCTCCCCCAAGCCTCTTCACATTATATGCGTGACAATAAGTATTAAACTGAGGTAACGCAATACTCCTTTTTTACAAATAGAGAGACGGGGAAACTTGCACAAAGGCAGTAATTTCCACCTCTGTAAAACACGTCTGTTGCAAATTAGTTTTCTACATGTAACCCGTAACAGGCCTTAAGAACGCTATACAACACGCAATCGCGTCTGGAATTTCTTTTAATTCAGCGAGTTTTACATGCAAATGGTACTTAAAAACATGAAAGCCCGTTACAGCCACAAATTAATAGTCTAACACAGATTCAGTCCAATTAAATTCTAAGATAGGTTGTATGGAGTTTAATTTGAAGAGTACATATCCAATTGACCTCCGTCCATTAAATTCTTAATTGGACTCCTTCATTGCTTAGAGACCTCCCTTTGTATACCTTATAACGGTATTGCGCACCAATAATGCTTCTCTTGCAGCAAAGTACCTCGTTAAGTTTCATAGCCCAGTGATCAGTTGGTGCATTTATATGTTCCCTCAACTGAAATGGCGCCCAGCAATATTAATACGTCTGTACATCCTTTCACAATCTCTTCCATTTGAGGTCTGTGATCGATGCAGCGTTCCCCCTGATGGACCAATAAGTTCAAATGGTTTAATCTATCTTGGACCTCACGATTATTACCTAACATGAAATGAAATGGGGTTTGACGTCCTGCTGTTCTGCTCCGAACTTGGCTAATGAAGACAGTACAACGTCGCATATATACAGTCGTTCAGAAAAGTAAGACCTTAAAGCGGGAATTTCATATTTTCCAAGAAAGTCAAAGGTTGTCAACTCACTATTATACAATCATAGGCATTATATTCCTCACTTACAAATCCTTCACATCGGAAATAATAACACAATTACCCCCATGCAATAGCTATCTTCAAACGTTTGAATTTAAAGTTGAAAATTATATTTTTGCCAATTTCTCAACTGGCAATAGTGAATTATAGGATTATTCTTTAACAAGTTAGGACTGTTTATAGATATCATCTATTTAAGGCTTTATTTTAATATATTATTTTAAAAATATAACTTAAAACTATTAAATTGCCGCTTTAAACCCCATTTCATTTCCACAAGAAACGTCTAGAGAGTATCATCACAGTGGTTTGACCGTTTTGACCTACATTATGCACACATTAATATTATCATAACCTAATATAAGTTGAACAGCGAATCACGTGAAATGGGATAATAATGACCAAAAGGCATGATTAGGTTTGCGTTGCTCTAATAAATCAGACCCGCCACTAACAAAACATGGCGGCTGTTCCTTGTGCTCTCTCACACGGACACAGCTCACCAAATATTTGAGCCGTCACCCACGAAACAAGGGCCAAGGCTATTTTTAGTCTTTCTCTCCCTTTTCCTTTTCCCTTTTTGCCTGGCGATTTTTGTTGAATCGAAGAAAAGGGTTTGAAAATACATTTTTTAGCAGGTTTTGGTGAATATTCATAATTTTGAGGCGGAAGGATACAAGACTTGAGAGATTGATTAGGCTGAAATGTAGAGCCGAACATTGCACGTTTACTTGTCTCTACTTCTAGCTTGTGTATCTCATGTTTTTCATGAAGAACCTCAACGTGCTTTTGGACAAGAGTTTGCCACATGTTGCTCCATCTGTGGTAGAAAGCGTTTTACCCAACGAAAACTTGCGAAAAAGTTAGAGCTGATCTAAGAGACGAGAATTAACATTAGAGTCAATGGGGAAATCTTTAATGATCTGTGGCCACACGGTAACGTAAAATGTGAGTGGTAGTTTGACTTCTTCGCATAGTTGATGTAGAAACTAGGGGTTGGATCACGTGACTGAATTAAACCATTCTAATACAGTAAAGTAATAGCAGGTGCGAATATTATGGATTGCCATCGACGCCAATGTCAGGGATTGGCTTGAATTAAGCTACGTCTGGTGGTGGGCTAAAAATAATTCTACCTCGAGGGCGGGATTGCATTCCAGACAGGACTACGGGAAAGGGTGTTATAAAATATGATAGTACACGTACATCCACATATCTTATCACGACGGAATTTATAAATAAACAGTGACAAGTTAATAGCGTTGATGTCTATATCATTTATACAAAAACTATCATCTAGCGTTGATGTCTATACCATTTATACGAAACTATCATCAACACTTCTCCTTCATAAACACAATAGCCGGGATGACAATCCACCGTAGGGTGTACATGTCTATCATCATTTCATCTATCATCCATTAAATCGTGAGGTAGCCAGATCACCCTGACAACACCATTTAGTGCAATCTACACCATGTCTTAGACGTATCAGGAATTATGAATAGGGTTAAACGTCTCGCCAAAAACAACTTTGATCATTAGTTGAATGCAAGGGAGATGACAGTAGGCTTGGAAATGAAATGAAATGAAATGGGGTTTAACGTCCTACTCTTCTGTACCTAACCTCGGCTAATCGAAGACGGGCATTCGCCATATAATGCTATGAGGTAAATTTTGCCCAGGCAGCGGGGCTACAGCCTACTCTTATATCGAATTCCAACTGCCAAGGGATCTTTTACGTGCACGCCAATTTGTACACGAGAACTCGGTTTTTCATCCCATCCGAACGACTAGACAGCTGTCCTTGTCAGGCCCTCCGTGGCTTGGATCCGTTTGACCGCACTTTGGAAATATCAGGAAATGCCCAGTATAAGATAGACCGTAAGAAAATGGACGTGGCGATATTCATTGAACGACAGAATGTTGTTAATAATTTTTCTCCTCATTTGAATGGCATATAAGAGCATAACGTTTCATCATCACAACACTTTCGAGACTAACAAGTTAATTTTCAGCTCTATGGTTACGTGATAAATACGATCAGGGAGGGAATATTTTTGGGAAAGAAACGTGTTCTACCTACTAATCTTCAATTTACAACCACCAAAGTTATTTTACTCGAAATTCAATGTAGTGATCGAACACCCTACTTCCAGGCTAGCAACCCAGCGTCTTACCCACTTAACCACCGTGACCTCCACACACATAAGAACTATAAAGAATTGTATAGTATAAAAGGCCCCGCCTTGGGCTGATTAATTGGCCCGAAAGTGATACCGTTTGTTTCGAATACACACCCTGCTTCGGGCACAACATCACACTAAACATTACAACTGGTATTTCAAATTAACTCTTTTAATCAACCCTTGGCAGTAAATGCTAACGTGTTCATTTGATGAGCTTGATTGAATGGTGCCCAGTGATTAGTATCGGTTAATCGCACCCAAGAGGCCCGGACAGTTAAAACACGTGATTTACACCAGAATGACTTCTACACTACGTTTTGGTGTTTTGCATAATTCTAATTAGCCCAGAACATATGTGTACTAACTAGCAGAGAAGTTGCTGACGTACTAAGAAAGACTATGTAGTTGCTGTTTGGTAAATACGGTTCACAAAACACTCAATTCTTAAAGAGTTTTTAAATTTCCAACTTTCTTTTATTCGACGGATAATAAGACATGAATAATAATCTCATGATAGTGACGATGACGTCATGCTCGGTTACTGGCTTTTATGATTTGAACACATAAATGTCAACCTTTCATGATTTAATGTACAACAAAACTTCATATCACAATCCAAGTAGATAGCAATGGCGTCATGCTAGATTTCCAATCCATATTCTAGTATATATTTTAATATGTCGAACCCACCATGATTTAATCTGTAATAAAACAACGTGGGTTTTTTTTCGAACACTTCCTGAAATTTTGTGTGTGAAATCATTCCACTAAAATGAGCCAGAATGATTAATGTTGGTGTTATTGATCAGAATAGTTTAGTAACTTATAACTTTTTGTGCGGCTTGGTGCCGGTGATTAAATCCACTTAAAAGTTCATCAATTCAGACCGGTCGGACATCAATCATGATTTTGCGTGCTAAAAGTAGAAGCAAGGTTCGGGATTGTTTCCAGTGAGCCTTTCGTTCGATACAGTTCCAATCGATGACGATAGCATAAGGTCATACTCCACGGTGATTGAATTAATCGGGAAAGAAGTTGTGTGCATAATGCACAAACGAATATCGGAAAATAAGATCATAAAGCAGAGACATATTTGGCACCTAATGCATATTGGTGTATGTAAAGAGACCGTATGGTCCAATTCGGTGCATATTTATTTTTGAATTAATTATTATTGACTGGCACTAAGAAATCGAAGATTAGATCGTACAGCAGATTTTAAAAAAAAATATTTACGTATATGTTTACAAGCATGTTTAGTACATTTATATTGAAGTAGCATGGGTTATTGTATAAAAATCTTATCAACATGGTTTCCTGCTGTACACGGATCTATAAACAAAAAATGGGTAATAAATCCATCAATAGGGAATGAGTAAACTCAATGCACACGAATGCAAATTAAAGAGACCTTCTAATCAAGTTTGGCGCATTTTCTATGCTATAGTTTTTAATTTTTGAAAAAAATTAAATGGAGTTGGAATCTCATGAAAGAAAGAAATGGGGTATAACGTCTACTCGACACAAACTAGGTCATTTCGGGACCAACACATTTTTCAATTTTCGTTCAATAATTCGCTCACGAGGAGGAAACGGAACGACCCGGAGAACACCCACGAGGTTGACACCTACGAGGTTTGACAGGCTACCCTACCCTTTGTCACGTACAATCGAGGAATTGAAACCATGCCAGTTGACTCAATGACAGACCTTATGATACAGTGTGCCCCCCCCCCCCGTAATCTCAAGAGGGACATTCTTGTCATCCCATCCGTCCTGCATCACTGCCAAAGGGAAACTACGCCGGATAAACCGGGGTAGATTTTGTCGGCCAATGCATGGATCGAACACCCGACCCCGCGGCTATAGCGAGCCAGCGTCTTACCCACTTAGTCACCGTCCCCGTCCCCGTGGGCCCCCACACCCCGCGGAAACCGCTAGCTAGTGCAATGGCTAGTCTACAGACTGCGTTCGGAAATTGATGAACACGTTCGAAAACAAAAACACTTGGTCAAGAAAGACTAACAACCTATATTGGTCATAAAGCCGTCATAGCCGGGACCAACAACTAGCTTGTTGCTTGTACGTCTAACTCGTGGGTTGTGAAGCTTGACTAACAAGATGGGACACGTACCTAATCAGCAAATGGAAGATAAAGCTGTTAAACCGACAATATTACCAAAATAGATAACGCATAGAAAGTTTTACGTCAGTTATAAATAAAATGATCTGAAGATAAAGGGATATAAAATGATGATAATAACCATCCGTCCAGAACGTTTATGACACTTAAAACACAAGACCTTTGGGAAAGATAAACAGCAAAAAATACCCCCAAATTAAACCACATTGCATAGAACCAATGAAGATTTCTAGTCTTCAGCTAAGGTTAGACATCATTCGTATTCTCCTTGAATCCCAACACCGAATATTGGGGTTTGGATACGTGTTGGTGTTTGACTAAACAATCTTACTCGGCATTATGCATTATGTGCGGCCCCACAATATAATATTGTCATTATCTAAGGCGCATTTGGGGACTAACATATGGTTTAATTTTATATCAATAATTCGCTTGCGCGTGGGGGTCTTGGGTTGTAGGAGGAAACCCACGAGGTTGGACAGACGACCCTACTCCTTGTCACGTACAGCCGGGGATCGAAAGCACGCCAGAGAACTCAACGGCAGGTAACGATTATGAATGAAGAACTAATTTTAATTAGACTAGATGTTATTTCCAAATGTATATGAAATATTTTGATAGTACTTATGTTTAGTCCCGAAATGACCTAGTTTGTGTCGAGTGGACGTTAAACCCCATTTCTCTCTCTCTCCCTGCTTATGTTTATAAAGGTTCGTTTTGATGATAATTGTATTAAATTTCAATCTTTGTGAAAAGCAAATATGACACTATAGTCACCCTGCAAGAACTAAACGTGATTTTCACTTTCTTAATGGGACAAAAACTCATTTCCTGTTGGGGTGGGGTGGGGTGGATGGCCGAATGGTTAGCGTTTCATACGGCCTGCCATTGAGTCTACTGGTATGGTTTCGAATCCCCGGCTGTGCGTGGCAAGGAGTAGGGTCGCCTGTCCAACCTCGTGGGTTTTCTCCGGGTACTCCGGTTTCCTCCGACTGCTAAAGACCCCTACGCGCAAGCGAATTATTGAAATAAGATTAAATCATGTTTCAGTCCCGAAATGACCTAGTTTGTGTCGATTGGACGTTAAACCCCATTTCTCTCTCCCTCTCCCATTTCCTGTTGCAAGGGCCCACAACCTATGAGGCAAATTCAGTTGAGACTAATATTAATGTAATTCATACGACGCTGAAGGCCTTATGGTTCATTATAAACACACAACATATTTCTGATTTATATTAGACACGGGTGGTAATTTTAACATTTTCTTCTTAATTGTTTGTATTAACAAGTAACAGAGATGTACGGCTTTCTTTGCCGTTGGCTTTATAATCTCGATACAGCTGTAATACATCCTAACACCCAGTCCACTCCCATTTCTCATTCAGGGGCAGCAGCGCACAGTAAAGATATGGCGTCACAAAAAGGCCAGTATGTCAAAATCCCGTTATTCAAGTAAATAATGTGACATGAAATGGGGTTTAACGTCCTACTGTTGATGGGCTCCGACTGGGCTAATGAAGACGGGGATACGTCATCCAGTGACGTTCTTAAAGCAACGACTCCCGAGTTTTACAACATTTAGCCGTTGCTATATTGTTTGAAATTCTCCGAGATAGTTCATCGGGATTTTCCGAGGTGTCTCCCACTTGTCACTGGTGCAGGACGGACGACGTGACAAAGGCAGGTGTCTTGTCGTTCGGATGGGACGACAAACCGATATCCCCTATACACATTGGTGTTCATGTAAAATATCCCTTGGCAGTTGGAATTCGATATGCCCGTCTTTATTAGCCCAGTCGGAGTAGGACATTAAACCCCACTTTATTTCCCTCAGGTCAGCGAGCAAATTCCCACTCGCTGACCCACCGTTGCTCCCTTCAACACACATGTTCTCGACCTGTGTATTTGTTGACACCGGACATAAAATCCAGGTCACCTTTTGTTGCCTCGTTGTAATTCATATAATACCTTAACTTTGCAATTGCTTTGGCAAAACCTCAAACTGCCTTAGAAAAAAATAGATGGCCGTGTTAAGCATGCAACTCAAGGCGAAATTTTATTATTTTACGATACACGTTTTATATTTTCCCTCCATTTTCAGGAAACAGACGATGAGTATTCTACCGACAACTTTATCTTCCAGATCACAACAGTGAAATCAACGAAAGTAAAAAAAAATGTTTAAAAAAAGTTATTTTCTGTTATTATTAGGGTTTCACACTGCGTAGCTTGTGTGAAACACTATTGTTTTTGTTAAAATTATTATTAGGCTTTCAGACTTTCGTCTGAAAGCCTATTGAGATTACTAAAATTATTATTATTAGGCTTTCAGACTTTCGTCTGAAAGCCTATTGAGATTACTAAAATTATTATTTTTTTTATTATTATTATTCTTTACCGCGGGAGCCTATTTCTCTATGATCGGAAAAAGATACCGATTTTCGGTTCATTTTTCTATCGGGAAACCATGTGGTGGTTACTCAATAAAGCAATTTTTAGACTTCTGCGCATACCGGAAGTGGCCGAATTTTGAACGTTGGTAAGAAATTAGAAAACGGCCGTGGTTTCGTCAATTCTTTACCTATATTCAAACAAATTACATTTTTAGAAAGCCTGAGGCTTTTCCGAGACAATAGCAATCTCACATTTTGCGATTTCGAAATTTCGTCGCTGACTTCCGTCGTTCAAAAATTGAAAAGACGTCGCCTACGAGACAATTTTTGTTATTTTTGAAAATTTTGAAATTTGACCTATATTTTTGGATATCTCAAGTCAACCCGATTCCAGTAATATAAATTTTATTCAGAGTTATTGCCCTTTATTTTTCGATTTTTTTCGAATTTTCAACCCATTTTGTGAGCTCAGGTTTCGTTTTACGGCCGAATTGACGTTTGTGAAACTTCTGGAACATGAAGTTATAGTCCAATACCAACAGGTAAAGCAATTTCGACAAGACTCCTTAAACCGGAAGTGGTCGAAATAATGTGCAAAATTTGCAAAAAAACGAAAAAAATGGGTGGTTTTGGGAAAAACGCGATTTCTTCGCCCGATATCAACGGATTAAAGGGATTAAGGTATCGTTGGGTTGCATGAGGAATGGACTATCGCATGATACCCAAATCATACAGATACTATGAAAAGGCAGCAAAATATGGCACGCTGAAAATCAAGTATTTTCTGATTTGGAGCGTTTTTGGATGCCTGTATCTCGAAAACTTAATCTACAATTTTTTTTAAATTTTTTCTATCGAGAGTCCTTTCAAAGGTATTTTGCATGAAGCCATCCAATAAGACTTTGAGATGTCTGGAATAGGATATAAAAGGGACTGAAAATCGAAAAAAGTCGAAAAATCGTGAAATTTTGGAAAATGCTCTACTATTTTTTTATTTTAAGAGATTTTTAAAAAAAGGTTGTATATTCAGATAGCTGACCTAATTACGATTCTAACGATGTATAATATGTATGTAATTATTGAAATTTAATTTTCGATATTTTAAATTTTTTGCATTTTTGGCACTTTTGAACATAGGATTTTTCAGGGGCATTTTATCTGATCAGGTAATGTAATATATCATTACAGAGCCCTGTGGCTATTTTACTGCCCAAACCGGCTATTAAAACTATTCCGACAATAATAACCATACCGGAAGTATTCAAAAAATGAAAAAAAAGAGTAAAAACATTGTCACACTTGCGAAAAACGTGATTTCTCCCTTAGGTAATAGCGGACCAACAGAACTAAAGTGTCGTTGGATAGCCCTATTAATGGACCATCATATGGTATCTAAATAATACGATTTCGATGGTAAGGAAATAAATTATTGTATGCCAAAAATCTAGTATTTTCCGATTTTTTAACATTCTGAGACGCCCTTTTCTCGAAAACGACGCCTACGATTTTTCTTAAATTTTTCTTACTCAAAGTCCTATCGGTTGTCTATATAGTGAATCCAAAATGAAAAGCATTGAAATAATATAAGTGGTCCAAAAATGACCTCAAACTTTGAAAAAAATTGAAAAATCGTTAAATTTTTGGAAACGCTCTTTAATTTATCTTTTTTTCCAAAACTATTTAATGGATGTTTCTGACACTTCTGGTACAGAAAGTTAAGTATCCAAAGAACTTCGTAAAGCTATCACAACAACGATCGTAAAACTGGAAGTAGTCGAAAAAATGTCCGATATTTTGAAAAAAAATAATTTTTTTACGAAAACCTTTTTTATTTATGAATATTTTATGATGATATTTTACACAGGGTTAAAATATCATCGTACTTGAGCAGAAATGAGAAAAAAAATTGTCTCGGTAATTTGCGTTAGCCGACATCGGCTAATTTAGTTTTTCGTACCAAGAAAAATTATTTATTGTTCGATTTGTATAAAACAAAGTTCATATGCTCCGTGGTCCCAATTGTAATTTTTTTTGTTACGGTGAAATTTTTCAGTCGGCAACGGAAGTGACGTAATATTAACAAAAACTACAATTTTGACAGTTTGGTACCACTTTTTGAAAGCAAATATTAGTTTTTTTCAAAACTGTAATAACTAAAAGGATGCACCCTGCAAAGGTGCACAAAATCCTTAGCTCAGATTTTTTAATTTCAATTTCATTTTCAGGCAATTTCGAATAAAATGTAAAATAAAGTGTAAAATTCAGTTATTTACAATTCATTCAGCGTCTTCATATTTTGAAATATTTATTTGTAATTTACATAAACTCGTAGCAATAATCCAGACGAAGAGAATGTATACGAAAATTAGTTTGTAATATGAGCAGTTGCCGAGAAACATGCAATTTTGCATGCATCACTTTTCACGTTATTTTGCCTATAAAAGAGTGAATTATTATTCGATTTGCAATATTTTTTTTCCATTTGATGCCTAATGCCAATTTGGACTAGGTCAAGCCAATTTTACATTTTCACTGTGACCGGAAATGACGTCATTTGGGCAAAAACTGTATTTTTAACCTAAAAAACAAATATTTTATTCAAATGAGTCTGCCTTATAATATTTTTAAAATTATGATATTTGATTCCCATCAACGAATAGAATGAAGCCATACGACCATACAGATACCACAAAATGGTTTCTAACTTGTACGGTTACAGAGAAATAGGCGATCTTCTATAAGTCACTTTTCAAGGATTTTGGTCTATAAAAGTGTCAATTATTATTCGATCTTTATAATTTTTTTACCATTTGATGCCTTATGCCATTTATGACTTCTATGAACTAAGTTAACATTTTCAATATCACCGGAAGTAATATAATTTTTGCAAAAACCGTATTTTTAGCCTTCAAAACAAACATTATTTTGAAGGGATTTATATTTATTATTCGTTTAACTTTATAACGTCTGACTCTAATGGGCAGTAAGATTGAATCAATACCATCATATTGATATCAAGAAAAGGCTTCTAGCATGTTCCCTTGTCGAATAATAGCCAATTTTCCCAGGGTCACTTTTAAGTTTTTTACCTTCTTAATTTCAGTTTATGGGTTATAGGTTAATTATTTATTGCTCGATATGTATAAAACAAAGTTTGTATTTTTGTATGTTGCGAATTATCGACTTATTTTTCACCTATAAAAATTTCTTTCGGCACCGGAAGTGACGTAATTTTTCCATAATTTACAATTTTGACCGGTCTTTTCGCCAGCAAATATTACTTTTACATATGATAGAGGGTGTCACTGAAGCAAAACAACTAAAGTATAGTTTGGTAGCTCAATGGATCGGCTAATAAACTTCCTGTATGATTCCTGAAAGCCGGTTCAGTGCTGCTTGCAGGTCTAGTTATTATTTATTATTATTATTTACCGCGAGGGCCTAGATCTCCATGATCGAAAACAGATATCGATCTGGAATCAGATTTTCTATTGGGAAACCATGTGGTGGCTACTTGATAAAATATTTTTGAAATTTCTGCGCATACCGGAAGTGACCGAACTTTGTACGTTATCTAAAAATTGAAAATCGGCCATAGTTTCGTCAATTCTTTATACATTTTCAAACAAATTACATTTTTGGAATCCCTGAATCTTTTCTGAGACAATCTATTCTGAGACATTTTTCAATTTCGAACATTCGTCTATGACTTTTATCGTTTGAAAATTGCAAACATGTTGTTTACGAGACAATTTTTGTTATTTTTCAAAATTTTCAAATTTGACCTACATTTTTGGATATCTGAAGTCCATCCGATTCCAGTAATATAAGTTTCATTCAGAGTTATCGCCCTTTATTTTTCGATTTTTTTCGAATTTTCTTCCCATTTTGTGAGCTCCGGTTTCGGTTTATGCCAGAATTGACGTTTCTGAAACTTCTGGAACATGAAGTTATAGTCCAATACCAACTTATAAAGCAATTTCGACAAGAATCCTTAAACCTGAAGTGGTCGAAATAATGGGCAATATTTTGAAAAAAATGCAAAAAATGGATATTTTGGGGAAAAACGCGATTTCTCCGCCCGATATCAATGGATTAAAGAAATTAGGGTACCATTGGACTGCATTAGGATTGTACTATCGTATGATACCCAATACTCGTATGATACTATGATCAGGAAGCAAAATATGGCACGCTGAAAATCACGAATTTTCTGATTTTTAGCATTTTTGGACGCCTGTATCTCGAAAACTTAATCTACAATTTTTTTTTAATTTTTTCTATCGAGAGTCCTTTTGGAGGTATTTTGCATGAAGCCAACCAATAAGACTTTGAAATGTCTGGAATAGAATAAAAAAGGGACTGAAAATCGAAAAAAGTCGAAAAATCGTGAAATTTTGAAAAATGCTCTACTATTTTTTTATTTTAAGAGATTTTTAAAAAAAGGTTGTATATTCAGATAGCTGACCTAATTACGATTCTAACGATGTATAATATGTATGTAATTATTGAAATTTAATTTTCGATATTTTAAATTTTTTGCATTTTTGGCACTTTTGAACATAGGATTTCTCAGGGGCATTTTATCTGATCAGATAATGTAATATATCATTACAGAGCCCTGTGGCTATTTTAGCGCCCAAACCGGCTATTAAAACTATTCCGACAATAATAACCATACCGGGAGTATTCAAAAAATGAAAAAAAAGGTTAAAAATATTGTCGCACTTGCGAAAAACTTGATTGCTCACTTAGGTAATAGCGGACCAAAAGAACTAAAGTGTCGTTGGATAGCCCTATTAATGGACCATTATATGGTATCTAAATAATACGATTTCGATGGTAAGGAAATAAATTATTGTATGCCAAAAATCTAGCATTTTCCGATTTTTTAACATTCTGAGACGCCCTTTTCTCGAAAACGACGCCTACGATTTTTCTGAAACTTTTCTTACTCATAGTCCTATCGGTTGTCTATATAGTGAATCCAAAATGAAAAGCATTGAAATAATATAGGTGGTCCAAAAATGACATCAAACTTTGAAAAAAATTGAAAAATCGTAAAATTTTTGTAAACGCTCTTTAATGTATCTTTTTTTCCAAAACTACTCAATGGATGTTTCTGACACTTCTGGTACAGAAAGTTAAGTATCCAAAGAACTTCGTAAAGCTATCATGACAACGATCGTAAAACCGGAAGTAGTCGAAAAAATGTTCGATATTTTGATCAAAAATATTTTTTTTACGAAAACCTTTTTTATTTAAGAATATTTTTTGATGGTATTTTACACAGGGTTAAAATATCATCCTACTTGACCAGAAATGGGAAAAAAATTGTCTCGGTTATTTGCGTTAGCCGCCAACGGCTAATTTAGTTTTTCGTACCCAGAAAAATTATTTATTGTTCGATTTGTATAAAACAAAGTTCATATGCTCCGTGGTCCCAATTGTAATTTTTTTTGTTATGGTGAAATTTTTCTGTCGGCAACGGAAGTGACGTAATATTAACAAAAACTATAATTTTGACAGTTCGGTACTACTTTTTGAAAGCAAATATTATTTTTTTTCAAAACTGATATAACTAAATGGATGCACCCTGCAAAGGTGCACAATATCCTTAGCTCAGATTTTTTTAATTTCAATTTCATTTTCGGGCAATTTCGAATAAAATGTAAAATAAAGTGTAAAATTCAGTTGTTTACAATTCATTCAGCGTCTTCATATTTTGAAATATTTATTTGTAATTTTAATAAACTCGTAGCAATAATCCAGAAGAAGAGATTGTATGCGAAAATTAGTTCGTAATATGAGCAGTTGCCGAGGAATATGCAATTTTGCATGCGTCACTTTTCACGTTATTTTGCCTATAAAAGAGTGAATTATTATTCGATTTGCAATATTATTTTTCCATTTGATGCTTAGTGTCAATTTGTTCTAGGTCAAGCCAATTTTACAATTTCACTGTGACCGGAAATGACGTCATTTGGGCAAAAACTGTATTTTAAACCTAAAAAAACAGATATTTTATTCAAATGAGTCTGCCTTATAATAATTTTAAAATTATGATATTTGATTCCCATCAACGAATAGAATGAAGCCATACGACCATACAGATACCACAAAATGGTTTCTAACTTGTACGGTTACAGAGAAATAGGCGATCTTCGATAAGTCACTTTTCAAGGTTTTTGGTCTATAAAAGTGTCAATTATTATTCGATTTTTATCATTTTTTGTACCATTTGATGCCTTATGCCATTTATGACTTCTATGAACTAAATTAACAATTTCAATATCACCGGAAGTAATGTAATTTTTTCAAAAAACGTATTTTTGGCCTTCAAAATAAACATTTTTTTTGAAGTGGTTTATGTTTATTATTCGTTTAACTTTATAACGTCTGACTCTAATGGGCAGTAAGATTGAATCAATACCATCATATTGATATCAAGAAAAGGCTTCTAGCATGTTCCCTTGTCGAAAAATAGCCAATTGTCCCAGGGTCACTTTTAAGTTTTTTACCTTCTTAATTTCAGTTTATTGGTTATAGGTTAATTATTTATTGCCCGATATGTATAAACAAATTTTGTATGTTGCGAATTTTCGACTTATTTTTCACCTATAATAATTTTTTCGGCACCGGAAGTGACGTAATTTTGCCATAATTTACAATTTTGACCGGTCTTTTCGCCAGCAAATATTACTTTTACATATGATAGAGGGTGTCACTGAAGCAAAACAATTAAAGTTTGGTAGCTCAATGGATCGGCTAGGGTATAATAAACTTCCTGTATGATTCCTGAAAGCCGGTTCAGTGCTGCTTGCAGGTCTAGTTCTTATTATTATTATTATTAGGCTTTCAGACTTTCGTCTGAAAGCCTATTGTGATTACTAAAATTATTATTAAGCTTTCATATTACATATGAAAGCTTATTGTTTCTGTTAAGATTATTATTGTTATTTTTTTTTTGTGTTTTGTCCACAAATCGGATTTCTCAGAATCTAACGATAGGATCGTTCTGAAACTTTTACCTATCCCCCCAAAAATGGGTGGTGGCTGTTGATTAAATATATTTTCAAAACGTTTTACGAATCCGAAATCACCGAATTTTACGAACGAAAAAACTGACAATGCATACTCGTAACTTTGTTATTTTTTGACCGATTTTACTAATTCTTTTTTCTTTGAATACCTTGAAAAAAATCATTTTCATCTGCAGTTTCGCATTTTCCAATTTCGAAAATTCATCGCTGTGATTTCGAACCGGAAGTTTATACCAATTTGAGAACTTCTTTAATAGTTGTACGATTATCATGAAATTTAGTGTATAAGTAGATGCTACCGATGTGTCTTCAAAAATATAATTAAAAATTTTCTAAATTATCTCCCCTTGACGAAATTAAGGATCAAAGTTTTCAAAAAAATCGTCGAAATATAGGTCAGAATGACCTAATTTTTTTTTTTGATACTAGACAAGTAATTACTGATTCGTACACAAAATATGGAGTTTGTCGATCGAACCGGAAGTGCCACCATCTTTAAACGTGAAAAATCAAAAAGGCTTTTTTGTTATTTTACTTACAGACTCGGGAGTTATATTTTCAGAATCCTTGAAGGAATGCCTAAAAATCTGTCGGATCCGAATTTTGATTTCGGTCACGTGATGGTCACCATTTTGAATTGAAAATGAAAAATAGAAGCAATTTGAAGGGCCGGGACTTTGGAACACAATAACTCTCCTTCTAATTAAGCTACAATGTTCAAACTTGGTGTAGACGTTCACTAGGTCAATGTCATGATTGAGTTCAAAGATGAGCATTTTCTGCTTAGGGTAAGCAGAGATAAGCATGCTGATTTGTTGATTCTTTAGGGCACGATAACTTCGGTAATAATGAAGGGAGGGCGATGAAACTTTTGTCAATAGAGACTCTAATAGCTTGCCTGTTGTTTTGAAATCATTGTATCATTTTTTTTAAATATCAGGGATAGCCGAAAAAAAGAGATTGAAAATCCAAAAAGTCGTATTTTTACAATTTGGAGCATGTTTAGAGGTCTTTCTCGTAAAGTCAACATAATATTTTTTGGGAACTTCTTCTACAAAGAGTCTTATTGGTAGTCTTTTATATAAAACCATCGATCAACAGTCCAACATATCAGGAGTAGAAGAACAAAAGGATCGAAAATTGAAAACGGCACCCTTTCATTGTTAAGCGAAACATGCAGTGTGGGTGACTACAATCTACACATTTAGTCATCGTATAGAGCTTATTCAACAGTATCGAATTCCAACTGCTTAGGGATATTTTACGTGCACTCCAATGTCTATACGGGAGCTTGGTTTTTCGTCACATCCGAACGACTAGACAACTGTGCTTGTCAGGCCCTCCGTTCTGTCTCACTGACAACGGGGAACCACGCCGGGAAATCAAGATGAACTTTCTCCGTGCAGAACTTTCAATTCAGGCCAAACGTTTATTGCATACGATTAGGCTGGTCAGTTGGAGCTTATTTTCAAAAGTTTTGTAATAATCGGTTGGAAATTAAAGTACCGTGCACATTAAACTGTTAAAACAGAAAATTTCGCCCGGTTGAAATGTTTCTTGCTATAAGTCAGCAATTTTCCGAATTCAGGGAGGCTGAATGGCTGAATGGTTAGCATGTGCGCGCTGTATCGTAACGTCTGTCATTGAGTCAACGAGCGTCGTTTCGATCTCCAGGTTGCACGTGACATGGTTTATGATGTCCAACCTCGTGGGTTTTCTCCGTGTCCTTCGGTTTCCTCCCAACGGCTAAAGACCAGTAAGCGCAAGGAGAGTTTTTAAATAAAATTAAAAAAACATATGTTAGTCACGAAATGACCTAGTTTGTGTCGAATGGACATTAGGCCGCATTTCTCTCTTTCTCTTTTATTTTTAAAGTTTTGTGATAATCGGTTGGTAATCAAAGGTACTGTAAAAGTGATAAAACAGAAAATTTCGCCCGGTTGTAATGTTTCTCACTTTAAAGTCAGCCATTTTGCCGATTTTAAGGGGCAAACGTTTATTGCGAACGCTTAAGCTGGTCAGGGGGAGCTTATTTTTAAAACTTTTGTAATATTCGGTTGATAACTAAAGGTACCATGCAAATTAAACTGTTAAAATAGAAAATTTGGCCCGGTTGAAATGTTTCTCGCTGTAGGTCAGCAATTTGCCGATTTTAGGGAGGTTGCGTGGCTGAATGGTTAGCACGTGCGTTCTGTATCATAACGTCTGTCATTAAGTCAACTGGCGTTGTTTCGATTTCTTGGTTGTACGTGACAAGGAGTATGGTCGCTGTCCGACCTCGTAGGCCGTAACGCCGCTGCCCGGGTAATATTTCCCTCATTGCACACTTTATGGCATATGCCCGTCTTCATTAGCCCATTTTAGGAGCTGAACAGTAGGACGTTAAACCCCATTCAATCTCATTTCATTTTGTCTATGTTGCTTATTTATTATAGTGGATAAATATTTTTCTGGTTCTAGCAATTATTTAATTTCTGCATAGTAATCTTGCTTTGGCCAGTTTTTTTTATTGCAGAGTGCCATTCTTGTATAATTCAGACTATGATCCTTTGTTTAAAACATGTTTAAGAAGTCGTCACGATTTCCTACTTATAACCAAACATATTGGAAATATTAGTCTGGCATTATTAAATCCTAATTTTATTGGTCTTATTTAAAATTAAACTTTCATTTAACTATGAACAACCCTTAACGTGTCTCTTTAAAACTATTAATTACACTAAAACAGTAGCTCAACCTTTTGACCTAAACTCATTAATTTACCATTTTGTTGTGAGCGACTTCTTATTCTTCCTATATGACATATTGCACGTGTCTGATTTCAAAGGGGGGGGGGGGGGTGGCTGAATGGTTAGCACGCGCACCTGTCATTGAGTTAACTAGCGTGTTTTCGAATGCCCGGTTGTACATGACAAGGAGTAAGATCGCCTGTCCAACCTGCCATTTTAAATTTTTTTTCCGCCATTTTCATTTCAATTTCTCATCGTCTCATTACAGTAATACAAGTTTCAGTTATTTCCCTTTAGTTTTCAGATTATTGTTATGCCTGGGTGCAATGTTTCATACTATATTTAGACTTGTAACTTCGCGAATTTTTGACCAATTTTGATAATTTTTTCTTCAATGACACGTGACGATGAATATGAAAGCTTTCATATCTGCATGGGACAGTAGCAGATCTAGTTATTAAGCTTTCATATGTATTACATATGAAAGCCCAAAAATGGGTGGTGGCTGTTGATTAAATATATTTTCAAAACGTTTTACGAATCCGAAATCACCGAATTTTACGAACGAAAAAACTGACAATGCATACTCGTAACTTTGTTATTTTTTGACCGATTTTACTAATTCTTTTTTCTTTGAATACCTTGAAAAAAATCATTTTCATCTGCAGTTTCGCATTTTCCAATTTCGAAAATTCGTCGCTGTGATTTCGAACCGGAAGTTTAGACCAATTTGAGAACTTCTTTAATAGTTGTACGATTTTCATGAAATTTAGTGTATAAGTAGATGCTACCGATGTGACTTCAAAAATATAATTAAAAATTTTCTAAATTATCTCCCCTTGACGAAATTAAGGATCAAAGTTTTCAAAAAAATCGTCGAAATATAGGTCAGAATGACCTAATTTTTTTTTTTGATACTTGGCTGTTGATTAAATATATTTTCAAAACGTTTTACGAATCCGAAATCACCGAATTTTACGAACGAAAAAACTGACAATGCATACTCGTAACTTTGTTATTTTTTGACCGATTTTACTAATTCTTTTTTCTTTGAATACCTTGAAAAAAATCATTTTCATCTGCAGTTTCGCATTTTCCAATTTCGAAAATTCGTCGCTGTGATTTCGAACCGGAAGTTTAGACCAATTTGAGAACTTCTTTAATAGTTGTACGATTTTCATGAAATTTAGTGTATAAGTAGATGCTACCGATGTGACTTCAAAAATATAATTAAAAATTTTCTAAATTATCTCCCCTTGACGAAATTAAGGATCAAAGTTTTCAAAAAAATCGTCGAAATATAGGTCAGAATGACCTAATTTTTTTTTTTGATACTAGACAAGTAATTACTGATTCGTACACAAAATATGGAGTTTGTCGATCGAACCGGAAGTGCCACCATCTTTAAACGTGAAAAATCAAAAAGGCTTTTTTGCTATTTTACTTACAGACTCGGGAGTTATATTTTCAGAATCCTTGAAGGAATGCCCAAAAATCTGTCGGATCCGAATTTTGATTTCGGTCACGTGATGGTCACCATTTTGAATTGAAAATGAAAAATAGAAGCAATTTGAAGGGCCGGGACTTTGGAACACAATAACTCTCCTTCTAATTAAGCTACAATGTTCAAACTTGGTGTAGACGTTCACTAGGTCAATGTCATGATTGAGTTCAAAGATGAGCATTTTCTGCTTAGGGTAAGCAGAGATAAGCATGCTGATTTGTTGATTCTTTAGGGCACGATAACTTCGGTTATAATGAAGGGAGGGCGGTGAAACTTTTGTCAATAGAGAGTCTAATAGCTAGCCTGTTGTGTGAAATCATTGTATCATTTTTTTTAAATATCAGGGATCGCCGAAAAAAAGAGATTGAAAATCCAAAAAGTCGTATTTTTACAATTTGGAGCATGTTTAGAGGTCTTTCTCGTAAAGTCAACATACTATTTTGGGGGAACTTCTTCTACAAATAGTCTTATTGGTAGTCTTTTATATGAAACCATCGATCAACAGTCCAACATATCAGGAGTAGAAGAACAAAAGGATCGAACATTGAAAACGGCACCCTTTCATTGTTAAGCGAAACATGCAGTGTGGGTGACTACAATCTACGCATTTAGTCATCGTATAGAGTTTATTCAACAGTATCGAATTCCAACTGCTTAGGGATATTTTACGTGCACTCCAATGTGTACACGGGACCTTGGTTTTTCGTCCCATCCGAAGGACTAGACAGCTGTGCTTGTCAGGCCCTCCGTTCTGCCTCACTGACAAGGGGAACCACGCCGGGAAATCGAGATGAACTTTTTCCGTGCAGAACTTTCAATTCAGGCAAAACGTTTATTGCATACGATTAAGCTGGTCAGTTGGAGCTTATTTTCAAAAGTTTTGTAATAATCGGTTGGTAATTAAAGTACCGTGCACATTAAACTGTTAAAACAGAAAATTTCGCCCGGTTGAAATGTTTCTTGCTATAAGTCAGCAATTTTCCGAATTCAGGGAGGCTGGATGGCTGAATGGTTAGCATGTGCGCGCTGTATCGTAACGTTTGTCATTGAGTCAACGGGCGTCGTTTCGATCTCCAGGTTGCACGTGACATGGTGTATGATGTCCAACCTCGTGGGTTTTCTCCGTGTTCTTCGGTTTCCTCCCAACGGCTAAAGACCAGTACGTGCAAGGGGAGTTTTTAAATAAAATTAAAAAACATATGTTAGTCCCGAAATGACCTAGTTTGTGTCGAATGGACGTTAGGCCGCATTTCTCTCTTTCTCTTTTTAAAGTTTTGTAATAATCGGTTGGTAATCAAAGGTACTGTTAAAGTGATAAAACAGAAAATTTGACCCGGTTGTAATGTTTCTCACTTTAAATTCAGCAATTTGTCGATTTTAAGGGGAAAACGTTTATTGTGAACGATTAAGCTGGTCAGGGGGAGCTTATTTTTAAAAGTTTTGTAATATTCGGTTGATAACTAAAGGTACCGTGCAAATTAAACTGTTAAAATAGAAAATTTGGCCCGGTTGAAATGTTTCTCGCTGTAGGTCAGCAATTTGCCGATTTTAGGGAGGTTGCGTGGCTGAATGGTTAGCACGTGCGCTCTGTATTATAACGTCTGTCATTGAGTCAACTGGCCTTGTTTCGATTTCTATGTTGTACGTGACAAGGAGTATGGTCGCCTTACCAACCTCGTAGGCCGTAACGCCGCTGCCCGGGTAAAATTTCCCTCATTGCACACTTTATGGCGTATGCCCGTCTTCATTAGCCCATTGTAGGAGCAGAACAGTAGGACGTTAAACCCCATTCAATTTCATTTCATTTTCTCTATGTTGCTTATTTATTATAGTGGATAAATATTTTTCTGGTTCTAGCAATTATTTAATTTCTGCATAGAAATCTCTGGCCAGTTTTTTTTTATTGCAGAGTGCCATTCTTGTATATTGCAGTCTATGACCCTTTGTTTAAAACATGCTTAAGAAGTCGTCACCATTTCCTACTTATAACCAAACATATTGGAAACCATAATTATATAACATACCTTGGAAGCCCGATTACAGCTATACAAGTTTCAGTTATTTCCCTTTAGTTTAAAGATAATTTTTTTGCCCGGGTGCAATGTTTCTCACTACATTTAAATTTGTAACTTTGTGAGTTTTTGACCGATTTTGATATTATGTCTTTATAATTTTCCAAATCTACATATTTAACGTACATATTCAAACAGTTGAGTTCAACCTGATTCAAAAAGTTTTAGTTTTGTTCAAAGTTATCTCATTTAATTTTTCGATGTTTTCTTACCATTTTCATTTCATTTTTCTGAAAGTTTTGAAATCGGAAGTCATCCCGATTACAGCAACACAAGTATCAGTTATTTCCCTTTAGTTTTCAGATTACTCAATGTTTCATACTATATTTAGACTTGTAACTTCGCGAGTTTTTGACCAATTTTGATAGTTTGTTATTCATATCCTTTTATTTGAGATACTTGATATAATCGATGACACGTGACGATGAATATGAAAGCTTTCATATCTGCATGGGACAGTAGCAGATCTAGTTATTTATTATTATTATTTTATTTTTCGGGGGAGCCTATTTCTCAGTGTCTGTAACAGATACAGATCTGGGACGTAATTTTCTATCAGGAAACCATATAGTGGCCATCCCTTCCACTGTATTTGAAACTTCTGCGTAGACCGGAAGTGGCCTAATTTCGAGCGGTGCCAAAAATTTAAAAAACGGCCGTAGATTCGTCAATTCTGTACCTATTTTCATACAAATTACATTTTTGGAAACCCTGAGTCTTTTCTCGGACAATAGCAGTTGAAAATTTTGCAATTTCGAAACTTCGCCGCTGACTTCTAGCATTCGAAAAATGAAAATATGTTGTTTAAGACACATTTTTTGTTATTTTTCAAAATTTTCAAATTTGACCTACATTTTTGGATACCTGAAGGCAATCCGGTTCCAGTAATATAAGTTTCATTCAGAGTTATCGCCCTTTATTTTTCGATTTTTTTCGAATTTTCTTCACATTTTGTGAGCTTAAGTTTCGTTTTACGGCCGGTTCGACGTTTCTGAAATTCCTGGAACATGAAGTAATATGGTCAAACCACCGTTTAAAGCAATTTCAACAACAATCCGTAAACCGGAAGTAGTCGAAATAATATGCGATATTTTGAAAAAAAAAGTGAAAAATTGGTGTTTTGCGTAAAAACACTATTTTTCCATCCAATATCAACGAAGTAAACAAATTAAGGTATCATTTGGTCTGGCGGTGATTGGACCACTGAATGATACCCAATTTGTACGGATACGATCAGCAGGAAGCAAAATATGGCACGCTGAAAATCAAGTATTTTCTGATTTGGAGCGTTTTTAGATGCCTGTATCTCGAAAACTACGCCACAGTTTTTTATGAAACTTTCTCTATCGAGAGACCTTCCGGTAGTCTTGTGTACGAATCATTCCATTACGACTTTGAAATATCTGGAATAGGTGAAATAACGGACTGAAAATCAAAAAAAGTCGAAAAATCGTGAAATTTTGGAAAATGTTCTACTATTTTTTTATTTTAAGAGATTTTCAAAAAAAGGTTGTATATTCAGATAGCTGACCTAATAACGATTCTAACGATATATAATATGCATGTAGTTATTGAAATTTAATTTTCGACATTTCAAATTTTTTGCATTTTTGGCACTTTTGAACATAGGATTTCTCAGGGGCATTTTATCTGATCAGATAATGTAATATATCATTACAGAGCCCCGTGGCTATTTTAGTGCCCAAACCGGCTATTAAAACTATAACGACAATAATAACCATACTGGAAGTATTCAAAAAATGAAAAAAAAGGTTAAAAACATTGTCGCTCTTGCGAAAAACTTGATTTCTCCCTTAGGTAATAGCGGACCAAAAGAACTAAAGTGTCGTTGGATAGCCCTATTAATGGACCAACATATGGTATCTAAATAATACTATTTCGATGGTAAGGAAATAAATTATTGTATGCCAAAAATCTAGTATTTTCCGATTTTTTAACATTCTGAGACGCCCTTTTCTCGAAAACGACGCCGCAGATTTTTCTTAAACTTTTCTTACTCAAAGACCTATCGGTTGTCTATATAGTGAATCCAAAATGAAAAGCATTGAAATAATATAAGTGGTCCAAAAATGGCATCTATCTTTGAAAATAATTAAAAAATCGTTAAATTTTTGTAAACGCTCTTTAATTTATCTTTTTTTCCAAAACTACTCAATGGATGTTTCTGACACTTCTGGTACAGAAAGTTAAGTATCCAAAGAACTTCGTAAAGCTATCACAACAACGATCGTAAAACCGGAGGTAGTCGAAAAAATGTCCGATATTTTGAGAAAAAAATATTTTTTTTACGAAAATCTTTTTTATTTATGAATATTTTTTGATGATATTTTACACAGGGTTAAAAATATCATCCTACTTGAGCAGAAATGAGAAAAAAAAATTGTCTCGGTAATTTGCGTTAGCCGCCATCGGCTAATTTAGTTTTTCGTACCCAGAAAAATTATTTATAGTTCGATTTGTATAAAACAAAGTTCATATGCTCCGTAGTTCCAATTGTAATTTTTTTTGTTACGGTGAAATTTTTCTGTCGGCAACGGAAGTGACGTAATATTAACAAAAACTACAATTTTGACAGTTAGGTACCACTTTTTGAAAGCAAATATTATTTTTTTTTCAAAACTGATATATCTAAAAGGATGCACCCTGCAAAGGTGCACAAAATCCTTAGCTCATATTTTTTTAATTTCAATTTCATTTTCGGGCAATTTCGAATAAAATGTAAAATAAAGTGTAAAATTCAGTTATTTACAATTCATTCAGCGTCTTCATATTTTGAAATATTTATTTGTAATTTTCATAAACTCGTAGCAATAATCCAGACGAAGAGAATGTATGCGAAAATTAGTTTGTAATATGAGCAGTTGCCGAGAAATATGCAATTTTGCATGCATCACTTTTCACGTTATTTTGCCTATAAAAGAGTGAATTATTATTCGATTTGCAATATTTTTTTTCCATTTGATGCCTAATGCCAATTTGGATTAGGTCAAGCCAATTTTCCATTTTCACTGTGACGTCATTTGGGCAAAAACTGTATTTTTAACCTAAAAAACAAATATTTTATTCAAATGAGTCTGCCTTATAATATTATTAAAATCATGATATTTGATTCCCACCAACGAATAGAATAAAGCCATACGACCATACGGATACCACAAAATGGTTTCTAACTTGTACGGTTACAGAGAAATAGGCGATCTTCTATAAGTCACTTTTCAAGGTTTTTGGTCTATAAAAGTGTCAATTATTATTCGATTTTTATCATTTTTTTACCATTTGATGCCTTATGCCATTTATGACTTCTATGAACTAAATTAACATTTTCAATATCTCCGGAAGTAATGTAATTTTTGCAAAAAATGTATTTTTAGCCTTCAAAACAAACATTTTTTTGAAGGGATTTATATTTATTATTCGTTTAACTTTATAACGTCTGACTCTAATGGGCAGTAAGATTGAATCAATACCATCATATTGATATCAAGAAAAGGCTTCTAGCATGTTCCCTTGTCGAATAATAGCCAATTTTCCCAGAGTCACTTTTAAGTTTTATACCTTCTTAATTTCAGTTTATGGGTTATAGGTTGATTATTTATTGCCCGATACGTATAAAACAAAGTTTGTATTTTGTATGTTGCGAATTTTCGACTTATTTTTCACCTATAAAAATTTCTTTCGGCACCGGAAGTGACGTAATTTTGCCATAATTTACAATTTTGACCGGTCTTTTCGCCAGCAAATATTACTTTTACATATGATAGAGGGTGTCACTGAAGCAAAACAACTAAAGTATACTTTGGTAGCTCAATGGATCGGCTATGGTATAATGAACTTCCTGTATGATTCCTGAAAGCCGGTTCAGTGCTGCTTGCAGGTCTAGTTATTAGGCTTTCAGACTTTCGTCTGAAAGCCTATTGTGATTACTAAAATTATTATTAGGCTTTCAGACTTTGTCTGAAAGACTATTGTTTTTACTAAAGTTATTATTTATTATTATTATTTTATTTTTCGGGGGAGCCTATTTCTCAGTGTCTGTAACAGATACAGATCTGGGACATAATTTTCTATCAGGAAACCATATGGTGGCTATCCCTTCCACTGTATTTGAAACTTCTGCGCAGACCGGAAGTGGTCGAATTTCGTGCGGTGCCAAAAAATTAAAAAACGGCCGTAGATTCGTTAATTTTGTATCTATTTTCATACAAATTACATTTTTGGAAACCCTGAGTCTTTTCTCGGACGATAGCAGTTGAAAATTTTGCAATTTCGAAACTTCGCCGTTGACTTCTAGCGTTTGAAAAATGAAAATATGTTGTTTAAGACACATTTTTTGTTATTTTTCAAAATTTTAAAATTTGACCTACATTTTTGGATACCTGACGGCAATCCGATTCCAGTAATATAAGTTTCATTCAGAGTTATCGCCCTTTATTTTTCGATTTTTTTCGAATTTTCTTCACATTTTGTGAGCTTAAGTTTCGTTTTACGGCCAGATCGACGTTTCTGAAATTCCTAGAAAATGAAGTAATATGGTCAAACCACCGTTTAAAGCAATTTCAACAACAATCCGTAAACCGGAAGTAGTAGAAATAATATGCGATATTTTGAAAAAAAAGTGAAAAATGGGTGTTTTGGGTTAAAACACGATTTTTCCGTCCGATATCAACGGATTAAACGAATTAAGGTATCATTTGGTCGGGCGGTGATTGGACCACTGAATGATACCCAATTCGTACGGATACGATTAGCAGGAAGCAAAATATGGCACGCTGAAAATCAAGTATTTTCTGATTTTTAGCATTTTTGGACGCCTGTATCTCGAAAACTTAACCGCAACTTTTTTTTAAATTTTTTCTATCGAGAGTCCTTTCGGAGGTTTTGTGCATGAAGCCATCCAATAAGACTTTGAAATATCTGGAATAGGTGAAATAACGGACTGAAAATCGAAAAAAGTCGAAAAATCGTGAAATTTTGGAAAATGCTCTACTATTTTGTTATTTTAAGAGATTTTCAAAAAAAGATTGTATATTCAGATAGCAGACCTAATTACGATTCTAACGATGTATAATATGTATGTAGTTATTGAAATTTAATTTTCGATATTTTAATTTTTTTGCATTGTTGGCACTTTTGAACATAGGATTTCTCAGGGGCATTTTATCTGATCAGATAATGTAATATGTCATTACAGAGCCCTGTGGCTATTTTAGTGCCCAAACCGGCTATTAAAACTATTCCGACAATAATAGCCATACCGGAAGTATTCAAAAAATGAAAAAAAAATGTTAAAAACATTGTCGCACTTGCGAAAAACTTGATTTCTCCCTTAGGTAATAGCGGACCAAAAGAACTAAAGTGTCGCTGGATAGCCCTATTAATGGACCATCATATGGTGTCTAAATAATACGATTTCGATTATAAGGAAATAATTTATTGTATGCCAAAAATCTAGTATTTTCTGATTTTTTAACATTCTGAGACGCCCTTTTCTCGAAAACAACGCCGCAGATTTTTCTTAAACTTTTCTTACTCAAAGTCCTATCGGTTGTCTATATAGTGAATCCAAAATGAAAAGCAATGAAATAATATAAGAGGTTCAAAAATGGCCCCAAACTTTGAAAAAAAATTGAAAAATCGTTAAATTTTTGTAAACGCTCTTTAATTTATCTTTTTTTCCAAAACTACTCAATGGATGTTTCTGACACTTCTGGTACAGAAAGTTAAGTATCCAAATAACTTCATAAAGCTGTCACGACAATGATCGTAAAACCGGAAGTAGTCGAAAAAATGTCCGATATTTTGAAAAAATTTTATGATTATTTTTTGATGGTATTTTACACATTTGATGCCTTATTTCATTTATGACTTCTATCAACTAAGTTAACATTTTCAATATCACCGGAAGTAATGTAATTTTTGCAAAAAACGTATTTTTAGCCTTCAAAACAAACATTTTTTTGAAGGGATTTATATTTATTATTTGTTTAACTTTATAACGTCTGACTCTAATGGGCAGTAAGATTGAATCAATACCATCATATTGATATCAACAAAAAGGCTTCTAGCATGTTCCCTTGTCGAAAAATAGCCAATTTTCCAAGGGTCTTTTTTAATTATTTTACCTTCTTAATTTCAGTTTATGGGTTATAGGTTAATTTTTCATTGCCCGATATGTATTAAACAAATTTTGTATGTTGCAAATTTTCGACTTATTTTTCACCTATAAAAATTTCTTTCGGCACCGGAAGTGACGTAATTTTGCCATAATTTACAATTTTGACCGGTCTTTTCGCCAGCAAATATTACTATTACATATGATAGAGGGTGTCACTGAAGCAAAACAACTAAAGTATAGTTCGGTGGCTCAATGGGTTGGCTATGGCATAATAAACTTCCTGTATGATTCCTGAAAGCCGGTTCAGTGCTGCTTGCAGGTCTAGTTATTTATTATTATTATTTTATTTTTCGGGGGAGCCTATTTCTCAGTGTCTGTAACAGATACAGATCTGGGACGTAATTTTCTATCAGGAAACCATATAGTGGCCATCCCTTCCACTGTATTTGAAACTTCTGCGCAGACCGGAAGTGGCCGAATTTTGTGCGGTGCCAAAAAATTAAAAAACGGCCGTAGATTCGTCAATTCTGTACCTATTTTCATACAAATTACATTTTTGGAAACCCTGAGTCTTTTCTCGGACGATAGCAGTTGAAAATTTTGCAATTTAGAAACTTCGCCGCTGACTTCTAGCATTCGAAAAATGAAAATATGTTGTTTAAGACACATTTTTTGTTATTTTTCAAAATTTTCAAATTTGACCTACATTTTTGGATACCTGAAAGCAATCCGGTTCCAGTAATATAAGTTTCATTCAGAGTCATCGCCCTTTATTTTTCGATTTTTTTCGAATTTTCTTCATATTTTGTGAGCTTCAGTTTCGTTTTACGGCCGGATCGACGTTTCTGAAATTCCTGGAACATGAAGTAATATGGTCAAACCACCGTTTAAAGCAATTTCAACAACAATCCGTAAACCGGAAGTAGTCGAAATACTATGCGATATTTTGAAAAAAACGTGAAAAATTGGTGTTTTGGGTAAAAACACGATTTTTCCGTCCGATATCAACGGATTAAACAAATTAAGGTATCATTTGGTCGGGCGGTAATTGGACCACTGAATGATACCCAATTCGTACGGATACGATCAGCAGGAAGCAAAATATGGCTCGCTGAAAATCAAGTATTTTCTAATTTGGAGCGTTTTTAGATGCCTGTATCTCGAAAACTGCTTCACAGTTTTTTATGAAACTTTCTCTATCGAGAGACCTTGCAGTAATCTTGTGTACGAAACATTCCATTACGACTTTGAAATATCTGGAAAAGGTGAAATAACGGACTGAAAATCGAAAAAAGTCGAAAAATCGTGAAATTTTGGAAAATGCTCTTCTATTTTTTTATTTTAAGAGATTTTCAAAAAAAAATTGTATATTCAGATAGCTGACCTAATTACGATTCTAACGATGTATAATATGTATGTAGTTATTGAAATTTAATTTTTGATATTTTAAATTTTTTGCATTTTTGGCACTTTTGAACCTAGGATTTCTCAGGGGCATTTTATCTGATCAGATAATGTAATATATCATTACAGAGCCCTGTGGCTATTTTAGTGCCTAAACCGGTTATCAAAACTATATCGACAATAATAACCATACCGGAAGTATTCAAAAAATGTAAAAAAGGGTTTAAAACATTGTCGCACTTGCAAAAAACTTGATTTCTCCCTTAGGTAATAGCGGACTAAAAGAACTAAAGTGTCGTTGGATAGCCCTATTAATGGACCATCATATGGTATCTATATAATACGATATCGATGGTAAGGAAATAAATTATTGTGTGCCAAAAATCTAGTATTTTCCGATTTTTTAACATTCTGAGACGTCCTTTTCTCGAAAACGACGCCGCAGATTTTTCTTAAACTTTTCTTACTCAAAGTCCTATCGGTTGTCTATATAGTGAATCAAAAATGAAAAGCATTGAAATAATATAGGTGGTCCAAAAATGGCATCAAACTTTGAAAAAATTGAAAAATCGTTAAATTTTTGTAAACGCTCTTTAATTTATCTTTTTTTTTCAAAACTGCTCAATGGATGTTTCTGACAATTCTGGTACAGAAAGTTAAGTATCCAAAGAACTTCGTAAAGCTATCACAACAACGATCGTAAAACCGGAAGTAGTCGAAAAAATGTCCGATATTTTGAAAAAAATTAATTTTTTTACGAAAATCTTTTTTATTTATGAATATTTTTTGATGATATTTTACACAGGGTTAAAATATCATCCTACTTGAGCAGAAATGAGAAAAAAAAATTGTCTCGGTAATTTGTGTTAGCCGCCATCGGCTAATTTAGTTTTTCGTACCCAGAAAAATTATTTATTGTTCGATTTGTATAAAACAAAGTTCATATGCTCCGTGGTCCCAATTGTAATTTTTTTTGTTACGGTGAAATTTTTCTGTCGGCAACGGAAGTGACGTAATATTAACAAAAACTACAATTTTGACAGTTCGGTACCACTTTTTGAAAGCAAATATTATTTTTTTTCAAAACTGATATAACTAAATGGATGCACCCTGCAAAGGTGCACAAAATCCTTAGCTCATATTTTTAAATTTCAATTCCATTTTCGGGCAATTTCGAATAAAATGTAAAATAAAGTGTAAAATTCAGTTATTTACAATTCATTCAGCGTCTTCATATTTTGAAATATTTATTTGTAATTTCCATAAACTCGTAGCACTAATCCAGACGAAGAGAATGTATGCGAAAATTAGTTTGTAATATGAGCAGTTGCCGAGAAATATGCAATTTTGCATGCATCACTTTTCACGTTATTTTGCCTATGCAAGAGTGAATTATTATTCGATTTGCAATATTTTTTTCCCATTTGATGCCTAATGCCAATTTGGACTAGGTCAAGCCAATTTTACATTTTCACTGTGACCGGAAATGACGTCATTTGGGCAAAAACTGTATTTTTAACTTAAAAAACTAAAATTTTATTCAAATCAGTCTCCCTTTAAATTTTTTTAAAATTATGATATTTGATTCCCATCAACGAATAGAATGAAGCCATAAGACCATACAGATACCACAAAATGGTTTCTAACTTGTACGTTTACAGAGAAATAGGCGATCTTCTATAAGTCACTTTTCAAGGTTTTTGGTATATAAAAGTGTCAATTATTATTCGATTTTTATAATTTTTTTACCATTTGATACCTTATGCAATTTATGATTTCTATGAACCAAGTTAACATTTTCAATATCACCGGAAGTAATGTAATTTTTGCAAAAAACGTATTTTTAGCCTTCAAAACAAACATTTTTTAGAAGTGATTTATATTCATTATTCGTTTAACTTTATAACGTCTGACTCTAATGGGCAGTAAGAGTGAATCAATACCATCATATTGATATCACGAAAAGGCTTCTAGCATGTTACCTTGTCGAATAATAACCAATTTTCCCAGGGTAACTTTTAAGTTTTTTACTTTCTTAATTTCAGTTTATGGGTTATAGGTTAATTATTTATTGCCCGAAATGTATAAAACAACGTTTGGATTTTGTATGTTGCGAATTTTCGACTTATTTTTCACCTATAAAAATTTCTTTCGGCACCGGAAGTGACTTAATTTTGCCATAATTTACAATTTTGACTGGTCTTTTCGCCAGCAAATATTACTTTTACATATGATAGAGGGTGTCACTAAAGCAAAACAACCTAAAGTATAGTTTGGTAGCTCAATGGATCGGCTATGGTATAATAAACTTCCTGTATGATTACTGAAAGCCGGTTCAGTGCTGCTTGCAGGTCTAGTTAAGCTTTCATATTACATATGAAAGCTTATTGTTTCTGTTAAGATTATTATTGTTATTTTTTTTTTGTGTTTTGTCCACAAATCGGATTTCTCAGAATCTAACGATAGGATCGTTCTGAAACTTTTACCTATCCCCCCAAAAATGGGTGGTGGCTGTTGATTAAATATATTTTCAAAACGTTTTACGAATCCGAAATCACCGAATTTTACGAACGAAAAAACTGACAATGCATAGTCGTAACTTTGTTATTTTTTGACCGATTTTACTAATTCTTTTTTCTTTGAATACCATGAAAAAAATCATTTTCATCTGAAGTTTCGCATTTTCCAATTTCGAAAATTCGTCGCTGTGATTTCGAACCGGAAGTTTAGACCAATTTGAGAACTTCTTTAATAGTTGTACGATTTTCATGAAATTTAGTGTATAAGTAGATGTTACCGATGTGACTTGAAAAATATAATTAAAAAATTTCTAAATTATCTCCCCTTGACGAAATTAAGGATCAAAGTTTTCAAAAAAATCGTCGAAATATAGGTCAGAATGACCTAATTTTTTTTTTCGATACTAGACAAATAGTTACTGATTCGTACACAAAATATGGAGTTTGTCGATCGAACCGGAAGTGCCACCATCTTTAAACGTGAAAAATCAAAAAGGCTTTTTTGCTATTTTACTTACAGACTCGGGAGTTATATTTTCAGAATCCTTGAAGGAATGCCTAAAAATCTATCGGATCCGAATTTTGATTTCGGTCACGTGATGGTCACCATTTTGAATTGAAAATGAAAAATAGAAGCAATTTGAAGGGCCGGGACTTTGGAACACAATAACTCTCCTTCTTATTAAGCTACAATGTTCAAACTTGGTGTAGACGTTCACTAGGTCAATGTCATGATTGAGTTCAAAGATGAGCATTTTCTGCTTAGGGTAAGCAGAGATAAGCATGCTGATTTATTGATTCTTTAGGGCACGATAACTTCGGTTATAATAAAGGGAGGGCGATGAAACTTTTGTCAATAGAGAGTCTAATAGCTAGCCTGTTGCTTGAAATCATTGTATCATTTTTTTTAAATATCAGGGATAGCCGAAAAAAAGAGATTGAAAATCCAAAAAGTCGTATTTTTACAATTTGGAGCATGTTTAGAGGTCTTTCTCGTAAAGTCAACATAATATTTTTGGGGAACTTCTTCTACAAAGAGTCTTATTGGTAGTCTTTTATATGAAACCATCGATCAACAGTCCAACATATCAGGAGTAGAAGAACAAAAGGATCGAAAATTGAAAACGGCACCCTTACATTGTTAAGCGAAACATGCAGTGTGGGTGACTACAATCTACACATTTAGTCATCGTATAGAGCTTATTCAACAGTATCGAATTCCAACTGCTTAGGGATATTTTACGTGCACTCCAATGTGTACACGGGACCTTGGTTTTTCGTCCCATCCGAACGACTAGACAGCTGTGCTTGTCAGGCCCTCCGTTCTGCCTCACTGACAACGGGGAACCACACCGGGAAATCAAGATGAACTTTCTCCGTGCAGAACTTTCAATTCAGGCCAAACGTTTATTGCATACGATTAAGCTGGTCAGTTGGAGCTTATTTTCAAAAGTTTTGTAATAATCGGTTGGTAATTAAAGTACCGTGCACATTAAACTGTTAAAACAGAAAATTTCGCCCGGTTGAAATGTTTCTTGCTATAAGTCAGCAATTTTCCGAATTCAGGGAGGCTGAATGGCTGAATGGTTAGCATGTGCGCGCTGTATCGTAACGTCTGTCATTGAGTCAACGAGCGTTGTTTCGATCTCCAGGTTGCACGTGACATGAAGGATGATGTCCAACCTCGTGGGTTTTCTCCGTGTCCATCGGTTTCCTCCCAACGGCTAAAGACCAGTAAGCGCAAGGGGAGTTTTTAAATAAAATTAAAAAACATATGTTAGTCACGAAATGACCTAGTTTGTGTCGAATGGACATTAGGCCGCATTTCTCTCTTTCTCTTTTATTTTTAAAGTTTTGTAATGATCGGTTGGTAATCAAAGGTACTGTAAAAGTGATAAAACAGAAAATTTCACCCGGTTGTAATGTTTCTCACTTTAAAGTCAGCAATTTGCCGATTTAAAGGGGCAAACGTTTATTGCGAACGCTTAAGCTGGTCAGGGGGAGCTTTTTTAAAAAAGTTTTGTAATATTCGGTTGATAACTAAAGGTACCGTGCAAATTAAACTGTTAAAATAGAAAATTTGGCCCGGTTGAAATGTTTCTCGCTGTAGGTCAGCAATTTGCCGATTTTAGGGAGGTTGCGTGGCTGAATGGTTAGCACGTGCGCTCTGTATCATAACGTCTGTCATTGAGTCAACTGGCGTTGTTTCGATTTCTTGGTTGTACGTGACAAGGAGTATGGTCGTCTGTCCAACCTCGTAGGCCGTAACGCCGCTGCCCGGGTAAAATTTCCCTCATTGCACACTTTATGGCATATGCCCGTCTTCATTAGCCCATTTTAGGAGCAGAACAGTAGGACGTTAAACCCCATTCAATTTCATTTCATTTTCTCTATGTTGCTTATTTATTATAGTGGATAAATATTTTTCTGGTTCTAGCAATTATTTAATTTCTGCATAGAAATCTTGCTTTGGCCAGTTTTTTTATTGCAGAGTGCCATTCTTGTATAATTCAGTCTATGATCCTTTGGTTAAAACATGCTTAAGAAGTCGTCACGATTTCCTACTTATAATCAAACATATTGGAAATATTAGTCTGGCATTATTAAATCCTAATTTTATTGGTCTTATTTAAAATTAAACTTTCATTTAACTATGAATAACCCTTAACGTGTCTCTTTAAAACTATTAAGTACTCTAAAACAGTAGCTCAACCTTTTGACCTAAACTCATTAATTTACCATTTTGTTGTGAGCGACTTCTTATTCTTCCTATATGACATATTGTGTGTCTGATTTCAAAGGGGGGTTGGGTGGCTGAATGGTTAGCACGCGCGCCTGTCATTGAGTTAACTAGCGTGTTTTCGAATGCCCGGTTGTACATGACAAGGAGTAAGGTCGCCTGTCCAACCTGCCATTTTTAATTTTTTTTCCCGCCATTTTCATTTCGTTTTCTCATCCGTCTCATTACAGTAATACAAGTTTCAGTTATTTCCCTTTAGTTTTCAGATTATTGTTATGCCTGGGTGCAATGTTTCATACTATATTTAGACTTGTAACTTCGCGAGTTTTTGACCAATTTTGTTTGATAATTTTTTCTTCTTATCCTTTTATTTAGGATACTTGATACAATCAATGACACGTGACGATGAATATGAAAGCTTTCATATCTGCATGGGACAGTAGCAGATCTAGTTAGGCTTTCAGACTTTGTCTGAAAGACTATTGTTTTTACTAAAATTATTATTTAGGCTTTCAGACTTTCGTCTGAAAGCCTATTGTGATTACTAAAATTATTATTTATTATTATTATTTTTTTTTTCGCCGGAGCCTATTTCTCAGTGCCTGTAACAGATACCGATCTGGGACCTAATTCTCTATCGGGAAACCATGTGTTGGCTACTTGATAAACTATATTTGAAACTTCTGCGCAGACCGGAAGTGGTCGAATTTCGTGCGGTGTCAAAAAATTAAAAAACGGCCGTAGATTCGTCAATTCTGTACCTATTTTCATACAAATGACATTTTCGGAAACCCTGAGTCTTTTCTCGGACGATAGCAGTTGAAAATTTCGATATTTCGAAACTTCATCGCTGACTTCTTGCGATCGAAAAATGAAAAATGTTGTTTGAGAGACAATTTTTGTTATTTTTCAAAATTTTGAAATTTGACCTACATTTTTGGATACCTGAAGTCCATCCGATTCCAGTAATATAAGTTTCATTCAGAGTTATCGCCCTTTATTTTTCGATTTTTTTCGAATTTTCTACCCATTTTGTGAGCTCGGGTTTCGTTTTATGGCCGAATTGACGTTTCTGAAATTTCTGAGGCATGAAGCCAAATGACCATTGCAAGGAATAAAGCAATTTCAACAATAATCTGTACACCGGAAGTGGTCGAAATAATGTCCGATATTTTGAAAAAAATGCAAAAAATGGTTATTTTGGGGAAAAACGTGATTTCTCCTTCCGATATCAATGGATTAAACCAATTAGGGTACCATTGGACTGCACTAGTATTGTGCTATCGTATGACACCCAATTCGCACGGATACGACGAGCAGGAAGCAAAATATGGCACGCTGAAAATCAAGTATTTTCTGATTTGGAGCGTTTTTGGACGCCTGTATCTCGAAAACTTAACCGCAACTTTTTTTTTAACTTTCTCTATCGAGAGTCCATTCGATAGTCTTGTGAATTATGCCATCCAATAAGACTTTGAAATGTCTGGAATACGATAAAAAAGGGACTGAAAATCAAAAAAAGTCGAAAAATCGTGAAATTTTGGAAAATGCTCTACTATTTTTTTATTTTAAGAGATTTTCAAAAAAAGGTTGTATATTCAGATAGCTAACCTAATTACGATTCTAATGATGTATGATATGTATGTAGTTATTGAAATTTAATTTTTGATATTTTAAATTTTTTGCATTTTTGGCACTTTTGAACATAGGATTTCTCAGAGGCATTTTATCTGATCAGATAATGTAATATATCATTACAGAGCCCCGTGGCTATTTTAGTGCCCAAACCGGCTATTAAAACTATTCCGACAATAATAACCATACCGGAAGTATTCAAAAAATGAAAAAAAAAGGTTAAAAACATTGTCGCACTTGCGAGAAACTTGATTTCTCCCTTAGGTAATAGCGGACCAAAAGAACTAAAGTGTAGCTGGATAGCCCTATTAATGGACCATCATATGGTATCTAAATAATACGATTTCGATGGTAAGGAAATAAATTATTGTATGCCAAAAATCTAGTATTTTCCGATTTTTTAACATTCTGAGACGCCCTTTTCTCGAAAACGATGCCGCAGATTTTTCTTAAACTTTTCTTACTCAAAGTCCTATCGGTTGTCTATATAGTGAATCCAAAATGAAAAGCATTGAAATAATATAAATGGTCCAAAAATGGCCTCAAACTTTGAAAAAAATTGAAAAATCGTTAAATTTTTGGAAACGCTCTTTAATTTATCTTTTTTTCCAACACTACTCAATGGATGTTTCTGACACTTCTGGTACAGAAAGTTAATTATCCAAAGAACTTCGTACAGCTATCACGACAACGATCGTAAAACCGGAAGTAGTCGAAAAAATGTCCGATATTTTGAAAAAAAATAATTTTTTTACGAAAACCTTTTTTATTTATGAATATTTTTTGATGATATTTTACACAGGGTTAAAAATATCATCCTACTTGAGCAGAAATGAGAAAAATGTCTCGGTAATTTGCGTTAGCCGCCATCGGCTAATTTAGTTTTTCGTACCCAGAAAAATTATTTATTGTTCGATTTGTATAAAACAAAGTTCATATGCTCCGTGGTCCCATTTGTAATTTTTTTTGTTACGGTGAAATTTTTCTGTCGGCAACGGAAGTGACGTAATATTAACAAAAACTACAATTTTGACAGTTCGGTACCACTTTTTGAAAGCAAATATTATTTTTTTTCAAAACTGATATAACTAAAAGGATGCACCCTGCAAAGGTGCACAAAATCCTTAGCTCAGATTTTTTAATTTCAATTTCATTTTCGGGCAATTTCGAATAAAATGTAAAATAAAGTGTAAAATTCAGTTATTTACAATTCATTCAGCGTCTTCATATTTTGAAATATTTATTTGTAATTTTCATAAACTCGTAGCAATAATCCAGACGAAGAGAATGTATGCTCAAATTAGTTTTTAATATGAGCAGTTGCCGAGAAATATGCAATTTTGCATGCATCACTTTTCACGTTATTTTGCCTATAAAAGAGTGAATTATTATTCGATTTGCAATATTTTTTTTCCATTTGATGCTTAATGCCAATTTCGACTAGGTCAAGCCAATTTTACATTTTCACTGTGACAGGAAATGACGTCATTTGGGCAAAAACTGTATTTTTAACTTAAAAAACAAATATTTTATTCAAATGAGTCTTCCTTATAATATTTTTAAAATTATGATATTTGATTCCCATCAACGAATAGAATGAAGCCATACGACCATACGGATACCACAAAATGGTTTCCAACTTGTACGGTTACAGAGAAATAGGCGATCTTCTATAAGTCACTTTTCAAGGTTTTTGGACTATATAAGTGTCAATTATTATTCGATTTTTATCATTTTTTTACCATTTGATGCCTTATGCCATTTATGACTTCTATGAACTAAATTAACATCTTCGATATCTCCGGAAGTAATGTAATTTTTGCAAAAAACGTATTTTTAGCCTTCAAAACAAACATTTTTTTGAAGGGATTTATATTTATTATTCGTTTAACTTTATAACGTCTGACTCTAATGGGCAGTAAGATTGAATCAATACCATCATATTGATATCATGAAAAGGCTTCTAGCATGTTCCCTTGTCGAATAATAGCCAATTTTCCCAGGGTCACTTTTAATTTTTTTACGTTCTTAATTTCAGTTTATGGGTTATAGGTTGATTATTTATTGCCCGATATGTATAAAACAAAGTTTGTATTTTGTATGTTGCGAATTTTCGACTTATTTTTCACCTATAAAAATTTCTTTCGGCACCGGAAGTGACTTAATTTTGCCATAATTTACAATTTTGACCGGTCTTTTCGCCAGCAAATATTACTTTTACATATGATAGAAGGTGTCACTGAAGCAAAACAACTAAAGTATAGTTTGGTAGCTCAATGGATCGGCTATGGTATAATGAACTTCCTGTATGATTCCTGAAAGCCGGTTCAGTGCTGCTTGCAGGTCTAGTTATTATTATTATTTTATTTTTCGGGGGAGCCTATTTCTCAGTGTCTGTAACAGATACAGATCTGGGACATAATTTTCTATCAGGAAACCATATGGTGGCTATCCCTTCCACTGTATTTGAAACTTCTGCGCAGACCGGAAGTGGTCGAATTTCGTGCGGTGCCAAAAAATTAAAAAACGGCCGTAGATTCGTTAATTTTGTATCTATTTTCATACAAATTACATTTTTGGAAACCCTGAGTCTTTTCTCGGACGATAGCAGTTGAAAATTTTGCAATTTCGAAACTTCGCCGTTGACTTCTAGCGTTTGAAAAATGAAAATATGTTGTTTAAGACACATTTTTTGTTATTTTTCAAAATTTTAAAATTTGACCTACATTTTTGGATACCTGACGGCAATCCGGTTCTAGTAATATAAGTTTCATTCAGAGTTATCGCCCTTTATTTTTCGATTTTTTTCGAATTTTCTTCACATTTTGTGAGCTTAAGTTTCGTTTTACGGCCAGATCGACGTTTCTGAAATTCCTGGAAAATGAAGTAATATGGTCAAACCACCGTTTAAAGCAATTTCAACAACAATCCGTAAACCGGAAGTAGTAGAAATAATATGCGATATTTTGAAAAAAAAGTGAAAAATGGGTGTTTTGGGTAAAAACACGATTTTTCCGTCCGATATCAATGGATTAAACGAATTAAGGTATCATTTGGTCGGGCGGTGATTGGACCACTGAATGATACCCAATTCGTACGGATACAATTAGCAGGAAGCAAAATATGGCACGCTGAAAATCAAGTATTTTCTGATTTTTAGCATTTTTGGACGCCTGTATCTCGAAAACTTAACCGCAACTTTTTTTTAAATTTTTTCTATCGAGAGTCCTTTCGGAGGTTTTGTGCATGAAGCCATCCAATAAGACTTTGAAATATCTGGAATAGGTGAAATAACGGACTGAAAATCGAAAAAAGTCGAAAAATCGTGAAATTTTGGAAAATGCTCTACTATTTTGTTATTTTAAGAGATTTTCAAAAAAAGATTGTATATTCAGATAGCAGACCTAATTAGGATTCTAACGATGTATAATATGTATGTAGTTATTGAAATTTAATTTTCGATATTTTAATTTTTTTGCATTGTTGGCACTTTTGAACATAGGATTTCTCAGGGGCATTTTATCTGATCAGATAATGTAATATGTCATTACAGAGCCCTGTGGCTATTTTAGTGCCCAAACCGGCTATTAAAACTATTCCGACAATAATAGCCATACCGGAAGTATTCAAAAAATGAAAAAAAAATGTTAAAAACATTGTCGCACTTGCGAAAAACTTGATTTCTCCCTTAGGTAATAGCGGACCAAAAGAACTAAAGTGTCGCTGGATAGCCCTATTAATGGACCATCATATGGTGTCTAAATAATACGATTTCGATTATAAGGAAATAATTTATTGTATGCCAAAAATCTAGTATTTTCTGATTTTTTAACATTCTGAGACGCCCTTTTCTCGAAAACAACGCCGCAGATTTTTCTTAAACTTTTCTTACTCAAAGTCCTATCGGTTGTCTATATAGTGAATCCAAAATGAAAAGCAATGAAATAATATAAGAGGTCCAAAAATGGCCCCAAACTTTGAAAAAAATTGAAAAATCGTTAAATTTTTGTAAACGCTCTTTAATTTATCTTTTTTTCCAAAACTACTCAATGGATGTTTCTGACACTTCTGGTACAGAAAGTTAAGTATCCAAATAACTTCATAAAGCTGTCACGACAATGATCGTAAAACCGGAAGTAGTCGAAAAAATGTCCGATATTTTGAAAAATTTTTTTTTTTACAAAAACCTTTTTTATTTATGATTATTTTTTGATGGTATTTTACACATTTGATGCCTTATTTCATTTATGACTTCTATCAACTAAGTTAACATTTTCAATATCACCGGAAGTAATGTAATTTTTGCAAAAAACGTATTTTTAGCCTTCAAAACAAACATTTTTTTGAAGGGATTTATATTTATTATTTGTTTAACTTTATAACGTCTGACTCTAATGGGCAGTAAGATTGAATCAATACCATCATATTGATATCAAGAAAAGGCTTCTAGCATGTTCCCTTGTCGAAAAATAGCCAATTTTCCAAGGGTCTTTTTTAATTATTTTACCTTCTTAATTTCAGTTTATGGGTTATAGGTTAATTTTTCATTGCCCGATATGTACAGTATTAAACAAATTTTGTATGTTGCAAATTTTCGACTTATTTTTCACCTATAAAAAAAATTTCTTTCGGCACCGGAAGTGACGTAATTTTGACATAATTTACAATTTTGACCGGTCTTTTCGCCAGCAAATATTACTATTACATATGATAGAGGGTGTCACTGAAGCAAAACAACTAAAGTATAGTTCGGTAGCTCAATGGATTGGCTATGGTATAATAAACTTCCTGTATGATTCCTGAAAGCCGGTTCAGTGCTGCTTGCAGGTCTAGTTATTATTATTTTATTTTTCGGGGGAGCCTATTTCTCAGTGTCTGTAACAGATACAGATCTGGGACATAATTTTCAATCAAGAAACCATATGGTAGCTATCCCTTCCACTGTATTTGAAACTTCTGCGCAGACCGGAAGTGGTCGAATTTCGTGCGGTGCCAAAAAATTAAAAAACGGCCGTAGATTCGTTAATTTTGTATCTATTTTCATACAAATTACATTTTTGGAAACCCTGAGTCTTTTCTCGGACGATAGCAGTTGAAAATTTTGCAATTTCGAAACTTCGCCGTTGACTTCTAGCGTTTGAAAAATGAAAATATGTTGTTTAAGACACATTTTTTGTTATTTTTCAAAATTTTAAAATTTGACCTACATTTTTGGATACCTGACGGCAATCCGGTTCCAGTAATATAAGTTTCATTCAGAGTTATCGCCCTTTATTTTTCGATTTTTTTCGAATTTTCTTCACATTTTGTGAGCTTAAGTTTCGTTTTACGGCCAGATCGACGTTTCTGAAATTCCTGGAAAATGAAGTAATATGGTCAAACCACCGTTTAAAGCAATTTCAACAACAATCCGTAAACCGGAAGTAGTAGAAATAATATGCGATATTTTGAAAAAAAAGTGAAAAATGGGTGTTTTGGGTAAAAACACGATTTTTCCGTCCAATATCAACGGATTAAACGAATTAAGGTATCATTTGGTCGAGCGGTGATTGGACCACTGAATGATACCCAATTCGTACGGATACGATTAGCAGGAAGCAAAATATGGCACGCTGAAAATCAAGTATTTTCTGATTTTTAGCATTTTTGGACGCCTGTATCTCGAAAACTTAACCGCAACTTTTTTTTAAATTTTTTCTATCGAGAGTCCTTTCGGAGGTTTTGTGCATGAAGCCATCCAATAAGACTTTGAAATATCTGGAATAGGTGAAATAACGGACTGAAAATCGAAAAAAGTCGAAAAATCGTGAAATTTTGGAAAATGCTCTACTATTTTGTTATTTTAAGAGATTTTCAAAAAAAGATTGTATATTCAGATAGCAGACCTAATTACGATTCTAACGATGTATAATATGTATGTAGTTATTGAAATTTAATTTTCGATATTTTAATTTTTTTGCATTCATGGCACTTTTGAACATAGGATTTCTCAGGGGCATTTTATCTGATCAGATAATGTAATATGTCATTACAGAGCCCTGTGGCTATTTTAGTGCCCAAACCGGCTATTAAAACTATTCCGACAATAATAGCCATACCGGAAGTATTCAAAAAATGAAAAAAAAATGTTAAAAACATTGTCGCACTTGCGAAAAAATTGATTTCTCCCTTAGGTAATAGCGGACCAAAAGAACTAAAGTGTCGCTGGATAGCCCTATTAATGGACCATCATATGGTGTCTAAATAATACGATTTCGATGATAAGGAAATAAATTATTGTATGCCAAAAATCTAGTATTTTCGGATTTTTTAACATTCTGAGACGCCCTTTTCTCGAAAACAACGCCGCAGATTTTTCTTAAACTTTTCTTACTCAAAGTCCTATCGGTTGTCTATATAGTGAATCCAAAATGAAAAGCAATGAAATAATATAAGAGGTCCAAAAATGGCCCCAAACTTTGAAAAAAATTGAAAAATCGTTAAATTTTGGGAAACGCTCTTTAATTTATCTTTTTTTCCAAAACTACTCAATGGATGTTTCTGACACTTCTGGTACAGAAAGTTAAGTATCCAAATAACTTCATAAAGCTGTCACGACAATGATCGTAAAACCGGAAGTAGTCGAAAAAATGTCCGATATTTTGAAAATTTTTTTTTTTTTTACAAAAACCTTTTTTATTTATGATTATTTTTTGATGGTATTTTACACAGGGTTAAAATATCATCCTACTTGAGCAGAAATGATAAAAAAAATGTCTCGGTAATTTGCGTTAGACGCCATCGGCTAATTTAGTTTTTCGTTACCACAAAAACTATTTATTGTTCGATTTGTATAAAACAAAGTTCATATGCTCCGTGGTCCCAATTGCAATTTTTTTTGTTACGGTGAAATTTTTCTGTCGGCAACGGAAGTGACGTAATATTAACAAAAACTACAATTTTGACAATTCGGTACCACTTTTTGAAAGCAAATATTTTTTTTTTCAAAACTGATATAACTAAAAGGATGCACCCTGCAAAGGTGTATAAAATCTGTAGCTCAGATTTTTTAAATTTCAATTTCATTTTCGGACAATTTCGAATACAATGTAAAATAAAGTGTAAAATTCAATTATTTACAATTCATTCAGCGTCTTCATATTTTGAAATATTTATTTGTGATTTTCATAAACTCGTAGCAATAATCCAGACGAAGAGAATGTATGCGAAAATTAGTTTGTAATATGAGCAGTTGCCGAGAAATATGCAATTTTGCATGCATCACTTTACACGTTATTTTGCCTATAAAAGAGTGAATTATTATTCGATTTGCAATATGTTTTTTCCATTTTCACTGTGACCGGAAATGACGTCATTTCTGCAAAAACTGTATTTTTAACCTAAAAAACAAATATTTTATTCAAATGAGTCTGCCTTATAATATTTTTAAAATTATGATATTTGATTCCCATCAACGAATAGAATGAAACCATACGACCATACAGATACCACAAAATGGTTTCTAACTTGTACGGTTACAGAGAAATAGGCGATCTTCTATGAGTCACTTTTCAAGGTTTTTGGTCTATAAAAGAGTCAATTATTATTCGATTTTTATAATTTTTTTACCATTTGATGCCTTATTTCATTTATGACTTCTATCAACTAAGTTAACATTTTCAATATCACCGGAAGTAATGTGATTTTTGCAAAAAACGTATTTTTAGCCTTCAAAACAAACATTTTTTTGAAGGGATTTATATTTATTATTTGTTTAACTTTATAACGTCTGACTCTAATGGGCAGTAAGATTGAATCAATACCATCATATTGATATCAAGAAAAGGCTTCTAGCATGTTCCCTTGTCGAATAATAGCCAATTTTCCAAGGGTCTTTTTTAATTATTTTACCTTCTTAATTTCAGTTTATGGGTTATAGGTTAATTTTTCATTGCCCGATATGTATTAAACAAATTTTGTATGTTGCAAAAATCGACTTATTTTTCACCTATAAAAATTTCTTTCGGCACCGGAAGTGACGTAATTTTGCCATAATTTACAATTTTGACCGGTCTTTTCGCCAGCAAATATTACTATTACATATGATAGAGGGTGTCACTGAAGCAAAACAACTAAAGTATAGTTCGGTAGCTCAATGGGTTGGCTATGGTATAATAAACTTCCTGTATGATTCCTGAAAGCCGGTTCAGTGCTGCTTGCAGGTCTAGTTAGGCTTTCAGACTTTCGTCTGAAAGCCTATTGTGATTACTAAAATTATTAGGCTTTCAGACTTTCGTCTGAAAGCCTATTGAGATTACTAAAATTATTAGGCTTTCAGACTTTCGTCTGAAAGCCTATTGAGATTACTAAAATTATTATTATTATTATTATTAGGCTTTCAGACTTTCGTCTGAAAGCCTATTGTGATTACTAAAATTATTATTTATTATTATTATTTTTTTTTTCGCCGGAGCCTATTTCTCAGTTCCTGTAACAGATACCGATCTGGGACCTAATTCCCTAACGGGAAACCATGTATTGGCTACTTGATAAACTATATTTGAAACTTCTGCGCAGACCGGAAGTGGTCGAATTTCGTGCAGTGTCAAAAAATTAAAAAACGGCCGTAGATTCGTCAATTCTGTACCTATTTTCATACAAATGACATTTTCGGAAACCCTGAGTCTTTTCTCGGACGATAGCAGTTGAAAATTTGGATATTTCGAAACTTCATCGCTGACGTCTTGCGATCGAAAAATGAAAAATGTTGTTTGAGAGACAATTTTTGTTATTTTTCAAAATTTTGAAATTTGACCTACATTTTTGGATACCTGAAGTCCATCCGATTCCAGTAATATAAGTTTCATTCAGAGTTATCGCCCTTTATTTTTCGATTTTTTTTCGAATTTTCTACCCATTTTGTGAGCTCGGGTTTCGTTTTATGGCCGAATTGACGTTTCTGAAACTTCTGAGGCATGAAGCCAAATGACCATTGCAAGGAATAAAGCAATTTCAACAATAATCTGTACACCGGAAGTGGTCGAAATAATGTCCGATATTTTGAAAAAAATACAAAAAATGGGTATTTTGGGGAAAAACGCGATTTCTCCGTCCGATATCAATGGATTAAACAAATTAGGGTACCATTGGACTGCACTAGTATTATTCTATCGTATGATACCCAATTCGAACGGATACGACGAGCAGGAAGCAAAATATGGCACGCTGAAAATCAAGTATTTTCTGATTTTGAGCGTTTTTGGACGCCTGTATCTCGAAAACTTAACCGCAACTTTTTTTTTAACTTTCTCTATCGAGAGTCCATTCGATAGTCTTGTGAATTATGCCATCCAATAAGACTTTGAAATGTCTGGAATACGATAAAAAAGGGACTGAAAATCAAAAAAAGTCGAAAAATCGTGAAATTTTGGAAAATGCTCTACTATTTTTTTATTTTAAGAGATTTTCAAAAAAAGGTTGTATATTCAGATAGCTGACCTAATTACGATTCTAACGATGTGTAATATGTATGTAGTTATTGAAATTTAATTTTCGATATTTTAAATTTTTTGCATTTTTGGCACTTTTGAACATAGGATTTCTCAGAGGCATTTTATCTGATCAGATAATGTAATATATCAATACAGAGCCCCGTGGCTATTTTAGTGCCCAAACCGGCTATTAAAACTATTCCGACAATAATAACCATACCGGAAGTATTCAAAAAATGAAAAAAAAGGTTAAAAACATTGTCGCACTTGCGAGAAACTTGATTTCTCCCTTAGGTAATAGCGGACCAAAAGAACTAAAGTGTTGCTGGATAGCCCTATTAATGGACCATCATATGGTATCTAAATAATACGATTTCGATGGTAAGGAAATAAATTATTGTATGCCAAAAATCTAGTATTTTCCGATTTTTTAACATTCTGGGACGCCCTTTTCTCGAAAACGACGCCGCAGATTTTTCTTAAACTTTTCTTACTCAAAGTCCTTTCGGTTGTCTATATAGTGAATCCAAAATGAAAAGCATTGAAATAATATAGGTGGTCCAAAAATGGCCTCAAACTTTGAAAAAAATTGAAAAATCGTTAAATTTTTGGAAACGCTCTTTCATTTATCTTTTTTTCCAAAACTACTCAATGGATGTTTCTGACACTTCTGGTACAGAAAGTTAATTATCCAAAGAACTTCGGAAAGCTATCATGACAACGATCGTAAAACCGGAAGTAGTTGAAAAAATGTCCGATATTTTGAAAAAAATTTTTTTTTTTACGAAAACCTTTTTTATTTATGAATATTTTTTGATAATATTTTACACAGGGTTAAAAATATCATCCTACTTGAGCAGAAATGAGAAAAAAAATTGTCTCGGTAATTTGCGTTAGCCGCCATCGGCTAATTTAGTTTTTCGTACCCAGAAAAATTATTTATTGTTCGATTTGTATAAAACAAAGTTCATATGCTCCGTGGTCCCAATTGTAATTTTTTTTGTTACGGTGAAATTTTTCTGTCGGCAACGGAAGTGACGTAATATTAACAAAAACTACAATTTTGACAGTTCGGTACCACTTTTTGAAAGCAAATATTATTTTTTTTTCAAAACTGATATAACTAAAAGGATGCACCCTGCAAACGTGCACAAAATCCTTAGCTCATATTTTTTAATTTCAATTTCATTTTCGGGCAATTTCGAATAAAATGTAAAATAAAGTGTAAAATTCAGTTATTTACAATTCATTCAGCGTCTTCATATTTTGAAATATTTATTTGTAATTTTCATAAACTCGTAGCAATAATCCAGACGAAGAGAATGTATGCGAAAGTTAGTTTGTAATATGAGCAGTTGCCGAGAAATATGCAATTTTGCATGCATCACTTTTCACGTTATTTTGCCTATAAAAGAGTGAATTATTATTCGATTTGCAATATTTTTTTTCCATTTGATGCCTAATGCCAATTTGGACTAGGTCAAGCCAATTTTACATTTTCACTGTGACCGGAAATGACGTCATTTGGACAAAAACTGTATTTTTAACCTAAAAAACAAATATTTTATTCAAATGAGTCTGCCTTATAATATTTTTAAAATCATGATATTTGATTCCCACCAACGAATAGAATAAAGCCATACGACCATACGGATACCACAAAATGGTTTCTAACTTGTACGGTTACAGAGAAATAGGCGATCTTCTATAAGTCACTTTTCAAGGTTTTTGGTCTATAAAAGTGTCAATTATTATTCGATTTTTATCATTTTTTTACCATTTGATGCCTTATGCCATTTATGACTTCTATGAACTAAATTGACATTTTCAATATCTCCGGAAGTAATGTAATTTTTGCAAAAAACGTATTTTTAGCCTTCAAAACAAACATTTTTTTGAAGGGATTTATATTTATTATTCGTTTAACTTTATAACGTCTGACTCTAATGGGCAGTAAGATTGAATCAATACCATCATATTGATATCAAGAAAAGGCTTCTAGCATGTTCCCTTGTCGAATAATAGCCAATTTTCCCAGGGTCACTTTTAAGTTTTATACCTTCTTAATTTCAGTTTATGGGTTATAGGTTGATTATTTATTGCCCGATATGTATAAAACAAAGTTTGTATTTTGTATGTTGCGAATTTTTGACTTATTTTTCACCTATAAAAATTTCTTTCGGCACCGGAAGTGACGTAATTTTGCCGTAATTTACAATTTTGACCGGTCTTTTCGCCAGCAAATATTACTTTTACATATGATAGAGGGTGTCACTGAAGCAAAACAACTAAAGTATACTTTGGTAGCTCAATGGATCGGCTATGGTATAATGAACTTCCTGTATGATTCCTGAAAGCCGGTTCAGTGCTGCTTGCAGGTCTAGTTATTATTATTATTATTATTATTATTATTATTATTTACCGCGAGGGCCTAGATCTCCATGACCGAAAACAGATATCGATCTGAAATTAGCTTTTCTATGGGGAAACCATGTGGTGGCTACTTGATAAAATATTTTTGAAATTTCTGCGCATACCGGAAGTGACCGAACTGTGTACTTTCCCTAAAAATTGAAAATCGGCCATAGTTTCGTCAATTCTTTATCCATTTTCAAACAAATTACATTTTTGGAATCCCTGAATCTTTTCTAAGACAATGGCTATCTCACATTTTTCAATTTGGAACATTCGTCTGTGATTTTTATCGTTCGAAAATTGAAAACATGTTGTTTAAGAGACAATTTTTGTTATTTTTCAAAATTTTCAAATTTGACCTACATTTTTGGATACCTGAAGTCCATCCGATTCCAGTAATATAAGTTTCATTCAGAGTTATCGCCCTTTATTTTTCGATTTTTTTTCGAATTTTCTTCCCATTTTGTGAGCTCGGGTTTCGTTTTATGGCAGAATTGACGTTTCTGAAACTTCTGGAACATGAAGTTATAGTCCAATACCAACTTATAAAGCAATTTCGACAAGAATCCTTAAACCGGAAGTGGTCGAAATAATGTGCAATATTTTGAAAAAAATGCAAAAAATGGATATTTTTGGGGAAAACGCTATTTCTCCGTCCGATATCAATGGATTAAACGAATGAAGGTATCGTTTGATGGCACGATTGCTGGACTATCATATGATACCCCATTCATATGGATACTATGAACAGACAGCTAAATATGGCACGCTGAAAATCAAGTATTTTCTGATTTGGAGCGTTTTTGGACGGCTGTATCTCGAAAACTTAACCTGCAATTTTTTTTTAATTTTTTCTACCGAGAGTCCTTTTGGAGGTATTTTGCATAAAGCCATCCAATAAGACTTTGAAATGTCTGGAATAGGATAAAAAAGGGACTGAAAATCGAAAAAAGTCGAAAAATCGTGAAATTTTGGAAAATGCTCTACTATTTTTTTATTTTAAGAGATTTTTAAAAAGAAGTTGTATATTCAGATAGCTGACCTAATTACGATTCTAACGATGTATAATATGTATGTAATTATTACAATTTAATTTTCGATATTTTAAATTTTTTGTATTTTTGGCACTTTTGAACATAGGATTTCTCAGGGGCATTTTATCTGATCAGATAATGTAATATATCATTACAGAGCCCTGTGGCTATTTTAGTGCCCAAACCGGCCATTAAAACTATTTCGACAATAATAACCATACCGGAAGTATTCAAAAAATGAAAAAAAAGAGTAAAAACATTGTCGCACTTGCGAAAAACTTGATTTCTCTCTTAGGTAATAGCGGACCAAAAGAACTAAAGTGTCGCTGGATAGCCCTATTAATGGACCATCATATGGTATCTAAATAATACGATTTCGATGGTAAGGAAATAAACTATTGTATGCCAAAAATCTAGTATTTTCCAATTTTTTAACATTCTGAGACGCCTTTTTCTCGAAAACGACGCCTACGATTTTTCTTAAACTTTTCTTACTCAAAGTCCTATCGGTTGTCTATATAGGGAATCCAAAATGAAAAGCATTGAAATAATATAAGTGGTCGAAAAATGGCCTCAAACTTTGAAAAAAATTGAAAAATCGTTAAATTTTTGGAAACGCTCTTTAATTTATCTTTTTTTCCAAAACTACTCAATGGATGTTTCTGACACTTCTGGTACAGAAAGTTAAGTATCCAAAGAACTTCGTAAAGCTATCACAACAACGATCGTAAAATCGGAAGTAGTCGAAAAAATGTCCGATATTTTGAAAAAAATTATTTTTTTTACGAAAACCTTTTTTATTTATGAATATTTTTTGATGATCTTTGACACAGGGTTAAAATATCATCGTACTTGAGCAGAAATGAGAAAAAAAATTGTCTCGGTAATTTGCGTTAGCCGCCATCGGCTAATTTAGTTTTTCGTACCCAGAAAAATTATTGATTGTTCGATTTGTATAAAACAAAGTTCATATGCACCGTGGTCCCAATTGTAATTTTTTTTGTTACGGTGAAGTTTTTCTGTAGGCAACGGAAGTGACGTAATATTAACAAAAACTACAATTTTGACAGTTCGGTACCACTTTTTGAAAGCAAATATTATTTTTTTTCAAAACTGATATAACTAAAAGGATGCACCCTGCAAAGGTGCACAAAATCCTTAGCTCATATTTTTTAATTTCAATTTCATTTTCGGGCAATTTCGAATAAAATGTAAAATAAAGTGTAAAATTCAGTTATTTACAAATCATTCAGCGTCTTCATATTTTGAAATATTTATTTGTAATTTTCATAAACTCGTAGCAATAATCCAGACGAAGAGAATGTATGCGAAAATTAGTTTGTAATATGAGCAGTTGCCGAGAAATATGCAATTTTGCATGCATCACTTTTCACGTTATTTTGCCTATAAAAGAGTCAATTATTATTCGATTTGCAATATTTTTTTTCCATTTGATGCCTAATGCCAATTTGGACTAGGTCAAGCCAATTTTACATTTTCACTGTGACCGGAAATGACGTCATTTGGGCAAAAACTGTATTTTTAACCTAAAAAAACAATATTTTATTCAAATGAGTCTGCCTTATAATATTTTAAAAATTATGACATTTGATTCCCATCAACGAATAGAATGAAGCCATACGACCATACAGATACCACAAAATGGTTTCTAACTTGTACGGTTACAGAGAAATAGGCGATCTTCTATAAGTCACTTTTCAAGGTTTTTGGTCTATAAAAGTGTCAATTATTATTCGATTTTTATAATTTTTTTACCATTTGATGCCTTATGCCATTTATGACTTCTATGAACCAAGTTAACATTTTCAATATCACCGGAAGTAATGTAATTTTTGCAAAAAACGTATTTTTAGCCTTCAAAACAAACATTTTTTTGAAGTGAATTATATTCTTTATTCGTTTAACTTTATAACGTCTGACTCTAATGGGCAGTAAGATTGAATCAATACCATCATATTGATATCAAAAAAAGGCTTCTAGCATGTTCCCTTGTGGAATAATAACCAATTTTCCCAGGGTCACTTTTAAGTTTTTTACCTTCTTAATTTCAGTTTATGGGTTATAGGTTAATTATTTATTGCCCGATATGTATAAAACAAAGTTTGTATTTTGTATGTTGCGAATTTTCGACTTATTTTTCACCTATAAAAATTTCTTTCGGCACCGGAAGTGACGTAATTTTGCCATAATTTACAATTTTGGCCGGTCTTTTCGCCAGCAAATATTACTTATACATATGATAGAGGGTGTCACTGAAGCAGAACAACTAAAGTATAGTTCGGTAGCTCAATGGATCGGCTATGGTATAATAAACTTCCTGTATGATTCCTGAAAGCCGGTTCAGTGCTGCTTGCAGGTCTAGTTATTATTATTATTATTTACCGCGGGAGCCAAGTTCTCCATGATCGAAAGCAGATATCGATCTGAAATCAACTTTTCTTTCGTGAAACCATGTGGTGGCTACTTGATAAAGTATTTTCGAAAATTCTGCGCATACCGGAAGTGGCAGATCTTTGTACGTTGTCAAAAAATTGAAAATTGGCCATAGTTTCGTCAATTCTTTACCCATTTTCAAACAAATGACATTTTCGGAAACCCTGAATCTTTTCCGAGCCAATAGCAATCTAAGATTTTGTAATTTCGAAACTTCGTCGCTGACTTCTAGCGTTCGAAAATTGAAAAATGTTGTTTAAGAGACAATTTTTTTCATTTTTCAAAATTTTCAAATTTGACTTACATTTTTGGATACCTTAAGTCTATCTGATTCCAGTAATATAAGTTTTATTCGGAGTTATCACCCTTTATTTTTCGATTTTTTTCGAATTTTCTACCTATTTTGTGAGCTCGGGTTTCGTTATATGGCCGAATTGGCGAATCTGAAACTTCTGAGACATGAAGCCAAATGACCATTGCAAGGAATAAAGCAATTTCAACAATGATCCGTAGACCGGAAGTAGTCGAAATAATGTACAATATTTTGAAAAAAATGCAAAAAATGGGTATTTTGGGGAAAAACGCGATTTCTCCGTCCGATATCAATGGATTAAACAAATTAGGGTACCATTGGACTGCACTAGGATTGTACTATCGTATGATACCCAATTCATACGGATACTATGATCAGGCAGCAAAATATGGCACGCTGAAAATCACGAATTTTCTGATTTTTAGCATTTTTGGACGCCTGTATCTCGAAAACTTAACCGCAAATTTTTTTTCAATTTTTTCTATCGAGAGTCCTTTCGGAGGTATTTTGCATGAAGCCATCCAATAAGACTTTGAAATATCTGGAATAGGTGAAATAACGGACTGAAAATCGAAAAAAGTCGAAAAATCGTGAAATTTTGGAAAATGCTCTGCTATTTTTTTATTTTAAGAGATTTTCAAAAAAAGATTGCATATTCAGATAGCTGACCTAATTACGATTCTAACGATGTATAATATGTATGTAGTTATTGAAATTTAATTTTCGATATTTTAAATTTTTTGCATTTTTGGCACTTTTGAACATAGGATTTCTCAGGGGCATTTTATCTGATCAGATAATATAATATATCATTACAGAGCCCTGTGGCTATTTTAGTGTCCAAACCGGCTATTAAAACTATTCCGACAATAATAACCATACCGGATGTATTTAAAAAATGAAAAAAAAAGGTTAAAAACAGTGTCGCACTTGCGAAAAACTTGATTTCTCCCTAAGGTAATAGCGGACCAAAAGAACTAAAGTGCCGTTGGATAGCCCTATTAATGGACCATCATATGGTATCTAAATAATACGATTTCGATGGTAAGGAAATAAATTATTGTATGCCAAAAATCTAGTATTTTCCGATTTTTTAACATTCTGAGACGCCCTTTTCTCGAAAACGACACCGCAGATTTTTCTTAAACTTTTCTTACTTAAAGTCCTATCGGTTGTCTATATAGTGAATCCAAAATGAAAAGCATTGAAATAACATAAGTGGTCCAAAAATGGCCTCAAACTTTGAAAAAAATTGAAAAATCGTTAAATTTTTGTCAATGTTCTTTAATTTATCTTTTTTTCCAAAACTACTCAATGGATGTTTCTGACACTTCTGGTACAGAAAGTTAAGTATCCAAAGAACTTCGTAAAGCTATCACGACAATGATCGTAAAACCGGAAGTAGTCGAAAAATGTCCAATATTTTGAAAAAAATTTGTTTTTTTTACGAAAACCTTTTTTATTTTTGAATATTTTTTGATGATATTTTACACAGGGTTAAAATATCATCCTACTTGAACAGAAATGAGAAAAAAAATTGTCTCGGTAATTTGCGTTAGCCGCCATGGGCTAATTTAGTTTTTCGTACCCAGAACAATTATTTATTGTTCGATTTGTATAAAACAAAGTTCATATACTCCGTGGTCCCAATAGTAATTTTTTTTGTTACGGTGAAATTTTTCTGTCGGCAACGGAAGTGACGTAATATTAACAAAAATTGCAATTTTGACAGTTCGGTACCACTTTTTGAAAGCAAATATTATTTTTTTTCAAAACTGATATAACTAAAAGGATGCACCCTGCAAAGGTGCACAAAATCCTTAGCTCATATTTTTTAATTTCAATTTCATTTTCGGGCAATTTCGAATAAAATGTAAAATAAAGTGTAAAATTCAGTTATTTACAATTCATTCAGCGTCTTCATATTTTGAAATATTTATTTGGAATTTTCATAAACTCGTAGCAATAATCCAGACGAAGAGAATGTATGCGAAAATTAGTTTGTAATATGAGCAGTTGCCGAGAAATATGCAATTTTGCATGCATCACTTTTCACGTTATTTTGCCTATAAAAGAGTGAATTATTATTCGATTTGCAATATTTATTTTCCATGTGATGCCTAATGCCAATTTGGACTAGGTCAAGCCAATTTTACATTTTCACTGTGACCGGAAATGACGTCATTTGGGCAAAAACTGTATTTTTAACCTAAAAAAACAAATATTTTATTCAAATGAGCCTGCCTTAAAATAGTTATAAAATTATGATATTTAATTCCCATCAACGAATAGAATGAAGCCATACGACCATACAGATACCACAAAATGGTTTCTAACTTGTACGGTTACAGAGAAATAGGCGATCTTCTATAAGTCACTTTTCAAGGTTTTTGGTCTATAAAAGTGTCAAATATTATTCGATTTTTATATTTTTTTTACCATTTGATGCCTTATGCCATTTATGACTTCTATGAACTAAGTTAACATTTTCAATATCACCGGAAGTAATGTAATTTTTTTCAAAAAACGTATTTTTAGCCTTCAAAACAAACATTTTTTTGAAGGGATTTATATTTATTATTCGTTTAACTTTATAACGTCTGACTCTAATGGGCAGTAAGATTGAATCAATACCATCATATTGATATCAAGAAAAGGCTTCTAGCATGTTCCCTTGTGGAATAATAGCCAATTTTCCCAGGGTCACTTTTAATTTTTTTACCTTCTTAATTTCAGTTTATGGGTTATACGTTAATTATTTATTGCCCGATATGTATAAAACAAAGTTTGTATTTTGTATGTTGCGAATTTTCGACTTATTTTTCAACTATAAAAATTTCCTTCGGCACCGGAAGTGACGTAATTTTGCCATAATTTACAATTTTGACCCGTCTTTTCGCCAGCAAATATTACTTTTACATATGATAGAAGGTGTCACTGAAACAAAACAACTAAAGTATAGTTCGGTAGCTCAATGGATCGGCTATGGTATAATAAACTTCCTGTATGATTCCTGAAAGCCGGTTCAGTGCTGCTTGCAGGTCTAGTTATTAGGCTTTCAGACTTTCGTCTGAAAGCCTATTGTGATTACTAAAATTATTATTTATTATTATTATTTTTTTTTTCGCCGGAGCCTATTTCTCAGTGCCTGTAACAGATACCGATCTGGGACCTAATTCCCTATCGGGAAACCATGTATTGGCTACTTGATAAACTATATTTGAAACTTCTGCGCAGACCGGAAGTAGTCGAATTTCGAGCGGTGTCAAAAAATTAAAAAACGGCCGTAGATTCGTCAATTCTGTACCTATTTTCATACAAATGACATTTTCGGAAACCCTGAGTCTTTTCTCGGACGATAGCAGTTGAAAATTTCGATATTTCGAAACTTCATCGCTGACGTCTTGCGATTGAAAAATGAAAAATGTTGTTTGAGAGACAATTTTTGTTATTTTGCAAAATTTTGAAATTTGACCTACATTTTTGGATACCTGAAATCCATCCGATTCCAGTAATATAAGTTTCATTCAGAGTTATCGCCCTTTATTTTTCGCTTTTTTTCGAATTTTCTACCCATTTTGTGAGCTCGGGTTTCGTTTTATGGCCGAATTGACGTTTCTGAAACTTCTGAGGCATGAAGCCAAATGACCATTGCAAGGAATAAAGCAATTTCAACAATAATCTGTACACCGGAAGTGGTCGAAATAATGTCCGATATTTTGAAAAAAATACAAAAAATGGGTATTTTGGGGAAAAACGCGATTTCTCCGTCCGATATCAATGGATTAAACAAATTAGGGTACCATTGGACTGCACTAGTATTGTGCTATCGTATGATACCCAATTCAAACGGATACGACGAGCAGGAAGCAAAATATGGCACGCTGAAAATCAAGTATTTTCTGATTTGGAGCGTTTTTGGACGCCTGTATCTCGAAAACTTAACCGCAACTTTTTTTTTAACTTTCTCTATCGAGAGTCCATTCGATAGTCTTGTGAATTATGCCATCCAATAAGACTTTGAAATGTCTGGAATACGATAAAAAAGGGACTGAAAATCCAAAAAAGTCGAAAAATCGTGAAATTTTGGAAAATGCTCTACTATTTTTTTATTTTAAGGGATTTTCAAAAAAAGGTTGTATATTCAGATAGCTGACCTAATTATGATTCTAACGATGTATAATATGTATATAGTTATTGAAATTTAATTTTCGATATTTTAAATTTTTTGCATTTTTGACACTTTTGAACATAGGATTTCTCAGAGGCATTTTATCTGATCAGATAATGTAATATATCATTACAGAGCCCCGTGGCTATTTTAGTGCCCAAACCGGCTATTAAAACTATTCCGACAATAATAACCATACCGGAAGTATTCAAAAAATGAAAAAAAAAAGGTTAAAAACATTGTCGCACTTGCGAGAAACTTGATTTCTCCCTTAGGTAATAGCGGACCAAAAGAACTAAAGTGTCGCTGGATAGCCCTATTAATGGACCATCTTATGGTATCTAAATAATACGATTTCGATGGTAAGGAAATAAATTATTGTATGCCAAAAATCTAGTATTTTCCGATTTTTTAACATTCTGGGACGCCCTTTTCTCGAAAACGACGCCGCAGATTTTTCTTAAACTTTTCTTACTCAAAGTCCTATCGGTTGTCTATATAGTGAATCCAAAATGAAAAGCATTGAAATAATATAGGTGGTCCAAAAATGGTCTCAAACTTTGAAAAAAATTGAAAAATCGTTAAATTTTTGGAAACGCTCTTTAATTTATCTTTTTTTACAAAACTACTCAATGGATGTTTCTGACACTTCTGGTACAGAAAGTTAATTATCCAAAGAACTTCGTAAAGCTATCACGACAACGATCGTAAAACCGGAAGTAGTCGAAAAAATGTCCGATATTTTGAAAAAAAATATATTTTTTACGGAAACCTTTTTTATTTATGAATATTTTTTGATGATATTTTACACAGGGTTAAAAATATCATCCCACTTGAGCAGAAATGAGAAAAAAAAATGTCTCGGTAATTTGCGTTAGCCGCCATCGGCTAATTTAGTTTTTCGTACCCAGAAAAATTATTTATTGTTCGATTTGTATAAAACAAAGTTTATATGCTCCGTGGTCCCAATTGTAATTTTTTTTGTTACGGTGAAATTTTTCTGTCGGCAACGGAAGTGACGTAATATTAACAAAAACTACAATTTTGACGGTTCGGTACCACTTTTTGAAAGCAAATATTATTTTTTTTCAAAACTGATATAACTAAAAGGATGCACCCTGCAAAGGTGCACAAAATCCTTAGCTCAGATTTTTTAATTTCAATTTCATTTTCGGGCAATTTCGAATAAAATGTAAAAAAAAGTGTAAATTCAGTTATTTACAATTCATTCAGCGTCTTCATATTTTGAAATATTTATTTGTAATTTTCATAAACTCGTAGCAATAATCCAGACGAAGAGAATGTATGCGAAAATTAATTTGTAATATGAGCAGTTGCCGAGAAATATGCAATTTTGCATGCATCACTTTTCACGTTATTTTGCCTATAAAAGAGTGAATTATTATTCGATTTGCAATATTTTTTTTCCATTTGATGACTAATGCCAATTTGGACTAGGTCAAGCCAATTTTACATTTTCACTGTGACCGGAAATGACGTCATTTGGGCAAAAACTGTATTTTCAACCTAAAAAGCAAATATTTTATTCAAATGAGTCTGCCTTATAATATTTTTAAAATCATGATATTTGATTCCCATCAACGAATAGAATGAAGCCATACGACCATACGGATACCACAAAATGGTTTCTAACTTGTACGGTTACAGAGTAATAGGCGATCTTCTATAAGTCACTTTTCAAGGTTTTTGGTCTATAAAAGTGTCAATTATTATTCGATTTTTATCATTTTTTTACCATTTGATGCCTTATGCCATTTATGACTTCTATGAACTAAATTAACATTTTCAATATCTCCGGAAGTAATGTAATTTTTGCAAAAAAACGTATTTTTAGCCTTCAAAACAAACATTTTTTTGAAGGGATTTATATCTATTATTCGTTTAACTTTATAACGTCTGACTCTAATCGGCAGTAAGATTGAATCAATACCATCATATTGATATCAAGAAAAGGCTTCTAGCATGTTCCCTTGTCGAATAATAGCCAATTTTCCCAGGGTCACTTTTAAGTTTTATACCTTCTTAATTTCAGTTTATGGGTTATAGGTTGATTATTTATTGCCCGATATGCATAAAACAAAGTTTGTATTTTGTATGTTGCGAATTTGCGACTTATTTTTCACCTATAAAAATTCCTTTCGGCACCGGAAGTGACGTAATTTTGCCATAATTTACAATTTTGACCGGTCTTTTCGCCAGCAAATATTACTTTTACATATGATAGAAGGTGTCACTGAAGCAAAACAACTAAAGTATAGTTTGGTAGCTCAATGGATCGGCTATGGTATAATGAACTTCCTGTATGATTCCTGAAAGCCGGTTCAGTGCTGCTTGCAGGTCTAGTTTATTATTATTATTTTTTTTTTCGCCGGAGCCTATTTCTCAGTGCCTGTAACAGATACCGATCTGGGACCTAATTCCCTATCGGGAAACCATGTATTGGCTACTTGATAAACTATATTTGAAACTTCTGCGCAGACCGGAAGTGGTCGAATTTCGTGCGGTGTCAAAAAATTAAAAAACGGCCGTAGATTCGTCAATTCTGTACCTATTTTCATACAAATGACATTTTCGGAAACCCTGAGTCTTTTCTCGGACGATAGCAGTTGAAAATTTCGATATTTCGAAACTTCATCGCTGACGTCTTGCGATCGAAAAATGAAAAATGTTGTTTGAGAGACAATTTTTGTTATTTTTCAAAATTTTGAAATTTGACCTACATTTTTGGATACCTGAAGTCCATCCGATTCCAGTAATATAAGTTTCATTCAGAGTTATCGCCCTTTATTTTTCGATTTTTTTCGAATTTTCTACCCATTTTGTGAGCTCGGGTTTCGTTTTATGGCCGAATTGACGTTTCTGAAACTTCTGAGGCATGAAGCCAAATGACCATTGCAAGGAATAAAGCAATTTCAACAATAATCTGTACACCGGAAGTGGTCGAAATAATGTCCGATATTTTGAAAAAAATACAAAAAATGGGTATTTTGGGGAAAAACGCGATTTCTCCGTCCGATATCAATGGATTAAACAAATTAGGGTACCATTGGACTGCACTAGTATTGTGCTATCGTATGATACCCAATTCGAACGGATACGACGAGCAGGAAGCAAAATATGGCACTCTGAAAATCAAGTATTTTCTGATTTGGAGCGTTTTTGGACGCCTGTATCTTGAAAACTTAACCGCAACTTTTTTTTTAACTTTCTCTATCGAGAGTCCATTCGATAGTCTTGTGAATTATGCCATCCGATAAGACTTTGAAATGTCTGGAATACGATAAAAAAGGGACTGAAAATCAAAAAAAGTCGAAAAATCGTGAAATTTTGGAAAATGCTCTACTATTTTTTTATTTTAAGAGATTTTCAAAAAAAGGTTGTATATTCAGATAGCTGACCTAATTACGATTCTAACGATGTATAATATGTATGTAGTTATTGAAATTTAATTTTCGATATTTTAAATTTTTTGCATTTTTGGCACTTTTGAACATAGGATTTCTCAGAGGCATTTTATCTGATCAGATAATGTAATATATCATTACAGAGCCCCGTGGCTATTTTAGTGCCCAAACCGACTATTAAAACTATTCCGACAATAATAACCATACCGGAAGTATTCAAAAAATGAAAAAAAAAGGTTAAAAACATTGTCGCACTTGCGAGAAACTTGATTTCTCCCTTAGGTAATAGCGGACCAAAAGAACTAAATTGTCGCTGGATAGCCCTATTAATGGACCATCATATGGTATCTAAATAATACGATTTCGATGGTAAGGAAATAAATTATTGTATGCCAAAAATCTAGTATTTTCCGATTTTTTAACATTCTGGGACGCCCTTTTCTCGAAAACGACGCCGCAGATTTTTCTTAAACTTTTCTTACTCAAAGTCCTATCGGTTGTCTATATAGTGAATCCAAAATGAAAAGCATTGAAATAATATAAATGGTCCAAAAATGACCCCAAACTTTGAAAAAAATTGAAAAATCGTTAAATTTTTGGAAACGCTCTTTAATTTATCTTTTTTTCCAAAACTACTCAATGGATGTTTCTGACACTTCTGGTACAGAAAGTTAATTATCCAAAGAACTTCGTAAAGCTATCACGACAACGATCGTAAAACCGGAAGTAGTCGAAAAAATGTCCGATATTTTGAAAAAAATTATTTTTTTTACGAAAACTTTTTTTATTTATGAATATTTTTTGATGATATTTTACACAGGGTTAAAAATATCATCCTACTTGAGCAGAAATGAGAAAAAAAATTGTCTCGGTAATTTGCGTTAGCCGCCATCGGCTAATTTAGTTTTTCGTACCCAGAAAAATTATTTATTGTTCGATTTGTATAAAACAAAGTTCATATGCTCCGTGGTCCCAATTGTAATTTTTTTTGTTACGGTGAAATTTTTCTGTCGGCAACGGAAGTGACGTAATATTAACAAAAACTACAATTTTGACAGTTCTGTACCACTTTTTGAAAGCAAATATTATTTTTTTTCAAAACTGATATAACTAAAAGGATGCACCCCGCAAAGGTGCACAAAATCCTTAGCTCAGATTTTTTAATTTCAATTTCATTTTCGGGCAATTTCGAATAAAATGTAAAATAAAGTGTAAAATTCAGTTATTTACAATTCATTCAGCGTCTTCATATTTTGAAATATTTATTTGTAATTTTCATAAACTCGTAGCAATAATCCAGACGAAGAGAATGTATGCGAAAATTAGTTTGTAATATGAGCAGTTGCCGAGAAATATGCAATTTTGCATGCATCACTTTTCACGTTATTTTGCCTATAAAAGAGTGAATTATTATTCGATTTGCAATATTTTTTTTTCCATTTGATGCTTAATGCCAATTTGGACTAGGTCAAGCCAATTTTACATTTTCACTATGACCGGAAATGACGTCATTTGGGCAAAAACTGTATTTTTAACTTAAAAACAGATATTTTATTCAAATGAGTCTGCCTTATAATATTTTTAAGATTATGATATTTGATTCCCATCAACGAAGAGAATGAAGCCATACGACCATACGGATACCACAAAATGGTTTCTAACTTGTATGGTTACAGAGAAATAGGCGATCTTCTATAAGTCACTTTTCAAGGTTTTTGGTCTATAAAAGTGTCAATTATTATTCGATTTTTATCATTTTTTTACCATTTGATGCCTTATGCCATTTACGACTTCTATGAACTAAATTAACATTTTCAATGTCTCCGGAAGTAATGTAATTTTTGCAAAAAACGTATTTTTAGCCTTCAAAACAAACATTTTTTTGAAGGGATTTATATTTATTATTCGTTTAACTTTATAACGTCTGACTCTAATGGGCAGTAAGATTGAATCAATACCATCATATTGATATCAAGAAAAGGCTTCTAGCATGTTCCCTTATCTAATAATAGCCAATTTTCCCAGGGTCACTTTTAAGTTTTATACCTTCTTAATTTCAGTTTATGGGTTATAGGTTGATTATTTATTGCCCGATATGTATAAAACAAAGTTTGTATTTTGTATGTTGCGAATTTTCGACTTATTTTTCACCTATAAAAATTTATTTCGGCACCGGAAATGACGTAATTTTGCCATAATTTACAATTTTGACCGGTCTTTTCGCCAGCAAATGTTACTTTTACATATGATAGAAGGTGTCACTGAAGCAAAACAACTAAAGTATAGTTTGGTAGCTCAATGGATCGGCTATGGTATAATGAACTTCCTGTATGATTCCTGAAAGCCGGTTCAGTGCTGCTTGCAGGTCTAGTTATTATTATTATTATTATTCAGATTCCAATTTGAATAGATCTCAGCAACTACGTGTCGCATCGTTACGATTTCTTCGGTTTTACTGGGAAAGTGGGTGTGACTTAGAGGATAAAGCTATTTTGAACGTTCTGCGACAATGCGAAATGTCCGAAATCACCGAAGTTATCGTTTTTGAAAATATTGCAGTAATTTTAACAATAATCATTGGATTTTAACTTTCGATACATTTTGGCATAGCCGGAGACAGGGCACATAGCTACGCTACTTTCGATTTTTGATTTTCGGCAAATCTTCGAAGATATTAGGCGCCAAATTTCGAAAATTTAAAATTTTACAAAAAACTTTTTTATTTATGAATATTTTTTAGTCGTGTTGTGCACAGAATTAAAGAGTCGTCTGACTAGCGCAAAAATGTTAAAAAAATTTGTCGCAGTAATTTTCCTTGGCCGCCATTGGCTAATTCACTTTTTCAGTCCTAGATTAAATTTTTATTGTTCGATTTGTATAAAACAAAGTTCATATGCTTCGTTGTCTCAATTGTCATTTTTTTTATTACCAAAAGTGTTATCTGTCGGCACCGGAAGTGGCATAATTTTACCAAAAACTACAATTTTGACGGTTAGTTTCCTTCTTCTTAAACAAATATTATTTTTTGGAAAAATTATAGGACTCAAAGAGTGTGCCCTTTCAAGGCGCAAAAAATGGCGGAAGCAGTTTTTTTAATTTCTATTTCATTTTCTAGCAAATTGGATTAAGAGGTGAAAAAAGGCGTAAAATTGACCTATTTACAACCCATTCAGGCTTTTCAGATTTTAAAATATTTTTACTTAACTTTTATAAACCTGTAACTATAATCCATACGAAGAGAATGTATGTTAAAATTAGTTTCTAAAATAAGCAGTTGCCGAGAAATGGGCAGTTTTGCATAAGTCACTGTTTTCGTAATTTTGCCTGTAAAATAGTCAATTATTAATGGATATTCACAAAAGTGACATCATTTGATTCAAAAAGCAAGTCTGCGTCATATCATGTTGATTACTATTTAAAATTGACACCGGAAGTGACGTCATTTAGTCAAAAACTCAATTTTTAACTTTTAAAATCGATATTTTTTTCAACCAAGAATTATGTCACATATAATAATAAAATTAATTTTTGGTTTAAATTCACATATTAACAAAACTCATACGGTCAAAAAGATATCATAAAATTGTTTCTAACTTGATCGGTTGCCGAGATATAGGCGATTTTCTAAAAGTCACTTTTGAAGGTTTTTGGCCCTTAAAAGTGTCAATTATTATTCGATTTTCATAAAATTTTCACCCTTTGAAGCCTAATGTCATAGACGATGTTAAAAAACTAATTTAAAGTTTTCATTATCACCGGAAGTAACGTCATTTTGGCAAAAACTGTATTTTAAGCCTTCAAAGCCGATATTTTATTCAAATGAGTCTGATTTGTAATGTTTATACAATTATGATATTTGATTCCAATCAACAAATAGATTAAACCCATACGGTCATATAAATACCAAAAAATGGTTTCTAACTTGTACGGTTGCCGAGAAATAGACGATTTTCTACACGTCACTTTTCAAGGTTTTTGGTCTATAAAAGTGGCAATTATTATTCGATTTACATAAAATTTTCACCATGTGATGCCTTATGCCATTTCTGATTTCATAAAACTAATGGAATATTTACATTATCACCGGAAGTACTGTAATTTTGTCAGGATCAATTACATGTAACAAATGTATAAAATGAAATGATATTGCTGGATTTGTTTGATTCTGTTTCCATTTTATTTGATGTGTGCAATTCTTATGTGGAAACCTGTATATTGGTTTCATTGGTACCGGAAGTGACATATGTTCAAGAGTAACGTGGCACCGAAATTGACACAAGTTCAAGTTCAAAGGTAACATGGCACCAGTGAAACCCGTCATTCCTGCATGCAGGTCTAGTTCTTATTATTATTATTAGGCTTTCAGACTTTCGTCTGAAAGCCTATTGTGATTACTAAAATTATTATTATTAAGCTTTCATATTACATATGAAAGCTTATTGTTTCTGTTAAGATTATTATTGTTATTTTTTTTTTGTGTTTTATCCACAAATCGGATTTCTCAGAATCTAACCACAATATCTTTATGAAACTTTTACCTACCCCCCCAAAAATGGGTGGTAGCTGTTGATTAAATATATTTTCAAAACGTTTTACGAATCCGAAATCACCGAAATTTACGAACGACAAAATGGACATTGCATAGTCGTAACTTTATTGTTTTTTGACCGATTTTACTAAATCTTTTTTCTTTGAATACCTAGAAAAAAATCATTTTCATCAGCAGTTTCACATTTTCGAATTTCGAAAATTCGTCGCTGTGATTTCGAACCGGAAGTTTAGACCAATTTGACAACTTCTTTAATAGTTGTACGATTTTCATTCAATTTAGTATATAAGTAGATCCTACCGATGTGACTTCAAAAATATAATTAGAAATTTTCTAAATTATCTCCCCTTGGTGAAATTAAGGATCAAAATTTTCAAAAAAATCGGCGAAATATAGGTCAGAATGACCTAATTTTTTTTTTTGATACTAGACAAGGAATTACTGATTCGTACACAAAATATGGAGTTTGTCGATCGAACCGGAAGTGCCACCATCTTTAAACGTGAAAAATCACTAAGGCTTTTTTGCTATTTTACTTACAGACTCGGGAGTTATATTTTCTGAATCCTTGTAGGAAGGCCTAAAAAATGTCGCGAATAGAATTTTGATTTAGGTCAACCGGGAGTCACCATTTTGAATTGAAAATGAAAAATAGAAGCAATTTGAAGGGCCGAGACTTTGGAGCACAATAACTCTCATTCTAATTAAGCTAGAATGTTCAAACTTGGTGTAAACGTTCACTAGGTCAATGTTATGATGGAGTTCAAAGATGAGCATTTTCTGCTTAGGGTAAGCAGAGATAAGCATGTTGATTTGTTGATTCTTTAGGGCACGATAACTTCGGTTATAATGAAGGGAGGGCGGTGAAACTTTTGTCAATAGAGAGTCTAATAGGTAGCCTGTTGTGTGAAATGATTGTATCATTTTTTTTAAATATCAGGGATAGCCGAAAAAAAGAGATTGAAAATCCAAAAAGTCGTATTTTTACAATTTGGAGCATGTTTAGAGGTCTTTCTCGTAAAGTCAACATAATATTTTTGGGGAACTTCTTCTACAAAGAGTCTTATTGGTAGTCTTTTATATGAAACCATCGATCAACAGTCCAAAATATCTGGAGTAGAAGAATAAAAGGATCGAACATTGAAAACGGCACCCTTTCATTGTTAAGCGAAACATGCAGTGTGGGTGACTACAAGCTGCACATTTAGTCATCGTATAGAGCTTATTCAACAGTATCGAATTCCATCTGCTTAGGGATATTTTACGTGCACTCCAATGTGTACACGCGATCTTGGTTTTTCGTCCCATCCGTACGACTAGACAGCTGTCCTTGTCAGGCCCTCCGTTCTGCCTCAATGACAAGGGGGAAACACGCCGGAAAATCGTGGGTTTTCTCCGTGTCCTTCGGTTTAGTCCCAACAGCTAAAGAACAGTACGCGCAAGGGGAGTTTTTAAATAAAATTAAAAAACATATGTTAGTCCCGAAATGACCTAGTTTGTGTCGAATGGACGTTAAGCCGCATTTCTCTCTTTCTTTTTTTATTTTTAAAGTTTTGTAATAATCGGTTGGTAATCAAAGATAATGTAAAAGTGATAAAACAGAAAATTTCGCCCGGTTGTGATGTTTCTCACTTTAAAGTCAGCAATTTGCCGATTTTAAGGGGAAAACGTTTATTGCGAACGATTTAGCTGGTCAGGGGAGCTTATTTTTAAAAGTTTTGTAATATTCGGTTGATAACCAAAGGTACCGTGCAAATTAAACTAATAAAATAGAAGATTTCGCCCGGTTGAAATGTTTCTATCTGTAGGTCAGCAATTTGCCGATTCTAGGGAGGTTGTGTGACTGAATGGTTAGCACGTGCGCTCTGTATCATAACGTCTGTCATTGAGTCAATTGGCGTTGTTTCGATTTCTTGGTTCTACGTGAAAAGGAGTATGGTCGCCTGTTCAACCTCGTAGGCCGTAACGCCGCTGCCCGGGTAAAATTTCCCTCATTGCACACTTTATGGCGTATGCCCGTCTTCATTAGCCCATTTTAGGAGCAGAACAGTAGGACGTTAAACCCCATTCAATTTCATTTCATTTTCTCTATGTTGCTTATTTATTATAGTGGATAAATATTTTTCTGGTTCTAGCAATTATTTAATTTCTGCATAGAAATCTCTGGCCAGTTTTTTTTATTGCAGAGTGCCATTCTTGTATATTGCAGTCTATGACCCTTTGTTTAAAACATGCTTAAGAAGTCGTCACGATTTCCTACTTATAACCAAACATATTGGAAACCATAATTATATAACATATCTTGGAAGCCCGATTACAGCTATACAAGTTTCAGTTATTTCCCTTTAGTTTAAAGATTACTTTTTTGCCCGGGTGCAATGTTTCTCACTACATTTAGATTTGTATCTTTGTGAGTTTTTGACCGATTTTGATATTATGTCTTTATAATTTTCCAAATCTACATATTTAACGTACATATTCAAACAGTTGAGTTCAACCTGATTCAAAAAGTTTTAGTTTTGTTCAAAGTTATCTCATTCATCCCGATTACAGCAACACAAGTATCAGTTATTTCCCTTTAGTTTTCAGATTACTCAATGTTTCATACTATATTTAGACTTGTAACTTCGCGAGTTTTTGACCAATTTTGATAGTTTGTTATTCTTATCCTTTTATTTGAGATACTTGATATAATCGATGACACGTGACGATGAATATGAAAGCTTTCATATCTGCATGGGACAGTAGCAGATCTAGTTTATTAGGCTTTCAGACTTTCGTCTGAAAGCCTATTGTGATTACTAAAATTATTATTATTTATTATTATTATTTTATTTTTCGGGGGAGCCTATTTCTCAGTGTCTGTAACAGATACAGATCTGGGACGTAATTTTCTATCAGGAAACCATATAGTGGCCATCCCTTCCACTGTATTTGAAACTTCTGCGCAGACCGGAAGTGGCCGAATTTTGTGCGGTGCCAAAAAATTAAAAAACGGCCGTAGATTCGTCAATTCTGTACCTATTTTCATACAAATTACATTTTTGGAAACCCTGAGTCTTTTCTCGGACGATAGCAGTTGAAAATTTTGCAATTTAGAAACTTCGCTGCTGACTTCTAGCATTCGAAAAATGAAAATATGTTGTTTAAGACACATTTTTTGTTATTTTTCAAAATTTTCAAATTTGACCTACAGTTTTGGATACCTGAAGGCAATCCGGTTCCGGTAATATAAGTTTCATTCAGGGTCATCGCCCTTTATTTTTCGATTTTTTTCGAATTTTCTTCACATTTTGTGAGCTTAAGTTTCGTTTTACGGCCGGATCGACGTTTCTGAAATTCCTGGAACATGAAGTAATATGGTCAAACCACCGTTTAAAGCAATTTCAACAACAATCCGTAAACCGGAAGTAGTCGAAATACTATGCGATATTTTGAAAAAAACGTGAAAAATTGGTGTTTTGGGTAAAAACACGATTTTTCCGTCCGATATCAACGGATTAAACAAATTAAGGTATCATTTGGTCGGGCGGTAATTGGACCACTGAATGATACCCAATTCGTACGGATACGATCAGCAGGAAGCAAAATATGGCTCGCTGAAAATCAAGTATTTTCTGATTTGGAGCGTTTTTAGATGCCTGTATCTCGAAAACTGCTCCACAGTTTTTTATGAAACTTTCTCTATCGAGAGACCTTGCAGTAATCTTGTGTACGAAACATTCCATTACGACTTTGAAATATCTGGAAAAGGTGAAATAACGGACTGAAAATCGAAAAAAGTCGAAAAATCGTGAAATTTTGGAAAATGCTCTGCTATTTTTTTATTTTAAGAGATTTTCAAAAAAAAATTGTATATTCAGATAGCTGACCTAATTACGATTCTAACGATGTATAATATGTATGTAGTTATTGAAATTTAATTTTCGATATTTTAAATTTTTTGCATTTTTGGCACTTTTGAACCTAGGATTTCTCAGGGGCATTTTATTAGATCAGATAATGTAATATATCATTACAGAGCCCTGTGGCTATTTTAGTGCCTAAACCGGTTATCAAAACTATATCGACAATAATAACCATACCGGAAGTATTCAAAAAATGTAAAAAAAGGTTAAAAACATTGTCGCACTTGCAAAAAACTTGATTTCTCCCTTAGGTAATAGCGGACCAAAAGAACTAAAGTGTCGTTGGATAGCCCTATTAATGGACCATCATATGGTATCTAAATAATACGATATCGATGGTAAGGAAATAAATTATTGTGTGCCAAAAATCTAGTATTTTCCGATTTTTTAACATTCTGAGACGTCCTTTTCTCGAAAACGACGCCGCAGATTTTTCTTAAACTTTTCTTACTCAAAGTCCTATCGGTTGTCTATATAGTGAATCAAAAATGAAAAGCATTGAAATAATATAGGTGGTCCAAAAGTGGCATCAAACTTTGAAAAAATTGAAAAATCGTTAAATTTTTGTAAACGCTCTTTAATTTATCTTTTTTTTTCAAAACTGCTCAACGGATGTTTCTGACACTTCTGGTACAGAAAGTTAAGTATCCAAAGAACTTCGTAAAGCTATCACAACAACGATCGTAAAACCGGAAGTAGTCGAAAAAATGTCCGATATTTTGAAAAAAAATAATTTTTTTACGAAAATCTTTTTTATTTATGAATATTTTTTGATGATATTTTACACAGGGTTAAAATATCATCCTACTTGAGCAGAAATGAGAAAAAAAATTGTCTCGGTAATTTGTGTTAGCCGCCATCGGCTAATTTAGTTTTTCGTACCCAGAAAAATTATTTATTGTTCGATTTGTATAAAACAAAGTTCATATGCTCCGTGGTCCCAATTGTAATTTTTTTTGTTACGGTGAAATTTTTCTGTCGGCAACGGAAGTGACGTAATATTAACAAAAACTACAATTTTGACAGTTCGGTACAACTTTTTGAAAGCAAATATTATTTTTTTCAAAACTGATATAACTAAATGGATGCACCCTGCAAAGGTGCACAAAATCCTTAGCTCATATTTTTAAATTTCAATTCCATTTTCGGGCAATTTCGAATAAAATGTAAAATAAAGTGTAAAATTCAGTTATTTACAATTCATTCAGCGTCTTCATATTTTGAAATATTTATTTGTAATTTCCATAAACTCGTAGCACTAATCCAGACGAAGAGAATGTATGCGAAAATTAGTTTGTAATATGAGCAGTTGCCGAGAAATATGCAATTTTGCATGCATCACTTTTCACGTTATTTTGCCTATGCAAGAGTGAATTATTATTCGATTTGCAATATTTTTTTCCCATTTGATGCCTAATGCCAATTTGGACTAGGTCAAGCCAATTTTACATTTTCATTGTGACCGGAAATGACGTCATTTGGGCAAAAACTGTATTTTTAACCTAAAAAACTAAAATTTTATTCAAATCAGTCTCCCTTATAATATTTTTAAAATTATGATATTTGATTCCCATCAACGAATAGAATGAAGCCATAAGACCATACAGATACCACAAAATGGTTTCTAACTTGTACGTTTACAGAGAAATAGGCGATCTTCTATAAGTCACTTTTCAAGGTTTTTGGTATATAAAAGTGTCAATTATTATTCGATTTTTATAATTTTTTTACCATTTGATACCTTATGCAATTTATGACTTCTATGAACCAAGTTAACATTTTCAATATCACCGGAAGTAATGTAATTTTTGCAAAAAACGTATTTTTAGCCTTCAAAACAAACATTTTTTAGAAGTGATTTATATTCATTATTCGTTTAACTTTATAACGTCTGACTCTAATGGGCAGTAAGAGTGAATCAATACCATCATATTGATATCAAGAAAAGGCTTCTAGCATGTTCCCTTGTCGAATAATAACCAATTTTCCCAGGGTCACCTTTAAGTTTTTTACCTTCTTAATTTCAGTTTATGGGTTATAGGTTAATTATTTATTGCCCGAAATGTATAAAACAACGTTTGGATTTTGTATGTTGCGAATTTTCGACTTATTTTTCACCTATAAAAATTTCTTTCGGCACCGGAAGTGACTTAATTTTGCCATAATTTACAATTTTGACTGATCTTTTCGCCAGCAAATATTACTTTTACATATGATAGAGGGTGCCACTAAAGCAAAACAACCTAAAGTATAGTTTGGTAGCTCAATGGATCGGCTATGGTATAATAAACTTCCTGTATGATTCCTGAAAGCCGGTTCAGTGCTGCTTGCAGGTCTAGTTATTATTATTTTATTTTTCGGGGGAGCCTATTTCTCAGTGTCTGTAACAGATACAGATCTGGGACGTAATTTTCTATCAGGAAACCATATAGTGGCCATCCCTTCCACTGTATTTGAAACTTCTGCACAGACCGGAAGTGGCCGAATTTTGTGCGGTGCCAAAAAATTAAAAAATGGCCGTAGATTCGTCAATTCTGTACCTATTTTCATACAAATTACATTTTTGGAAACCCTGAGTCTTTTCTCAGACGATAGCAGTTGAAAATTTTGCAATTTAGAAACTTCGCCGCTGACTTCTAGCATTCGAAAAATGAAAATATGTTGTTTAAGACACATTTTTTGTTATTTTTCAAAATTTTCAAATTTTACCTACATTTTTGGATACCTGAAGGCAATCCGGTTCCAGTAATATAAGTTTCATTCAGAGTCATCGCCCTTTATTTTTCGATTTTTTTCGAATTTTCTTCACATTTTGTAAGCTTAAGTTTCGTTTTACGGCCAGACCGATGTTTTTGGAATTCCTGGAACATGAAGTAATATGGTCAAACCACCGTTTAAAGCAATTTCAACAACAATCCGTAAACCGGAAGTAGTCGAAATACTATGCGATATTTTGAAAAAAAACGTGAAAAATTGGTGTTTTGGGTAAAAACACGATTTTTCCGTCCGATATCAACGGATTAAACAAATTAAGGTATCATTTGATCGGGCGGTAATTGGACCACTGAATGATACCCAATTCGTACGGATACGATCAGCAGGAAGCAAAATATGGCTCGCTGAAAATCAAGTATTTTCTGATTTGGAGCGTTTTTAGATGCCTGTATCTCGAAAACTGCTCCACAGTTTTTTATGAAACTTTCTCTATCGAGAGACCTTGCAGTAATCTTGTGTACGAAACATTCCATTACGACTTTGAAATATCTGGAAAAGGTGAAATAACGGACTGAAAATCGAAAAAAGTCGAAAAATCGTGAAATTTTGGAAAATGCTCTGCTATTTTTTTATTTTAAGAGATTTTCAAAAAAAAATTGTATATTCAGATAGCTGACCTAATTACGATTCCAACGATGTATAATATGTATGTAGTTATTGAAATTTAATTTTCGATATTTTAAATTTTTTGCATTTTTGGCACTTTTGAACCTAGGATTTCTCAGGGGCATTTTATCTGATCAGATAATGTAATATATCATTACAGAGCCCTGTGGCTATTTTAGTGCCTAAACCGGTTATCAAAACTATATCGACAAGAATAACCATACCGGAAGTATTCAAAAAATGTAAAAAAAGGTTAAAAACATTGTCGCACTTGCAAAAAACTTGATTTCTCCCTTAGGTAATAGCGGACCAAAAGAATTAAAGTGTCGTTGGATAGCCCTATTAATGGACCATCATATGGTATCTAAATAATACGATATCGATGGTAAGGAAATAAATTATTGTGTGCCAAAAATCTAGTATTTTCCGATTTTTTAACATTCTGAGACGTCCTTTTCTCGAAAACGACGCCGCAGATTTTTCTTAAACTTTTCTTACTCAAAGTCCTATCGGTTGTCTATATAGTGAATCCAAAATGAAAAGCATTGAAATAATATAAGTGGTCCAAAAATGGCCTCAAACTTTGAAAAAAATTGAAAAATCGTTAAATTTTTGGAAACGCTCTTTAATTTATCTTTTTTTCCAAAACTACTCAATGGATGTTTCTGACACTTCTGGTACAGAAAGTTAAGTATCCAAAGAACTTCGTAAAGCTATCACAACAACGATCGTAAAACTGGAAGTAGTCGAAAAAATGTCCGATATTTTGAAAATAAATAATTCTTTTACGAAAACCTTTTTTATTTATGAATATTTTTTGATGATATTTTACACAGGGATAAAATATCATCGTACTTGAGCAGAAATGAGAAAAAAAATTGTCTCGGTAATTTGCGTTAGCCGCCATCGGCTAATTTAGTTTTTCGTACCCAGAAAAATTATTTATTGTTCGATTTGTATAAAACAAAGTTCATATGCTCCGTGGTCCCAGTTGTAATTTTTTTTGTTACGGTGAAATTTTTCTGTCGGCAACGGAAGTGACGTAATATTAACAAAAACTACAATTTTGACAGTTCGGTACCACTTTTTGAAAGCAAATATTATTTTTTTTCAAAACTGATATAACTAAAAGGATGCACCCTGCAAAGGCGCACATAATCCTTAGCTCATATTTTTTAATTTCAATTTCATTTTCGGGCAATTTCGAATAAAATGTAAAATAAAGTGTAAAATTCAGTTATTTACAATTCATTCAGCGTCTTCATATTTTGAAATATTTTTTTGTAATTTTCATAAACTCGTAGCAATAATCCAGACGAAGAGAATGTATGAAAAAATTAGTTTGTAATATGAGCAGTTGCCGAGAAATATGCAATTTTGCATACATCGCTTTTCACGTTATTTTGCCTATAAAAGAGTGAATTATTATTCGATTTGCAATATTTTTTTCCATTTGATGCCTAATGCCAATTTGGACTAGGTCAAGCCAATTTTACATTTTCACTGTGACCGGAAATGACGTCATTTGGGCAAAAACTGTATTTTTAACCTAAAAAACTAATATTTTATTCAAATGAGACTGCCTTATAATACTTTTAAATTTATGATATTTGAATCCCATCAACGAGTAGAATGAAGCCATACGACCATACAGATACCACAAAATGGTTTCTAACTTGTACGGTTACAGAGAAATAGGCAATCTTCTATAAGTCACTTTTCAAGGTTTTTGGTCTATAAAAGTGTCAATTATTATTCGATTTTTATATTTTTTTTACCATTCGATGCCTTATTCTATTTATGACTTCTATGAACCAAGTTAACATTTTCAATATCACCGGAAGTAATGTAATTTTTGCAGAAAACGTATTTTTAGCTTTCAAAACAAACATTTTTTTGAAGGGATTTATATTTATTATTCGTTTAACTTTATAACGTCTGACTCTAATGGGCAGTAAGATTGAATCAATACCATCATATTGATATCAAGAAAAGGCTTCTAGCATGTTCCCTTGTCGAATAATAACCAATTTTCCCAGGGTCACTTTTAAGTTTTTTACCTTCTTAATTTCTGTTTATGGGTTATAGGTTAATTATTTATTGCCCGATATGTATAAAACAAAGTTTGTATTTTGTATGTTGCGAATTATCGACTTATTTTTCACCTATAAAAATTTCTTACGGCACCGGAAGTGACGTAATTTTTGCCATAATTTACAATTTTGACCGGTCTTTTCGCCAGCAAATATTACTTTTACATATGATAGAGGGTGCCACTGAAGCAAAACAACTAAAGTATAGTTTGGTAGCTCAATGGATCGGCTATGGTATAATAAACTTCCTGTATGATTCCTGAAAGCCGGTTCAGTGCTGCTTGCAGGTCTAGTTATTATTATTATTAGGCTTTCAGACTTTCGTCTGAAAGCCTATTGAGATTACTAAAATTATTATTTTTTTTATTAGGCTTTCAGACTTTCGTCTGAAAGACTATTGTTTTTACTAAAATTATTATTATTATTATTATTATTATTTTTTACCGCGGGAGCCTATTTCTCCATGATCGAAAACAGATATCGATCTGGAACAAACTTTTCTATCGGGAAAACATGTGGTGGCTACTTGATAAACTATTTTTTAGACCTCTGCGCATACCGGAAGTGGTCGGACTTTGTACGTCGTCTAAAAATTGAAAATAGGCCATAGTTTCGTCAATTCTTTACCCATTTTAAAACAAATGACATTTTCGGAAACCCTGAATCTTTTGCGAGATAATGGCTATCTCACATTTTTTAATTTCGAACATTCGTTTATGACTTCTATCGTTCGAAAATTGAAAAGACGTTGTTTATGAGACAATTTTTGTTATTTTTCAAAATTTGCAAATTTGACCTACATTTTTGGATTTCTGAGGTCCAAGCGATTCCAGTAATATAAGATTCATTCAGAGTTATCGCCCTTTATTTTTCGAATTTTTTCGAATTTTCTGCCCATTTTATGCCCCTTATATTTTTTGGAAAGGATAAAACGATATTTCTGAAACCTCTGGAACATAAAGCCATATAGTCAGACATCCGGATAAAGCAATTTCAACAACGATCCGTAAACCGGAAGTAGTCGAAATAATGTCTGATTTTTTGAAAAAAACTCAAAAAATGGGGGCTTTGGGAAAAACGTGATTTCTTCGTCCCATATCAACCGATCAAATGGATTAAGGTATCGTTTGTTTACATCGGAATTGGAGTATCGTATGATACCGACTTCATACAGATACGATGATCCAGAAGTAAAATATGACACGCTGAAAATCAAGCATTTTTTGTTTTGGAGCGTTTTTGGACGCCTTTATCTCGAAAACTGCTCCAGCGATTTATCTTAAACTTTATCTATCGATGGTCCTTCCGGTAGTCTTTAGCATGGATCCATCCATTAAGACCTTCATATAATTGGAATAAGACAAAAAATGGACTGAAAATTGAAAAAAGTCCAAAAATCGTGAAATTTTGGAAAATGCTCTGCTATTTTTTTATTTTAAGAGATTTTCAAAAAAAAAATATATATTTAAAAAGCTGACCCAATTACGATTCTAAAGATGTATAATATGTATGCAGTTATTGAAATTTAATTTTCAATATTTTGACATTTTGACATTTTGAACACTTTTGAACATAGGATTTCTCAGAAGTATTTTATTTGATCGTATAGTGTCGTATATCGTTAGAGAGCCTTTTTCCCATGCAAACTCCAAAACTGGATGAGAAAACTACTCGACAATGATTCGTATACCGGAAGTAGTTCAAAAAACGAAGAAAAATGTAAAAAAGAAAAAAAAAATTGTAGCTCTTGCCAAAAGATCGAATTCTCCGTCACATATTAGCGGACCAAAACAATTAAAGTGTCGTTGGATAGTTCCATTAATAGACGATCGTATAACATCTAAATAACACGAACTTGATTTTTAGGAAATAAATTATGGTACGCTGAAAACTAAGTATTTTCCGTTTTGGAGCATTCTGAGACGCCTTTTTCTCGAAAACGACGCCTACGATTTTTCTTAAACATTTTTTACTCAGAGTCCTATCGGTGGCCTAGCGTGTGCATCTAATAATAAAAGCGTTGCAATATTATAGGTGGTCCAAAAATGACCTCAATCTTTGAAAAAAGTTGAAAAATCATTAAATTATTGAAAATGCTCTTTTATTTATCTTTTTTTCGAAAATTACTCAATTAATGTTTCTGATATTTCTGGTATGGGAAGTTAAGTATCTAATCAACTTGTTAAAGCTATTCCGACAATGATCGAAAAACCGGAAGTAGTCGAAAATATCTCCGATATTTTGAATTTTTTTTACAATTTTACAGAAAACTTTTTTATTTATGAATATTTTTTGATGGTAGTTTACTCAGAGTTAAAGTATCACCCTACTTGAGCAGAAGTGAGAAAGAATTTTGTCTCACTCATTTTCTTTAGTCGCCATTGGCTAATTTAGTTTTTCGTACCTAGATTAATTATTTATTGTTCGATTTGTGTAAAACAAAGTGCATATGCTCCGTGGTCTCAATTGTAATTTTTTTTGTTACCGTGAAATTTTTCTGCAAGCAACGGAAGTGGCGTAATATTAACAAAAACTACGATTTTGACAGTTCGGTACCACTTTTTGAAAGCAAATATTATTTTTTTCGAAATCTGATATAGCAAAAAGGATGCGCGCTGTAAAGGGGCACAAATCGTTAGCTCAGATTTTTTAATTTCAATTTCATTTTCGGGCAATTTCGAATAAATGTAAAAAAAAGTGTAACAATCAGTTATTTACAACCTATTCAACGTCTTCATATTTTGAACTATTTATTCGTAACTTTCATAAACTCGTATTAATAATCCAGACGAGGAGAATGTATGCAAAATATAGTTCGTAATATGAGCAATTGCCGAGAAATATGCAATTTTGCGTGAATCACTTTTCACGTTATTTTGTCTATAAAAGAGTAAATTATTATCCGATTTTCAATATTTTTTTTTCATTCGATGCCTAATGCCAATTTGGACTAGGTTAAGCCAATTTTACAGTTTCACTGTTACCGGAAATAACGTCATTTTGGAAAAAACTATACTTTTAACCTAAAAAACAAATATTTTATTCAAAAGAGTCTTTCTTATAATATTTTAAAAATTATGATATTTTGAATCCCATCAACGAATAGCATGAACCCATACGATCATACAGATACCACAAAAAAGTTTCTAACTTGTACGGTTGCCGAGAAATAGACGATTTTCTACAAGTCACTTTTCAAGCTTTTTGGTCTATAAAAGTGTCAATTATTATTCAATTTTCATACAATTTTCACCATGTGATGCCTTATGCGCTTTAGGATTGCAATGATCTGATTTAACATTTCCATTATCACCGGAAGTAATGTCATATTTGCAAAAACCGTATTTTTAGACTTCAAAACAAATATTTTATTCAAATGAGTCTGATTTGTAATGTTTATACAATTATGATATTTGATTCCAATCAACAAATAGATTAAACCCATACGGTCATATAAATACCAAAAAATGGTTTCTAACTTGTACAGTTGCCGAGAAATAGACGATTTTCTACACGTCACTTTTCAAGGTTTTTAGTCTATAAAAGTGGCAATTATTATTCGATTTACATAAAATTTTCACCATGTGATGCCTTATGCCATTTATGATTGCAATGATCTGATTTAACATTTCCATTATCACCGGAAGTAATGTCATATTTGCAAAAACCGTATTTTTAGATTTCCAAACATAATTTTACTCCAAAATTAGATTTTGCGTGATCCGACTCAAGATGGCGTGTTCAATGACAAATATTACGGGACGCTGAAGATCTAGTATTTTCCTTTTTGGACTTTTATATGATATCAGAATGATACAAATTCGATGGTTAGGCAATAGATTATGAGATGCCGAAAATGTAGTATTTTCCTCTTTTTTTGAAGCCTTTTCGGACTCGTTTATCTCGAAAACTACTTCTATTTCACTTCTTAAACTTCTGTTACCCCGAGTCCTATCGGTCGTTTAGAGTATAAAGGTAAATTTAAAAGCATGGCAATGATATAAAGGACCCTGAAAGCCGATTCAGCACTGCTATGCAGGTCTAGTTAGGCTTTCAGACTTTCGTCTGAAAGACTATTGTTTTTACTAAAATTATTATTTATTATTATTATTTTATTTTTCGGGGGAGCCTATTTCTCAGCGCCTGTAACAGATACCGATCTGGGACCTAATTCCCTATAGGGAAACCATGTGTTGGCTACTTGATAAACTATTTTTGAAACTTCTGCGCAGACCGGAAGTCGTCGAATTTCGTGCTGTGTCAAAAAATTAAAAAACGGCCGTAGATTCGTCAATTCTGTACCTATTTTCATACAAATGACATTTTCGGAAACCTTGAGTCTTTTCTCGGACGATAGCAGTTGAAAATTTCGATATTTCGAAACTTCATCGTTGACTTCTTGCGATCGAAAAATGAAAAATTTTATTTGAGAGACAATTTTTGTTATTTTTCAAAATTTTCAAATTTGACCTACATTTTTGGATACCTGAAGGCAATCTGGTTCCAGTAATATAAGTTTCATTCCGAGTTATCGCCCTTTATTTTTCGATTTTTTTCGAATTTTCTTCACATTTTGTGAGCTTAAGTTTCGTTTTACGGCCGGATCAACGTTTTTCAAATTCCTGATACATGAAGCAATATTGTCAAACCACCGTTTAAAGCAATTTCAACAACAATCCGTAAACCGGAAGTAGTCGAAATAATATGCGATATTTTGAAAAAAACGTGAAAAATTGGTGTCTTGGGTAAAAACACGATTTCTCCGTCCGATATCAACGGATTAAACAAATTAAGGTATCATTTGGTCTAGCGGTGATTGGACCACTGAATGATACCCAATTCGTACGGATACAATGAGCTGGAAGAAAAATATGGCACGCTGAAAATCAAGTATTTTCTGATTTGGAGCGTTTTTGGACGCCTTTATCTCGAAAACTGCTCCAGCGATTTTTCTTAAACTTTCTCTATTAAGAGACCCTTCGATGGTCTTTAGCATGAAGCAATACATTACAATCTTCCAATAATTGGAATAAGACAAAAAAGGGACTGAAAATCGAAAAAAGTCCAAAAATCGTGAAATTTTGGAAAATGCTCTACTATTTTTTTATTTTAAGAGATTTTAAAAAAACAGATATATATTTAAAAAGCTGACCTAATTACGATTCTAATGATGTATAATATGTATGCAGTTATTGAAATTTAATTTTCAATATTTTGACATTTTGACATTTTTAACACTTTTGAACATAGGATTTCTCAGAAATATTTTATTTGGTCGTATAGTGTCGTATATCATTAGAGAGCCCTGTTCCCATGCAAACTCCAAAACTGGATGCGAAAACTACTCGACAATGATTCGTATACCGGAAGTAGTTCAAAAAACGACAAAAAATGTAAAAAAGATGAAAAAAAATTGCAGCTCTTGCCAAAAGTTCGAATTCTCCGTCACATATTAGCGGACCAAAACAATTAAAGTGTCGTTGGATAGTTCCATTAATAGACGATCGTATAACATCTAAATAACACGAATTTGATTCTTAGGAAATAAATTATGGTACGCCGAAAACTAAGTATTTTCCGTTTTGGAGCATTCTGAGACGCCTTTTTCTCGAAAACGACGCCTACGATTTTTCTTAAATATTTTTTACTCAGAGTCCTATCGGTGGCCTAGCGTGTGCATCTAATAATAAAAGCGTTGCAATATTATAGGTGGTCCAAAAATGACCTCAATCTTTGAAAAAAGTTGAAAAATCATTAAATTATTGAAAATGCTCTTTTATTTATCTTTTTTTCGAAAATTACTCAATGAATGTTTCTGACATTTCTGGTACAGGAAGTTAAGTATCTAATCAACTTGTTAAAGCTATTCCGACAATGATCGTAAAACCGGAAGTAGTCGAAAAAATCTCCGATATTTTGAATTTTTTTTACATTTTTACAGAAAACTTTTTTATTTATGAATATTTTTTGATGGTAGTTTACACAGAGTTAAAGTATCACCCTACTTGAGCAGAAGTGAGAAAGAATTTTGTCTCAGTAATTTTCTTTAGTCGCCATTGGCTAATTTAGTTTTTCGTACCTAGATTAATTATTTATTGTTCGATTTGTATAAAACAAAGTGCATATGCTTCGTGATGTCAATTGTAATATTTTTTGTTACGGTGACATTTTTCTGCACGCAACGGAAGTGGCGTAATATTAACAAAAACTACTATTTTGAGAGTTAAGTACCACTTTTTGACAGCAAATATTATTTTTTTCGAAAACTGATATAACAAAAAGTATGCGCCCTGTAAAGGCGCATAAATTGTTTGGCTCAGATTCTTAAATTTCAATTTCATTTTCGGGCAATTTCGAATAAAATGTAAAAAAAAAGGTAAAATTCAGTTATTACAACCCATTCAACGTCTTTATATTTTGAACTATTTATTCGTAACTTTCATAAACTGGTAGCCATAATCCAGACGAAGAGAACGTATGCTTAAAATAGTTTGTAATATGAGCAGTTGCCGAGAAATATGCAATTTTGCATGCATCACTTTTCAAGTTATTTTGCCTATAAAAGAGTAAATTATTATCCGATTTTCAATATTTTTCTTTTATTTGATGCCTAATGCCAATTGGGATGAGGTTAAGCCAATTTCACAGTTTCACTGTTACCGGAAATGACGTCATTTTGGCAAAAACTGTATTTTTAACCTAAAAAACAAATATTTTATTCAAATGAGTCTCTTTTATAATATTTTTAAAATTATGATATTTGAACCCCATCACCAAATAGCATGAACCCATACGATCATACAGATACCACAAAAAAGTTTCTAACTTGTACGGTTGCTGAGATATAGACGATTTTCTACAAGTCACTTTTCAAGCTTTTTGGTCTATAAAAGTGTCAATTATTATTCAATTTTCATACAATTTTCACCATGTGATGCCTTATGCCATTTATGATTGCAATGATCTGATTCCATTATCACCGGAAGTAATGTCATATTTGCAAAAACCGTATTTTTAGACTTCAAAACATAATTTTACTCCAAAATTAAATTTTTGCGCGATCCGACTCAAGATGGCGTGTTCAATGACAAATATTACGGGACGCTGAAGATCTAGTATTTTCCTTTTTGGACTTTTATATGATATCAGAATGATACAAATTCGATGGTTAGGCAATAGATTATGAGATGCCGAAAATGTAGTATTTTCCTCTTTTTTTGGAGCCTTTTCAGACTCGTTTATCTTGAAAACTACTTCTATTTCACTTCTTAAACTTCTGTTACCCCGAGTCCTATCGGTCGTTTAGAGTATAAAGGTAAATTTAAAAGCATGGCAATGATATAAAGGACCCTGAAAGCCGATTCAGCACTGCTATGCAGGTCTAGTTATTATTATTATTATTTTTTACCGCGGGAGCCTATTTCTCCATGATCGAAAACAGATATCGATCTGGAACAAACTTTTCTTTCGGGAAAACATGTGGTGGCTACTTGATAAACTATTTTTCAAACCTCTGCGCATACCGGAAGTGGCCGAACTTTGTACGTCGTCTAAAAATTGAAAATAGGCCATAGTTTCGTCAATTCTTTACCCATTTTTAAACAAATGACATTTTCGGGAACCCTGAATCTTTTGCAAGATAATGGCTATCTCACATTTTTCACTTTCGAACATTCGTCTATGACTTCTATCGTTCGAAAATTGAAAAGTCGATGTTTATGAGACAATTTTTGTTATTTTTCAAAATTTGCAAATTTGACCTACATTTTTGGATTCCTGAAGTCTATGCCATTCCAGTAATATAAGTTTCATTCAGAGTTATCGCACTTTATTTTTCGAATTTTTTCGAATTTTCTGCCCATTTTATGCCCCTTATATTTTTTGGAAAGGATAAAACGATATTTCTGAAACCTCTGGAACATTAAGCCATATAGTCAGACATCCGGATAAAGCAATTTCAACAACGATCCGTAAACCGGAAGTAGTCGAAATAATGTCTGATTTTTTGAAAAAAACTCAAAAAATGGGGGCTTTGGGAAAAGCGTGATTTCGTCGTCCCATATCAACCGATCAAATGGATTAAGGTATCGTTGGTTTACGTCGGAATTGGAGTATCGTATGATACCCAATTCATACAGATACGATGATCCAGAAATAAAATATGACACGCTGAAAATCAAGCATTTTTTGATTTGGAGCGTTTTTGGACGCCTTTATCTCGAAAACTGCTCCAGCGATTTTTCTTAAATTTTATCTATTTATGGTCCTTCCGGTAGTCTTTAGCATGGATCCATCCATTAAGACCTTCATATAATTGGAATAAGACAAAAAAGGGACTGAAAATTGAAAAAAGTCAAAAAATCGTGAAATTTTGGAAAATGCTCTACCATTTTTTTATTTTAAGAGATTTTCAAAAAAAAGATATATATTTAAAAAGCTGACCTAATTACGATTCTAATGATGTATAATATGTATGCAGTTATTGAAATTTAATTTTCAATATTTTGACATTTTGACATTTTTAACACTGTTGAACATAGGATTTCTCAGAAGTATTTTATTTGATCGTATAGTATCGTATATCATTAGAGAGCCCTGTTCCCATGCAAACTACAAAACTGGACGTGAAAACTACTCGACAATGATTCGTATACCGGAAGTAGTTCAAAAAACGAAGAAAAATGTAAAAAAGATGAAAAAAAATTGGAGCTCTTGCCAAAAGTTCGAATTCTACGTCAAATATTAGCGGACCAAAACAATTAAAGTGTGGTTGGATAGTTCCATTAATAGACGATCGTATAACATCTAAATAACACGAATTTGATTCTTAGGAAATAAATTATGGTACGCCGAAAACTAAGTATTTTCCGTTTTGGAGCATACTGAGACGCCTTTTTCTCGAAAACGACGCCTACGATTTTTCTTAAACATTTTTTACTCAGAGTCCTATCGGTGGCCTAGCGTGTGCATCTAATAATAAAAGCGTTGCAATATTATAGGTGGTCCAAAAATGACATCAATCTTTGAAAAAAGTTGAAAAATCATTAAATTATTGAAAAGACTCTTTTATTTATCTTTTTTTAGAAAATTACTCAATGAATGTTTCTGATATTTCTGGTACAGGAAGTTAAGTATCTAATCAACATGTTAAAGCTATTCCGACAATGATCGCAAAACCGGAAGTAGTCGAAAAAATCTCCGATATTTTGAATTTTTTTAACATTTTTACAGGAAACTTTTTTATTTATTAATATTTTTTGATGGTAGTTTACACATAGTTAAAGTATCACCCTACTTGAGCAGAAGTGGGAAAGAATTTTGTCTCAGTAATTTTCTTTAGTCGCCATTGGCTAATTTAGTTTTTCGTACCTAGATTAATTATTTATTGTTCGATTTGTATAAAACAAAGTGCATATGCTTCGTGATGTCAATTGTAATATTTTTTGTTACGGTGACATTTTTCTGCACGCAACGGAAGCGGCGTAATATTAACAAAAACTACAATTTTGAGTGTTAAGTACCACTTTTTGACAGCAAATATTATTTTTTTCGAAAACTGATAGAACAAAAAGTATGCGCCCTGTAAAGGCGCATAAAATGTTTGGCTCAGATTATTAAATTTCAATTTCATTTTTGGGCAATTTCGAATAAAATGTAAAAAAAAAGGTAAAATTCAGTTATATACAACCCATTCAACGTCTTTATATTTTGAACTATTTATTCGTAACTTTCATAAACTCGTAGCCATAATCCAGACGAAGAGAATGTATGCCAAAAATAGTTTGTAATATGAGCAGTTGCCGAGAAATATGCAATTTTGCATGCATCACTTTTCAAGTTATTTTGCCTATAAAAGAGTAAATTATTATCCGATTTTCAATATTTTTCTTTTATTTGATGCCTAATGCCGATTTGGACTAGGTTAAGCCAATTTTACAGTTTCACTGTTACCGGAAATGACGTCATTTTGGCAAAAACTGTATTTTTAACCTAAAAAACAAATATTTTATTCAAATGAGTCTCTTTTATAATATTTTTAAAATTATGATATTTGAATCCCATCAACGAATAGCATGAACCCATACGATCATACAGATACCACAAAAAAGTTTCTAACTTGTACGGTTGCCGAGAAATAGACGATTTTCTACAAGTCACTTTTCAAGCTTTTTGGTCTATAAAAGTGTCAATTATTATTCAATTTTCATACAATTTTCACCATGTGATGCCTTATGCAATTTATGATTGCAATGATCTGATTTAACATTTCCATTATCACCGGAAGTAATGTCATATTTGCAAAAACCGTATTTTTAGACTTCAAAACAAATATTTTTTTTGAAGTGAGTTATATTTATTATTTGTTTAACGTTATAACGTTTGATTCTAATGGCCATTTAGATTGGATCAATATAATCATACTGATATCAAAAAAATGCTTCTAGCATATTCCCTTGTCGAGGAATAACCAATTTTCTAAGGATCACCTCTTAAGTTTTTTACCTTTTTAATTTTAGTTTATGGGTTCTAAGTTTATTATGTTATTGGCTGATATGTATAAAACAATTCTCAATTGCGAATTCTCAACTTATTTGTTATCGATAATGATTTCTTTTGGCACCGGAAGTTAAGTTTTTTTGCCAGATTTTACAATTTTGACCGGTGTATTTATTTGCAAGCAAATATTACTTTTACAAATCTGATAGAGGGTGTCACTGAATCATAACAACTACATTATCGTTTGGTAGCTCGATGGATCGGCTATTGTATGACGCACTTCCTGTCTGATTCCTGAAAGCCGATTCAGCACTGCAGGTCTGCAGGTCTAGTTATTATTATTTTTTACCGCGGGAGCCTATTTCTCCATGATCGAAAACAGATATCGATCTGAAACAAACTTTTCTATCTGGAAGACATGTGGTGGCTAGTGCATAAACTATTTTTCAAACTTCTGCGCATACCGGAAGTGGCCGAACTTTGTAAGATATCATGATATTGAAAATCGGCCATAATTTCGTCAATTCTTTACCCATTTTTAATCAAATGACATTTTCGGAAACCCTGAATCTTTTGCGAGATAATGGCTATCTCACATTTTTCAATTTCGAACATTCGTCTATGACTTCTATCGCTCGAAATTTGAAAAGACGTTGTTTATGAGACAATTTTTGTTATTTTTCAAAATTTGCAAATTTGACCTACATTTTTGGATTTCTGAGGTCCAAGCGATTCCAGTAATATAAGATTCATTCAGAGTTATCGCCCTTTATTTTTCGAATTTTTTCGAATTTTCTGCCCATTTTATGCCCCTTATATTTTTTGGAAAGGATAAAACGATATTTCTGAAACCTCTGGAACATAAAGCCATATAGTCAGACATCCGGATAAAGCAATTTCAACAACGATCCGTAAACCGGAAGTAGTCGAAATAATGTCTGATTTTTTGAAAAAAACTCAAAAAATGGGGGCTTTGGGAAAAACGTGATTTCTTCGTCCCATATCAACCGATCAAATGGATTAAGGTATCGTTGGTTTACATCGGAATCGGAGTATCGTATGATACCCAATTCATACCGATACGATGATCCAGAAGTAAAATATGACACGCTGAAAATCAAGCATTTTTTGATTTGGAGCGTTTTTGGACGCCTTTATCTCGAAAACTGCTCCAGCGATTTTTCTTAAACTTTATCTATCGATGGTCCTTCCGGTAGTCTTTAGCATGGATCCATCCATTAAGACCTTTATATAATTGGAATAAGACAAAAAAGGGACTGAAAATTGAAAAAAGTCAAAAAATCGTGAAATTTTGGAAAATGCTCTACTATTTTTTTATTTGAAGAGATTTTCAAAAAAAAGATATATATTTAGAAAGCTGACCTAATTACGATTCTAATGATGTATAATATGTATGCAGTTATTGAAATTTAATTTTCAATATTTTGACATTTTGACATTTTTAACACTTTTGAACATAGGATTTCTCAGAAGTATTTTATTTGATCGTATAGTGTAGTATATCATTAGAGAGCCCTGTTCCCATGCAAACTCCAAAACTGGATGTGAAAACTACTCGACAATGATTCGTATACCGGAAGTAGTTCAAAAAACGACGAAAAATGTAAAAAAGATAAAAAAAAATTGGAGCTCTTGCCAAAAGATCGAATTCTCCGTGACATATTAGCGGACCAAAACAATTAAAAGTGTCGATGGATAGTTCCATTAATAGACGATCGTATAACATCTAAATAACACGAATTTGATTTTTAGGAAATAAATTATGGTACGCCGAAAACTAAGTATTTTCCGTTTTGGAGCATTCTGAGACGCCTTTTTCTCGAAAACGACGCCTACGATTTTTCTTAAACATTTTTTACTCAGAGTCCTATCGGTGGCCTAGCGTGTGCATCTAATAATAAAAGCGTTGCAATATTATAGGTGGTCCAAAAATGACCTCAATCTTTGAAAAAAGTTGAAAAATCATTAAATTATTGAAAATGCTCTTTTATTTATCTTTTTTTCGAAAACTACTCAATTAATGTTTCTGATATTTCTGCTACAGGAAGTTAAGTATCTAATCAACTTGTTAAAGCTATTCCGACAATGATCGAAAAACTGGAAGTAGTCGAAAAAATCTCCGATATTTTGATTTTTTTTTACATTTTTACAGAAAACTTTTTTATTTATGAATATTTTTTGATGGTAGTTTACTCAGAGTTAAAGTATCACCCTACTTGAGCAGAAGTGAGAAAGAATTTTGTCTCAGTAATTTTCTTTAGTCGCCATTGGCTAATTTAGTTTTTCGTACCTAGATTAATTATTTATTGTTCGATTTGTGTAAAATAAAGTGCATATGCTCCGTGGTCTCAATTGTAATTTTTTTTGTTACCGTGAAATTTTTCTGCACGCAACGGAAGTGGCGTAATATTAACAAAAACTACGATTTTGACAGTTCGGTACCACTTTTTGAAAGCAAATATTATTTTTTTTGCGAAATCTGATATAGCAAAAAGGATGCGCGCTGTAAAGGGGCACAAATCGTTAGCTCAGATTTTTTAATTTCAATTTCATTTTCGGGCAATTTCGAATAAATGTACAAAAAAGTGTAACAATCAGTTATTTACAACCTATTCAACGTCTTCATATTTTGAACTATTTATTCGTAACTTTCATAAACTCGTAGTAATAATCCAGACGAGGAGAATGTATGCAAAAAATAGTTCGTAATATGAGCAATTGCCGAGAAATATGCAATTTTGCATGCATCACTTTTCACGTTATTTTTGTCTATAAAAGAGTACATTATTATCCGATTTTCAATATTTTTTTTCATTCGATGCCTAATGCCAATTTGGACTAGGTTAAGCCAATTTTACAGTTTCACTGTTACCGGAAATGACGTCATTTTGGAAAAACTATACTTTTAACCTAAAAAACAAATATTTTATTCAAATGAGTCTTTTTTATAATGTTTTAAAAATTATGATATTTTGAATCCCACCAACGAATAGCATGAACCCATACGATCATACAGATACCACAAAAAAGTTTCTAACTTGTACGGTTGCCGAGAAATAGACGATTTTCTACAAGTCACTTTTCAAGCTTTTTGGTCTATAAAAGTGTCAATTATTATTCAATTTTCATACAATTTTCGCCATGTGATGCCTTATGCACTTTAGGATTGCAATGATCTGATTTAACATTTCCATTATCACCGGAAGTAATGTCATATTTGCAAAAACCGTATTTTTAGATTTCAAAACAAATATTTTATTCAAATGAGTCTGATTTGTAATGTTTATACAATTATGATATTTGATTCCAATCAACAAATAGATTAAACCCATACGGTCATATAAATACCAAAAAATGGTTTCTAACTTGTACGGTTGTCGAGAAATAGACGATTTTCTACACGTCACTTTTCAAGGTTTTTAGTCTATAAAAGTGGCAATTATTATTCGATTTTCATAAAATTTTCACCATGTGATGCCTTATGCCATTTATGATTGCAATGATCTGATTTAACATTTCCATTATCACCGGAAGTAATGTCATATTTGCAAAACCGTATTTTTAGACTTCAAAACAAAATTTTACTCCAAAATTAGATTTTGCGCGATCCGACTCAAGATGTCGTGTTCAATGACAAATATTACGGGACGCTGAAGATCTAGTATTTTCCTTTTTGGACTTTTATATGATAACAGAATGATACAAATTCGATGGTTAGGCAATAGATTATGAGATGCCGAAAATATAGTATTTTCCTCTTTTTTTGGAGCCTTTTCAGACTTGTTTATCTCGAAAACTACTTCTATTTCACCGCTTAAACTTCTGTTACCACGAGTCCTATCGGTCGTTTAGGGTATAAAGGTAAATTTGAAAGCATGGCAGATTTTTCTTAAACATTTTTTACTCAGAGTCCTATCGGTGGCCTAGCGTGTGCATTTAATAATAAAAGCGTTGCAATATTATAGGTGGTCCAAAAATGACCTCAATCTTTGAAAAAAGTTGAAAAATCATTAAATTATTGAAAATGCTCTTTTATTTATCTTTTTTTCGAAAACTACTCAATGAATGTTTCTGACATTTCTGGTAAAGGAAGTTAAGTATCTAATCAACTAGTTAAAGCTATTCCGACAATGATCGAAAAACCGGAAGTAGTCGAAAAAATCTCAGATATTTTGAATTTTTTTTACATTTTTACAGAAAACTTTTTTATTTATGAATATTTTTTGATGGTAGTTCACACAGAGTTAAAGTATCACCCTACTTGAGCAGAAGTGAGAAAGAATTTTGTCTCAGTAATTTTCTTTAGTCGCCATTGGCTAATTTAGTTTTTCGTACCTAGATTAATTATTTATTGTTCGATTTGTATAAAACAAAGTGCATATGCTCCGTGATGTCAATTGTAATATTTTTTTTTACGGTGACATTTTTCTGCACGCAACGGAAGTGGCGTAATATTGACAAAAACTACAATTTTGAGAGTTAAGTACCACTTTTTGACAGCAAATATTATTTTTTTTCGAAAACTGATATAGCAAAAAGTATGCGCCCTGTAAAGGCGCATAAAATGTTTGGCTCAGATTCTTAAATTTCAATTTCATTTTCGGGCAATTTCGAATAAAATGCAAAAAAAAAGGTAAAATTCAGTTATTACAACCCATTCAACGTCTTTATATTTTGAACTATTTATTCGTAACTTTCATAAACTCGTAGCCATAATCCAGACGAAGAGAATGTATGCCAAAAATAGTTTGTAATATGAGCAGTTGCCGAGAAATATGCAATTTTGCATGCATCACTTTTCAAGTTATTTTGCCTATAAAAGAGTAAATTATTATCCGATTTTCAATATTTTTCTTTTATTTGATGCCTAATGCCAATTTGGACTAGGTTAAGCCAATTTTACAGTTTCACTGTTACCGGAAATGACGTCATTTTGGCAAAAACTGTATTTTTAACCTAAAAAACAAATATTTTATTCAAATGAGTCTCTTTTATAATATTTTTAAAATTATGATATTTGAATCCCATCAACGAATAGCATGAACCCACACGATCATACAGATACCACAAAAAAGTTTCTAACTTGTACGGTTGCCGAGAAATAGACGATTTTCTACAAGTCACTTTTCAAGCTTTTTGGCCTATAAAAGTGTCAATTATTATTCAATTTTCATACAATTTTCACCATTTGATGCCTTATGCCATTTATGATTGCATTAAACTAATTTAAGATTTTTATTATCACCGGAAGTAATGTCTTTTTTGCAAAAACCGTATTTTTAGACTTCAAAACAAATATTTTTTTTAAGTGAGTTATATTTATTATTTGTTTAACGTTATAACGTTTGATTCTAATGGCCATTGAGATTGGATCAATATAATCATACTGATATCAAAAAATTGCTTCTAGCATATTCCCTTGTCGAGGAATAACCAATTTTCTAAGGATCACTTTTTAAGTTTTTTACCTTTTTAATTTCAGTTTATGGGTTCTAAGTTTATTATGTTATTGGCTGATATGTATCAAACAATTGTCAATTGCGAATTCTCAACTTATTTGTTATCGATAATGATTTCTTTTGGCACCGGAAGTTAAGTTTTTTTGCCAGATTTTACAATTTTGACCGGTGTATTTATTTGCAAGCAAATATTACTTTTACAAATCTGATAGAGGGTGTCACTGAATCATAACAACTACAGTATCGTTTGGTAGCTCGATGGATCGGCTATTGTATGACGCACTTCCTGTCTGATTCCTGAAAGCCGATTCAGCACTGCAGGTCTGCAGGTCTAGTTAGGCTTTCAGACTTTCGTCTGAAAGACTATTGTTTTTACTAAAATTATTATTTATTATTATTATTTTATTTTTCGGGGGAGCCTATTTCTCAGCGCCTGTAACAGATACCGATCTGGGACCTAAGTCTCTATAGGGAAACCATGTGTTGGCTACTTGATAAACTATTTTTGAAACTTCTGCGCAGACCGGAAGTGGTCGAATTTCGTGCTGTGTCAAAAAATTAAAAAACGGCCGTAGATTCGTCAATTCTGTTCCTATTTTCATACAAATGACATTTTCGGAAACCTTGAGTCTTTTCTCGGACGATAGCAGTTGAAAATTTCGATATTTCGAAACTTCATCGCTGACTTCTTGCGATCGAAAAATGAAAAATTTTATTTGAGAGACAATTTTTGTTATTTTTCAAAATTTTCAAATTTGACCTACATTTTTGGATACCTGAAGGCAATCTGATTCCAGTAATATAAGTTTCATTCCGAGTTATCGCCCTTTATTTTTCGATTTTTTTCGAATTTTCTTCACATTTTGTGAGCTTAAGTTTCGTTTTACGGCCGGATCAACGTTTCTCAAATTCCTGATACATGAAGCAATATTGTCAAACCACCGTTTAAAGCAATTTCAACAACAATCCGTAAACCGGAAGTAGTCGAAATAATATGCGATATTTTGAAAAAAACGTGAAAAATTGGTGTCTTGGGTAAAAACACGATTTCTCCGTCCGATATCAACGGATTAAACAAATTAAGGTATCATTTGGTCTAGCGGTGATTGGACCACTGAATGATACCCAATTCGTACGGATACGATGAGCTGGAAGCAAAATATGGCACGCTGAAAATCAAGTATTTTCTGATTTGGAGCGTTTTTGGACGCCTTTATCTCGAAAACTGCTCCAGCGATTTTTCTTAAACTTTCTCTATTAAGAGACCCTTCGATGGTCTTTAGCATGAAGCAATACATTACAATCTTCCAATAATTGGAATAAGACAAAAAAGGGACTGAAAATCGAAAAAAGTCAAAAAATCGTGAAATTTTGGAAAATGTTCTACTATTTTTTTATTTTAAGAGATTTTAAAAAAAACAGATATATATTTAAAAAGCTGACCTAATTACGATTCTAATGATGTATAATATGTATGCAGTTATTGAAATTTAATTTTCAATATTTTGACATTTTGACATTTTTAACACTTTTGAACATAAGATTTCTCAGAAATATTTTATTTGATCGTATAGTGGTGTATATCATTAGAGAGCCCTGTTCCCATGCAAACTCCAAAACTGGATGTGAAAACTACTCGACAATGATTCGTATACCGGAAGTATTTCAAAAAACGACTAAAAATGTAAAAAAGATAAAAAAGAATTGGAGCTCTTGCCAAAAGTTCGAATTCTCCGTCACATATTAGCGGACCAAAACAATTAAAGTGTCGTTGGATAGTTCCATTAATAGACGATCGTATAACATCTCAATAACACGAATTTGATTCTTAGGAAATAAATTATGGTACGCTGAAAACTACGTATTTTCCGTTTTGGAGCATTCTGAGACGCCTTTTTCTCGAAAACGACGCCTACGATTTTTCTTAAACATTTTTTACTCAGAGTCCTATCGGTGGCCTAGCGTGTGCATTTAATAATAAAAGCGTTGCAATATTATAGGTGGTCCAAAAATGGCCTCAATCTTTGAAAAAAAGTTGAAAAATCATTAAATTATTGAAAATGCTCTTTTGTTTATCTTTTTTTCAAAAATTACTTAATGAATGTTTCTGATATTTCTGCTACAGGAAGTTAAGTATCTAATCAACTTGTTAAAGCAATTCCGACAATGATCGAAAAACCGGAAGTAGTCGAAAAAATCTCCGATATTTTGATTTTTTTTTACATTTTTACAGAAAACTTTTTTATTTATGAATATTTTTTGATGGTAGTTTACACAGAGTTAAAGTATCACCCTACTTGAGTATAAGTTAGAAAGAATTTTGTCTCAGTAATTTTCTTTAGTCGCCATTGGCTAATTTAGTTTTTCGTACCTAGATTAATTATTTATTGTTCGATTTGTATAAAACAAAGTGCATATGCTTCGTGATGTCAATTGTAATATTTTTTGTTACAGTGACATTTTTCTGCACGCAACGGAAGTGGCGTAATATTATCAAAAACTACAATTTTGAGAGTTAAGTACCACTTTTTGACAGCAAATATTATTTTTTTTCGAAAACTGATATAGCAAAAAGTATGCGCCCTGTAAAGGCGCATAAAATGTTGGGCTCAGATTCTTAAATTTCAATTTCATTTTCGGGCAATTTCGAATAAAATGTAAAAAAAAAGGTAAAATTCAGTTATTACAACCCATTCAACGTCTTTATATTTTGAACTATTTATTCGTAACTTTCATAAACTCGTAGCCATAATCCAGACGAAGAGAATGTATGCCAAAAATAGTTTGTAATATGAGCAGTTGCCGAGAAATATGCAATTTTGCATGCATCACTTTTCAAGTTATTTTGCCTATAAAAGAGTAAATTATTATCCGATTTTCAATATTTTTCTTTTATTTGATGCCTAATGCCAATTTGGATTAGGTTAAGCCAATTTTACAGTTTCACTGTTACCGGAAATGACGTCATTTTGGCAAAAACTGTATTTTTAACCTAAAAAACAAATATTTTATTCAAATGAGTCTCTTTTATAATATTTTTAAAATTATGATATTTGAATCCCTTCAACGAATAGCATGAACCCATACGATCATACAGATACCACAAAAAAGTTTCTAACTTGTACGGTTGCCGAGAAATAGACGATTTTCTACAAGTCACTTTTCAAGCTTTTTGGTCTATAAAAGTGTCAATTATTATTCAATTTTCATACAATTTTCACCATGTGATGCCTTATGCCATTTATGATTGCAATGATCTGATTTAACATTTCCATTATCACCGGAAGTAATGTCATATTTGCAAAAACCGTATTTTTAGACTTCAAAACAAATATTTTATTCAAATGAGTCTGATTTGTAATGTTTATACAATTATGATATTTGATTCCAATCAACAAATAGATTAAACCCATGCGATCATATAAATACCAAAAAATGGTTTCTAACTTGTACGGTTGCCGAGAAATAGACGATTTTCTACACGTCACTTTTCAAGGTTTTTAGTCTATAAAAGTGGCAATTATTATTCGATTTACATAAAATTTTCACCATGTGATGCCTTATGCCATTTATGGTTGCAATGATCTGATTTAACATTTCCATTATCACCGGAAGTAATGTCATATTTGCAAAAACCGTATTTTTAGACTTCCAAACAAAATTTTACTCCAAAATTAGATTTTGCGCGATCCGACTCAAGATGGCGTGTTCAATGACAAATATTACGGGACGCTGAAGATCTAGTATTTTCCTTTTTGGACTTTTATATGATATCAGAATAATACAAATTCGATGGTTAGGCAATAGATTATGATATGCCGAAAATGTAGTATTTTCCTCTTTTTTTGGAGCCTTTTCGGACTCTTTTATCTCGAAAACTACTTCTATTTCACTTCTTAAACTTCTGTTACCCCGAGTCCTATCGGTCGTTTAGAGTATAAAGGTAAATTTAAAAGCATGGCAATGATATAAAGGACCCTGAAAGCCGATTCAGCACTGCTATGCAGGTCTAGTTATTATTATTCTTTACCGCGAGAGCCTATTTCTCTATGATCGGAAAAAGATACCGATTTTCGGTTCATTTTTCTATCGGGAAACCATGTGGTGGTTACTCAATAAAGCAATTTTTAGACTTCTGCGCATACCGGAAGTGGCTGAATTTTGAACGTTGGTAAGAAATTAGAAAACGGCCGTGGTTTCGTCAATTCTTTACCTATATTCAAACAAATTACATTTTTAGAAAGCCTGAGACTTTTCCGAGACAATAGCAATCTCACATTTGCGATTTCGAAATTTCGTCGCTGACTTCTGTCGTTCAAAAATTGAAAAGACGTCGCCTACGAGACAATTTTTGTTATTTTTGAAAATTTTGAAATTTGACCTATATTTTTGGATATCTCAAGTCAACCCGATTCCAGTAATATAAATTTCATTCAGAGTTATTGCCCTTTATTTTTCGATTTTTTTCGAATTTTCTTCCCATTTTGTGAGCTCAGGTTTCGTTTTACGGCCGAATTGACGTTTGTGAAACTTCTGGAACATGAAGTTATAGTCCAATACCAACAGGTAAAGCAATTTCGACAAGACTCCTTAAACCGGAAGTGGTCGAAATAATGTGCAAAATTTGCAAAAAAACGAAAAAAATGGGTGGTTTTGGGAAAAACGCGATTTCTTCGCCCGATATCAACGGATTAAAGGGATTAAGGTATCGTTGGGTTGCATGAGGAATGGACTATCGCATGATACCCAAATCATACAGATACTATGAAAAGACAGCAAAATATGGCACGCTGAAAATCAAGTATTTTCTGATTTGGAGCGTTTTTGGATGCCTATATCTCGAAAACTTAACCTATAATTTTTTTTAAATTTTTTCTATCGAGAGTCCTTTCGAAGGTATTTTGCATGAAGCCATCCAATAAGACTTTGAGATGTCTGGAATAGGATATAAAAGGGACTGAAAATCGAAAAAAGTCGAAAAATCGTGAAATTTTGGAAAATGCTCTACTATTTTTTTATTTTAAGAGATTTTTAGAAAAAGGTTGTATATTCAGATAGCTGACCTAATTACGATTCTAACGATGTATAATATGTATGTAATTATTGAAATTTAATTTTCGATATTTTAAATTTTTTGCATTTTTGGCACTTTTGAACATAGGATTTTTCAGGGGCATTTTATCTGATCAGGTAATGTAATATATCATTACAGAGCCCTGTGGCTATTTTAGTGCCCAAACCGGCTATTAAAACTATTTCGACAATAATAACCATACCGGAAGTATTCAAAAAATGAAAAAAAAGAGTAAAAACATTGTCACACTTGCGAAAAACTTGATTTCTCCCTTAGGTAATAGCGGACCAACAGAACTAAAGTGTCGTTGGATAGTCCTATTAATGGACCATCATATGGTATCTAAATAATACGATTTCGATGGTAAGGAAATAAATTATTGTATGCCAAAAATCTAGTATTTTCCGATTTTTTAACATTCTGAGACGCCCTTTTCTCGAAAACGACGCCTACGATTTTTCTTAAATTTTTCTTACTCAAAGTCCTATCGGTTGTCTATATAGTGAATCCAAAATGAAAAGCATTGAAATAATATAAGTGGTCCAAATATGACCTCAAACTTTGAAAAAAATTGAAAAATCGTTAAATTTTTGGAAACGCTCTTTAATTTATCTTTTTTTCCAAAACTATTTAATGGATGTTTCTGACACTTCTGGTACAGAAAGTTAAGTATCCAAAGAACTTCGTAAAGCTATCACAACAACGATCGTAAAACTGGAAGTAGTCGAAAAAATGTCCGATATTTTGAAAAAAAATAATTTTTTTACGAAAACCTTTTTTATTTATGAATATTTTTTGATGATATTTTACACAGGGTTAAAATATCATCGTACTAGAGCAGAAATGAGAAAGTTTGGTACCACTTTTTGAAAGCAAATATTAGTTTTTTTCAAAACTGTAATAACTAAAAGGATGCACCCTGCAAAGGTGCACAAAATCCTTAGCTCAGATTTTTTAATTTCAATTTCATTTTCGGGCAATTTCGAATAAAATGTAAAGTAAAGTGTAAAATTCAGTAATTTACAATTCATTCAGCGTCTTCATATTTTGAAATATTTATTTGTAATTTTCATAAACTCGTAGCAATAATCCAGACGAAGAGAATGTATACGAAAATTAGTTTGTAATATGAGCAGTTGCCGAGAAATATGCAATTTTGCATGCATCACTTTTCACGTTATCTTGCCTATAAAAGAGTGAATTATTATTCGATTTGCAATATTTTTTTTCCATTTGATGCCTAATGCCAATTTGGACTAGGTCAAGCCAATTTTACATTTTCACTGTGACCGGAAATGACGTCATTTGGGCAAAATCTGTATTTTTAACCTAAAAAACAAATATTTTATTCAAATGAGTCTGCCTTATAATATTTTTAAAATTATGATATTTGATTCCCATCAACGAATAGAATGAAGCCATACGACCATACAGATACCACAAAATGGTTTCTAACTTGTACGGTTACAGAGAAATAGGCGATCTTCTATAAGTCACTTTTCAAGGATTTTGGTCTATAAAAGTGTCAATTATTATTCGATCTTTATAATTTTTTTACCATTTGATGCCTTATGCCATTTATGACTTCTATGAACTAAGTTAACATTTTCAATATCACCGGAAGTAATATAATTTTTGCAAAAAAACGTATTTTTAGCCTTCAAAACAAACATTGTTTTGAAGGGATTTATATTTATTATTCGTTTAACTTTATAACGTCTGACTCTAATGGGCAGTAAGATTCAATCAATACCATCATATTGATATCAAGAAAAGGCTTCTAGCATGTTCCCTTGTCGAATAATAGCCAATTTTCCCAGGGTCACTTTTAAGTTTTTTACCTTCTTAATTTCAGTTTATGGGTTATAGGTTAATTATTTATTGCTCGATATGTATAAAACAAAGTTTGTATTTTTGTATGTTGCGAATTATCGACTTATTTTTCACCTTTAAAAATTTCTTTCGGCACCGGAAGTGACGTAATTTTTCCATAATTTACAATTTTGACCGGTCTTTTCGCCAGCAAATATTACTTTTACATATGATAGAAGGTGTCACTGAAGCAAAACAACTAAAGTATAGTTTGGTAGCTCAATGGATCGGCTAATAAACTTCCTGTATGATTCCTGAAAGCCGGTTCAGTGCTGCTTGCAGGTCTAGTTATTATTCAGATTCCAATTTGAATAGATCTCAGCAACTACGTGTCGCATCGTTACGATTTCTTCGGTTTTACTGGGAAAGTGGGTGTGACTTAGAGGATAAAGCTATTTTGAACGTTCTGCGACAATGCGAAATGTCCGAAATCACCGAAGTTATCGTTTTTGAAAATATTGCAGTAATGTTAACAATAATCATTGGATTTTAACTTTCGATACATTTTGGCATAGCCTGAGACAGGGCACATAGCTACGCTACTTTCGATTTTTGATTTTCGGCAAATCTTCGAAGATATTAGGCGCCAAATTTCGAAAATTTAAAATTTCACAAAAAACTTTTTTATTTATGAATATTTTTTAGTCGTATTGTGCACAGAATTAAAGGGTCATCTGACTAGTGCAAAAATGTTAAAAAATTTTGTCTCAGTAATTTACCTTGGCCGCCATTGGCTAATTCAGTTTTTCAGTCCTAGATTAATTTTTTATTGTTCGATTTGTATAAAACAAAGTTCATATGCTTCGTTGTATCAATTGTCGTTTTTTTTATTACCGAAAGTGTTATCTGTCGGCACTGGAAGTGGCATAATTTTACCAAAAACTACAATTTTGACAGTTATTTTCCTTCTTCGAAAACAAATATTATTTTTTGGAAAAATTATTTGACTCAAAGAGTGTGCCCTTTCAAGGCGCAAAAAATGTAGGAAGCAGTTTTTTTAATTTCGATTTCATTTTCGAGCAAATTCGATTAAGAGGCTAAAAATGGTGTAAAATTTGCCTATTTACAACCTATTCAGGCTTTTCAGATTTTAAAATATTTCTTCGTAACTTTTATAAACTTGTAGCTATAATCCATACGAAGAAAATGTATGTTAAAATTCGTTTGTAATATAAGCAGTTACCAAGAAATGGGCAGTTCTGCACAAGTCACTGTTTTCGTTATTTTGCCTGTAAAATAGTCAATTATGATTGGATTTTTATAAAAGTGACATCATTTGATTCAAAAAGCACGTAGCGTCATATCAAGTTGATAACAATTTAAAATTGACACCGGAAGTGACATCATTTGGTCAAAAAATGCATTTTAAACTTTTTTAAATCAATGTTTTATTCAACCAAGAATAACTTAATATGTATTAATAATTTTAACTTTTGGTTTAAATTCACATATAAACAAAACTCGTATGGTCATATAGATATCATAAAATGGTTTCTAACTTGTTCGGTTGCCGAGAAATAGACGGTTTTCTACAGGTCACTTTTGAAGGTTTCGGGGCCATAAAAGGGTCAATTATTATTCGATTTTCATAAACGTCACACCATGTTATACCTAATGCCATTTGGGATTTCATACAAGTAATTTAAGATTTTCATTATCACCGGAAGTAACGTCATTTTGGCAAAAACTGTATTTTTAGCCTCCAAAACAGATATTTTATTCAAATGAGTCTGTTTTGAAATCTTTTTCAAATTATGGTATTTGATGCCAATCAACAAATAGAATGAACCCATACGATCATACAGATACCACAAAATGGTTTCTAACTTGTACGGTTGCCGAGAAATAGCCGATTTTCTACAAGTCACTTTTCAAGTTTTTTGGTCTTTAAAAGTGGCAATTATTATTCGATTTAACTTTTTTATTTATAAATATTATTTAGTCGTGTTGTGCACAGAATTAAAGAGTCATCTGACTAGCGCAAAAATGTTAAAAAAATTTGTCTCATTAATTTTCCTTGGCCGCCATTAGCTAATTCAGTTTTTCAGTCCTAGATTAATTTTTTATTGTTCGATTTGTATAAAACAAAGTTCATATGCTTCGTTGTCCCAATTGTTATTTTTTTTATTACCAAAAGTGTTATCTGTCGGCGCCGGAAGTGGCATAATTTTACCAAAAACTACAATTTTGACAGTTAGGTACCATTTTTCGAAAACAAATATTATTTTTTTGAAAAATTATATGACTAAAAGAGTGTGTCCTTTAAAGGCGCAAAAAATGTCGGATGCAGTTTTTTTAATTTCTAATTCATTTTCTAGCAAATTGGATTAAGGGGTGAAAAAAGGCGTAAAATTGACCTATTTACAACCCATTCAGGCTTTTCAGATTTTAAAATATTTTTACTTAACTTTTATAAACCTGTCACTATAATCCATACGAAGAGAATGTATGTTAAAATTAGTTTCTAATATAAGCAGTTGCCGAGAAATGGGCAGTTTTGCATAAGTCACTGTTTTCGTAATGTTGCCTGTAAAATAGTCAATTATTAATGGATATTCACAAAAGTGACATCATTTGATTCAAAAAGCAAGTGTGCGTCATATCATGTTGATTACTATTTAAAATTGAAACCGGAAGTGACGTCATTTAGTCAAAAACTCAATTTTTAACTTTTAAAATCGATCTTTTTTTCAACCAAGAATTATGTCACATGTAATAATAAAATTAACTTTTGGTTTAAATTCACATATTAACAAAACTCATACGGTCAAATAGATATCATAAAATTGTTTCTAACTTGTTCGGTTGTCGAGATATAGGCGATTTTCTGAAAGTCACTTTTGAAGGTTTTTGGCCCATAAAAGTGTCAATTATTATTTGATTTTCATAAAATTTTCACCCTTTGAAGCCTAATGTCATAGACGATGTTATAAAACTAATTTAACGTTTTCATTATCACCGGAAGTAGCGTCATTTTGGCAAAAACTGTATTTTAAGCCTTCAAACCGATATTTTATTCAAATGAGTCTGATTTGTAATGTTTATACAATTATGATATTTGATTCCAATCAACAAATAGATTAAACCCATACGGTCATATAAATACCAAAAAATGGTTTCTAACTTGTACGGTTGCCGAGAAATAGACGATTTTCTACACGTCACTTTTCAAGGTTTTTGGTCTATAAAAGTGGAAATTATTATTCGATTTACATAAAATTTTCACCATGTGATGCCTTATGCCATTTCTGATTTCATAAGACTAAGGGAACATTTACATTATCACCGGAAGTACTGTTATTTTGTCAGGATCAATTACATGTAACAAATGTATAAAATAAAATTGCTGGATTTGTTTGATTCTGTTTCCATTTTATTTGATGTGTGCAATGCTTATGTGGAAACCTGTATATTGGTTTCATTGGTACCGGAAAGGACATATGTTCAAGGGTAACGTAGCACCGAAAGTGACACAAGTTCAAGTTCAAAGGTAACATGGCAAAAGTGAAACCCGTCATTCCTGCATGCAGGTCTAGTTATAATTGTTTTATTGTTAATAATTTGAAAATCGGGGAAATTGCTAACAAATCCAAAATTTACATATTTATTTTCTGTTATTATTATAATTGTTTTATTGTTAATAATTTGAAAATCAGGGAAATTGCTAACAAATCCAAAATTAACACAATCAAAAAGTCCTTCAAGTTACACAACAGTGAAATCAACGAAAGTAAAATGTTTAAAAGAAGTTATTTTCTGTTATTATAATAATTGTTTTATTGTTAATAATTTGAAAATCGGGGAAATTGCTAACAAATCCTAAATTTACATATTATTTTCTGTTATTATTATAATTGTTTTATTGTAAATAATTTGAAAATCAGGGAAATTGCTAACAAATTCAAAATTAACACAATCAAAAAGTCCTTCAAATTACTCATAATTATCAAAACCATGACACCAACAACTTTTATTCTTCTCTTTTTTGTTGATGTCTTGTCTGCGCAGTCCCTTCAGTTTTTCACGTAGAAAACTAGTTAGATCGTTTCTTATGTCTGTTGGTTGCCAACCCAGATACCATATCTTGTGTTTAATAGCATCCGACTCTAAATCCATAACGTCTGCTGTCTTCCCTGGAATATAAAGTTTCGCAAATAAACCATAGCGGGCAAGTATTCCTGTAGTTGAAGCTTAGATGACAAATGCCTTGAAATGAAATGAAATGGGGTTTAACCTCCGAACTGGGCTAATAAAGACGGGCATACGCCATACAGTGTGCTATGAGGGAAATTTTGGCTGACAGTGGCACTACGGTCTACTCTTATATCGATTTGCAACTGCCAGGGGATCTTTTGCGTGCACGCCGATGTGTAAACGGGACCTCGGTTTTTCACCCCTCCCCTCCGTTCAATATCACTGACAAGAGGGAATCACGCAGGAAAATCTGTATGAACTTTTTCGGCCAAGGCAGGGATCGAACACACGACATCCAAGCTAGACTAGAGAGTCAGCGTCTTCCCACTTAGCCACCGTGATTCCCGCAATGCCTCGATCTAAAAAATCAGAACAAAAGGGACAAACCCTGGCGTATCGAACTAGCTGAGACACATACATGTACACTCCATAAGTGTTATTAATATTTGGGTGAGACGCTGATACAAAAGTAAGCCGTAGTGCCCCTGTCCGGGCTAAATTTCCCTCAGCAAACTTTATGGCGTATGTCCGTCTTCATTAGCCCAGCTCGGAGCACAACAGTAGGGCATTATATAAACCCCATTTCATTTCATTTCAGTGTCCACAAGCTCTAAAATCATGATTTTTCGAACAATCAGGGGTCATAATCAACCAGATTACAGTCCGATACATGCTAGTATTGAACGAAATGTTGTTAAATAGGATAAAAACTGTGACCTGTAAACGAAATGAAATGAAATAGGGTTTAACGTCCTACTGTTCTGCTCCGAAGTGGGCTAATGGAAGACGTGCATACGCCATACAGTGTGCTATGGGGGAAATGTTGCCCGGACAGCGGCATTACGGCCTACTCTTATATCGAATTCCAACTGCCGAGGGATCTTTAATGTGCACGCCAATATGTACACGGGACTTCGGTTTTTCGTCCAATCCGAACTAAAAGCATGCCGATGATAAACACGGTGTTACAAATGCGTAGTCAAAATTCAAAAATCACTAAATATTGCTTTATTCTACAGGCAGCGGATACACACTTGATAAAAAACCCTAATTTGAATCAGAATAATAAACATGTAGGCTAAACGCATGGAATAACACATTAAAACAATATTATAACGTAAGGAAAACATTATGGAAATACTAAATGTCGAACGAAGCATGGAGATGGCCCAATTATTGAAAATGATAATGGAAATAATAATTTTGGTCACACCAATCGTGTACCATAATGCGTTTCAGCCCCAGTTGTAACAAGGGACTAGAAGAACAAGGCTATACACATTGTACCAAATCAAACGGCGTATGTAGACTGGAATAACCAGACGCTAGAACTTTGCATTCGATTGAAACTGTTGGCTTATTTCACAGAACATAACTGATTTGAAATTATAGAGAAAAACTGAAACCAGTTAATGTAAATCAGTTTATATACATTCATATTACAGTATTGTATGCGTTGCGACCCACTTGTGTCAATTTCTAGGTCCCAAATGTTAACGATTTAGCTTCAGAAATTGTTGTACTTACCTGTTACTACTGAGTGCTGTGACCTGTTTTTAAACCAAAATGCAATGTACGCATTTTGGGCCTCCGTCAGTTTGCTCTTTGGGTCCCTGCTTATTTTAACTTCAGATATCATAATCTGGTTTTGAAGTTCGGGATCCAAGTCCGATATTGAGACCGGTATTGTTTGCCTGCTTACCCGCTTCTTCTTTGGAGGAGGGGAATCCCCAAATGATCCAACACGCTCACTCTTTGATACCCTTCCTGTTTGGGCGGTAGACTGACTAGGCCCTGCATCATCTATCTCATTGAAGGAAAGTATCTTCAGAGAATCAAGCCGCTTCTTTAGGCATGATAGGCTTTTTTCGTCGACCTGCCCTTTTTCCTCATTATTTTCCACTTTCTCTTCCAGAGTCCCAATCCTTCTCAGAATATTCGCCAAAACACTTATCACGGCCTCTCTCATCCCTTCGAATCTTCCCTGCAACTCCGCAATATCTTCGAATTCTTCGCTGTCACTCTCCATCTTCCTAAAATAGATCAATGAAATGATATAAAATTGTGTTTAACGTCCTACTGTTCTGTTCCACCTGGACTAACATACGTGCCATGAGGGAAATTTTGCCTATACGGCAGCACCGCGGACTAGTCTTACATCGAATTCCAACTGCCAGGAGATCGTTTGCGTGCACGCCATTATGTACACGGGACCTAGGTGTTTCGTCACAATCGAAACTATACGTTGCCCCTCTACCCGGCAACACCAAGAAGGGAGAATCGCGCCTGAAAATCCCAATGAACTTTCTCAGGCAAAGAAGGGATCGAACTCCAGACCTCAAGGTTAACGAACAAACGTCTTGTTCACTGAGTCACCGTGGCCCACCTGAAATATATAAAAATGAACAACACGTAGGAAAATGTGACAAAATATAAGAGATAACTACAGACCGCGTCCTCACCTTACAATGCCCTCGCTATGCAATGACTGTTATAGAGAGTAAATCACGTGATTTTTAGGGTTACCCCGTCACCCTAGGGTTACCCGGGGTAACACCGGGTTACCCTAGAAATCACGCGATTTACTCTCTATAACAGTCATTGCATAGCGAGGGCATTGTAAGGTGAGGACGCGGTCTATAGTTATCACTTATATTTTGTTACATTTTCCTACGTGTTGTCCATTTTATAAGTGGTAACTCGTTTGCGTGCACGTAACTATGTATACGGGACCCTGGTGTTTCGTCGCAGTCGAACAACTATACGTTGCCCCTCTACCCGGCAACACCAAGAAGGGGGAATCACGCCGGAATATCCCAATGAACTCTCAACCAAAGCCGGGATCGAACTCGAGACATCAAGGTTAACAAACCAAAGTCTTATTCACTGAGTCACCTTGGCCCACCTGAAATACATGAAAATGAACAACACGTAGGAAAATGTAACAAAAAATAAGAGATAACTACAGACCGCGTCCTCACCTTACAATGCCTTCGCTAAGCAATGACTGTTATAGAGAGTAAATCACGTGATTTTTAGGGTTACCCCGTCACCCTAGGGTTACCCGGGGTAACATCGGGTTACCCTAGAAATCACGTGATTTACTTATGTGACGACTCGCTCTGTGGTAACTCGTTTGTGTGCACGCCACTATGTACACGGGACCTCGGTGATTCGTCACAGTCGAACAACTATGCGTTGCCCCTCTGTCCGGCACCGCCAAAAAGGGGGAATCACACATGAAAATCCCTATGAACTTTCTCAACCAAAGAAGCGATCGAACTCGAGACCTCAAGTTTAACGACCCAACGTCTTATTCTCTGAGTCACCGTGGCCCACCTGAAATATATAAAAATGAACAACACGTAGGAAAATGTAACAAAAAATAAGAGATAACTATTGACGCGTCCTCACCTTACGATGCCTTCGCCTTACAATGGCTGTTTCAGCGAGTAAATCACGTGATTTCAAGGGTAACCCTGTGCCCCTGGGGTTACCCGGGGTAACACCGGGTTACCCTAGAAATCACGCGATTTACTGTGACGACTCACTCTGTCAGAATTCGATGTAAGAGTAGGCCACAGTGCCGCTGTGCGGGCAAAATATCAGCACATTGTATGGCGTATGCCAATCTTCGTTAGCCCAGTTCTGAGCAGAAAAGTAGGACGTTAAACCTCATTTAATTTCTGCTGTAGTATACAGCCCTGTTGCTTCCATTTTGTTATCAGTGCTTGCTTGGGGACTAACATACTCTCTTCCTGGTCAGCTCTTTTGACTGCATTTGTCCGTCTGTCTGTCTGTCCGTCACATTTTGGGACACAATAGCTCTCTTTCTAATTGAGCTAGAATGTTCAAACATGGTGTAGATGTTTACTAGGTCAATACCTTTATGGAGTTTGTAGATGAGCAATTTCTGCTTAGGGTAAGCAATTTGATTGGTTGATTTTTTTGGACACGATAACTTTAGTTCTACTTATGTGATAGTGCTGAAACTTGATGTATAGTTTCATTACATGTACACCAATACCGTGACTTAGTTCTATAATGAGCATTTTCTGCTCAGGGTTAGCAGAGCGATAAGCAATTTGATTGGCCGAGACTTTTTGACACAATAAATCTCCGTCTAATTGAGCTAGAATGTTCAAACTTGGTGTGCATTGATGGAGTTAGAAGATGAGCATTTTCTGCTTAGGGTAAGAAGAGGTATATGGTGGACTATGGCTGCCATAGCAAATACATATTATTTTCATGAAATTTTAATATTTTTCTCTCTTTTTTTTATTTAATTCTTATTTTCTTTCATTTAAAAAACAATTTAAATTGATATTTATTTTAATTTTCTTTTTATAATTTTTTTTTAAAATTTTACTTTATAATTTTTTTTTTAAAATTTTTTATAAATTTTTTTAAATTTTTTTTTTATAAATCATACTTTTTTATTCTTTTTTTTTATTTATTATACTTACATTTTTTTTCATTTATATTATTTTTTATTTCATTTATATCTTTTATTTTTTTTATTTTCTTTTATCTTCTTTAAAAAAAATTTTCTAAAAACAATTTTTATTTATTTTCATAAAATAAAAAAAAAATCATGTAAAACTTTTTTTTTTTTTGATTCTCCGAAGAAAAGAAAATAACTCCCCAAAAAAAAGATTTTTATTTTTTAATTTCAAAAAAAAAAAAAAAAAATTTTTTTTTCATGTTCCGTGCTTTGCCATATTCCGTGCTTTGCCATATTCCGTGATTTGCTATAGTCCGTGATTGTGGGTTAGGTTAAGGCTTAGGTTTGGCCCAGGGTTAGGGTAAGGACTAGTCCCGTTTACATCTCGAGACCAAATCTGCAGGTGCTAGCCCATACCCTAACCCTAACTCCCACAATCTCTACATGACGTCATATGTACTAAAATGCGTAGGACCGTCTTCGATCTACCGTTCCCTTGCTTTGTCATAGTGCTAACCAATGGTCGTGTTCCACAGTGCTTCGCTTTTAGGTGTTTTATCAACATAAATCCGTTCACGAAAGCACAGGGTTTTAGTTTTCACAAGTAAATGTTAATATTTAATGAAATCGGTAAGGAAAAGGAAAATCAAAATCTACGGTCCATTTTCTTGTTGTCTCGTATTACCAGTCGACTCTACCTGCTGTATAACCAATGTGCTTAATTTCTCCGCCGATAAGCGAGCCCAGAGGTGGATTATCATATAGGCACTGAGACAGCTGCCTAGGGTCCAAGAAAAAAGGGCCCATAAAATTTTGGACAACCTATTTAAATTTGATGTTTTACATTTTAAGTGAATTCAAATGTTTGAAAGTCAATTCATCTATGTGTAAGGGAATTACAGAATATATTGATCTACTTTTAAGCAATAATAAATTAGGTTTGTTTTCATTTTATCTAGCAATTGGGTATTGCTATTCTCCCCTGGGCATCAAATGATTGTTACTGGCCGAATGACATGATAATGTTTGACTAAGTGATTGATATTATTCCATCAATATATCCTCGGAAATTCTCTCCAGTGGTCTTAGTTTTACTTCAGAAAACCAGTTTCGTGAAGGTCCCAGCTGATCGAGCTGCCTAGGGCCCATCAGAGCCTTGATCCGCCTCTGAGCGAGCCGGTTTTTATACGGCGTACGCCGGTCAAGTAATATTCGCCGCCCCTGTAGCCGAACTTTTGCAGACGTCTGGTTATATCAAGTGACCTCGCCGCTAATATAACCGAAAACTGTGATCATTCGGTATGCGCCGGTATGGACAAATAAGGCAGGGCCAAAATTCGTTGTCCGCAGTGTTTCGCTTGCGGGTGTTTTATCAACATCTTCGACGATAGCACAGGATGTCAGTTTTCACAAATAAGTATGAATATCTTATGAAATCGGTCAGGAGAAGTAAAACCTAAATCTTGACCAAGAAGAGTCGATCTTGACTATAAGTACATAATTATATGACTGTCAAGGGTTCTTTGGCGTTCATGCCAATCTGTACACGGAATCTCGATTTTCTGTACCATCCGAATGACCATATAATGTCCCCTTGCCAAGCCCTCCGTCCTGCACCACTTGCCAGGCCCTTCGTCCTGAACCAAGACCACGATCGAAAACAGGACCAACAGGACAGCGACCTACTGTCATATCTTTAAGGGGGTAGGGGGAAGGTGCGATGAATGGCTAGCGCGTGCAACATGAGGTCTGTTATTGAGTCCATTTGCGTGTTTTCCATTCCTCGATTGTACGTGACAAGGAGTAGGGTCATCTGTCCAATAATTTGTGTTTTTAATGTCGAAGACTTTGGATGATACCGAGGTAGAGGCTTAGCGATTTTAAATTCCTAACCGTTTTTGTCCTAATCCCGCATATTAAATACGGTACCGGTTTTATATTTGAGTGTTGGTCCGTTCAGTTCAGCGGCAAAATAAACACCACCACGCTCTCATGACTCTGGAATCCTGTCAAGTTATTCTTCATACAACACAATTTAACCTTATCTTAGAGTTTACAACATAATCAAATTAATCATTGTGACTGCATGGTAAAATAAGACGACATTTTGCCATAAGGATGATTAGGTCTACTTAGTACAATGCTAGTCTATCATGTACTCATCTACATTGACTCCAGGTCGAGATTTTGGTTTTCCTTTTCCTGGCCGATTTCATTAAATATTAACATTTGATAAAACACTCAAAAGCGAAACACTGTGGCAAAGCAAGAGAACGCTAGATCGAAGACAGTCCTACGCATTTTAGTACATATGACGTCATGTAGAGATTGTGGGAGTTAGGGTTAGGGTAAGGGCTAGCCTGTAGATTTCGTCCTGAGATGTAAACAGGACTAGTCCTTACCCTAACCCTGGGCCAAACCTAAGCCTTACCCTAACCCACAATCACGGACTACAGCAAAACACGGAATGTGGCAAAGCACGGAATATGTCAAAGCACGGAACATGAAAAATTTTTTTTTTTTTTTTTTTTTTTTTTGAAATTAAAAAAAAAAAAACTTTTTTGGGGAGATAATTTTTTTTTCTTCGGAGAAACAAAAAAAAAAGTTTTACATGATTTTTTTTTATTTTATGAAAATAAATAAAAATTGTTTTTAGAAAAAACTTTTTAAAGAAGATAAAAAAAAATAAAAAATAAAAGATATTTAAATAAAAAATAATGTAAATGAAAAAAATGTAAGTATAATAAATAAAAAAAAAGAATTAAAAAGTATAATTTATAAAAAAAATTTTTTTTAAAAATTATAAAAAATTAAAAAACAAATATAAAAAAATTTTTTTTTAAAAAATTATAAAAAAAAATTAAAAAAAAAAATTAAAAAAAAATTTATAAAAAAAAATTAAAAAAAAAAATTATAAAAAGAAAATAAATAAAAATTGTTTTTAGAAAAAACTTTTTAAAGAAGATAAAAAAAATTAAAAAATAAAAGATATTTAAATAAAAAATAATGTAAATGAAAAAAATGTAAGTATAATAAATAAAAAAAAAGAATTAAAAAGTATAATTTATAAAAAAAATTTTTTTAAAAAATTATAAAAAAAATTAAAAAAAAATTTATAAAAAAAAATTAAAAAAAAAATTTTTAAAAAGAAAATTAAAATAAATATAAATTTAAATTGTTTTTTAAATGAAAGAAAATAAGAATTAAATAAAAAAAAAGAGAGAAAAATATTAAAATTTCATGAAAATAATATGTATTTGCTATGGCAGCCATAGTCCACCATAGAGGTAAGCAATTTGATTGGTTGATGATTTGGGACACTATGACTTTAGTTCTAATTATGTTAGAGTGATGAAACTTGGTGTATAGTTTCATTACATCAGTACCTTGATTAAGATCGACAATGAGCATTTTCTGCTCCACGTAAGCATAGAGATAAGCCATTTCATTGGTCGAGACATTGGAACACAACAACTCTCCTTCTAATTGAGGTAGAATTTTTCAAAATTGGTGTAGGCGTCCATTACGTCGATGCCTTGATGGAGTACGAAAATGAGCATTTTCTGCTCAGGGCAAGCAAAGATAAGCAATCTGATTGGTTGATTCTATGGGGTACAATAACTTTGGTTCTAATGATGTGAGAGCGATAAAACTCTTAATATACATTATATCATTACCTTGACTAAGCTCGATGGTGAGAATTTTCTGCCTAGGATAAGGAGCGATTAGCAATTTGATTGTTCAAGAAATTGGAACATAACAACTCTGCTTTTAATTGGGGGTTGGATGGCTGAACGATTAGCACGTACGTGCTGTATCATACAGCCTGTTATTAAGTCAACTGGCGCGGTTTCGAATCTCCGGTTGTACGTGACAAGGAATAAGGTCGCCTGTCCAGCCTCGTGGGTTTCCTCCCATTGCTAAAGACCTAGCGCGCAAGCGAATTATTGAAATAAAATTAAACTATATGTTTTTGTCGAGTGGAAGTTAAACTCCATCTCCCTTCCTCTCTCTCTCTGCTTTTAATTGAGGTAGAATGTTTAAACTTGATGTTCAGTAGGTGAATGTCTTGGCTGAGTTTAATGATTAACATTTTGAGCTAAAGCTAAGCAATATCATTGGTCGATGCTTTGGGACAAGATAACCTTGATTCTATCTGATAAGAGAGTAATGAAACTATTGAAAGAAATAAATGTGCGATTAATTAATATGTGTTATCAATTTATTGGGGGGGGGGGCAATGGTCTAGAGTGCCGCGCTTCGACCTCTAGCTGGCCGGTCACCTCGTGCTTGCGGCTATGGTTTCGATCCCTGGTGTGAACGTTTGTGGCATGGAGATAGGGGCGCCTTCTCAACCTCAATGTGCGATTAATTAATATGTGTCATCAATTTACTGGGGGGGGGGGGGCTAATGGTCTAGAGTGCCGCGCTTCGACCTCTAGCTGGCCGGTCACCTCGTGCTTGCGGCTGTGGTTTCGATCCCTGGTGTGAACGTATGTGGCATGGAGATAGGGGCGCCTTCTCAACCTCGTGGGTTTCCTCCGGGCACTCCGGTTTCCTCCCACTGCTAAAGATCTCTACGCGCAAGCGAATTATTAAAATAAAAATTAAACGATATGTTAGTCCCGAAATGACCTAGTTTGTGTCGAGTAGACGTTAAACCCCATTTCTCTCTCTCTATTTATTTTGGGGTTTCGACGGGGGACATCATGCAGCCTTACTGTTGGCTTGTCAAATTTGTATTTATTCCTTCGTGTACCAAATGTTCTTTCCAAAATATTTGATTCCACTTAAGTTAGCCTTCAGAATATACTTGATATTTTGAATTGTCCATGTTTCAATATTTATTCTCCCTGACATGCTGTCTATGATGTCGTTTATAAATGTAAAACGAGAATTTCATATTTTCTAAGAAAGTCAAAACATAATCATATCTATGACTTTTGCTCATTAGTTTGTCAACTCACTATTATACGATCACAGCCATTATTCCCCACACTTAAACATCATTGACACCGGAAATATAACAATTGCCTCCATTGTTTTCTACCCCCCCCCCCCCAATGGAAAAGCTGTGTTCAAACGTATGAATTTGAAAATGATTTATTTGCCAATTTCTCAAATAGAGGATTATTGGATTAATAGGATTATCTTTAAATGGCGAATCAACATGAGGCCCATGAAAACAAGACAATAAAGCCCCGATAATCTTACATAGACAAGGGCACATTTTATCAATATCTTCTTTTCCCACTGATTCTACTACCATCTTCGATTTCTGGTATTAATAATCGGTTTCGTGATTTCCTGATTTCCAGCTCATATTTTTCATTTTCTGTCTCGTCTAAAACATTGTGGCAATCTGGCTCCATAAATTCACCCGCGTAGTCAGCTATAAATTCCCTATTTGTGGGTGGATGTTGAGAGTTTTGCTTTGACATTCTTCCACATACACTCAACGTAGTTTGTTGTAACCCAAGTGTTGGGATTAACAAAATGCAATGTATGGTTCACGGTCCCATGGACATATTCCAAATTTCCTAGGTTGTTATAAGCTGCCCCTTATATCCGAATGGATTAGTTACCCAGGAGCTACCCATTGCTGGATAATCAGGGTCAGTGTAGAGTTATCCATAGCATGAACTCCTTTAACATTGGCTTTACATCTCGCTAAATGACACTCACCGATTTGTTTTTTCGTCGGAAATATCCCACTATCGATCTTTATTATTAATATTTATTCATTTATTTCAAATAATTAAAGCACCGGGTCGACAATTATTATTATTATAACCTGGCAGGAAGCTCAGTGTGTACGAATGTGTCTTAGTGTCTTGTGATTCGAGTCGATAATCAGCACAATGGCGACAATCACCGCTAGTCGCCTTTACCTGAATATTGCAAGTCTCTTCGGCCACGAAAACTGGTATGGGTACGTTACTGAAATTCTTCCGAAATTGTGTTGATCATTCATCAATGCAAAGATTACATATTTCTAAAGTAAGCTCAGTCCATAAGTAGTTCTATTAAAGACATGGCAATCGGCTTAACAAGTTGATAATGTACACTTTGAAACTGGGCATGACGGTTAAAACCATTTACAACAATGACCCTAGTCTGATGAAGTGGATCGGTCCCAAAAGAGTGGCTTGGCTGTCACTACCTTTTCTGAGAGCTGGTTCCAGTCTGAGGAAGAACGAGTTGTTCTAGATGTCGTCTTCGCGATTCTCTCCTGGTAGAATCTGTGTCTGCCTCGGGTACGAGAGTCGCCGTTTCATAGATAGTTCTTGCGAGGTACATCGCCGTGCTGTATTCTATATAGCATTGAAAGCCTGTTTGGTTTTCTTCTGGTCCCAGTCAAGGTCTTTATCATCTTGGTGACAGGTCCTGATTCGAGTTGCTTGATGAGAGTCTAGTTAGGTTTGAGCCAAACTGTAGATGCATACTCCAGTGAAGGTCTTACCATTACTGTGTAGGTAGCCTGTTTCACTGGAACTGTGCACTCTTTGAGTTTCCTCCGTACGAGGCCTCGAGTTCTATTACACTTGTTGGTGATGCTCTGTGCATGCTTATCCCACGTCAGGTTGTTTGTGATAGTTACCCTGCGTTAGCTACTGGCATCGTCGGTTTCTGATATGTCCGTGTAGCTTATACTGTGATAAGGGTATGCGGATGGTTGTACATTTAATTTTAATGGATTGAAAGATATCCGCCAGGTCTATTCCAATGACCCTAATGCAGTGAGTTCCTTCTGGGGAATTTGCAATTATAAACCCAATGAATATTGAGGAACCACGCTAACATGTGTAATTATTTGATAAGTCACTATATCCACATATTATTGGATAATATATTTCCCGTTAAATGAAGGCTACAAATATATACGAACTTTCTGTGTGAGTATGACACTAGCTCACCAACCAGGGTGTCCAGGCCAGGATTTGATCTCGGGGTTTGCTAAGAAATTACCTCAATGTGCACGAAACAGAACCATTGACATTTGGAATCGGGGTAGTATTAGGTGACAAGTTGTACATTGAATGACATATGCCAATCTTCATTAACCAGGCTGTCACGTGAAAGACGACGAAAAGTGTCATATATTGAAACCTGAGACCGCCTTCAGGGACAATATTAAATTAATAAATAATCCGAGATATTGTTGGCTTCATCTGTATTGTTGTGGTTAATAAAAACCGCAACAAACAATTTTATCCTATAATGTGAATCATGGACGGAATTGTGTTACAGGTTAAAGTGAATCAAACTGTAAACCCAAACGTCTCCTTGCTACAGGGCTGTTGATCCCGCAGCTAAAGAGTTAGTGGAAATGCCGCTGCGTGGAAAAAATATATCCCACATTATAATAATAATAATCAACATGGATTAATCTGAAAATGATGTCAGCAAACTGTCGACGAGATGGCAAGCTGCAATCTATTTACGAACTATCAGTTAGACTTACAGTATGTTAAACCATTATGATCTAAAAAATAAATAGTATGAAGCCCAATTGGGAATCGAGTACAGTCCGGTTAAAAAGTTTTGAGGGATGGATGATGGCCTAATGGTTAGCTCATATGCGTTGTATCATAAGGTCTACAATTATCCAGACTATCCAGCTGGGCGTGGGGTTCCTTTAACGATGCGTTAGTGCAGGAGTATTATTTTCCTACACTGAATTTAAAACAAGATTTCCCAAGATGTTCAATAATGCTTAGATCATCTGTAATTATAATAAGACAGATCTCAGTCCGCTAGCCTCCGACAATCAATGTCGTTATTGATTACGATATCATATATCCATGGCTTACGTAAGGCTCATATCTCTCATGGCACCACCTAATGAAATTTTCATCAATTTTTCTGCTGGCTATAAGAAAGGATTATGGAATATTTTATAAAATGCAAGACTATTGTTGATTAGGGTATATGTCTCGTATCATTTCTTTGTTTATTGATTAACCGGTTGTACGTGACAATGAGTAAAGTCGCCTCCGATTCCTCCCACTGCTAAAGACCCATACGCGCAAGTGAATTCTTGAAATAAATTACACCATAGGTTAGTCCCGTAATGACCTTTTTTTGTGTCGAGTGGATGTCAAACCCCATAGCTCTCTCTCACCCTTTGTTGGCTTTTAAAAACTAGGACGAGGGAATGAAGTGGTGTTTAATGCCCTACTTTTCTGCACCGTCAGTTCTAATGAAGACGAGCATACGCAATAATATGCTATGAGGGTATATTTGCCCGGACAGCGGCACTACCGCCTACTCTAATACCTTTTCGTGCATATGTATCCTCGGAACATTGACCATCGGTAAAATCTGCTTGCTTTGCAATCTACAACATTGATATGTGAAAGTATTGCATAAAAAAATAGGAGATGAAGCACTGAGGAGACAAAATCTTTTAAATCATTACCGTGCATACTCCATAGTGCATTTATGATGCTACGAAAGAAAAAAAAACTCTTAACCTGACAAGATAAAGTCGTGCCAGTTTAAAACGTAAAACATCTGAAATTAGCTAAATTAAAATGTAAGTGGTTAACATCTATCACGAAATATGAGATTGGAAGCGGAAGCAGTATTTAGTTGGCACCAAATTTCTATCTTGTTGAAATTGACGTTTCATGCAGCTGAACACTTGAACATAATTACGATGGTAAGTGTTTGTTCTAATGCCGGACAACCTTGATATGTCTTCATTTAAATAGTTTCATTACGCCTGTATACAATATTTTCTATAAATACACTTGGAAAGATCTCAGCGGATGGTCTAATGAATGTCAGTGGTTCCTGTTACGTAGGGTAGCCGAATGGTCTGACGCGTGGGCTCCCATCTTCAGATCAACTACCCATTCGATAATTTCCGTGTACACGTTGGCATGTACGTAAAAGATCCCTTAAAAGTTGGAATTCGATATAACAGTAGACCCTAGTTCCGTTGTCCGGGCAAAAGTTTCCTCATAGCAGATTGTACATGTATGGCGTATGCCATGCCCGTGTTCATCATCCCAGTCCGGTCCGGGACAGAATAGAAGGACGTTGTCTAGTCGTTCAGATAAAACGAGGTCGCGTGTACACATTGGCGTGCACGAAAAAGATCCCCTGGCTGTTGGAATTCGGTATAAGAGTAGGTCTAAGTGCCGCCATCAGGTCAAAATTTCCCTCAGCACACCAATTTGGAGCAAAAAAGTAGCATGATAAACCCTATTTCATTTTATTTCTCTCTGTACACAACATACTATATCAACTACCATTCTTTAAGAAACTTACAGCTGTGTTTTATATTTGTATAAATTTTCCAATAAAACGTTAACATAATAAAACAGTACTTGAAAAGCTCACCATAACCCCGTCAGACACTTAATACACTTGAGCAACATGGTGTATGTATTACCTGCAATCTAATTAAGGCACCATCCTGTGGTTTAAAATAAGTTTCATTTGTAGAAATCTGAAAATAGAAGATTTTATGATGAAAGGTGTTTGGCACCCATTTAAGATATATACTAATAGGATTATGATAATTAGCTTAGTTAAATGAAAAACACATTTTATTGCACGCTGATTTCATTACAGTTGTATTCAGATAATTGGACAGACTGCATGTTCAAAGTAATGATCTTGACTTTTAATTTCCGGATGTTGAGATTGAAAATCTGACTTTCAGATGCACAGGTTTGATTAAGGAAAGGCTTTTTGAATGAAAAATATATCAATTTCGTTTTGTCTGAAATCCTGTTCGGAATTTGAATTTGCCGAAGTAAAACCAGGTAATTTCTGTTCAATGGTTTTACAGTTGCTTGTCGGCATTGGAGTTTGGGGAACCTCTTGAAATGGTCAGTAAATATATTTTGTGTGAAATATATAAATCTTTCAGCAGTGTAGACAACTAAAAAAAATTAATTTTGACGCTAAGCTTTTGACTGTTCGGATGTTAGATTTTACGTGGTCAGAATATCAAAGAGCAACATCTAACTTGTTGGATTAGTTTAAGTTTACATGATTTTTTTCTAAATAGACCCTTTAAACTGTCTTCATTCCACTCAATTATATAACACACATAACGAACGGCTATGATGCAAAACTAAGAAATGTGACTATCTGGATTGTCACACGAATCCATCCCACCTCGTGACGCTAAACAACGCATGTTGTGTTATTAATTTAAAATTCATTACACAGCATTACTTTATTAATTAAAATTAATAAAGTATTGTCTATTTCAGTGAAAGTTCATTGGGTATTTCCGATGTGGTTCCACCTTGTTAGTGGTGCAGGACAGAATGTCTGGCAAGTCGCATAGTCGTTTGGATGGAACAATAAACCGAGATCCCTTGTACACATTGGCATGTACGTAAACGATTCCCTGCCAGTTCGAATTCGATGTAAGAGTATGCCGTAGTGCTTGTCTTAATTCGTCCAGTCGGAGCAGAATAGTAGGACTTTAAACTCCGTTTCATGTTATTTCATGATAGTTAACCCTGACCAATCCAATGAATATAAACCATTGTTCTAACACACCAATAGCTATTTATTTCGATAGTTCAGTTAGTTTTCTTAGCCCTGTCCCCACACACGAATTACATCGTCTACTTTTGTAAATAAATTTTATTAATGTTTTTCTTTATTTGTTCTATGTCGTTATCTATAATAAAAAGCAAACACAGTGTTTGAACATCACACGATCCATCTAAAAACCTCCAGGTTCAAATCGGTTCAGCGCCATTGCAAATAGTTTGTATTACATAAAATATTATCAACATTAATGTTGTAATAACACAATTTAACACATATTGTCGGATCGATTTATATTTCGTCATATCTAACGTACGTGCTAATGTTTTAGGCCTAGGGAATACAAGATGTCGCAATGCGATATGACGGATGCAATAGCGGTGCCGTGATTTAAATCCCGACGAAATAAACGGTTTGGAGTTTGTCTTGGATAACAATCAGAATTTACATCGATCAGAAACGTGAATAGTGACTCACGGAGCTTTGATGATTAACGCTTTGAATGCAAAGTACATCCACCTAGTTCCGTCATGATGCAATTTTCAAATTTATTTCAAATTGCACGCTTTTAAAATGGAGGTTGTGTGTGTATACCATTTATGGGATGGGGTACTGACGATCCAGGTCAATTCTAATCAAGCAGACTTAGCTATCAAGTCTGCTTTAGCTCTTCCCATATCACAATTTCTTTTACCTTTCACAGATTTTAAACCTTTCATTAACCTTTTTATTTATAACCACTGGCAAGGGGTTTAAAATCCTGCAGGCACAAATAAACTTCATCACATTAAGCCTCTCATAGGAGACTGGCGGGGCTTCTAGAGAACCAACAGGAGAAGTGAAGTTGTCTTGTGTAGCTCTCGCATTGGTCGTTCGTTTTCAGCTCATATAAAGCAAGAGCCTCAACCAGAAATATGTTTCAACGATAAGCGTGTTATTTTCTGGTGACCAAGCACGGTTAAATCCGGATAATTTAACCGATTGGCCAGTGTAATCCGGTTTGTCTCCATGGCAAAGTTAACATACCTGCAAATTGATAGTACCGCAAACTTACATCTTACTTAAAGTCTCTAACCGGTCCAAACACTGACGAATAGTTGTTGGTGATACCTCTCTGTCGATTAAGGTATTCTGAGCGCCATAGAAAACGCATCACTTAGTTTTTCGTATAACAAAATGATCCTGTAAACATATCTTATTTATTTTGCTTCTTAATGTGAACAATATTGAAATGGGAACACATCAATAACAACACATTTGTACACTTATGGATGTTTAATATGTGTAATCAACAGTACAAAGTCAGACGGGTGAAAACGACACAGATTGTTAATTCCATGCTACGTCGCTGCACAGCGTGCGTTAGAGCCAGTTGAGGACACACGCGCTACTGCCATCTGTGTCGTACTTTTGGTTTTGACCCCTCTGACTTTGTACCGTGATGCGTTTTCTATGGCGCTCAGTATATTAGCGGAAAGAGGTTACGCATAAAAATCGTCAGCGATAGCACTTCGGTGGAAGTGGACGTTAAATAAAGCTTTTTCACACACGCTTATAAAGTCAATGGTTAATTCAATGAAATAATTATCATTTCGATTCCCAGGAAACAAAAATTACCAGGATTTATTTTACTGTATTTGAAAATGGAATTTATGTTAATTGAAGGGTTTTTCTGTAAATTACAGGAAAAGCAAATACGGATAAAATTTTCCATGTAATTTTTGTTTCCGGAATTTTTTCCGTTTTTTCACGGATATTTTTATCACAGTGTACGTTTGTCGCAATATAGCCCGGTATGAGCTGACGTGCCATAATACTTCTTTTTATTTCCAGGCCAATTCTGATGCAGTGGATGCAAATATACTATATTAAATAAAGACTTTATGAATACCCCATCCATCATTTAGCGCGTATTAACACGTGACTTCACCAGACTGTTCATTATCTGAGATATTTATGACATTCCGTATACCAAGTGAATAAAGACGCCAGCTAATTTGAAGGGATGATAACGTGGTAATCAAAATGGCCGTTCCATTCTAAACACAGCATAGTTAATATATACCTTTATTTAATATCTCTCTGGGCGCCATGAATACTGGATGTGTAAGAACAACACGGAAGTAGTGTGACCAACAAGAAAGTCCCGCGTACGAGATCCCGTGGAGAAAGAGAAAGTGTATAAATGATTTCTGGAGATTCCGACAAAAAAAAAACTGGCAAGAAAGGATAATTGTTTTTTAAACTGTTCCGTGGCCAACAATCATCATTACTATAAAACATTACTTTCTGTATTCCATTGTACCTAAACATAGATTAGATAAGGAACTGACCACTATAATAGTTAAAAACTAGAAAATGTAAAGGCAATTTGCTGAAAATTTCAGTGAAATTTTTCCACTCTGAACCGAGAATTTAACTTTGGAATTTTAAGCCTATCCTCGATCATCATTACTAAAGTCGGTACGATACAAAATATAGCTCGATTATCCACTTTTTAAATTTAATCACCAATGAGCGTTGCGCAGCAGATCGGGTTCCAAACCAGTAAATATCACATGCTAGTGATGACATCGACGGTTGGTTATGGTCTGGATAAGTTAATTGATGTCTAATTAATTATTTAGATAATATTCCAGTCCTAAAGAAAGACCTGCAATTGACTGTTTTAGCTCTTGCATAATGTATATTGAAGTTACTATATAACAGATGCAATATTGAAACATTTTCATTATGACAGCTTCCAACAATGTTTTACATTTTCGTAAATAATTTCTTACGGGGGGATGACTTTATATAAGCTCCGACTTGTTTTCAAATCACAGCTTTGTATGAATTAAATAAATATTAATAGAACAATGGTGTTTGAAAAGAAAATCACACTACAGAAACTAAAAAGTCTTAGGATTTAACGTCCTCGTGTTCTGCATTGACTGGACTAGTGAAGATGACAATTCGCCATGTAGTGTGTGTACTGTGACTAAAATTGTTCCCGGGCACTGGCGTCAAGAGCTACTCTTAAAGCGAATTTCAACTGCTAGGGACCCCGGTTTTTAATATCACCGAACGACTAGACGCTTCTTGCCAGGCCCACAACCAAGACGACGAAACAGAAATACCTTGTCAAACGTAACAAAGTCTTTGAGCATTGACGTTTGGCAATCACCAAGCAATAAATTAACTGGACTAGCTTAATCAACTCAACTTTAACAATACAATCCACGAAAACATCGTTTTATAGTGCCCCCGACGACCAGACAGGCCCATCCCCAAAATGACGAAACACCGAGCCCTTGAGCATTGGCGTGTGGCAGTCATCACGCTATAAATTCACTGGTCTTGCTAATCAGCTCAACCTTGACAATAACATCCACAAAGACAAATCCTCTTACTCATTCAATATGATTTGCTGGCATCGAGGACATTGTCCAGGTGAACCGATAATTGATGTACTATAAGAAAATCTCGGGTATTAATTTTATTATGATTGTTGAGAGCGATAAGTACATGCAATATTCTGTCATCAAGCAATGAACACAATCATGTCGGCCATTAAAGTCACAATCTCATATACATTCTAGGAAATAAAACCGATTAATGTTAAGAATTTATCCTATTCGGGCTGTGGTGGCTGAGTGCCTAAGCTTTTGACGAGCTAACGTACATGGCGGTCCAGTGGTCGATCCCTGTATTGACCGGGAAAGTTCATCGGGATTTTACGGCCTGGTCCCCCCTTGTCAGTGCAAGGGACAACGTATAATCGTTCGTTTGGGACTACAAACCGAGATCTGTTGTTCACATCGGCGCGCATGCAAAAGAGCCCTTGACAGTTAGAATTTAGCGTAAGAGTTGATCATAGCGTCTCTAACTTGGGTCAACACGTGTGGAAAAGTGGACCGTGTCAAATTTATGAAACATTTCCTTTTTGTTTTGCTGGAACAATCCTATCATCTTGTAAGATGTGGAGAAAATTGACTAGTGGAGCCATATTATATCTGTAATTATAATGCTCCCACCCAGGGGACTTTAGAAGTAAGGTTGAACCGGAGGACCCAGGCGACTCTACTTTTTGAAGCGTACAATCTTGGAATCGAACCCAAACCCCCTTGCTTTCCATTGACAGACCTTTTGGTCTAAAGCACACACCTTTGACCAATCGATCACCTCAATCCAATATTGTATGAGTAAACTGCCATTATTGGATACATGTTTATTAATATTTCAGCGAAGGATTTGTTCGACTCATTTGTACTGGCTTTTTGCATAAAGTATTATTTTCTATTCGAGATTCTAAGCAGGGAAATCAATACATATTTATTATCATGATGCCGAGCTACAGAATTTAATCTGAAAAGGCATCTTAGGATTATGCTATCTTTCATTTTATTTGCGTCACGCTTCGCTTATTTATTGATTTTTCTATGTGTGATTTTATGTTGCAAGATTTATTGAAATGTTTTATGAAAATTGTCAAAAGTAGAAAAAACGAAACATTGGTTCCGTAGTCATAACCTCAATGCGTTTTTGATTTCCAACCACTAGACGCTCAGCACCAATGGTTTCATTCACAAAGTGTCAATATTATTTCCGCTCTATGAAAAGGAGTCCATCGTCTTTCATGGGTGTCTAATTTAATTTTCTTGTAACGTAATGATTTTTTTTTGTTTTTTGATCGAAGTTATGTTTCCATTTTTAGAGATTCCGTCAGGGGAAATACAGATAAACTGTAATGGTCTTATCTTAAATAGGCGAAGTTAAAGCACTGTATAGTTCTTTGGTTGAACGAAATATCGAGATCTCGTGTATACGTTGACATACGCCTAAAAGAAACCTTGACAGTTGGAAATGGAAGGAAAATAAGAATATAGCACCGCTGTCAGAGCAAAATGTACTATAGAGCATACTGCATGGTGTCTTCCGGTTGGCACAGAAAATATTATTTTCACTGTATAAGTTCTTCCAGACGTCTGTAATCTATAACAAAGACGTCTGCAAACGCCTTAATGTTGCTGTCAATTAGAAGAACTGTATTTGACAAGAAAGGTCAACATATCGGTTTCTTCCATGGGCGCCAGTAATTCAATTACTAAGCTGTCAAATTCTTTGATGAATTGGATTTTGTCTTTGAAATATTTATGTTCTAAATATAACATGATTGAAATGGGCTGGTAACAAATTAAATTCTAACTTGATAATGACTTCAGCCGATTAACCATTTCAATTTGTAATGACCTTTGTTACTATCTGTTAATGATAACATCTGTTTTGTCTTCTCCAATTTGTATTCATTTGTTCTAAGGAGAGTTATATCTGATTATGCATAGGATTTTTTTAGGCGCCGGGAGACAACGCTTTCCACAATAGTAATAGGTCTATGCATAACATGACCAGAATTTAAATAATTGTTAAAACAAGATCGAATGGAGAGGAGACGACATAGGTCTAGTCCGTTCTGCAATCCAATTTTCAATGCAATAAGATATTATTTTCAAACAAAAGGTTGCCTTCTTCTAGACCAACCTCCAGGTTTCCAAAGAGCTTCTTGAAGTTGTGGTCATCAGCGACTGATTCCGTTAGTAGCGAACGTAATATTTAAAAAATAATACACCTCTGGTAGGAAAGAATAATATGAAATGGGGTTTAATGTCCTGTTGTTCTACCCCGAATCGGCTAATGAAGACGGGCATACGCCATGCAGTGTGCTATTGGGGGAAATTATGCCCGGACAGCGGCACTACGGCCTACCCTTATATGGAATTCTGTCAAGGTATCTTTACGTGCACGCCAATGTGTACACGAAACCTCGGTTTTTCGTCCCATACGAATGACTAGACAGTTGTCACTGTCAGGCCCTCCGTCCTGCATCACTGACACGGGGAAGCCACGTCGGAAAATCTGGATGATCTTTTTCGTGGCCAATGCAGGGATCGAACACCCGACATACGGGCTAGCGAGCCAGCATCTTACCCACTGGTAGGAACAAAATTATCATTTGCAATTAGTCAATCCTGTTTAATTGACTCCGTTTGACTTTGTAAAGTTCATCTGAGTAAATGCTTATTTGTCGGTGAGGCAAAAAAAGAAAAGAAAGCCGATTCCATTACAATATGACGTAAATCCGAATACATTACAATATAATAATAATAATAATTTCTTTATTTTCAAAAGGGTGAAAAATTAGGCTTTGCAGCCTGTTTACAAGTCTGCCCTTAAATGACAATAGACAAAACAAACATACACATATATTATACATTCCGATTACGTTATAATATGAAATAAATCCGATAACATTACAATATGCCAAGTTCGGAGAAGAACAGTAAGACGTTAAACTCCAGTTCATTTCCTTGCGAGGCCATACTGACAAGAAGAATCCACTCAGGGAAAATGTTTGGAGAGAATGAATTCATGTAAGCTTTGGTTTGTTTTCAGATCCTATAAATAAATGTATGTTTATTGTATATATCATATCAACATTTAATGAATACATAATGTTAGAGAGAAAAAAATAGAATCTTAAAACTCTTGCAAAGTATTCTTCAGCACGTTATTATCGATTGCGACATTGTACCTACGGGTGTTATGGTATTGAAATGAATGCAACATCACTTTTAGAAAACATGTAACGGATCTTAGATTATGATAACATCACTCAAAATAAGATCGAATTCTAGCCTACTGAAAGTAAGTATATTGTCTGCTGCTCGAGAGGACAACCGCCATCTTTCAAGGAATTTTAAGTTATTTAAACAAGTCGGCTCTGAGTGAAACGTGGACCTATCAATTTTGGGATGGTCTGGACAAGACATTTTTAAAAGCATCAGGCAGGATTTGGTGTTTTCTGGAATATCTCACGGATCAAAACGCAACCTTTATGGTCAGCGCCATCCCGTCTGCAAAACTGATCGTGAATTGACAGAAAATTTAAATGGCAGATTTTTGTGATGGTCATATCCCTTCCAAATTGGCGATAATCGCGAGATTGCTTGTGCCCTTTAATATTTGACATTAAGGATTGCTATTTTGGTAATATACAAATTTAAAATATGTATCCGGTAGAAATTTGTCGAACGTTAGGTAGGCGGGCATAATATTGATATAAAAATCAATTTGTTGGAGTTTATTTGTACGTTATCATAAAATATCGATGATCAATTTGGTTTGAAAAATATTAAACGCAGTTTCGTATAATAATCGATATTAAAGTTTTATACACAGCAAAAACAAATATTGATCAAAGACGGGTTTCGATAATAATATAAAACTAAAATTACTTTCTGACACTTCTAATGTTTGATCGATCCGGTGTTATTACTGGGCGCTCGGCTATTTTACCATTTACAGACTACTTGAAGGCATAAAACAAACGTATCGACTTAAACCAGCTTTTTAAACTTCTTAAAAACAACCAACAAGTGCCAATCGATTTTACTTATTTCGTTTTGTGGTCGTGTAAATAAATTGCAAACTAATTCGTTTTAAATCGGTTCTATTGTAATAGGTTCCTGTTTAATGATTTCCTTAATGGTCGACCATCTGAACAAATTGGAATATTCCAGGAATTCGATTTCTGAGGAAGGATGGAAGGCATTCGCTGTTTTCGACTATTCTTTCAAATAACCGGAATAACCCAGGACGAATTAGCGGACTAAAATACTTTGAGTGCTTGTTACTGCTATTTCGATTGTTTTAATTCATTGTTAAAGCCATCATGACATACCCAATTAGTACCAGAAACGCTTGAGTGATTCTATAAAGCCTGATAACTCTATGAGCACTAAATCGAGCGTATATATACTCTTTCATTGATTCTTTTATCCCTGTAGGAAACGGTGACACGGTTGAGCGACAACACCAGGGCGTAATTGTGCGTCCATAAGATAAGCTAAATGCATATGGATATTAACGCCTGCTCAGGAGATGCTTGTAAGTCATTTGGCGCTGATGAGGTATCGAAGGGCTACAATGGTTCAACAAAATTAGTGGAAATAGTATCATCGGGGTCGTTAAGTGCAAATTGTAATGTAAAAAGTCCGATACGTGAATAGTCACATAGTATATCTATCAACGATGTTACAATAAATAAAACCATGAACTTGAACTATTATTGGAAAAATAATCTGGTATTCGCCGAGTATAATGGGTTTTTTTCATCTATGGAGCTTTATTGAAGGTATTTTATGTTCCATCATATTTATGTTCTGTATTACCAGAAATCTTAAACATTTGTAACGAATTAGTAGTAAAAATAACCAGCATTACGGAAAACAACTACTTATTTATTTGGGCAACGTTTCGAAGAGTAATCTCTCAACGTTATCAAGCTAGCGTCGAGAGAATACGTCGTCCAAATAATTAAGAAGCTATTTTTCCATAAGTATATGTGGAAGAGTTTATTGCTCTATCCAGTTATTAAATGCATCTCAAAGATTAGTTCTGTTAAGTGAACTATTGATTCGGTAACTTGGTTAAACGGTTTAAAACCAAATTTGTGCTACATTGATTTAGCGACTTTCCTATTATTGAACTACGTTATCTCCTATGTAATGCTACGTGTTTTTTTTTTCAATAAAATAAATAAAAAATATGTCATGCATGATAGTGTAAAGAAAACCGTCACAAGCACTTCGCATTTTTCTTTTGTAAATAACTTGTGAGAGCACAGTTTTATTTTTAATTCATGTTATTACAGACTCGCTGTAAATAAAGTGGGTGTTGCTAGGGTATTTTTCTCCGCCGGCTATAACGTACACTTTATTTCAAACACTGAAAGATGTCAATTCAGTACAATTTATAAGTCCAATCTGGGTTAATAGTGTCCTGGAATCTAACCCAATCAATCAGGTTATTTTTATACATTTACCTACCCCCTTGAGCTTATATGTCGAAATCTAACAAGGAAAATTAACTTTAAGCTGAGCACTATTAAACCAAATTCGATATCAATTTCCGTAAAATGGAATAACACAGTCGCCGTTAAAGGAGTCTCTGTAAGAGAAAATAACGCTATTAGATCCCATAATTCTGTTTGGTAAGTGGCTTAGTCGAGCGAAGAATAGCATCTTGTTCCATCGATTAAATTAGATAGCATTTAAGTGTTCAGCAGGAAATCGACCTGAGAAATCCAATCACCGATGGAAGTTTTCCATTGCACAGGAAATCCTCCATAGTAATTGTGAGTTATCTCCCATGACTGTAATTGACGGGGGAAATCAGTGGATAAGCCGGTTACAGTGTTGAAAGTGGTTTTATATGTGTTAGGATTAAAAAGAGATAATCCCCTATTAAATACCAATCATCGGTTCCGAGTATTACACAAAGTACTGGCATTAATTATAGTTTGAAGCCTTTCGTAATCTGACAGAAATTCGATGTTAGCATTGATTTTAAGATCGTTTGTAACGGAAGCCGGAAATAAAAATGGCCTTTGAACACCAAGATGGATGACGTCCCTCGGCAACAATGATGTCATCTTTAATGAAAAGTCACTTTGACGTCCCATCTCACAATACTTGCTAACATAATTTTTTTAATTTTAAAATTTTTCCGGAGCGACTCCAGACTTTTCGAAAGAATTAAATTGAATGGAGGTGAGTTTTCAATCGTTGGTTAGGTTGGATTCAGAAGATAAGTTTGGTGGTAGGGAATACAAATGCATTACGAATAAATGGATAGGCGTACAACGAAATAAGAGGGGTAGGGGTAGGTTTCGGGTTAGGGTAAGTGTTATACTGAACTACAAATTAATTAAGTAATGTTCGATATTTTAATAAAACCACGTGGAACCGGAGAACAAATACAGTGCGTATTGTGGTCGGTATTTTAACAGAACCACGTGGAACTGGAGTGTACATACATTATGTAATGTTCGATATTTTAATAGAACCACGTGGAACTGGAGTATAAATAGATTACGTGGAACTGGGGTGTACATACATTATGTAATGTTCGATGTTTTGATAGAACCACGTGTAACTGGAGTATAAATAGATTACGTAATGTTCGATATTTTAATAGAACCACGTGGAACTGGAGTATAAATATATTACGTAATGTTCGAAGTTTTAATAGAACCACGTGGTAATGTATAAATACATTACGTAATGTTCAGAACTGTATGGAACTGGAGGAGTACAAATACATTACGTAATTTTCGATATTTTAATACAATAGTGTGGAACTAGAGAACAATAGATTACGTAATGTTCAATATTTAATAGAACTGTGTGGTACTGGTGACAAATACATTACGTAATGTTCGATTTAGATGTAAACGAATAAGCATACAATGAAATGAGTGGGTTGGGTTTAGGGACATGATTGCGAGAATAAGTGAGGTACTGGGGTATAAATACACTATGTAATGTACGATATTTACATAGAAATGAACCGTAAATACATTACGTAAAAAACAAAATGTTTATAAATGGATGGACATACAACTAAATGAGAGATGAAATGAGGTTTAACGTCCTACTTCGCACTGGGCTAATGGAGTCGGGCATACGGCATACAGTGTGCCATGAGGGGAATTTTTCCCGCGCAACGGCGCTACCGCTTACTCTTATATAGAATTTCAACTGCCAAGGGATCTTTTACGTGCACGCCAATGTGTACGCGGAACCTCGGTTTTTTCGTCCCATACGAACGACTAGACAGCTGTCCTTGTCTTGCATGGGTTTTAAGGGAATAAGTGCGGTAGTCTGCTGGAGTACAAATGCATTATGTAATGTTCGATATTGGTGTTTCTATTATTACGTTAGTAAAGCATACTAGAACAAGCATAACGAGTTTTTAATGACCTGCTAATGGGACCGGGGTTACAAAGGAGTTCAGTGGGTCGATTTTTACCACGACAATTATTTATGTTGCCAAAGATAAACCCCAATAATTCTTGTTAAATACCGACAATGTAACAATGTTACAAACGGCGTAATTTACGAGAACCGAGCTAGATATTGGCATTCGGATTCATCACTAGTTTAAATCTCATTTTTCTTGGATTTGAAAAAAAATCTTTAAAGGAAATCAGAGTTTACGTAAACCGTTGATCGATCTCCTGCGAATGTAGTTATTAAAGAGGCACAATCTATTTGGCTTACGTCCAGATTTAGTGGATGCACAGTGTCGTGAGTTATACCGTAAGGGTTAAAGTCAGACATGCTAGAATAAAGGTTAACACATAGACAATCAAAGACAATTTTAATTCAAACAAAAAAATGAAAGCCAAGTTATCGCCGTTACAAGAAGAGTGTAGCCACGATTGTCATTGCTACTGTTGTTATGATAATAAGCATAGTGTTGATTTTCCATTTGTAAATTAAATCATTAACCACAAAAGGCATTTAAATCTGTAGAGTATCCGATGGCATCGGGGGTTGATTATTTCTCTTGATAAGTTACTTTTAATTCAAAAGTCTAATTAATAATTCACATGACATTGAAGCCATAAAGGAAGACCTGCAAGCGACACACTTAGATGTTGCATAATGCCTGTTTAAATCGATCAGTTCAGTTGAATGGCCGAATGGTTAACGCACCTTAAGGTCTGTCAATGAGTCAACTGGCGACTGGTGTAGATTCCCCGGTTGTTCGTGACAAGAAGTAGGGTCACCTGTCTAACCTCGTCGGTTTTCTGAATGTTCCCCGGTTTCCTCCCATTGATAAAAGCTGATATGAGCAAGCGAATTATTAAAATATAATTGAACCATAAATGTTAGTTCACCTCAGGTTTGATCTAGTAGGGTTTTACTAGGTCATTTCGTGACTAACATATGGTTCAATTTTATTTTAATAATCCGCTTGCGCGTAGCGGTCTTTAGAGAGAGAGAGAGAAATGGGGTTTAACGTCCACTCGACACAACTAGGTCATTTCGGGACCAACATATGGTTTAATTTTATTTCAATAATTCGCTTGCGCGTAGGGGTCTTTAGCAGTGGGAGGAAACCGGAGTGCCCGGAGGAAACCCACGAGGTTGAGAAGGCGCCCCTATCTCCATGCCACATACGCTCACACCAGGGCTCGAAACCACAGCCGCAAGCCAGAGGTGACCGGCCAGCTAGAGGTCGAAGCGCGGCACTCTAGACCACTAGGCCATCCCAACCCCCCGCGGTCTTTAGAAGTGGGAGGAAACCGGGGGACCCGTACAAAACACACGAGGTTGGACAGGCCACAGCCGTGGAATATATATTTGAACGGTGTGTCGGGCGTTTCGGCAAAATGTAATAAAAGTGGGACAGTGATATTTGAGTTCTCATATTAATATTTTAATTATATGCAATATGTTTGATTTGATATTAATTTAAACATTCAACTATTAGTGTACTGAACCCTAAGGTTATAGTTAACTCATCTAAGGAATTCTGGATGGTTTTATTCCCATTTAAATAAAAAATCAGGACACCATTGTTTTAGACGCCCACTGCAACCAACTCGCATGGGAATACTGTCACATTCTGCTTCAAACAGCTGAATGCGTGATTGTGGCCCAAACATCTTTTGGCCGAATATTCTAAACCAAAACGCACGAGCCTGAAATGCCCATCCAAATCTATTCAAACCGAAACGCTCAAATTCTTACCAAATCAATGAGGCAGTACAAGAGTGATTCCTACCAAATCAATCAGGCAGTGCAAGATTGAGAGAGAGAGAGAGAGAGAGAGAGAGAGAGAGAGAGAGAAATGGGTTTTAACGTCCACGCGACACAAACTATGTCATTTCGGGACTAACATATATATATGGTTTAATTTTATTTCAATAATTCGCTTGTGCGTAGGGGTCTTTAGCAGTTGGAGAAAACCGGAGGACCCGGAGAAAACCCACGAGGCTAAACATGCGACCCTACTCCTTGTCACGTACAACCGGGGATTCGAAACCACGCCAGCTGACTTAATGCCAGGCTTTATGATCCAGCACGCGTGTGCTAACCATTCGAATGAAGCAATGCCCTTTTAAGTATGCATTAATAGGTTTTTGTTTCATACGATTCTTTATACGCGATTTATATTCCAGGTTGTTTTGCCTTATTTTGAGTATTTAGGATTAAATTGATTACTTAGCCCACCAGTGATTTATTTCAATGCTGTCAGAAGGATCATGGAAAATATTGACAAGAAAAAAACATGTATGAAAATCTCTTCGTAATCCGCTTTCCGCAGATGACTGATTGTCCTTCGGGGATTGGGGAATTAAATTTAATATGCGCATGGTAACATCGACTTCATTAGCATAAATTATTCCAGAAATCCAAAGATGGTTTTCATCGAGCCATAATAAAATATCCATAATGTAATACCGGGCAGTAATATTGGCTAGTTGGCATTGACCTTCAACTTCTGTTTTTGAGTTATAGGCACAACCCGTGCAACGCCGGGTCATCAGGACTGCCAATCGAGGGTACCATAGGCATTAAGAATGTTAAATGATAATTGAACTTTCTCAACCAAAGAAGCGATCGACCTCAAGTTTAACGACCCAACGTCTTATTCACTGAGTCACCGTGGCCCACCTGAAATATATAAAAATGAACAACGCGTAGGAAAATGTAACAACAAATAAGAGATAACTATTGACGCGTCCTCACCTTACGATGCCTTCGCCTTACAATGGCTGTTTCAGCGAGTAAATCACGTGATTTCAAGGGTAACCCTGTGCCCCTGGGGTTACCCGGGGTAACACCGGGTTACCCTAGAAATCAGGCGATTTACTTTGACGACTCACTCTGTCGGAATTCGGCCACAGTGCCGCTGTGCGTGCAAAATATCAGCACACTGTATGCCCATCTTCATTAGCCCAGTTCTGAGCAGAAAAGCAGGACGTTAAACCTCATTTCATTTCTGCTGTAGTATACAGCCCTGTTGCTTCCATTTTGTTATCAGTGCTTGCTTGGCTTTAGGGTTTAACATACTCTCTTCCTGGTCAGCTCTTTTGACTGCATTTGTCCGTCTGTCTGTCTGTCCGTCACATTTTGGGACACAATAACTCTCTTTCTAACTGAGCTAGAATGTTCAAACATGGTGTAAGTGTTTACTAGGTCAATACCTTTATGGAGTTTGTAGATGAGCAATTTCTGCTTAGGGTAAGCAATTTGATTGGTTGATTTTTTTGGACACGATAACTTTAGTGATAGTGCTGAAACTTGATGTATAGTTTCATTACATGTACACCAATACCGTGACTTAGTTCTATAATGAGCATTTTCTGCCCAGTGTTAGCAGAGCGATAAGCAATTTGATTGGCCGAGACTTTTTGACACAATAAATCTCCGTCTAATTGAGCTAGAATGTTCAAACTTGGTGTGGGTGTTTATTAGGTCAATGAGCATTTTCTGCTCCACGTAAGCATAGAGATAAGCCATTTCATTGGTCGAGACTTTGGAAAACAACAACTCTCCTTCTAATTGAGGTAGAATTTTCAAACTTGGTGTAGGCGTCCATTACGTCGATGCCTTGACGGAGTTCGAAAATGAGCATTTTCTGCTTAGGGCAAGCAAAGATAAGCAATCTGATTGGTTGATTCTATGGGGTACAATAACTTTGGTTCTGATGATGTGAGAGCGATAAAACTCTTAATATAGATTCATTATATCATTACCTTGACTAAGCTCGATGGTGAGAATTTTCTGCTTAGGCTAAGGAGCGATTAGCAATTTGATTGGTCAAGAAATTGGAACATAACAACTCTGCTTTTCATTGGGGGTTGGATGGCTGAACGATTAGCACGTACGTGCCGTATCATACAGCCCGTTAATTAAGTCAACTGGCGCGGTTTCGAATCCCCGGTTGTACGTGACAAGGAATAAAGTCGCCTGTCCAGCCTCGTGGGTTTCCTCCCATTGCTAAAGACCTAGCGCGCAAGCGAATTATTGAAATAAAATTAAACTATATGTTTTTGTCGAGTGGAAGTTAAACTCTACCTCTCTCTCTCTGCTTTTAATTGAGGTAGAATGTTTAAACTTGATGTTCAATAGGTGAATGTCTTGGCTGAGTTTAATGATTAACATTTCGAGCTAAAGCTAAGCAATATCATTGGCCGATGCTTTGGGACAAGATAACCTTGATTCTATCTGATAGAATCTGATAAGAGAGTGATGAAACTTTTGAAAAAAATAAATGTGCGATTAATTAATATGTGTCATCAATTTATGGGGGGGGGGGAGCTAATGTTCTAGAGTGCCGCGCTTCGACCTCTAGCTGGCCGGTCACCTCGTGTTTGCGGCTGTGGTTTCGATCCCTGGTGTGAACGTATGTGGCATGGAGATAGGGGCGCCTTCTCAACCTCGTGGGTTTCCTCCGGGCACTCCGGTTTCCTCCCACTGCTAAAGATCCCTACGCGCAAGCGAATTATTAAAATAAAAATTAACCCATATGTTAGTCCCGAAATGACCTAGTTTGTGTCGAGTGGACGTTAAACCCCATTTCTCTCTCTCTCTTTCTATTTATTTTGGGGTTTCGACGGGGGACATCATGCAGCCTTACTGTTGGCTTGTCAAATTTGTATTTATTCCTTCGTGTACCAAATGTTCTTTCCAAAATATTTGATTCCACTTAAGTTAGCCTTCAGAATATACTTGATATTTTGAATTGTGCATGTTTCAATATTTATTCTCCCTGACATGCTGTCTATGATGTCGTTCATAATGTTAAACCGAGAATTTCATATTTTCTAAGGAAGTCAAAACATAATCATATCTATGTCTTTTGCTCATTATTTTGTCAACTCAATATTATACGATCATCGGCATTACTCCCCACACTTAAACATCATTGACACCGGAAATATAACAATTGCCTCCATTGTTTTTCTACCTCCCCTCCCCCACCCCCAAACGTATGAATTTGAAAATGATTTATTTGCCAATTTCTCAAATAGTGGATTATTGGATTAATAGGATTATCTTTAAATGGCGAATCAACATGAGGCCCATGAAAACAAGACAACAAAGCCCCGATAATCTTACATAGACAAGGGCACATTTTATCAATATCTTCTTTTCCCACTGATTCTACTACCATCTTCGATTTCTGGTATTAATAATCGGTTTCCTGATTTCCAGCTCATATTTTTCATTTTCTGTCTCGTCTAAAACATTGTGGCAATCTGGCCCCATAAATTCACCCGCGTAGTCAGCTATAAAATCCCTATTTGTGGGTGGATGTTGAGAGTTTTGCTTTGACATTTTTCCACATACACTCAACGTAGTTTGTTGTAACCCAAGTGTTGGGATTAACAAAATGCAGTGTATGGTTCACGGTCCCATGGACATATTCCAAATTTCCTAGGTTGTTATAAGCTGCCCCTTATATCCGAATGGATTAGTTACCCAGGAGCTATCCATTGCTGGATAATCAGGGTCAGTGTAGAGTTATCCATAGCATGAACTCCTTTAACATTGGCTTTACATCTCGCTAAATGACACTCACCGATTTGTTTTTTCGTCGGAAATATCCCACTATCGATCTTTATTATTAATATTTATTCATTTATTTCAAATAATTAAAGCACCGGGTCGACAATTATTATTATTATAACCTGGCAGGAAGCTCAGTGTGTAGGAATCTGTCTTAGTGTCTTGTTATTCGAGTCGATAATCAGCACAATGGCGACGATCACCGCTAGTCGTATTTAACACCCCCTGAATATTGCAAGTCTCTTCGGCTACGAAAACTGGTAGGGGTACGTTACTGAAATTCTTTTGATCATTCATCAATGCAAAGATTACATATTTCTAAAGCATTGGTGGTATGTATACTGAACTGGGATCCCCTCAGTCCATAAGTAGTTCTATTTAAGACATGGTTATCAGCTTAACAAGTTAATAATGTACACTTTAAAACCATTTACAACAGTGGCCCTAGTCTGATGAAGTGGATCGGCCCCAAAAGAGTGGCTTGGCTGACACTACCCTTTCTGGGAGCTGGTTCCAGTCTGAGGAAGAACGAGTTGTTGTAGATGTCGTTTTCGCGATTCTCTCCTGGTAGAATCTATGTCTGCCTCAGGTACGAGAGTCGCTGTTTCATAGATAGTTCTTGCGAAGTACATCGCCGTGCTGTATTCTATATAGCATTGAAAGCCTGTTTGGTTTTCTTCTGGTCCCAGTGAAGGTCTTTATCATCTTGGTGATAGGTCCTGATTCAAGTTGCTTGATGAGGGTCCGGTTAGGGGTGAGCCAAACTGTAGATGCATACTCCAGTGAAGGTCTTACCCTTACTGTGTTGGTAGCCTGTTTCACTGGAAGTGTGTACTCTTTGAGTTTCCTCCGTATTAAGCCTCGAGTTCTATTACACTTGTTGGTGATGTTCTGTACATGCTTATCCCACGTCAGGTTGTTTGTGATATTTACCCTGCGTTAGCTACTGGCATCGTCTGTTTTTGATCTGTCCGTGTAGCTTATACTGTGATAAGGGTACAATGCGGATGATTGTACATTTAATTTTAATGGATTGAAAGATATCCGCCAGGTCTATTCCAATGACCCTAATGCAATGAGTTCCTTCTGGAGAATTTGCAATTATAAACCCAATGAATATTGAGGAACCACGCTAACATGTGTAATTATTTGATAAGTCAATATATCCATATATTATTGGATAATATATTGCCCGTTAAATGAAGGCTACTAATATATACGAACTCTCTGGGTGAGTATGACACTAGCTCACTAACCAGGGTGTCCAGGCCAGGATTTGATCTCAGTGATTGCTAAGAAATTACCTCGATGTGCACGAAACAGAACCATTGACAGTTGGAATCGGGGTAGTATTAGGTGGCAAGTTGTACATTGAATGACATATGCCAATCTTCATTAACCAGGCTGTCACGTGAAAGACGACGAAAAGTGTCATATATTGAAACCTGAGACCGCCTTCAGGGACAATATTAAATGAATAAATAATCTAAGATATTGTTGGCTTCATCTGTATTGTTGTGGTTAATAAAAACGGTAACATACAATGTCGTTCTATATTGAGAACTGAATTGTGTTGCAGGTTAAAGTGATCCAAACTGTAAACCCAAACGTCTCCTTAAAACCGCGTTGTAGGTCCCACAGCTAAAGAGTTAGTGGACATGCCGCTGCGTGGAAAAAAAATATATCCCACATTATAATAATAATAATAATCAACATGGATTAATCTGACAATGTAAGTAAACTGTCGACGAGATGGCTATACGAAATAACATTTAGATTTGCAGTATGTGTTCTGTTAAACCATTATGATCTAAAAAATAAATAGTATGAAGCCGAATAGGGAATCGAGTACAGTCCGGTTAAAAAGTTTTGAGGGGTGGATGATGGCCTAATGGTTAGCTCATATGCGTTGTATCATAAGGTCTACAATTATCCAGAATATCCAGCTGGGCGTGGGGTTCCTTTAACGATGCGTTAGTGCAGGAGTATTATTTTCCTACACTGAATTTAAAACAAGATTTCCCAAGATGTTCAATAATGCTTAGATCATCTGTAATTATAATAAGACAGATCTCAGTCCGCTAGCCTCCGACAATCAATGTCGTTATTGATTACGATATCATATATCCATGGCTTACGTAAGGCTCATATCTCTCATGGCACCACCTAATGAAATTTTCATCAATTTTTCTGCTGGCTAAGAAAGGATTATGGAATATTTTATAAAATGCAAGACTATTGTTGATTAAGAGTATATGTCTTGTTTCATTTTTTTGTTTATTGATTAACCGGTTGTACGTGACAATGAGTAAAGTCGCCTCTCCAACCTCGTGGGTTTTTTCTGGGTCCTCCGATTTCCTCCCACTGCTAAAGACCCATACGCGCATATGAATTCTTGAAATAAATTACACCATAGGTTAGTCCCGTAATGACCTTTTTTGTGTCGAGTGGATGTCAAACCCCGTCGCTCTCTCTCACCCCTTGTTGGCAGTTAAAAACTAGGACGAGGGAATGCCCTACTTTTCTGCACCGTCAGTTCTAATGAAGACGAGCATACGCAATAATATGCTATGAGGGTATATTTGCCCGGACAGCGGCACTACCGCCTACTCTAATACCTTTTCGTGCATGCGTGCCTATGTATACTCGGAACATTAACCATCGGTAAAATCTGCTTGCTTTGCAATCTACAAACATTGATATGTATTGTAGTTGGCCATTTGAAAGTATTGCATGAAAAAATAGGAGATGAAGCACTGAGGAGACAAAATCTTTTAAATCATTACCGTGCATACTCCATAGTGCATTTATGATGCTACGAAAGAAAAAAAACCTCTCAACCTGACAAGATAAAGCCGTGCCAGTTTAAAACGTAAAACATCTTAAATTAACTAAATTAAAATGTAAGTGGTTAACATCTATCACGAAATATGAGATTGGAAGCGGAAGCAGTATTTAGTTGGCACCAAATTTCTATCTTGTTGAAATTTACGTTTCATGCAGCTGAACACTTGAAGATAATTATGATGGTAAGTGTTTGTTCTAATGCCGGACAACCTTGATATGTCTTCATTTAAATAGTTTCATTACGCCTGTATACAATATTTTCTATAAATACACTTGGAAAGATCTCAGCGGATGGTCTAATGCATGCCTATGGATCATACGATTGATGTCATTGGTTCCTGTTACGTAGGGTAGCCGAATGGTATGACGCGTGGGCTCCTATCTTCAGATAAACTACCCATTCGATAATTTCCATGTAGACGTTGGCATGTACGTAAAAGATCCCTTAAAAGCTGGAATTCGATATAACAGTAGACCGTAGTTCGTTGTCCGGGCAATAGTTTCCTCATAGCAGATTGTACATGTATGGCTTATGCCATGCCCGTGTTCATCATCCCAGTCCGGCCCGGGACAGAATAGAAGGACGTTGTCTAGTCGTTCAGATAAAACGAGGTCGCGTGTACACATTGGCGTGCACGACAAAGATCCCCTGGCTGTTGGAATTCGGTATAAGAGTAGGTCTAAGTGCCGCCATCAGGTCAAAATTTCCCTCAGCACACCAATTTGGAGCAAAAAAGTAGGATGGTAAACCCTATTTCATTTTATTTCTCTCTGTACACAACATACTATATCACCTACCATTCTTTAACAAACTTACAGCTGTGTTTTATATTTGTATAAATTTTCCAATAAAACGTTAACATAATAAAACCACAGTACTTGAAAAGCTCACCATAACCCCGTCAGAAACTTAATACACTTGAGCAACATGGTGTACGTATTACCTGCAATCTAATTAAGACACCATCCTGTGGTTTAAAATAAGTTTCATTTGTAGAAATCTGAAAATAGAAGATTTTATGATGAAAGGTGTTTGGCACCCAATTTAAGATATATACTAATAGGATTATGATAATTAGCTTAGTTAAATGAAAAACACATTTTATTGCACGCTGATTTCATTACAGTTGTATTCAGATAATTGGACAGACTGCATGTTCTACGTAATGATCTAGACTTTTAATTTCCGGATGTTGAGATTGAAAATCTGACTTTCAGATGCACAGGTTTGATTAAGGAAAGGCTTTTTGAATGAAACATATATCAATTTCGTTTTGTCTGGAATCCTGTTCGGAATTTGAATTTGCCGAAGTAAAACCAGGTAATTTCTGTTCAATGGTTTTACAGTTACTTGTCGGCAATGGAGTTTGGGGAATCTCTTGAAATGGTCAGTAAATATTATATTTTGTGTGAAATATATAAATCTTTCCATAGTGTAGACAACTAAAAAAAATTAATTTTGACGCTAAGCTTTGGACTGTTCGGATGTTAGATTTTACGTGGTCAGAATATCAAAGAGCAACATCTAACTTGTTGGATTAGTATAAGTTTACATGATTTTTTTCTAAATAGACACTTTAAACTGTCTTCATTCCACTCAATTATATAACTCACATAACGAACGGCTATGATGCAAAACTAAGAAATGTGACTATCTGGATTGTCACACGAATCTCACCTCGTGACGCTAAACAACGCATGTTGTGTTATTAATTTTAAATTCATTACACAACATTACTTTATTAATTAAAATTAATAAAGTATTGTCTATTTCAGTGAAAGTTCATTGGGTATTTCCGGTGTGGTTTCCCCTTGTGAGTGGTGCAGGACAGAATGTCTGGCAAGTCGTATAGTCGTTTGGATGGAACGAAAAACCGAGATCCCGTGTACACATTGGCATGTACGTTAACGATTCCCTGCCAGTTCGAAGTCGATGTAAGAGTATGCCGTAGTGCTTGTCTTAATTCGCCCAGTCGGAGCACAATAGTAGGACGTTAAACTCCGTTTCATATTATTCCATGATAGTTAACCCTGACCAATCCAATGAATATAAACCATTGTTCTAACACACCAATAGCTATTTATTTCGATAGTTCGGTTAGTTTTCTTAGCCCTGTCCCCACACACGAATTACATCGTCTACTTTTGTAAATAAATTTGATTAATGTTTTTCTTTATTTGTTCTATGTCGTTATCTATAATAAAAAGCAAACACAGTGTTTGAACATCACACGATCCATCTAAAAACCTCCAGGTTCAAATAGGTTCAGCGCCATTGTAATCATTAGTTTGTATTACATAAAATATTATCAACATCAATGTTGTAATAACACAATTTAACACATATTGTCGGATCGATTTAGATTTCGTCATATCTAACGTACATGTTAATGTTTTAGGCCTGGGGAATACAAGATGTCGCAATGCGATATGACGGATGCAATAGCGGTGCCGTGATTTAAATCCCGACGAAATAAACGGTTTGGAGTTTGTCTTGGATAACAATCAGAATTTACATCGATCAGGAACGTGAATAGTGACTCACGGAGCTTTGATATGACTAGCGCTTTGAATGCAAAGTACATCCACCTAGTTCCGTCATGATGCAATTTTCAAATTTATTTCAAATTGCACGCTTTTAAAATGGAGGTTGTGTATGTATACCATGGGATGGGGTACTGACGATCCAGGGCAATTCTAATCAAGCAGACTTAGCTATCAAGTCTGCTTTAGCTCTTCCCATATCACTATATCTTTTACCTTTCACAGATTTTAAACCTTTCATTAACCTTTTTATTTATAACCACTGGCAAGGGGTTTGAAATCCTGCAGACACAAATAAACTTCATCACATTAAGCCTCTCTTAGGAGACTGGCGGAGCTTCTAGAGAACCAACAGGAGAAGTGAAGTTGTCTTGTGTAGCTCTCGCATTGGTCGTTCGTTTTTAGCTTATTTAAAGCAAGAGCCTCAACCAGGAATGTGTTTCAACGATAAGCGTGTAAGGGTTTTATTTTCTGCTGACCAAGCACGGTTAAATCCGGATAATTTAACCGATTGGCCAGTGTAATCCGGTTTGTCTCCATGACAGAGTTAACATACCTGCAAATTGATAGTACCGCAAACTTACATCTTACTTAAAGCCTCTAACAGGTCCAAACTGACGAATAGTTCTTGGTGATACCTTTCTGTCGATTAAGGTATTCTGAGCGCCATAGAAAACGCATCACTTAGTTTTTCGTATAACAAAATGATCCTGTAAACATATCTTATTTATTTTGCTTCTTATTGTGAACAATATTGAAATGGGAACACATCAATAACAACACATTTGTACACTTATGGATGTTTAATATGTGTAATCAACGGTACAAGGTCAGACGGGTGAAAACGACACAGATTGTTAATTCCATGCTACGTCGCTTCACAGCGTGCGTTAGAGCCAGTGGAGGACACACGCGCTACTGCCATCTCTGTCGTACTTTTGGTTTTGACCCCTCTGACTTTGTACCGTTGATTACAGATTAAATATCCATAAGTGTACAAATGTGTTGTTATTGATGTGTTCCCATTTGAATATTGTTCACAATAAGAAGCAAAATAAATAAGATATGTTTACAGGATCATTTTGTTATACGAAAAACTAAGTGATGCGTTTTCTATGGGGCTCAGTATATTAGCGGAAAGAGGTTACGTATAAAAATCGTCAGCGATAGCACTTCGGTGGAAGCGGACGTTAAATAAAGCTTTTTCACACACGCTTATAAAGTCAATGGTTAATTTAATGAAATATTTATCATTTCGATTCCCAGGAAACAAAAATTACCAGGATTTATTTTACTGTATTTGAAAATGGAATTTATGTTAATCGAAGGGTTTTTCTGTAAATTACAGGAAAAGCAAATACGGATAAAATTTTCCATGTAATTTTTGTTTCCGGAATTTTTTCCGTTTTTTCACGGATATGTTTATCACAGTGTACGTTTGTCGCAATATAGCCCGGTATGAGCTGACATGCCATAAGACTTCATTTTATTTCCAGGCCAATTCTGATGCAGTGGATGCAAATATACTATATTAAATAAAGACTTTATGAATACCCCATCCATCATTTAGCGCGTATTAACACGTGACTTCACCAGACTGTTCATTATCTGAGATATTTATGACATTCCGTATACCAAGTGAATAAAGACGCCAGCTACTTTGAAGGGATGATAACGTGGTCAATCAAAATGGCCGTTCCATTCTAAACACAGAATAGTTAATATATACCTTTATTTAATATCTCTCTGGGCGCCATGAAGACTGGATGTGTAAGAACAACACGGAAGTAGTGTAACCAACAAGAAAGTTCCGCGTGCGAGATCCCGGTGGAGAACGAGAAAGTGTATAAATGATTTCTGGAGATTCCGACAAAAAAAAAACTGGCACGAAAGGATAATTGGTTTTTTTTTTGGCCAACAATCATCATCACTATAAAACACATTACCTTTTGTGTTCCCTTGTACTTAAACATAGATACGGAACTGACAGTTCTCACTATAATAGTTAAAAACTAGAAAATGTAAAGGCAATTTGCTGAAAATTTCAGTGAAATTTTTCCACTCTGGACCGAGAATTTAGCTTTGGAATTTTAAGCCTATCCTCGATCATCATTACTAAAGTCGGTACGATACAAAATATAGTCTCGATTATCCACTTTTTAAATTTAATCACCAATGAGCGTTGCGCAGCAGATCGGGTTCCAAACCAGTAAATATCACATGCTAGTGATGATATCGACGGTTGGTTATGGTCTGGATAAGTTAATTGATGTCTAATTAATAATTTAGATAATATTCCAGTCCTAAAGAAAGACCTGCAATTGACTGTTTTAGCTCTTGCATAATGTATATTGAAGTTACTATATAACAGATGCAATATTGAAACATTTTCATTATGACAGCTTCCAACAATGTTTTATATTTTCGTAAATAATTTCTTACGGGGGGATGACTTTATATAAGCTCCGACTTGTTTTCAAATCACAGCTTTGTATGAATTAAATAAATATTAATAGAACAATGGTGTTTGAAAAGAAAATCACACTACAGAAACCAAAAAGTCTTAGGATTTAACGTCCTCGTGTTCTGCATTGACTGGACTAGTGAAGATGACAATTCGCCATGTAGTGTGTGTACTGTGACTAAAATTGTTCCCGGGCACCGGCGTCAAGGGCTACTCTTAAAGCGAATTTCAACTGCTAGGGACCCCGGTTTTTAATATCACCGAACGACTAGACGCTTCTTGCCAGGCCCACAACCATGACGACGAAACAGAAATACCTTGTCAAACGTAACAAAGTCTTTGAGCATTGACGTTTGGCAATCACCAAGCAATAAATTAACTGGACTAGCTTAATCAACTCAACTTTAACAATACAATCCACGAAAACATCGTTTTATAGTGCCCCCGACGACCAGACAGGCCCACCCCCAAAATGACGAAACACCGAGCCCTTGAGCATTGGCGTGTGGCAGTCATCACGCTATAAATTCACTGGTCTTGCTAATCAGCTCAACCTTGACAATAACATCCACAAAGACAAATCCTCTTACTCATTCAATATGATTTGCTGGCATCGAGGACATTGTCCAGGTGAACCGATAATTGATGTACTATAAGAAAATCTCGGGTATTAATTTTATTATGATTGTCGAGAGCGATAAGTACATACAATATTCTGTCATCAAGCAATGAACACAATCATGTCGGCCATTAAAGTCACAATCTCATATACATTCTAGGAAATAAAACCGATTAATGTTAAGAATTTATCCTATTCGGGCTGCGGTGGCTGAGTGCCTAAGCTTTTGACGAGCTAACGTACATGGCGGTCCTGTGGTCGATCCCTGTATTGACCGAGACAGTTCATCGGGATTTTACGGCCTGGTCCCCCCTTGTCAGTGCAAGGGACAACGTATAATCGTTCGTTTGGGACTACAAACCGAGATCTGTTGTTCACATCGGCGCGCATGTAAAAGAGCCCTTGACAGTTGGAATTTAGCGTAAGAGTTGATCGTAGCGTCTTTAACTTGGGTCAACACGTGTGGAAAAGTGGACCGTGTCAAATTTATGAAACATTTCCTTTTTGTTTTGCTGGAACAATCCTATCATCTTGTAAGATGTGGAGAAAATTGACTAGTGGAGCCATATTATATCTGTAATTATAATGCTCCCACCCAGGGGACTTTAGAAGTAAGGTAAAAGGTTGAACCGGAGGACCCAGGCGACTCTACTTTTTGAAGCCTACAAACTTGGAATCGAACCCCAACCCTCCTTGCTTTCCATTGACAGACCTTTTGGCCTAAAGCACACACCTTTGACCAATCGATCACCTAAATCCAATATTGTATGAGTAAACTGCCATTATTGGATACATGTTTATTAATATTTCAGCGAAGGATTTGTTCGACTCATTTGTACTGGCTTTTTGCATAAAGTATTATTAGGGTTTCACACTGCGAAGCTTGTGTGAAACACTATTGTTTTTGTTAAAATTATTATTCTTATTAGGCTTTCAGACTTTCGTCTGAAAGCCTATTGTGATTACTAAAATTATTATTTATTATTATTATTTTTTTTTTCGCCGGAGCCTATTTCTCAGTGCCTGTAACAGATACCGATCTGGGACCTAATTCTCTATCAGGAAACCATGTGTTGGCTACTTGATAAACTATATTTGAAACTTCTGCGCAGACCGGAAGTGGTCGAATTTCGTGCGGTGTCAAAAAATTAAAAAACGGCCGTAGATTCGTCAATTCTGTACCTATTTTCATACAAATGACATTTTCGGAAACCCTGAGTCTTTTCTCGGACGATAGCAGTTGAAAATTTTGATATTTCGAAACTTCATCGCTGACTTCTTGCGATCGAAAAATGAAAAATGTTGTTTGAGAGACAATTTTTGTTATTTTTCAAAATTTTGAAATTTGACCTACATTTTTGGATACCTGAAGTCCATCCGATTCCAGTAATATAAGTTTCATTCAGAGTTATCGCCCTTTATTTTTCGATTTTTTTCGAATTTTCTACCCATTTTGTGAGCTCAGGTTTCGTTTTATGGCCGAATTGACGTTTCTGAAAATTCTGAGGCATGAAGCCAAATGACCATTGCAAGGAATAAAGCAATTTCAACAATAATCTGTACACCGGAAGTGGTCGAAGTAATGTCCGATATTTTGAAAAAAATGCAAAAAATGGGTATTTTGGGGAAAAACGCGATTTATCCGTCCAATATCAATGGATTAAACAAATTAGGGTACCGTTGGGCCGCACTAGTATTGTGCTATCGTATGATACCCAATTCGTACGGATACGACCAGCAGGAAGCAAAATATGGCACGCTGAAAATCAAGTATTTTCTGATTTGGAGCGTTTTTGGACGCCTGTATCTCGAAAACTTAACCGCAACTTTTTTTTTAACTTTCTCTATCGAGAGTCCATTCGATAGTCTTGTGAATTATGCCATCCAATAAGACTTTGAAATGTCTGGAATACGATAAAAAAGGGACTGAAAATCAAAAAAAGTCGAAAAATCGTGAAATTTTGGAAAATGCTCTACTATTTTTTTATTTTAAGAGATTTTCAAAAAAAGGTTGTATATTCAGATAGCTGACCTAATTACGATTCTAACGATGTATAATATGTATGTAGTTATTGAAATTTAATTTTCGATATTTTAAATTTTTTGCATTTTTGGCACTTTTGAACATAGGATTTCTCAGAGGCATTTTATCTGATCAGATAATGTAATATATCATTACAGAGCCCCGTGGCTATTTTAGTGCCCAAACCGGCTATTAAAACTATTCCGACAATAATAACCATACCGGAAGTATTCAAAAAATGAAAAAAAAAGTTAAAAACATTGTCGCACTTGCGAGAAACTTGATTTCTCCCTTAGGTAATATCGGACCAAAAGAACTAAAGTGTCGCTGGATAGGCCTTTTAATGGACCATCATTTGGTATCTAAATAATACGATTTCGATGGTAAGGAAATAAATTATTGTATGCCAAAAATCTAGTATTTTCCGATTTTTTAACATTCTGGGACGCCCTTTTCTCGAAAACGACGCCGCAGATTTTTCTTAAACTTTTCTTACTCAAAGTCCTATCGGTTGTCTATATAGTGAATCCAAAATGAAAAGCATTGAAATAATATAAATGGTCCAAAAATGGCCTCAAACTTTGAAAAAAATTGAAAAATCGTTAAATTTTTGGAAACGCTCTTTAATTTATCTTTTTTTCCAAAACTACTCAATGGATGTTTCTGACACTTCTGGTACAGAAAGTTAATTATCCAAAGAACTTCGTACAGCTATCACGACAACGATCGTAAAACCGGAAGTAGTCGAAAAAATGTCCGACATTTTGAAAAAAAATAATTTTTTTACGAACACCTTTTTTATTTATGAATATTTTTTGATGATATTTTACACAGGGTTAAAAATATCATCCTACTTGAGCAGAAATGAGAAAAAAAATTGTCTCGGTAATTTGCGTTAGCCGCCATCGGCTAATTTAGTTTTTTGTACCCAGAAAAATTATTTATTGTTCGATTTGTATAAAACAAAGTTCATATGCTCCGTGGTCCCAATTGTAATTTTTTTTGTTACGGTGAAATTTTTCTGTCGGCAACGGAAGTGACGTAATATTAACAAAAACTACAATTTTGACAGTTCGGTACCACTTTTTGAAAGCAAATATTATTTTTTTTCAAAACTGATATAACTAAAAGGATGCACCCTGCAAAGGTGCACAAAATCCTTAGCTCAGATTTTTTAATTTCAATTTCATTTTTGGGCAATTTCGAATAAAATGTAAAATAAAGTGTAAAATTCAGTTATTTACAATTCATTCAGCGTCTTCATATTTTGAAATATTTATTTGTAATTTTCATAAACTCGTAGCAATAATCCAGACGAAGAGAATGTATGCGAAAATTAGTTTGTAATATGAGCAGTTGCCGAGAAATATGCAATTTTGCATGCATCACTTTTCACGTTATTTTGCCTATAAAAGAGTGAATTATTATTCGATTTGCAATATTTTTTTTCCATTTGATGCTTAATGCCAATTTGGACTAGGTCAAGCCAATTTTACATTTTCATTGTGACCGGAAATGACGTCATTTGGGCAAAAACTGTATTTTTAACTTAAAAATCAAATATTTTATTCAAATGAGTCTGTCTTATAATATTTTTAAAATTATGATATTTGATTCCCATCAACGAATAGAATGAAGCCATACGACCATACAGATACCACAAAATCGTTTCTAACTTGTACGGTTACCGAGAAATAGGCGATCTTCTATAAGTCACTTTTCAAGGTTTTTGGTCTATAAAAGTGTCAATTATTATTCGATTTTTATCATTTTTTTACCATTTGATGCCTTATGGAATTTATGACTTCTATGAACTAAATTAACATTTTCAATATCTCCGGAAGTAATGTAATTTTTGCAAAAAACGTATTTTTAGCCTTCAAAACAAACATTTTTTTGTAGGGATTTATATTTATTATTCGTTTAACTTTATAACGTCTGACTCTAATGGGCAGTAAGATTGAATCAATACCATCATATTGATATCAAGAAAAGGCTTCTAGCATGTTCCCTTGTCGAATAACAGCCAATTTTCCCAGGGTCACTCTTAAGTTTTATACCTTCTTAATTTCAGTTTATGGGTTATAGGTTGATTATTTATTGCCCGATATGTATAAAACAAAGTTTGTATTTTGTATGTTGCGAATTTTCGACTTATTTTTCACCTATAAAAATTTCTTTCGGCACCGGAAGTGACGTAATTTTGCCATAATTTACAATTTTGACCCGTCTTTTCGCCAGCAAATATTACTTTTACATATGATAGAGGGTGTCACTGAAGCAAAACAACTAAAGTATAGTTTGGTAGCTCAATGGATCGGCTATGGTATAATGAACTTCCTGTATGATTCCTGAAAGCCGGTTCAGTGCTGCTTGCAGGTCTAGTTATTATTATTATTATTATTCTTCTTTTGTTTTGAGTAGATCTCAGCAACTACGTGTCGCATCGTTACGATTTCTTCGGTTTTACTGGGAAAGTGGGTGTGACTTAGAGGATAAAGCTATTTTGGACGTTCTGCGACAATGCGAAATGTCCGAAATCACCGAAGTTATCGTTTTTACAAATATTGCGGTAATTTTAACAATAATCATGGGATTTTAACTTTCGATACATTTTGGCATAGCTGGAGACAGGGCACATAGCTGCGCTACTTTCGATTTTTGATTTTCGGCAAATCTTCGAAGATATTAGGCGCCAAATTTCGGAAATTTAAAATTTTACAAAAAACTTTTTTATTTATGAATATTTTTTAGTCGTGTTGTGCACAGAATTAAAGAGTCATCTGACTTGCGCAAAAATGTTAAAAAATTTTGTCTCAGTAATTTTCCTTGGCCTCCATTGGCTAATTCAGTTTTTCAGTCCTAGATTAATTTTTTATTGTTCGATTTGTATAAAACAAAGTTCATATGCTTCGTTGTCTCAATTGTCATTTTTTTTATTACCAAAAGTGTTATCTGTCGGCACCGGAAGTGGCATAATTTTACCAAAAACTACAATTTTGACAGTTAGGTACCGAAATCACCGAAGTTATCGTTTTTACAAATATTGCGGTAATTTTAACAATAATCATGGGATTTTAACTTTCGATACATTTTGGCATAGCTGGAGACAGGGCACATAGCTGCGCTACTTTCGATTTTTGATTTTCGGCAAATCTTCGAAGATATTAGGCGCCAAATTTCGGAAATTTAAAATTTTACAAAAAACTTTTTTATTTATGAATATTTTTTAGTCGTGTTGTGCACAGAATTAAAGAGTCATCTGACTTGCGCAAAAATGTTAAAAAATTTTGTCTCAGTAATTTTCCTTGGCCTCCATTGGCTAATTCAGTTTTTCAGTCCTAGATTAATTTTTTATTGTTCGATTTGTATAAAACAAAGTTCATATGCTTCGTTGTCTCAATTGTCATTTTTTTTATTACCAAAAGTGTTATCTGTCGGCACCGGAAGTGGCATAATTTTACCAAAAACTACAATTTTGACAGTTAGGTACCATTTTTTGAAAACAAATATTATTTTTTTGAAAAATTATATGACTCAAAGAGTGTGTCCTTTAAAGGCGCAAAAAATGTCGGAAGCAGTTTTTTTAATTTCTTTTTCATTTTCTAGCAAATTGGATTAAGAGGTGAAAAAAGGCGTAAAATTGACCTATTTACAACTCATTCAGGCTTTTCAGATTTTAAAATATTTTTACGTAACTTTTATAAACTTGTAGCTATAATCCATACGAAGAGAATGTATGTGAAAATTAGTTTGTAATGTAAGCAGTTGCCGAGAAATAGGCAATTTTGCATGAGTCACTTTTCACGTAATTTTGGCTGTAAAAGAATCAATTATTATTCGATTTTCAATTTTCTTTCGCCATTGGATGCCTAATGCCATAGTGGACTATGTCAAACCATTTTACCCCTTGCGCTGCCACCGGAAATGACGTCATTTGCTCAAAACTTAAATTTTAGCCTTCAAAAAACAATATTTTATTCAAATGAGTCGTATTTGTTATTTTTTTCAAATTGTGATATTTGATTCTATTGATCAAATAGATTGAACCCATACGATCATACAGATACCACAAAATGGTTTCTAACTTGTACGGTTGCAGAGAAATGGGCGATTTTCCTTAAGTCACTTTTCAAGGTTTTTGGTCTATAAAAGTGTCAGTTATTATTCGATTTTCATAAAATTTTCACCATATGATATCTTGTGTCATTTATGATTTCATAGAACTAATTTAACATTTTCAGTATCACCGGAAGTAATGTCATTTTGGCAAAAACTGTATTTTTAGCCTTCAAAACAGATATTTTTTTCAAATGAGTCTGATTTGTAATATATTTCAAATTATGATATTTGATTCCAATCAACAAATGGATTGAACCCATACGATCATATAGATACCAAAAGATAGTTTTTATCGTGTACGGTTGCCGAGAAATAGACGATTTTCTACAAGTCACTTTTCAAGGTTTTTGGTCTATAAAAGTGGCAATTCTCATTCGATTTACATACAACTTTCGCCATTATGATGCCTTATGCCATTTCTGATTTCATAAAACTAATTGAACATTTTCATTATCACCGGAAGTAATGAAATTTTGCCAGGATCACTTACAAGTAACATATATATAAAATGAATTGATATTGCTGGATTTGGTTGATTCTTCGTCCATTTTATTTGATGTTTACAATGCTTATGTGGAAACCTGTTTGATGGTTTCATTGGTATCGGAAGTGACATATGTTTAAGGGTAACGTGGCACCGAAAGTGACGTGGCACCAGTGAAACCCGTCATTCCTGCATGCAGGTCTAGTTTTCTATTCGAGATTCTAAGCAGGGAAATCAATACATATTTATTATCATGATGCCGAGCTACAGAATTTAATCTGAAAAGGCATCTTAGGATTATGCTATCTTTCATTTTATTTGCGTCACGCTTCGCTTATTTATTGATTTTTCTATGTGTGATTTTATGTTGCAAGATTTATTGAAATGTTTTATGAAAATTGTCAAAAGTAGAAAAAACGAAACATTGGTTCCGTAGTCATAACCGCAATGCGTTTTTGATTTCCAACCACTAGACGCTCAGCACCAATGGTTTCATTCACAAAGTGTCAATATTATTTCCGCTCTATGAAAAGGAGTCCATCGTCTTTCATGGGTGTCTAATTTAATTTTCTTGTAACGTAATGATTTTTTTTTGTTTTTTGATCGATGTTATGTTTCCATTTTTAGAGATTCCGTCAGGGGAAATACAGATAAACTGTAATGGTCTTATCATAAATAGGCGAGGTTAAAGCACTGTATAGTTCTTTGGTTGAACGAAATATCGAGATCTCGTGTATACGTTGACATACGCCTAAAAGAAACCTTGACAGTTGGAAATGGAAGAAAAATAAGAATATAGCACCGCTGTCAGAGCAAAAGGTACCATAGAGCATACTGCATGGTGTCTTCCGGTTGGCACAGAAAATATTATTTTCACTGTATAAATTCTTCCAGACGTCTGTGATCTATAACAAAGACGTCTGCAAACGCCTTAATGTTGCTGTCAATTAGAAGAACTGTATTTGACAAGAAAGGTCAACGTATCGGTTTCTTCCATGGGCGCCAGTAATTCAATTACTAAGCTGTCAAATTCTTTGATGAATTGGATTTTGTCTTTGAAATATTTATGTTCTAAATATAACATGATTGAAATGGGCTGGTAACAAATTAAATTCTAACTTGATAATGACTTCAGCCGATTAACCATTTCAATTTGTAATGACCTTTGTTACTATCTGTTAATGATAACATCTGTTTTGTCTTCTCCAATTTATATTCATATGTTCTTAGAAGAGTTATATCTGATTATGCATAGGATTTTTTTAGGCGCCAAGAGACAACGCTTTCCACAATAGTAATAGGTCTATGCATAACATGACCAGAATTTAAATAATTGTTAAAACAAGATCGAATGGAGAGCAGACGACATAGGTCTAGTCTGTTCTGCAATCCAATTTTCAATGCAATAAGATATTATTTTCAAACAAAAGGTTGTCTTCTTCTAGACCAACCTCCAGGTTTCCAAAGAGCTTCTTGAAGTTGTGGTCAACAGCGACTGATGCCGTTAGTGAGAGAGAAAGAGAGAGAGAGAGAGAGAAATGGGATTTAACGTCCACTCGACACAAACTAGGTCATTTTGGGACTAACATGGTTTCAATTTTATTTCAATAATTCGCATGCGCGTAGGGGTCTTTAGCAGTGTGAGGAAACCGGAGTGCCCGGAGGAAACCCACGAGGTTGCGAAGGCGCCCCTATCTCCATGCCACATACGCTCACAGCAAGGATCGAAACCACAGACGCAAGCCAGAGGTGACCGACCAGCCAGAGGTCGAAGCGCGGCACTCTAGACCACTAGGCCATCCCAATCCCCGACGCCGTTAGTAGTGAACGTAATATTTAAAAAATAATACACCTCTGGTAAGAAAAAATAATATGAAATGGGGTTTAATGTCCTGTTGTTCTACCCCGAATCGGCTAATGAAGACGGGCATACGCCATGCAGTGTGCTGTTGGGGGAAATTATGCCCTGACAGCGGCACTACCGCCTACTCTTATATGGAATTCTGTCAAAGGATCTTTTACGTGTACGCCAATGTGTACACGAAACCTAGGTTTTTCGTCCCATGCGAATGACTAGACAGTTGTCATTGTCAGGCCCTCCGTCTTGCATCACTGACACCGGGGAACCACGCCGGAAAATCTGGATGATCTTTTTCGCGGCCAATGCAGGGATCGAACACCCGATCTACGGGCTAGCGAGCCAGCATCTTACCCACTGGTAGGAACAAAAATATCATCTGCAATTAGTCAATCCTGTTTAATTGACTCCATTTGACTTAGTAAAGTTCATCTGAGTAAATGCTTATTTGTCGGTGAGGCAAAAAAAAAAGAAAGCCGATTACATTACAATATGACGTAAATCCGAATACATTACAATATGACGTAATTCCGATTACGTTATAATATGAAATATATCCGTTGATATTACAATATGCCAAGTTCGGAGCAGAACAGTAAGACGTTAAACTCCATTTAATTTCCTTGCCAGGCCCTGCTGACAAGAAGAATCCACTCAGGGAAAATGTTTGGAGAGAATGAATTCATGTAAGCTTTGGTTTGTTTTCAGATCCTATAAATAAATGTATGTTTATTGTATATATCATATCAACATTTAATGAATACATAATGTTAGAGAAAAAAAAATAGAATCTTAAAACTCTTGCAAAGTATTCTTCAGCACGTTATTATTGATTGCGACATTGTACCCAGTGGGCTGTTATGGTATTGAAATGAATGCAACATCACTTTTAGAAAACATGTAACGGATCTTAGATTATGATAACATCACTCAAAATAAGATCGAATTCTAGCCTACTGAAAGTAAGTATATTGTCTGCTGCTCGAGAGGACAACCGCCATCTTTCAAGGAATTTTAAGTTATTTAAACAAGTCGGCTCTGGGTGAAACGTGGACCTATCAATTTGGGGATGGTCTGGACAAGACATTTTTAAAAGCATCAGGCAGGATTTGGTGTTTTCTGGAATATCTCCCGGATCAAAACGCAACCTTTATGGTCAGCGCCATCCCGTCTGCAAAACTGATCGTGAATTGACAGAAAATTTAAATGGCAGATTTTTGTGATGGTCATATCCCTTCCAAATTGGCGATAATCACGAGATTGCTTGTGCCCTTTAATATTTGACATTAAGGATTGCTATTTTGGTAATATACAAATTTAAAATACGTATCCGGTAGAAATTTGTCGAACGGTAGGTAGGCGGGCATAATATTGATATAAAAATCAATTTGTTGGAGTTTATTTGTACGTTATCATAAAATATCGATGATCAATTTGGTTTGAAAAATATTAAACGCAGTTTCGTATAATAATCGATATTAAAGTTTTATACACAGCAAAAACAAATATTGATCAAAGACGGGTTTCGATAATAATATAAAACTAAAATTACTTTCTGACACTTCTAATGTTTGATCGATCCGGTGTTATTACTGGGCGCTCGGCTATTTTGCCATTTACAGACTACTTGAAGGCATAAAACAAACGTATCGACTTAAACCAGCTTTTTAAACTTCTTAAAAACAACCAACAAGTGCCAATCGATTTTACTTATTTCGTTTTGTGGTCGTGTAAATAAATTGCAAACTAATTCGTTTTAAATCGGTTCTATTGTAATAGGTTCCTGTTTAATGATTTCCTTAATGGTCGACCATCTCAACTAATTGGAATATTCCAGGAATTCGATTTCTGAGGAAGGGTGGAAGGCATTCGCTGTTTTCGACTATTCTTTCAAATAACCGTAATAACCCAGGAAGAATTAGCGGCCTAAAATACTTTGAGTGCTTGTTACTGCTAATTCGATTGTTTTAATTCATTGTTAAAGCCATCATGACATACCCAATTAGTACCAGAAACGCTTGAGTGATTCTATAAAGCCTGATAACTCTATGAGCACTAAATCGAGCGTATATATACTCTTTCATTGATTCTTTTATCTCTGTAGGAAACGGTGACACGGTTGAGCGACAACACCAGGGCGTAATTGTGCGTCCATAAGATAAGCTAAATGCATATGGATATTAACGCCTGCTCAGGAGATGCTTGTAAGTCATTTGGCGCTGATGAGGTATCGAAGGGCTACAATGGTTCAACAAAATTAGTGGAAATAGTATCATCGGGGTCGTTAAGTTCAAATTGTAATGAGTAAAGTCCGATATGTGAATATTCACATAGGATATCTATCAAAGATGTTACAATAAATAAAACCATGAACTTGAACTATTATTGGAAAAATAATCTGGTATTCGCCGAGTATAATGGGTTTTTTTCATCTATGGAGCTTTATTGAAGGTATTTTATGTTCCATCATACATGTATTACCAGAAATCTTAAACATTTGTAACGCATTAGTAGTAAAAATAACCAGCATTACGGAACACCTACTTATTTTTTTGGGCAACGTTTCGCAGAGTAATCTCTCAACGTTATCAAGCTAGTGTCGAGAGAATACTATTCGAAACATCGTCCAAATAATTAAGAAGCTGTTTTTCCATAAGTATGTGGTAGAGTTTATTGCCCTATTCAGTGCCTCTCAAAGACTAGTTCTGTTAAGTGAACTATTGATTCGGTAACTTGGTTAAACGATTTAAAACCAAACGTGTGCTACATTAATTTAGCGACTTTCCTATTATTGAATTACGTTATCTCCTATGTAATGCTACGTGTTTTTTTTTTCAATAAAATAAATAATAAAAAATATGTCATGCATGATAGTGTAAAGAAAACCGTCTCAAGCACTTCGCATTTTTTGTAAATGACTTGTGAGAGCACAGTTTTATTTTTAATTCATGTAATTACAGACAGTCGCTGTAAATAAAGTGTGTGTTGCTAGGGTATTTCTCTCCGCCGGCTATAACGTACACTTTTACTTCAAACACTGAAAGATGTCAATTCAGTACAATTTATAAGTCCAATCTGGGTTAATAGTGTCCTGGAATCTAACCCAATCAATCAGGTTATTTTTATACATTTACCTACCCCCTTGAGCTTATATGTCGAAATCTAACAAGGAAAATTAACTTTAAGCTGAGCACTATTAAACCAAATTCGATATCAATTTCCGTAAAATGGAATAACACAGTCGCCGTTAAAGGAGTCTCTGTAAGAGAAAATAACGCTATTAGATCCCATAATTCTGTTTGGTAAGTGGCTTAGTCGAGCGAAGAATAGCATCTTGTTCCATCGATTAAATTAGATAGCATTTAAGTGTTCAGCAGGAAATCGACCTGAGAAATCCAATCACCGATGGAAGTTTTCCATTGCACAGGAAATCCTCCATAGTAATTGTGAGTTATCTCCCATGACTGTAATTGACGGGGGAAATCAGTGGATAAGCCGGTTACAGTGTTGAAAGTGGTTTTATATGTGTTTGGATTAAAAAGAGATAATCCCCTATTAAATACCAATCATCGGTTCCGAGTATTACACAAAGTACTGGCATTAATTATAGTTTGAAGCCTTTCGTAATCTGACAGAAATTCGATGTTAGCATTGATTTTAAGATTGTTTGTAACGGAAGCCGGAAATAAAAATGGCCTTTGAACACCAAATTGGATGACGTCCCTCGGCAACAATGATGTCATCTTTAATGAAAAGTCACTTTGACGTCCCATCCCACAATACTTGCGACTCCAGACTTTTCGAAAGAATTAAATTGAATGGAGGTGAGTTTTCAATCGTTGGTTAGGTTGGATTCAGGGGATAAGTTTGGTGGTAGGGAATACAAATGCATGACGTATAAATGGATAGGCGAACAACGAAATAAGAGGGGTAGGGGTAGGTTTCGGGTTAGGGTAAGTGTTATACTGAACTACAAATTAATTAAGTAATGTTCGATATTTTAATAAAACCACGTGGAACCAGAGAACAAATACAGTACGTATTGTGGTCGGTATTTTGTGGTACAGAACCACTTGGAACTGGAGTGTACATACATTATGTAATGTTCGATATTTTAATAGAACCACGTGGAACTGGAGTATAAATAGATTACGTAATGTTCGGTATTTTAATAGAACCACGTGGAACTGGGGTGTACATACATTATGTAATGTTCGATGTTTTGATAGAACCACGTGTAACTGGAGTATAAATAGATTACGTAATGTTCGATATTTTAATAGAACCACGTGGAACTGGAGTATAAATATATTACGTAATGTTCGAAGTTTAATAGAACCACGTGGAACCGGAGTATAAATACATTACGTAATGTTCAGAACTGTATGGAACTGGGGGAGTACAAATACATTACGTAATTTTCGATATTTTAATACAATAGTGTGGAACTAGAGAACAATAGATTACGTAATGTTCAATATTTAATAGAACTGTGTGGTACTGGTGACAAATACATTACGTAATGTTCGATTTAGATATAAACGAATAAGCATACAATGAAATGAGTGGGTTGGGTTTAGGGATAGGATTGCGAGAATAAGTGAGGTACTGGGGTATAAATACACTATGTAATGTACGATATTTAGATAGAAATGAACCGTAAATACATTACGTAAAAAAACAAAATGATTATAAATGGATGGACATACAACTAAATGAGAGATGAAATGAGGTTTAACGTCCTACTTCGAACGGAGCTAATGGAGTCGGGCATACGGCATACAGTGTGCTATGAGGGGAATTTTGCCCGCGCAACGGCGCTACCGCTTAGTCTTATATAGAATTTCAACTGCCAGGGGATATTTTACGTGCACGCCAATGTGTACGCGGGACCTCGGTTTTTTCGTCCTATACGAACGACTAGACAGCTGTCCTTGTCTTGCATGGGTTTTAAGGGAATAAGTGCGGTAGTCTACTGGAGTACAAATGCATTATGCAATGTTCGATATTGGTGTTTCTATTATTACGTTAGTAAAGCATACTAGAACAAGCATAACGAGTTTTTAATGACCTGCTAATGGGACCGGGGTTACAAAAGAGTTCAGTGGGTCGATTTTTACCACGACAATTATTTATGTTGCCAAAGATAAACCCCAATAATTCTTGTTAAATACCGACAATGTAACAATGTTACAAACGGCGTAATTTACGAGAACCGAGCTAGATATTGGCATTCGGATTCATCACTAGTTTAAATCTCATTTTTCTTGGATTTAAAAAAAAAATCTTTAAAGGAAATCAGAGTTTACGTAAACCGTTGATCGATCTCCTGCGAATACAACTATTAAAGAGGCACAATCTATTTGGCTTACGTCCAGATTCACTGCACGCACAGTGTCGTGAGTTAATCCGTAACGGTTAAAGTCAGACATGCTAGAATAAAGGTTAACACATAGACAAGAGAGAGAGAGAAATGGGGTTTAACGTCCACTCAACACAACTAGGTCATTTCGGGACTAACATACGGTTTCAATTTTATTTCAATAGTTCGCTTGCGCGTAGGGGTCTTTATCCGTGGGAGGAAACCGGAGTGCCCGGAGGAAACCCACGAGGTTGAGAAGGCGCCCCTATCTCCATGCCACATACGCTCACACCAGGGCTCGAAACCACAGCCGCAAGCCAGAGGTGACCGGCCAGCTAGAGGTCGAAGCGCGGCACTCTAGACCACTAGGCACACAAAGACAATCAAAGACAATTTTATTTCAAACAAAAAAATGAAGGCCAAGTTATCGCCGTTACAAGAAGAGTGTAGCCACGATTATCATTGCCACTGTTGTTATGATAATAAACATAGTGTTGATTTTCCATTTGTAAATTAAATCATTAACCACAAATGGCATTTAAATCTGTAGGGGTTATAATTCAAAAGTATAATTAATAATTCACATAACATTGAAACCATAAAGGAAGACCTGCAAGCGACACACTGTTACATAATATGTCTGTTTAAATCGATCAGTTCAAAGTATATGTCATTTCAAGTGTGGGGGGGGGTTAATGGTTGAATGGTTAGAGCACCATAAGGTCTGTCAATGAATCAACTGGCGTAGATTCCCCTGTTGTTCGTGACAAGGTGTAGGGTCACCTTTCCAACCTCGTGGGTTTTCTCAATGTCCGCCGGTTTCCTCCCACTGCTAAAGGCTCTTTTTCGCAAGCGAATTATTAAAATAAAATCAAACCATATGTTAGTCCCGGTAAAAGTTCACCTCAGGTTTGATCTTGTTAATATTTGAACAGGTTGAAATAGAGAGAGAGAAAAATTGGGTTAAACGTCCACTCGGCACATACTATGTTATTTCGGGACTAACACATGGTTCAATTTTATTTTAATAATTCGCTTGCGCGTAGCGGTCTTTAGCAGTGGGGGGAAATCTGAGGACCCGGAGAAAACTCACGTAGTTGGACAGGCCACCCTAATCTTTGCCGTACAAGTGTAACAGTTGAATATATTTGAACGGTGGGTCGGGCGTTTCGGCATAATGTAATAAGGGAGAGAGAGAGAAATGGGGTTTAACGCACACTCGACACAAACCAGGTCATTTCGGGACTAACATATGGTTTTAATTTAATTTCAATAATTCGCTTGCGCGTAGGGGTCTTTAGCAGTGGGAGGAAACCGCAGGACCTGGAGAAAACCCACGAGGTTGGACAGGCGACCCTACTCCTTGTCACGTACAACCGTGGATTCGTAACCCCGCCAGTTGAATCAATAACAGGCTTTATGATCCAGCACGCGTGTGCTAACCATTCGAATGAAGCAATGCCCTTTTAAGTATGCATTAATAGGTTTTTGTTTCATACGATTCTTTATACGCGATTTATATTCCAGGTTGTTTTGCCTTATTTTGAGTATTTAGGATTAAATTGATTACTTAGCCCACCAGTGATTTATTTCAATGCTGTCAGAAGGATCATGGAAAATATTGACAAGAAAAAAACATGTATGAAAATCTTTTCGTAATCCGCTTTCCGCAGATGACTGATTGTCCTTCAGGGATTGGGGAATTAAATTTAATATGCGCATGGTAAAGTCGACTTCATTAGCATAAATTATTCCAGAAATCCAAAGATGGTTTTCATCGAGCCATAATAAAATATCCATAATGTAACACCGGGCAGTAATATTGGCTTGTTGGCATTGACCTTCAACTTCTGTTTTTGAGTTATAGGCACAACCCGTGCAACGCCGGGTCATCAGGACTGCCAATCGAGGGTACCATAGGCATTAAGAATGTTAAATGATAATTGAGAATAAATGCGCAAAGTTATCGGCTGTCAAACAAACGATTGGCAATTCCCATAGACGGTGCGGAGACAGTCGATGTCTTTTTCTAATCCAAACCCCCAACAGTGATAATCAGTATGGAGTGATTGATTTGACCAATATTTTCAATATTTTCTTTTCTTTTGAACTCTTGTAACCAGAATGAACAACACATTCTAATCTTAACTAAAGTAAAACCGTAATTGTTATTTCGTATTAGTATAGGTGTTAGTGTGTTGTTGTTCAGTTACTAACTGCCATTCAAGCCAGTTATATATAAATTCAGTTGTAGGAACTGAGTTTGTGATTAAATATGTCTCGTATGCATATATACGACGACTTAAATTCCATAGCGATTTGAATTCCCATACATAACATCTATATCACACGATTAAAAGAAAACAATTTTTCTGGGAAACAATCACTATTTTTTATTCTAAAAGCACGACGTTTCGACAAGAATCCTTATATCGTTATTAAGCACAATAGGATACTGGTCGAAACGTCGTGCTTTAGGTATAAAACCAGTGATTGTTTCCCATAAAAATTGTTTTCTGTTAATGTGTTTCCCTATCACCAAATGCCATTTCAAGAATATATATCAGACGAGGTTTATATTCGTTAGTCTCTACATAGAATTGCTACTTTTACATCGCAAAATCCATGCCGGGTATTGAAAATACAATTTATAAATACAGTGGGAAAAAAAAGTTATTTACGCATTGTTGTGACAATGATATTAGGTAGGAGTTTAATTCAACACGGGTAGAAGCTATAGAAAAGCAGTATTGTAATTAATGTCGAAAAAAATCCATTTATATGCAATGCATACACATGAAAATAAATTGGATTTTACAAAAATAATACGGAAAAAAGTGCACATCGTTTTGAAATTGACAAGACATGAAATCGTTGTGATTCGTTTATTTTTTTTTAATCCTGGAATAATATATGAAATGATAAATCACGTCCGATATCTATTTTTCATATCGCGTGTCCATGTTGTAGAATCTGTTCAGTTGATCAATGATCAGAATCAGTTGAAATTAATTGAAATGGGGTTTAACGTCCTGCTGTTTTGCACCGACTGGGTATTCACGGTTGTCTAAAAAAAAACCAAAGCGAAAAACCCCCCTTTATCCAGATTTTCCGGCGTGGTTTCGCCTTGTCAGTGATTCGGGACGGAGGGCCTGACAAGGACAGCTGTCTAGTCGTTCGCATGGGACGAAAAAACGAGGTCCCAGATACACATTGGCGTGCACGTAAAATATCCCTTGTCAGTTAGAATTCGATATATGAGTAGACTTTTGCGCCGATGTCCGGGCAAAATTTCCTCCATAGCACACTGTATGGCGTATGCCCGGCTTCATTAGCCCAGGTTAGGAGCAGATTAGTAGGACGTTAAACCCCATTTCATTTCCACTGATTTCTTTTCTTCCGCACCTCCACCTCAAATTCGTTGCGCCCATCATCGTCTCTTCGCCACTAGACTGTCAGGTCCTTAAAACCAACTTAACCATCATAGTACCACGGTTATGTTTTTGTAGTATAAAGCGTTCCATTCTAGAAGTGAGGATGTCTCGGAACCGTGATCATAACGGCACCTTTAAATACCCACATCGGACCGGAGTGGCGTACTTACTGTGCTGTTAGGGCGACGGAAAATGCGTCAAGATCACCATAAGCGTGGTAAAAGCTGTGGTCTCCAATGATCGCCGAGTCACGGCTTTTGTTTGAGAACGCGGTATATTCGCAAATACAAGTCGCGGTAAAAACGCGACTTTTTTCAAGTTAGTAATTTTTGGGAAATTGTCTCGCGTTGTGTTCACGTTTGCCGGCGACCATGTGCATTTCCTTGTCGCCGTACGGTCGCAGAAGCACAGTAACGACGACACTAGGATCTGAAGGGGACATTAGGCACTGTAAACAGTGCAATTTCTTGAATTTTAACGGTAAGCGTCTCCGCGGTCATGTATAAACACGACATTGTAAAACCATCCATAGAGACGCAAACATTATTTATAAGTTTAGATCATCGCCTACGAAACGATATGTTTTCAACACTAAATCGAATACATGTTATATGGCTACAATATCACAGATGTTCCTGTCTTAATCGCCTGAACACACTTTTAACAGAATTTGAGGGATTTGTTGGGGTCCACTGAATATTTAAAAAAAAAGGTAAGTTGTCAAATTCCCTTTTCCTCAAATATCTGCAATATCCGCGAAAAAATAATTATTTTGTTATATTTTATTTTAGATTCCCAAGAATCAGAGTTATATGCCCTTTAAGCGTGCGTACAAAGGGATGCAAACAATGTCGTCTTGAAACAAGACCTATATACATGAATGTACATTATTATAAGATAACTGAAATCTTATACAAACTCTTAAGTTGGAACCTACAATTGATCTACTAATGCTATCGATTATTACTATATTAATACTGCTAACTTCCTTTATTAGCACACAAAACATCCTGAATGGAGCCTACTCCATTATCTAAATCCGATTGGATTTGACAGTTGTCAGTGACACGTGGGCTTATTAAAAGATGTATCACTTGAGCACAAAAAGCAACGTCAGAAATTCGTTTATATAAGAGACGTGTTCTTAATTAAACGTCTGCAGGGGATATTTTATTGCGCATATATTTTGCTTTTTATATTAAGTACGACGTTTCTATTAACTATAAATTCGCCGAAAAGGAAACAGATCCCGCTAAGAATAGCCCAACAGTGCTAACAAGAAAACATATATCATTCACTGTGCTTTTTCAAATGTCATAAATTATTGGAAAATGTTATCCATCTTGGGTATCCAATAATGAGAAACATTTGTAACGAAGCGTGGAAAGGAAATCAATTAATTAAGGTGCGTTTGGCCATTTTCAAATGTCACCGCCATTGTTAATGCGTTGATTTCGATTGCAATAATCAGAATGAGGCTTAACGTTTCATCAACTCCTTACCGTGTGATGAGAATGGCAGAATGTATTACTATTCTATATGAAGAGAATAATTTACTAGGAGAATTATATTCAACTTCCATTTGAAATGTTTATACTAACGTCTAATCCCAACGCTCGTTCATTGCAATGAGAAAGGCCCAATATCTTATACTATCAAGAAAATAACACACCAGGAGAATTTAAAAATTTATACTTATACCGAAGTCCCTACGGCATATCCCAACGTCCGGCCATTACGATGAGAAAGACCCAGTATATTATGCTATGAAGAAAATAGCACACCAGGAGAATTAAATTCATACTTATACTTAAGTCCCTACCTCATCGCTCCGGGGGTTGGGATGGCCTAGTGGTCTAGAGTGCCGCGCTTCGACCTCTAGCTGGCCGGTCACCTCTGGCTTGCGGCTGTGGTTTCGAGCCCTGGTGTGAGCGTATGTGGCATGGAGATAGGGGCGCCTTCTCAACCTCGTGGGTTTCCTCCGGGCACTCCGGCTTCCTCCCACTGCTAAAGACCCCTACGCGCAAGCGAATTATTGAAATAAAATTAAACCATATGTTAGTCCCGAAATGACCTAGTTGTGTCGAGTGGACGTTAAACCCCATTTCTCTCTCTCTCACCTCAACGCCCGACCATTATCTTACGACGAGAATGGCAGAATAAAGGGAATAAGCACCCCACGAGAATTAAATTTAACTCTCGCGTAAATACATTTTCATGTAAGAATTCATTTCATTTCATTTCATTTCATTTCATTTCATTTCACTAATTACATAGATAATAACACACCAGCAGAATTAAATTCAACTTTCATGTAAAGTATGCATACAAGTCGAACCCAAACATCAGTTTATTACCTATGTATTATTCTATTAAGGGGATAGCATGCCACGAGAATTGCATTCAACTGCCATGGGATGTGTATATACCATAGTCGATTCCAAAATTACCGAATGTTGTCCAAATGTACCACGTGTCCACCACAAAAGGTTTTCATAACCGACGTTTTTTCTTCATGCATTTCCTCCCATTGCTAAAGACCTCTACGCGCAAGCGAATTATTGAAATAAAAACTTGAACCATACGTTAGTCCCGAAATGACCTAGTTTGTGTTGAGTGGACGTTAATCCCCATCTCTTTCCCTATCCCTTTAATATTCTAATATAACGTTGGAATGAGAGAAGCACCAGGGAGGAAAACAAGAGGAAAGTGATAATGATGTATTAGTGAAAACCGTGTGAAGACTGTTTACATTTATCCTGTAATTAAAGATATAGCGTATTTGGTTTTATAATCACATACTGGTTTATTTATCTAGTATCAGATTTCAACAGATCATCTGTCATCACTGACATCTATGCAATTTGATTTGGATGGAGAAAAGACAATAGTCTATCTTCTTACCTCTAACGGAGAAAAATATATGTTTTCTTTGGCAATTTCCCTGTTTATGATTTAGGGGTTCTGTGTCTATTCAAGAGAGACAGAGAGACAGAGAGAGAGACTTGCCAGGAAATCAACGATGTTGGACAGACGCTCCAGCTTTTTGTGGCTTCGACACGATCCTAATTGACTCAATGACAGGCATAAGACACTCGATCGCGTGAAACCATTGGAATTCAAACGATAAAAACATAGCCTCGGTTATCCATTTCCTGATTTAATCATGAATGAACGTTAAACAGCAGATCGGCTCCTAATCCAGTAAATATCACAGGCTATCAATGACATCGAGAGTTGATTATGGTCTGGATAAGTTAATTAATAATTTAGATAACATTTAGGCCTAAAGAAGGACCTACATGCAATAGGCAGATTTCGATTTTGTATAGTGTATGATTAATAAAGAAACCTCTTATACGTTATTATAATGTATTGTATGTTAAATTTGTAATAGTCAACAATATTAGGCCCCTTAACCAGAGTTGAAACCATTTAATATGACATTGTTTAATACGCCTTGAACTGTTTATCACATAGAACATGATCACAAATCACCAACAGCTTTTGTTGTTAGATATATAGGTATCTTTAATGTTGATGGGGGGTAACAGGCCTCATTAATTCTGACACAGTTTTCAAACAAACATAAAACAAATATCTTATAACATAAACACCACAAACCCAACGTATTAGCTCAGTTGATACTGTAGGTTCTGGTTAATTAGCAGACAATTACGTCTCACATTAAGTTCTCAGTTTCCCTTGATCTGATCGTAAGGAATGCAATTGGCACACATCGCTAGGTGTATTTAAAGAAACTCTAAAGGTATTCTGAAGTGATTCTTTTCGTCTTTAATGGAGTACGGCCTATACTCTTATTTCTATTTCCAGCTGTCATGACCTCCATTGCGTGCAAGCCAACGTATGCATCGGACCTTGGATTTTCGCTTCATCGGGTGGGGGGTTAGCGCATGCGCGCTGTATCATATGGTCTGTCATTGAGTCAGCTGGCATGGTGTCGATTCCCCGGTTGTACGTGACAAGGATTAGGGTCATCTGTCCAACCTCGTGAGTTTTCTCTGGGTTCTCCGGTTTCCTCCCACAAAGACCCTTACAAGGTAGATTGGATCATATGTTTATGTCGAGTGGACGTTAATCTCTCTCTTGGTGGTGATAAAAAGTATTGTTAGTCCCGAAATGACCTAGTTTGTGTCGATTGGACATTAACACCCCCCCCCCCTCTCCCCCCCCCCTCTCTCGCCCTATCCGCCGGGATTGAACCCAGTACCTACAGGTTAACGACATGATCGATGGAGAAAGAGAGAGAAATGAGGTTTAACGTCCACGCGACACAACTAGGTCATTTCGTCACTAACATATGGTTTATTTTCAATAATACGCTTGCGCGTAGGGGTCTTTAGCAGTGGGAGGAACCGGAGTACCCAGAGAAAACCCAAGAGGTTGGACAGGCGACCCTACTCCTTGCCACCACATACAACCGGGGATTTGAAACCACGCCAGTTGACTCAATGGCAGGCCGTATGAGATAGCCCGTACACCTCCACCCCCCCCCCCCCCCCGATGGATGGATAAATTGTAGTTATACCAACCCAGACTTTATTGCAGGATATAGAAATGTTGATAAACGTGCATCTTCTATAATATACCCGGTGTGTTTACAATTTATCACAAAATCTAATCTAGATTCGTGAATAGATTACTGCTTTCAATCCTATTGGTTTTTGTTTAATAAACAACATTCATTCCCTCTGGTAATATTTCTTAATTAAACATTAATGTTTTGACAGAATATAAATACTCATCTGTCTTTGAATCCCTGCTTTTAAAATATGACTCTGAACTTTCTATGACACTTCCTAATGTATATATATATATAGCGTATAATTAATTATCCCGAGCCGAACAAAGTTAAGGAGAGATAGTAAAATGAGCTCCGATTTTGTTTCCGGAGAGTATCTCATAAACTGAACAAGACACGTGTAATTTAATGGAACGTTGTAATATCAACTTTTTCTGGTAGTTGTGCCTTTTGCTAATTCGAAATTTCTCGGATTTAACAATTTCTGATCCTATCTCATTCTCAAGATTTATACAACTGGGTGTGCTGGCCAGGACTACATGTGGATGTCAGAATTCCCAATTGTCCGAGTCGAGCGAATTTAGGGAGGGATATTAAAACGACCCCTGATTTCCGGGACGTATCTCATTAACTGTTTATGAATGAAACTTTGTGCACACATTAGCCTAGTTAGTTCTACCTTTTACAATTTAACCATTTTTATGTTTCCATGGAAACACATTTGACTTAAGTTTTGGTATACATGAACACGAGATGTCGATGACTTGAGTCTGCTCGTTTTAATCAGCAATAATTATATCAAAACTTTTCCGATTTGGTCATAGATTCTGTCTCTGAATCCTTGACGCTTAGCCGATAATAACAGAAACTCTGATACAGTCAGAATAGATGTTGGGATTTGGATAAGGAAAATTTAATCAAAGTCTGAATCGAATTGATGAGGCGTAAAGAATTATAAACAGGGGAGGTTGTATTTAATACCAGACAATTTCAATGAACCAGCTAGTCTAATTTGTATTTAACTTTGTAGAGCGATCCCGTGGGTAGATAAGAAACATTGGAACACAATGAATTAAATTAAACTTTACGTTTGTTCTGGGTAGTTACCCGAGAGACAAACACACAGAAAACATGTCTGTGTCTTCTGAAGGAAGAAATGCCATTAATTTACTAAAAGTCTTTCTGAGTTTTTGTTCACAATAATGAGCCAGTTACCAGAAGTTTTAAATTACCAGACAAAAGATTTTAGTATTTAATAAGAATTATTCGAAGATATGAAAATTGAATCCATCCAAAATTGTGTTTATAACTTCAAAAGAAACTGATTAAGTAGTCACTGTATATTTTACGACTGTTAAAGATACTTTATGTAACAGCTATTCTGACTCTCTATTGATAAGTACAATCAACGGTTTACTTAAACAAGTGGGGGGCCGAATGGTTAGCACGCGTGTTCTGTATCATACAATCTGTCATTCTGCTGGTGTGGTTTCGAATCCCGGTTGTACGTGACAAGGGGTAGGGTCGCCTTCCAACCTCGTGGGTTTACTCCGTGTCCTCCGGTTTCCTCCCACTGCTAAAGACCCCTTCGCGAAAGCGAATTATTGAATTAAAATTAAACCATATGTTAGTCCCGAAATGACCTAGTTTGTGTCGAGCGGAGGTTAAACTCCAATTCTCTCTCTCTCCCTTAAACAAAATATATGAAACTTTCCCTAAACAATCGTACGAAACTCAAATAGACCATTCATTCTATACTGAGCGCCATAGAAAACGCATCACTTAGTTTTTCGTATAACAAAATGATCCTGTAAACCTCTGACTTTGTACCGTTGATTACAGATTAAACATCCATAAGTGTACAAATGTGTTGTTATTGAGGTGTTCTCATTTGAATATTGTTCACAATAAGAAGCAAAATAAATAAGATATGTTTACAGCATCATTTTGTTATACGAAAAACTAAGTGATGCGTTTTCTATGGCGCTCAGTATATGATCAGACAGGCCTATTTCACGGAAACAGAGGAGGGTTCATTGATTGGTGATATTTAGAGAACATTTTCAGCTGTGTTGACCTTTTATCACCAGATGGCGTTATATTATTAGCGAGGTTATTTCTATCATTTAATATTGTTAAACATTATTTACTTTTCGCCTTTGGTTCCATGGGTATTGTATTTCTATTACGTTTATCCTGGTCGGTTTGCGGGGTTATTATGGTTAATGGACGAGAAAACGTGACTTCTTGATTGATCAATGTTGGTATTCGAGCAGCTCGGAGAGTCCCAAAAATACATGTAACGTGACAGTTCCTCTTCTCTGGTTTCTTGTGTAACCCGATGGACGAGGTGATCCAATTTACGAATTCCTATTTACAGCTTCATCACCCACTGGTATATGTGTCAATATGATGTCATTGTTCATCATGCTCCGAATCCTATTGGCAGGTTCTTGACCCGAGCCTTTCATTTGTCATTCATGAACTGCATGTTAACCCCACAGGCCAGTTACGGTATTATAATTTAACTGACCGTGTGTGAAATTAATCATGGGAATTACCTCGGTATTTATCAGAAATACTTAACGTCCGCCTCCACTACAGGGGTGGGGGAAATAGGGTTTAAAGTCCACTCGACACAACACTAGGTCATTTCGGGACAAACATATGAAGAGTCCAGAGGAAGAACGATCTCAGTCACATTTTTGTCTTTTCGCATAAAAGGTAAAACAAACTTTTGGACGAGAATGCTTGACGCGAACAGAACAACAAATGGGTTTAATTACAACTTCAAAATGATGTTTAATACGAATCATAATACCAGTACAACAACTGACTTCCACTTTTCAGCCAAATTAAGGTCAAATAAAAGGTACAATGGACGTATTTGTCCGGCAGGTCATTTCAGAAGGGCCTTGGTTTTACCTGAAATTGATTGTTTCACAGAAAGCGTATACAATTCGCTACTAGATGGTGCCATTAACTGGAGTTTGATAAAATACTGACTTAGGTCGTTCTTCCCCTGTGCTCTTCATATGGTTCGATTTTATTTCAATAATTCGCTCGCACGTAGGGGTCTTTACCAGTTTGAGGAAATCGGAAAACCTGGAGAACACCCACAAGGTTCAAAAGGCGACCCCTTTCCTTGTCACGTACAACCGGGGAATCGAAACCACGCCAGTCGACTCAATGACAGACCTTATGATACAGCGCAAACTTGCTAAGCATTCGGCCATCCAACCCCTCGTCCACTGCAGGAAAACTGCCTTCCATAAGCATGTTCAGAGCATACATAGCGACCTTCACTGTGGGGTGGGGGAAAGTCGGAGTACCTGAAAATTATCAAAACGTTCATTACATTAAAAGATTCCAAAAACCATAATGACAAAAACACGAAATTACCCTTTGGACTCTTCGTAACTGTCATCCATCATAACATAGTCAACTCAAAAGGATAGTTGAACCTGTTAAAGGACAGATTTTTGATGATGATTTTTATTACCCTAAAGAACATGTTGCAATAATCTCGATCATACATAAAGGGAAAGGGTTGTCTCGATTTGTTTTATTCGTCTAGTCAACTGGGATCTCTAGGCTTTGAAAGTTCCGCTCCTAAAATCACGAATATTCAGAAAACCTGGCAGAAAATGCAAAATCGTCGATATTCTGGACATTAATGGGCCATGAAAAGTGGAGAGAAAGAGTGACTCTTTAATCAAAAGGTTTAAGTTAACCAGGAAACATTTTAAATCGTCAGCCTTTGATAAAACATTTTAAATCATCAAACGTACATTTGATAAAACAATAGCCGTAAATATGCATCTACAGTTGGTAACAACTGATCATGTATGATCTGAGTGTAATTGGGGGTACATCTGCTTTTCCTGGGAGTCGAGTGGCTCTTGTTCTCATTCTCAGCAGCATAATTGGTTTCAGAATAAGATTGGATGGTTGTTAGGTTGATCGTGTTTCCTTGGCGATGTTATATCATTTTCCGGAACGCGTACATAGTTGGTTAAAACGTATCTATTTTATAACTATAAAGTAAAGGAATTGGACGAAAGCTACGTACATCTTCCTTCATAAGTACATGAAATTATTCAAGAATTTAAAATGGCTCAGGGGAATAAATCTCAAGATTGACAAAAATGATCATACTAAGAAATAATATGTGTGCTAGAATCTTGAAATCATAAATCTATTATCGTGATATAGACAGAACGGTTGTTTTGGGCTTAAGAATATGTATTTCCAAATAATAACATCAGTATAGGATAGTGGCCCCTGTAAATTACTGACGAAGGTTCGGTTACATTTCACACTTATGATATTTTTTGTCATACTATCTATTTTTCAGCAAAGTTCGGCTTTAGCACGAAGATATATATGATCTGACGTATATATTTATCCATGTATTTACGTATAACACATGCATATCGATTATATTTTTTGGTCTAATAATATTCACCCATATTTTAAAATTCTGCATAAACGACCATTTATTAAAATAAAATTAAAGCAATTAATTAACGTCAATAACTTTAAATTGAACATCGGGCATACATTAAGCCACTTTGATACAACCAGTATTAAACAGATCGTTATAATTATTTGATCCAGTCTGGTGAAGGAGCTGGGGATATCGTCTTTACAATCTTTGATTACTATCATGGCGATATCACAGATTAAACTGTAAAAGAACTTCACTGATTAACATCTCTCATTTAAAGACGCCGTTCACCGAGTCAATTTTCAGACTCTTTCTTTAAATCAATTAGATCATGGCCAGCAATCGGTCATGTTGAAAATTATTCCAAGTGGCCATGAACCTCATCGCGCCCTCTAAATATTCCCCTGTTTCATACTGAAACAAATGCTTGATTAATTCTTTGAATTCGTTGAATTAATCATAGAAATAAAAAGTATTCTATTAACCGTATTTCTTGAATCGATTTTTAGTATGATACAGCTCATAGAAACTTACTATCTTCAAATGAGTGGGCTCTCGTTTTAGTAAGGTCCGGGTTATAATTAATAGAATAATCTGGTATGCGTTAAACACGTGAACGGCATCTACATTGTCTCGTCGTTGTTATTACGGTATAAATTAAATGGAATGGGGTTTAACCTACTACAAATCCTACCGTGCTAATGAAGAAGGCCGTATGCCATACAGTGTGCGACGAGAGAAAAAATACTTTACCGGACTGTGGTTCTATACGGCCTACCCTTATCAGAATTTCAACTGTCAGTGGTTCTTTTATGTATACGCCAACGTGTATACGGGACCTCGGGTTTTTGTATCATCTGAACGACTAGACACCGGTGCACATGGTATATACGGTAAACACTTGAACTGTGTGGCATTGGTTTAATGATTTGTTCACGATATACCACGTAAATCTAGGACACTAAATAAAGTAATAGTATGGTATATATCTTTGCCATATGAGGGGATCACTGTGACAGGACGGAGGACCTGACAGGGATAGCTGTCTAGTCGTTTGGATGGGACGAAAAACCGAGGTCCCTTGTATACATTGGCGTGCACGTAAAAGATCCATTGACTGTAGGAATTCGATATAAGAGTAGGCCACAGTGTCGCTGTCCGGGCAAAATTTTTCTTACTGCACACCGTATGGCGTATGTGCGTCTTCATTAGCCCAGTTCGCAGCTGAACAGTAGGACATTAAACACCATTGCATTCTTTGACATATGAACTGTGTTTGGAGTTTAATGTCCGCTTCCTCTTAGGATGATATCGCAGACAATGGTGATTCGTGTCTTGTGATTGGTTAAGATCAGGAATTTAACATTGGAATAACAGAAGTAGTATGTCACTCAGACGACTTGAAATGTTCCCAAGTTGTTTTGATACCGTCTTTGATGATCGGTGTCTGGTTGGTTCAAATCAGGAATTCAACTTTGAGACTAGGAAGAGGGTCTATCCCTCAAACAACTTGAAATGTTCCAAAGATGTTTTGATGCGGGTCTGTAATCAATTAATTTGTGTTTGAGTTTAGATTATTAAACGATTATATATACACTTTGTGTCTGTCATGTAATACCTCCCCCTTTGATTTTCAAATGAGTAAGACTATCAATATCCCTCACAATCCAGTCTACAGTAAGTAAATGTCTTAAAGTTTTGCAGGGTAACCATTTTACATTTTTTTTGCTCCGTTTCCTTTCGTATTAAAGGGGTTGGTGGTCTAATGCGCGTCGAATCACAAGATCTGTCGATAAGTAAGGCGTTGTTTCAATTTTCCGCTTTTACTTGAGAAGGGGTACGGTCACCTGTCCAACCTTATGGCTTATCTCATGATCCTGCGTTTTTCTCACACTGCTAAAGACCCCTACGCGCAAGCGAAACATAAGCTTGGAAATTAAACCATATCTGTGTATCCAGTGGTCGTTAAAACCCATTTCTCTCTCTCCCTCCTTTTATTTTAAGATTTCGACTAATACCACATTCTCTTGCACCTTATAACCGTGCCAAAGATAACAAGAAATGTGCATGCAAAATGAAAAGAAAATAGAAAATAACATCTGTAAATAGCTGCGGTAACATTTGTGAGTTCCAATGTGAGGGGGTCGCTGTGGCCTGGTTCCATAGGGAGAAGCGAGACGTCTAAATTTGTTGAGGTTTTAAAAATCTTCTTTGCTTCAACTGACACAGTAACAGGTGAGAACCTATGACTAACCTATTAGAACGTAATAATTCGTATCAAAATAGTTAGTTAAATTGGTTTGATGTAGTGTTTAATTTCGTTTAGTAATGAGACAAGCTCCATGCAACAGATTGACCTAAGTCCGTTTGTTATCAGTACTGTCGTGTGTTACCGACGTAAATATTTTAAATGGAGGCAAATGTTCAATTCACAAAACAAAACAATTCATAAAATTGAATCAAATCGAACATCGTACGTTTGACCCTAATCCATTGATGTTGCAGGAATAGTTTAAGCAATAGTTCTTTAAGCAATAGTTTGTAAGCAACATAAGTTTCTTTCCTTTCCATCGTACAATCTATTTCGTTAATATATGTTGTTTTATGAAGATTTCTATTTTTGACCCCGACCAAGGGATCATCTCATTTGAACTCCAGATGTACTATTGTGTGTAATTGTTTAGTTTTTGGGAGGTCTTCATTTGGTCGTCATCGTTTTATGAAGATGGATATTCCTTTAAATCGGCCCATTTTGATTTATTTGTTAATCATAGAAGTTTTATCGTCTTTTAACTTGCACCATTAATCAAAAGACGGAATAACTAAAAATACCACAGCTATAAAAACCTGAACAGAACTAGTCAAGAGATTCATAAAAAGATATGGCGGTTAGATTTCATTTAATATTCAATTTCCTGTTGGTGAAGCATTAAATCATTGAGATATATTCAGAATCCATACATATCAACTGCTGCAATTAATTTCCATTCCGCTGTCACTTCTAACAAAGACTCTGATTTTCTTAGGTCATATTAAACCAATCTCTCCAGACCAATTTATAACTAAAAGTTTACGTTTAATGGTTTTTATTATAAACATTAGTCCAGTGTATTGAAGAAGATTAATTTCAACTCGGATACCGACTCGTCATAAAGTAGAACTGATATAGAAAGCCTTTTATCCACTGGTATAAAACGGTGCACTGAATAAAGATCGAGCGATGATTTATGAAGTTTGGGCTACATGTTAGCTTTAAGGCACTGGAACGGCTTGAATAGTCTGATCGTCGCTACCAGATAAATCAACCCGATATAACAACCGATTCTTGCCCTCAAGGTTATAAACATTTATTTTCTACAAGCAATCGGCATTTATTGACTAATTATCCTTGTCTTTGAACGATTTGTGTAGCTGGTTGCCGATACTCTGGTGCGTGTATTTAGTGCAATATTGATTGGGTCTGGGAGAGGGAATTGAGATGAAATGGACTAGGGTTTAACGTCCTACTGTTCTGCTCCGACTGGATTAATGAAGACAGGCATACGCCATACCGTATTCTATGTAGGACATTTTGCCGGGACAGCGAATCTACAGTCCACTCTAATATCAAATTCCAACTACCAAGTAATATTTTACGTGCACGCAAATGTGTACGCTGGATTTGTTTCATCCGAAAAACTCGATAGGCTGTCTTGTCAGACCCTGCGCTACTGACAGGGGGAAACTACGCTGGAAAATCCGGATGAACTTTCTTGGCCACCACCGAGAACTGAGATGAATAGGCCTATCACTGTGTTGCCGTCCCAAGCATGCAGTTTTCTCTCTATTATGAGGTTTTCTGGACTATAACTAGAATCCATAGATCTAAAGTTAAAGAGCGACAATTAGTGAAGGGTATCGTGCAAGAGACAGAGTATAAGCCTACTCTACTGGAACTGTTATGCTGCTGTACTGAAGTGATGTCTATATACAATCATCCTGGTAAATACTCTTGCATAAGGAAAAACACGTGTTAACTTCTTGGCCTGTCTTCGGATTCTCCGTTTAACTCCTACCGCTAAAAAAAACCCTCCATTTGCACCACATGATGTTTGTTCGGATATTACATAGTTCGTGTTGAATGGACGTTAAAGTCCATTTCGCTCTTTACACGTCATCTCCCAATATTCTTATGCAACGAAGGGGATTATCCGGCGTTTTATCCCTTACAAATTGCAAGATGTAAGATCTACTAGATTAAGAGCTGCAAATTCGCGCTTTATTAGTTAAAACATAGATAATTCAAAGGGAACATTGTGAAAATTTCAGTTAAATTCTTTTTTTCTGTTCGGAGCTTAATTTTCCGCTAGAAGACCATTGTTAAGTTTCGATTATCTAATTTTTAATTTTAATCATAAACTGACTATCGTGTTTAATTCCAATTGAAAATCAAAAGCATCCGATGAACTAGAGAGTTGATTATGGGTTTGGCATGTGAATAAATGTCTTATTAATGATTTATATAACATTTGAGTTCCAAACAAAGATCTACATTTCATTTGGCAGATTCAGCTCTTACATAATGCATCTTTAACTATTTCGATATTTATTGAAAGTTAAAAAGTCCACGATGACCTGTCAGCAACATGCCTCCAGATGGATATGTTTTCAATCTGTATTGAAACTACAATAACTATTTTCTCTTTAGTTAAATTAAACGAATCGTAATAAGCTGTCGGAATCATGCTTCTAGAAGAGTTGGTTTTTACTCTTTATTAGAATTTAATGAAGTTTGATTCCTATATAAATAGTTCAAGGAAATAGAACGTGCGCTTTTTGATAACTTGTTATAAATCACCGTTTTTATGCGATATTTTAAGTTAAGGATTGCAATGTAAAGAAAATCTATCAAACATAATATCAGCACGATCTTTGTAGTGTAATCAATGTCAAATTCCATCTAAATGTTGTGTTTAGAAACTCGTGTCACGTTTTATACACCTTGGTACAATTTCTTCTTAATGTTCAATTTATATTTAATACAACCAATATCAAGTTTCTATTTACATGGATAAAATAAAATATTTAACAGTTCAATTTTTTTTAGCGTTTAAACTGTAATGGAAAATGAAGGGAGAGATAGAGAAATGGGGTTTAACGTCCACTCGACACAAACTAGGTCATTTCGGGACCAACATATGGTCTAATTTTTTTTCGATAATTCGCTTGCGCGTAGGGGTCTTTAGCATTTGGAGGAATCCGGAGTACCCGGGGAAAACCCACGAGGCTGGACAGGGACCCTACTCCTTGCCACGTACAACCGGGGATTCGAAACCACGCCAGTTGACTCAATGGCAGGCCGTATGATACAGCGCGCCCACGCCAACCATTCGGCCATCCAACCCCTCAGAAAATGTAGGGAAATGCCGTTCATCCACGGACACGCGGTGGAAATGATATGAAATGTGGTTTGATGTCGACTGGGCTAATGTAGACGGGCATACGCGAGTATGCTATGGAGCCTACTCCTATATCAGAATTCCAATTAACAAGGGATCTTTTACGTGCATGCAAATGTGTACACGGGACCCTGCACCACTGACAAGGGGAAACCATGCTGGAAAATCCCTTTGGGAAATGCCGTCCATACTAGGACCCGTGGGGTAAATGAAATGAAATGGGGTTTAACGTCCTACTGTTCTGCTCCGACTGGGCTAATAAAAAAACGGGTTCCTCAGTGATTCAGTGGGTAGGAAACTGTCACACTAACAGACGGTCCCTGGTGGGAGCCCGGTGTTAACTCCCCTAGTCAGTGATGCAGAACGGGTGACCTAACAAGAAACAGCATCTAGTCGTCGGATGTTAAGAAAAATCATGGCCCCCGCGTATACGTTGAAGTGCATGTAAAACAGTCTTATGTAAATGGAATTCGACGAAGATTAGGCAATAACGCAAATTTCATTTCTGAAATTGGACTGTAACGTTTGAGTATTCGTACTCTTTTGGGACCCATTATGACTGGCATCCCCAACACAAATTGACCAGTTTTTGTCCAGTAAGATCTATTCTGAACGGCTACTTTAACAAGAACACGTGGGGTTCGCTTTATAAAACGGTATGATGCGTGCTATATTTAAATTACTGTTCGTGCGCACACGATTTTACGCCGGTAGCTAAATAATAGATTTTACCCCTTTCTGAACTAAACCCAGTTAATTATAGCAAGGTGTAGCCTATAGCAGATGAGACAAACTGAGTGATAACCTTTTTGACCGAAAGATCTATTTTAAATCATTTTACTGGAATTTGGTAATTGAACTGCAAATTCTATGGAATACAATCACGGTTTACTACTGAGCGTATTCTCTAGGCTTGTCTAGTCATTTCTCGAAACGTCGCTCAGTAATAATCAGGATGTGTATTGTATAGAATTAAGAGTCATGGCAGCTAGGTGGGTGAGACGCTGCTTTGCTAGCCTTTAGGTCACGGGTTCGATCCCGGTGTTGGCTGAGAAAGGTTTATCGGGATTTTCCAGAGTGGTTTACCCTTGTTAGTGGTATGTTAAACAGGGGGGCTGACAGAGACTCCTGTATAGTTCAGACGGGGCGAAATACGTAGGTCCCATGTATACATTATCTGAAGCACCATGGGCCTTTCTGTCAGACGTGGAGAGCGGGCCATTGTCAAAACCGGTCGCCACATACTACGTATGACCTATGTATCTTTTCTCACTACATATTTTAATACGCTTGTCATCGTCGTCTAGAATTTGTCTCCGAATGTCTTTGCTTCTCCTTCACGTTGTGTATTACTTCTTACCGTTTTTTTTAAAAGACGCTTGTCTTACCAGGAATAACAATGCAGCAGTTGTTTTTACAGTTTATATATATCAAGCTGGATACATACAAGCAAGCATAGTATAGATTACAATACTAACTAAAGTCATCAAACACTAGCCAGCAAAACTCGCTGGCTGAGTCTGCTGATAGAAATTGCTAAATCTTTCCCCTTCTGGAATCAAGCTGCTGTCTAGGCACTCAGATGCTAATCTCTCTGGAATCTAATGAGTCTGTCTTAAAGGTATTATATAGTCTCTTTTATAGCCACGTGGATACCATGCACAGTCGTGCATGTTCGTGGCCCTGAACCTATGCAATTAACGATAGTAAAAATTAGCACGTGTGCGCTGTATCATAAGGTCTGTCATTGAGTCAACTGGTGTGGTTTCGATTCCCCGGTTGTCCGTGAAAAGGAGTAGGGTCGCTGCTCGAACCTCGTGGATTTTTTTTCGTGTACTCCGGTTTCCCCTTCCTGTTAAAGACCCCAACGCCCAAGCGAATTAATGATATAAATTGGAACGTGTGTTAGTTCCGATATGACCTGGTGTTCCTTCATGTCTGGTTAGCTATTCAAAGAACAGACGCTTTTAGTTTAGTTTAAACATATTTTATTGCAATAATTTACAAAGGGGATTAGGACAACTTATAAAAATTATGAACCTTCTCCCAGGGAATAGACTAATATAATATTATATAAAATGTGATGGCAAAACAAACATTTAACATACAGTAGATACAGCTATATACAATATGTACACGTATTTATAATTATCTATCATCTATTTATTGTTTTGATATATAAAAGAGATTAGAACATTATCATTTTACTAAATTAAGCATCTAATATAAACTATAATCATAAGTACATGTATATGTTTATCTAGACCATATCATAAATATAAGTGTGTGATTGTGAGGATGTACATTAATCAATAGAGAATTAAAACCAAGTTTATAATTTACTATTAAAACTTTTTGTGCTGGAAATATACCGTTGAACGGCAAGAAATATTTTCTTGTTTAAAATGTTGGGTAAGACAGGGCTCCCATTTAGCAAGATAGTTAATAATTCGTCAGAGGGAAGGCTATTAAGATAACTAATATCGGACATGAGCATATCTCTTTGAACGGTATAAATAGGACATTTAAAAAAGTAATGGTATATATTTCCCACTGACATTTTACAAGAACATAAAGGAGTGTCAATAATGTTAGATTGAAATAGGTCATTATTAAGGCTACTAGATGAATGACGGAGTCGGTTATGAAGAATTGTTAGTTTACGTATGCCAGTGTTTCTATAATGTGGTGTAGGAAATTTAGTTGAAATAGACTTTTTGAAATTATGATATGAGTTTGCATTCTTTTTATCAGTTGATAGTTTATTATATTCAGAAATAGTTTTAGGAAAAAAAGGATTGTTTTTTAAGACTTAGCCTACAAAAAGGAGTCGGTATATTATTTTGATTTCTTAGATTATATGGTATATTATTGAAAGAAGGAACTAGATCCGATAAGTAGGAGGGACAATGACCTTTTATTATCTTCCAGAGTAAACAAAGTCTGCGGATTTTTCTGCGATCTAATAGTTTTGGCCACCCAGTTTCGAAATATAAGGCTGACCTCGGTGTGTAAATTGTGCATCCTGTGACAATTCTTGCTGCTTTAAGTTGAAATAATTCTAATTTATCAATATTGAAATTTGCACAAGATTCTCAAACTTCAGATGCATATTCTAAAATAGGTCTGATAAAGCATTTATACAACTTATTTAGGGAGGATTGTGATAAAATATTTTTTACTTTTCTTAAATGAAATAATTTTAAAGAGGCCTGTTTTAGCATATTATCGATTTGAAAATTCCACTTTGCATCACTTTGAAAAAGTACCCCTAAATGTTTGTGGGAATATGAATTAACTAGAAAGCTTTTATGAAATTTAATATTTAATGGATAGCAAATACTTTTATTTGTAAATATAAGTAAGGATGTTTTTTCAGGGTTAAAATTAATCAACCATTTCTTTGACCATGCATACAAGATATCTAGATCTGAATTAAGTTTTTTTTCAATGTTGTTGATAGATATATCAGTTGAAATTAGAGATGTGTCGTCTGCAAATAATCTAGACGTGCTTATTAGACCTTCATATATGTCATTTATATAGATAAGAAAAAGTAGCGGACCAAGTACAGAACCTTGTGGGACCCCGGCATTGGAAAATCTAATACACGATTGACAGTTTTCAAGTATGACTTGTTGTTTTCTATTTGTTATGTAATTGGAAACTAGCTCAAGTAATTCACCTTTAATTCCATAATTAGACATTTTATGAAGTAAGCCGTTATGTGAAACTTTATCAAAGGCTTTCGAAATATCACAAAATATTATTGCTGTAATTTGTTTGTTATCTAACGCGGTACATATATGATTATACATCTCAATAAGTTGGTGTGATGTGGAAAAGCCGGGTAGAAATCCCGATTGAAATTTATATATAAGATTATTATTTAATAAAAAGTCTAAAATATGTTGATAGATAATTCTTTCGAATAGTTTTGAAACACTGTTAAGCAGGGAAATTGGCCTATAATTTTTTAATTCTATTCGGTTACCTTTTAAGGAATTACTTGAGCTAATTTCCAATTGCTCGGAAACGCACGTTTACTTACTATCAAATTAAATATCTTACTAAGTGGGAGACATATACTTTGGCAAGTTGATTTTGAAAATAGATTGTTAATATTACCAGGTCCATTTGCTTTCGATGTGTTCAATTTTTTAATAAGTAATTTTATTATGTTAGTGTTTATACTGATTGCCGGACAAATATCATTACATCGAGGCGGAAATAAGTATTAAGTATATCTGCTTTATCTTTAGAATCTGTTACATTAACATTTGATGGGGACTGAAGAGATGGTATATTACTTCGTCCCAATCAATATTAGATATATCATAATTCAACTGGCGAAAATTTGCTCGTTTATATAAATATATTTTACGTTGAAAACTTTTATTATGATAGGTATGAATATCAAGATGAATAAAAGTAGCAAAGTGATCCGAAATATTGATAGGAACTTCCAGAGTATCTGCCGTGATATAATTAATACTATTAGAAATAATTATAGGATCTAATGATGTACTTGAAATTTCAGTTATCCTAGTAGGTTTTGTAATAGTATTACTAAGATTATGCATAGCACAAGGTGTGTGTACATATTCACGCGGGTTAAAATAATTGGAATTAAGATCACCTAACAATATGATATTTAGAGATATATCGAAAGCTTTTTCAACGGATTCGTCTAATAAGGTCCAGTAATTAACAGGAGATTCAATTGATCTATAAGTAAGACAAATTAAGATAATATCAGAATTTAAAGTAATTTTTAACCAAATGATATCAAAATGAAACTCTAAAGAGTATAAACGTTCACATGAAATGCCATTGTGTATATAAATAATAACCCCACCCCCATGATTAGTCCGATCATTTCTAAAAATTCTATAGGCATCATCTAATTGTACTTCGCTGTCATTGACGCTATTATCTAGATGTGTTTCTGTTAGACATATTATATGGAAATCAGATAGAAAACTTTCTAAAAAATCTAATTTATGCCGCACGCTTCTAATATTAAGTTGACAAATAGACAAGTTATCAGGATTGTAAATGTTAAGTGGACCTGGATTAGGGTGAATACCTTGAGTCGAGAGAAGGTGGTATAATGATATTAAAGCACTAAGCGTAATAAAATATTCTAGAAACTTTGGAATATGAATTTTATAATAATATGTATCGATTTTTGAGTTGTCATATAGCAAATACGTATAACTTTGTTTAACATAATGTAGGATACTTAAATTACACACAGCGTTCGAGTTTAAAATATAAAGAATGATCCTCACTTTAGATGAGCTAATATTTAATAGAAGACAACTATAAAAGGATATCAAAACATTCATAGGAAAATGATACATGTAAAATAACTACAATTACTTCAAAATGGTAACATTTATACATATATAAACACAAGATAAATACATTTATACAACGTGAACATTGGTTCAGCTGTAAGGTTATATTAAAGCTTAAAAGTAAACTTTCTCAAATGATTATCAAATCTAAATGATAACGAATAAGTTAATCGATAACCTTCACACTTAACGGCACGTGTCTTATATGGTTTTCGTATTGATTGGTGTGTGTGGTGCGGTCTTCCTGCATTTAATAGTTGAACCATAGCCGGAAATAAGTTAGAAAACTCATTGTTATGAATTTTCAATAAGATGCATCCTAACATTGAAATCATTACCAAACTAAAGCGCTAAGTTAAAACACAATTCTGTTAAAGAGGATACGAGTTTATTCGATAACCTATATTAATGAGGATAATCGCTTTCTATGGACAAGAATTCTTTCTCTGCCAGTATATTTTAGGGTGTATTAGGGGAAGTAATGTTACTTTTGCTTGCGTCGTAAATTTATTTGTACATTTAATATGCTATATATAAATGTACTAAACAGTCAGTCTAAACATGCGCCTTTGTGTAATTTGGTAGATTTCGTTAAGAAGATAATCAGTGGTTTACATTTAAATAAAACCATAACAACTATAACAAATATGAAACAGATATTTACTTTTTGAATAAGTATGAGAACATTACTTTTTAAAGTGCGACTGTCCAGTCGGTAATTTCACTTTCCTTTCCAGTAATTGTTTAAATGCCAACATTGGATTTTAAAGGGACAATCTTTGACGGTGGCGACCCAAGCATTTAAAACATGACCTCAAAAAGGAGCGAACAACATACGTGTCCCGTCCACATGTTTGTCTTCTGAATTTCGTGTTGATTATTGTGTGTAGTGCGGTCCTCCTGCACTTCCTTTATTGGATCTTTGCAAGAATTAAGTTTGAATTAGAACAAAGATGTAGATAATAACAACATTATGGTATCAATGAAACAAAGGCACTTATACCTCATGGTGGCGACGTGGACTTTTAGGAAAATAATTCTAAAAGAGAACGAACAACATAAGACAACATAATATCACAGAATGAAATACAATACTTTCTAGATCAATTTTAGCATAATATAGGTTTGAATTAGTACTTTTTAGGTAAGTTGGACTCTTGTAGTAGTGATTGTAGCAATGGGACTGAAATAACTGGTTAGATTATTTGACTGTTGACCTGCTTGACGTGGCGTACTCTCAAAAACAGGGTTTGATATGTTGTTGGGCTCGATTTGGGACTGTGATGCAGTCGAGTCGTGATAACAAGATTCGTCTATACCATTTGTCTTTGGTTGGGTGAGATCCGCATTACCCTCAAACTGGACTGATTTGGGTACAGTGTGTGATTTATTCGTGAATCTGGCACTATTATCATCGAGGGCTTTTTCGATATTCGTGTGTTGATAAACTTTGATTATTTTTTCGTTGACCAATTTTGCGTAGATAACACCTTCTATGGACCAGGTTTGAGATACTAATGGTGAGTTTAAGGTTTTGTGTAGCAGCTGGGAGTTTATACGCGTAAGGTCCTCCCGGATAGTGATGTTGGATCCCTTCAGGTTTCGTCTATTTTTTATGACATGAAGTTTGTCCTTTCGAGACATGAATTTAACAATTATTCCTCGGCATTTTCCTACTTTAAACGGACCAAGTCGATGCGCAATATCAATGTGTTCCGGGGGCATTTGAACAACAATTTTATCAAAAACATCTGGTGACTTATTTATTGATTCAGTAAAACTTTCCTTTTGATTGTCAGGTAATCCATATATCCGTACACTCGATCTTCTAGTCCATTGTTCTAGATCATTTACCTTTTGCAGTGATAATGCAGTTACATCTTTGGTATCTTGTAATTCTGTTTCGAGCTGATTATTTTGATTTGTAATGACATCCACTTGCAGTTTTAATTTAGTATTTTCAGATGTAGTATCACTGATTTGTTTTTCCAGGTTTCGGATCCGTTCGTTAATTGTATTAACGATGTCTAATTTAATATTTTCCATAGTTATTTCATTTAATTTCAGTTGGTTCATTAACATCTGATTTGTAATAACACTATTGGCGGCCATTTCTTTTTGTAAAGATGTATTTCGATTGTCTAAACTAGATTCGTGAACACTGCTTTTAGTAACTCTGTGTTTCTTTGTTGCTGGTTTAACTCCCTGGCGACAGTAACCGAGAAATGACGACAACTCACTCGAAATATCACTTAATGATGAACTGTGTTCTTTACGCTTTCTTATTTGAACTTTTTTAGACTTTACTTTACTCATTATTTACTTATCTAGTCTAAAATAGCCTAGTAGGTATATTAAAATTAAAATCTCTTCTTTATATAATATACACAATCCACATTATGATTTCCGATTGGCAATTGTTTGACAGGTACATATATTATAGTTTACAAGGGTGAACACAATTAGACTGACCTTTCAATTGTAAAATCCTTATTATTTTGTAAATCCATTTTGAGAATTAATATTATAAACCTCACTGCATACACAAATGTTACTTAAGATGTATTTTACATTTTGAATTGGCAAAATTACGATATATAAGCTGTAAACAAGGTATTTTCATAGGAGCGAACTATCGTGCTTGCCGCCATCTTTATTATCTATCATTTTAGATTTCGATCAAAAATTAAAGTTATTTAATGCTTTCAAGAGTAGTGAAGAAACAGAACAACTTTCTCCTGTTTAACGGTTCAAAACGAAAGTAAATAATATAATCAACTTCCGTATAATCTGCAGGAATGAAACAGGTTTTTGTTCGTGTCTATCATGTTGTGTATTTGTTTGTAATATGCACGTGGTTTATCATCCCTCTAGAGAATAATTTCCGTGTTCTTTTATCATCATTGGTTTTTTCACCTGTCGTTCCGATGTTGTACAAGAACAGATAATGGTGTGTTTACGTTTACGTTCCTTAGATTGCAAATTTTATGAATTATTTTTCTGTGTTTAGCTATGGCGCATAAATGAATATCTGAGAGCTAGAGAGCGAGAGAGGAGGGAGGACGAAAACGTCCGCTCGGCAAAAAATAGGTCATTACGAGATTTACATAAATATTGTTCAATTTTATTTCGGGAGGTTGGGCGGCCGATTGATTAACTGTACCATAAGGTATGTTATTGAGTCAACTGGTATCGATTCCCCAGTTGTACGTGACAAGGAGTAGGGTTGCCTGTCCAATCTCGGGTTTTTTTTTTCGGGTCCTCCAGTTTCCTCCCACTGCTAAAGACCCCTTCGCACATGCAAATTATTGAAATAAAATTGAACCATGTTTTATTACCTAAATGACCTAGTTTGTGTTGCGTGGACGTTAAACCCATTTCTTTCCCTCTCCCAAATTAATGTATTTCGATAATTCGTTTGCGCGTAGTTGTCTTTATATCCCACCGGGTATCAGGAGAAAACGATCGGGGGATTATGGTGTAAGGGTGATTTTTTCAATCAGGTTTCACCTTGTTGGAGCTACAGGGGAAATGGTTTAATCGTTCCGGTGGGACTGAAATTCGACATTCCGTAGTGTACATATTATTGTGAACGTAAAAGAGTAGACGGTAAGCCTAAATAAGGTGTCTGAAATGTCGGAAATATGATTTTTCAAAAGTTGAAATCTACTATTTACGGTGAGTGAGTGCGTTAAAATACAGAATCAACATTCGTATTAGTGAAGCCCTAAACTTCTGAAATACTTTTACGAAAATGTTAAAAATCGAAAAGGGAAATCTTTACCCTAGCAATGCTAATTATTCCTGTATATTACACAAGGTGGAAATTGTTATGGTACTTTCTTGGTCACCACCGGGATGGAATCCTGGCCAGCGAATTAAACAAGCCTGATGCCTTACTAACTGTACCACATCGGCTCCCATGCAGTGATAACTATATGATATGCATGTACGTGTATACCTCTCAGAATCAGCAGGTTTTAATTAGTTTGGCAAATTGTTTTAATTGGCACTGGCAGAAGAGAATTACCGGGTATTAAAGATAATTCTACCTGTTATCTACTTTAACGACCTGAGACACACCCCATGACTGCTGCTATCAACTGCTATAACCCTTCCTTGAACCACTGATTATCGTTTTACGAGACACTGAATCTAGTTAAACTAATGCGAGGGGTAATTATGGAAAACTTTTATTAATGATGAACATGCATTTATGTGCTAATTAGAGCATTATTAATATACAAATTGGCTTTATATTAGATAAAAAGAATTCACAGCTGCGCCCTGATTTTTCCGTTCTTGTATTATCAACAATAAGACGAAACCTATCTGATTTAATTTCGCGAAAAGTCTAAAAAAATATGGTCTAAAATATATTTCCTTTTTATAGAATTATAAACGGAATATGTCAACATTTTCATATCCTGTTGGCACGCATGGGCGGGTGTGTAGTTCGGTGGGTCGAGATGTATCCTCGGGTTATTTGCTTGACCGGAAGTGTTAAAATTTTGCGATGGTCCCTTGTGTATTACAATGTGAAGTAAATGATGATTGATGGGTTGGTTGGATCTATTTCTTAAGGCCACCTCCAGGTTTGGTCAAAAGTCACGAAATGTAAACAGGCCTAGCGCTAACCCCAACCCTAACCCTGGACCTAGAGCAAATCCTTAATCAAATTCTAACCCACAATCCGTAAACAATCACGTGCCCTAACCTTATTTACATCTTAGCGACCTTGAACAAATCTGGAAATGGCCGTAAGAAATAGATCTACCGGAATACATTCGTAAGATAACGATGCCATGTTGAATTTAAAAGAATTATTTAGGTCTACATAATACATAATTCAGAAATGTTTTACGCAACGTAAATAATTTATTACTAACGGACAGTGTCTATACAAAATTATAAGTTCCTACACTGTATATTCAGAAAGGGCGAATAATATAGCTTCCCAAAGAGATAATAAATTCTACGAAAAACACAGCGTTTGTCAGTAAAACAATTCTGCTTTTATTTATTGCTATAATTATACTTATCTAAAACAAAAACCGCACCATTTTTATGTTTATATCCTTAGTTCTTATCTCGTAGGCCTGCCATTGAATTATCGGCTAGGTTTTAATGACCATCCGCGTGTTTAGAATCTTGAGAACGAGATTGCGGGGGTATTAGTCCCTTGCCCCATTTATCCAATTTCTTTTTATCAGACACACCTCTCAACATACTAAACTTGTGCTGTCTGTCTACAAAATGCTCCGCTATAGAACAGACATTATTCTAGTTGACCGACATTTTGAAGCATATATACTCTGCTTTCATTTAATAAAATTGAACAGGTGTAATTAGTCTTTCTGTGTATAACAGATGTTAACTGGAGTAGGACTGCATTACAAACAGTATACTAATCGTTGGATATGGCGTGCTTTTAGAACAGAGATCTATTCTCAAAGTAGTGTAGATAGTTCTCAATGTGCAGACGCAGAATCATCAAGTATGTCTTAGTTGGGGCTATTAATTAATACGTCTCTCCCTACTTTCTGATATTGGTGTATGTATCAAGGTAGGAACTCCTTCGCACGCTAGTTTTAATGACATTTTTTAAAAGTTTCGGTTTCTGCCAATTTCGGTGTAAAAGGCACTTGTGTCTAACCTGGGGATCGCGTTTGCGATCCTGGTGTTGACCGAGAATGTACATCGGGATTTTCCGACGCGGTTCCACCTTATCAGTGTTGCAGGATGGAGGGCCTCTGACAAGGACAGTGTCTATTCATAGAAAGAAGCACCAACCACAAGAATACTATTACCATACAACATATTTGTTTTGAAATAAAGTATTAATAGTTAATTCTTGTAGCAATCGGGGGTTGGATGGTCGAATGGTTAGCACGTGCGCGCTGTATCATAAACCCTATGATCGTCCCGAATTACCTAGTTTGTGTCTTGTGGACGTTAAATTCCATTTCTCTCTCTCTCTCTCTCTCTCTTTCTCGTGTACCAATCTGAACACAGAGATACTCTCATACCCACAATAACCCCAGCACATTCAAACACCCAATTGTCTCAAACATTTCCGTAGCTGATATTTGCACGGTTGAATATCAATAAAAATACATAATATTTGATATGAGCCTGAAAACGTGAAAACTATCCCAATTTTTATATTGTCTCAATTAACATCGTAATGTGAATGTATTTGATGAAAACTACACGAACGAAGCAAAACATTAATTAACCATTAACCTTTTATTTGTAGGGCTAATATATTGTTTAATATCTATCACGACTTTTCGTATATTTTCAGAGCGATGGCTTGAGTTGTGTATTTTAAAAGGTAGTAAATGAAACACAAATATTAGTCAGTCAGTAGAATCCATTATAACACTCACGAGTGTTGTTGACTTTGCAATCCAGACCTCAGAAACTTGATGTAGAGACAATATGGATACCGAATCATATACTGAATTATCAAACTTGTGTTGTCAACATTCAAGATTTATTATGATTATCGTACGAAATTAATAAAAATTGGAATGCGTGTAGGTGGTCAACTTCCGGTAGGCATTGATTTATTAATGTGTGTTTTGGGATGCATTTTGGAGATCCTCTGTCGGCAGACCTTGATTCATTCTTGCGTGTTTTGGATCTATCTCTGAAGGCATATGGGCGGCTCCTGTCTGTAGACATTGATTCATTCGGGCATGATTGGAATCTATCTCTTATATTTTTCCAACTGCCAAGGATTAGTGTGCAGGTACGCCGAACTGAAAACAACTGAAATGTGTTGTTTCTGCAACGAACAACTTGACTCATGAACAAACCGACCTTAAGATCTAAAGCTCATGCGTTATACCATTCGCCCCTCCCCACTCGTTCTCATAAAAATAAACAAGACATGTGTAAGCATGTAAGATGATAAAAACGACCCATCTGGCTTTGTTAAACAAACAAACAATACAAAATTACAGTAACGAAACCCCTAGGGATTCGACAAATAATGTATATTCTATAAAAACGATGATGGTTATGTACAATTGTAGATGTATAAACCCACTGGGTTCAAAACGTAAATCACAAGAATAATAAATTTCGTTCAACCTTCTCCTAGTGAACACACATATGAATATGTCCTTGGTGTAGTCAAAAGGAAATCGTCAGATTAGTGTCATGGTTGTGCCAGACAATGGAACCATTCCTGAATGTATTCACATACTCGCCTCAAATGGAAGAAAAAGAGAAAGAAACATGGAGATTGACGTCCACTCCACACAAACTAGGTCATTTTGAGACTAATTTAATAATTCGCTTGTCTCTAGAAGTCTTTACCAGTGGGTTCAAAACCACGCCACTTGACCCAGTGACAGATGTAATGATCCAAAGCCCAGTCGGTATAAACAACTCGACCACTCAACCCGGACGCCTCCAAAGGAAATCACCGGACTAGCATCATGGTTGTGTCAGACAATTAGAAATTGGTTACATTCTTAAAACTGATTTGATGAAAATCACGCCATTTGCCGTCGCTTGATCTATGATTTAATCTTCGATGATGAAAGAATGTTAGTTTAAAGCCACGAATCGTCATTTGCTTTATTCGGGAATATTTTTATGTCCGAGTTCACGCTCAAATATACCCAATTTGATTATAAAACATTTAATCAAGAAATATAAATCAAAATATCTACGTTAGATAATCTCCCGACTTGGATTTAGTCGGATTAAAAGAGGCCCATCAAAAGATTTTCTTGGAGATTGTATTAAGGGACGCTGGGCTTGCTTTGACCGATTGTAGTCTATATCGTATGCAGAGGACACAACTACAATTAATGAATCTTTCATATCTTTCAACTTCCGCAATATTGTTGTTTACAAAGAATAAAACATCCTCAAATAACGGCCACAGACATAACTTTATAAGCATTTAATTTTTAAATGAAATGGGGTTTAATATTTTCCTTATTCAACCCGTCATTGACATGGGAAACCAGACTCGAAAACAACAAGCAAGTTGTCGTATTTTCGCAATTCGATTATCTTAGCGAACGCACAGGGGTCTGTTCTGTGGGAGGAAATCGGAGTAAACCCACAGAGTGGAGAAGAAACCCCTACCTCCAAGCCACGCACGCTCATACCATGGATCGAAATCACAACCGCAAGCCAGATGTGACCCACCAGCTAGAGATCACCCTAGATCTCAACCCCCTTTCCGCTTTAACAGTTTACTTTCTCCTGAACATGGTTGACAAAACTGATAAGCAGTAAATATTCACTTGGCTGCTACGATCACTGTCAATTTAGTATGCGGAGGAGTAAAGTGGGTAAAAGGCGCCAATTCTACTCGGGTCAGATTGTATTATACAGCGCCTATGTATATAACGCACGTGCTATCGACGCCACGCCATGTGACGCCAGTCATCTTGTATTTAACGAGTGTGGTAAATAAACTAATATTTTAATAAACTTAAAAAAGTCGAACGAATGTCTTGCCAACGATAACTATTCTGCTAAATAAAAAGATTCCGCTCTGAAAATTTCTGTCACATTGCGTCACTCTGAATCGAGATATTAGCGATCCAATCGGTGTTCTCACTAGAGATAATTTATAGGAGACACCATATGTAAACAACAATACTTGGTTAATGCTGACCGACCAGAGACACGCCTCAAATTACCTAGAAGGGAACCTAACGTAATTAAGGTAATGTAATTATGAAAGTGCAATGCTAATAATAGCATCCAATATAACATGGACCTCGTTACCTGAAAATAAAATAAATTGATTAATGGATAATTTGTTCTGAAGTATTGACAATGATTTGATCTGGTTTGAATAATCACAACACCCTGAAAGAAGATGAAATTTCATAATTATATAGAAGGGTTTCCCTGGTTGGTCAGCATTAACTAAGTATTGTTGTTTACGTATATATATTGTCTTGTTAGATTGCATATCTTATCATTGCTTGATAATGACACGAGACGTAGCCGAAACGTCGTTCAGTAATAAGCATTTATTGTAATCTGTAGAATTGTGTAGCCCACGTCTGCCTGCTCGGAAATCCATAATACCTGTTAAATGTATACATACTTATGCCATTCACGTTTCTATTCGATCTCTTGTGGTTATTTTATGTACACAGGCAGTCATTACTAAATTATAGAAGCGAAAATACCTTGAATCTTTTAACAATCTGTTCGAACCCCGGGTCCGTATATATATTTCGTATCAGATAAGCAACATCTGGGCAATGTTGCCCATTTTACTGCTTGTATATTTGGTGAAAGGTATGAGACTATAATAATAATATTCCAGGGTTAACAGTACTTTTAGAGACTGTGATTTTAATAGCGTTATTCCAAGGTTGACAGTACTTTTATCAGCTTAAAGAATTCTGGTGGGGAATAAGAATTTGTTAAAGATGTCTAATAGATACCAAGGGAGTTGGACACTATCTCTTAATTGTTCATTCTGATCAATCATGGTAGCAAAAGAACTGTGTTGGTAAATAAGAACTTATTTTAACTTTTATAGATACCAATGGAATGGAGGAATAAATGAAATGGGGTTTAACGTCCTACTTTTCTGTGCCTGTTCAGCCTAATCATGGTAGCAACCCCATGTTAAGTCTATAATTGTAAAATATTAAGCATCCTTTCAGATCATTTTTGTTTACACACTGCTTTTCTTTTTCCTCGAAGTGATATTGCAAAAAAGTTATTATTTTAAAATTCGATGGAACTGTCTTTGAATTTAACGTTGTGGAGGGTGGCGCGAGCTGGGAAATCTATTCTGTCCCGGATACCTGATATTTCTCGGAATGGTTGATGATGCACTTCCCTGTTTTATACGGCCTATACGGGTGTTATGTACAGGACATGTTACATCGACTTCATCCGGGACACTACTTAAAGGGGAATTATGTAAGATTAGATAAATAGCCGACAGTTCACGTTAAAATGGTTTAAAAAACATGGATAATGAAAGCAAAATTATGCGGAAAATTTTATTCAAATTGCTTCACCCTGAACCGAGATAATACCAATTTAATTTTAGGTTAGGTTCGGTCGTCTTTACTAACGTAAGCATGATAGCAAAGTCTCGATTATCCAATTCAAAAATTGTATATCGCAGGCTAACGAAACGATAGCCTGATTATGGTCTGGATTAAGTTAATAAATGTCTAATTGATAATTTAGATAACATTTCAGGCCTAAAGTAAGACCGACAATAGGCAGAATTAACTCTTGCACAATGCGTGTTCAACTATGATATACTTCATACTTTAAGTGGCATATGAATAACGCATGACACAATTATATGGAATATAAGTTACTACAAAGATTATTCCTGGCGACGTTACGACGAAGGTTCCCTCGTCTCGTCATTCTTTGCTTGATACAGATGAAAAAACCCTCGTCCAGACGTCGCCAGATATAAATCTTTTCAGTAACTTGTATTTCATATAATTATGTCATGTATGATGATTTACTTCTCCGGTTCATTATAATGTCTACCAATTTGTCTACTCTTTCGGGGACACTACCTCATTACGCAAAACAGCTACTAGTAAGTGCTTACATAGCATTCTCTCAACTTATCAACCTAAAGATAAAGTTGCGGGAATATCCTTCGAAACGTCGCCTAAAATGTATTATTACTTGTAGCTGTTTTTTTTTGTTTTTGTTTTATTCCTTATGCAGCTACTAAATGCCACTTTAAGATTATTTCAATGTGAGTTACTTTTCGTTAGGTTATTTCCCAATAAGAAATTCTTCTTAATATTACTATAAAACTCAGAATGACTCGATTTGACGCCCGTTTGTCTCAGGTTGATTTATGAGTTTTTCTTTATATTTTGTTTTTTGTTTTACTTATTAGCCATTACGTCTCCACGTGGTGGCTATATATGTTTTATACATGTACATGTAATTATTGAATCAAACATATTAATCACAGCCGCCATTTATAACAAAAAGACTGGTTGTTAATGAATCAATCTGGAATGACAAGTCGTTCTACCGAGCCATTTCTTCTAACTGGAGATGTTAATCAGTTAATTTCTTTCACCGGTTAATCAGTGAATTCTTGAAGACAGTAATCAGTGATTGTATAGACGATGTCTGAATGGTCATCCATCAAACAATATCCAACAATATATTCATCACTGATCTTTTCAACTGAAACGTCATCAATGTTTTATTTATAGATTGATCAAAATAATTTCCGTTACGCGTATTAGAATCTGAAATTTAATTCTGTATAAAAGACAATTTGAGTTTTGTTTTGTTATTCAAAATGTGTAGCATCCACGGTGTTTGCAAAATATAATACGAATAACCCAGATATGTATCAAAGTCGAAAATTATTTGCGATATCATTTTAATAACAGGATGCATATGACGTGTTTCTTTATGCATGCCCCAAACCCAAATGACCCCCAAGTGCAACAATAACAAATATCAACCTGTTTCTAAGCGCTGCCGGGAATCCCCAAGTGCCACCCCATTCTAGAAATTAGCTAATAACGTGAGTCTGATTAAAACACAGATCCTGCTTCGTTTCGTTTTTTATAGTTCAAAATTTCGTTTCACTTTTCTTTACTACACCAGGATTTCGAAGAGTTGTTGTCATTGGCGTGTTCTGGATGATGTGAGGGATTAACCAAGGAAACGGTCTGTTACTCCGAGCGTTTGGTGCGTGGTGCACGGAACTGTTGGCAATCCACTAGAAACGTTAATCAAATGTCTGACGTCGTAGGGTCAAAAAACGCTCGTATCACCTCTGACGCGACCTATCACTGTAACCCATAAGATTTTCATGTAGTGTAGGCCATCGAAAGTATAAAAAAAAACAAAACGAAATATGAACCGGGGCCTGCTTCTCAAAATCTTAACTTAAGATAAAATCAAAATTTTAGTAGATACTTCGATTTTGATTGGCTAGGCACTAAAATCAATCTAATATTATCCAATCAAATTACTAAAATTTGGATTTTATCTTTGTTAAAATTTCGTGAAACAGGCCCGTATACATTAATCAGACTATCCGAAAGAATTATTCTAATTTTACTCTTGACTTGTGTTCTGATCCATTATCAATTTAAGACTTAAATACTATATCTGTTTTGAAAGAACTGCACTTCCATAACTCAACATTCCCTTCGAATAAAATAATTTGACTAAAATTTTCAATACATTAAATTTTTATTATCTATTTTTGAAAAATTATCACAAAATCTTACATAATGCATCTTTAACTACACAAAGTATTGAACAGAAGTAACATGTCAGTAAAGATTTGTATTCATCTGTTTTGGATACTTGTAAAGAGTTCACATAAAACTGTGTCGTACGTATTTTAATCCGCCAAATATTAATCATGTATGTGGAATAACCTTGGACAAAACAAATGGGAAATATATATCGTTTATCGCTTGTCAAGATTTCTGATAAATAGATGTATTCGTATACTGATTTTTTTTTAGTAGATTACGTTGGCGTATTCCGATAAAATGAAAAGAATCAAGTTTGAATTTGTATTTATTTTTGTACCGGTATTGGAAAAAAATCAACTCAAAAGAGATTTATATTATTCTAGGGTAATGATACAAAAAGGAAACGAATACGAGGTTTCAACATGTCAAATACCATTCTCTACATGGGGGGTTGGGATGGCCTAGTGGTCTAGAGTGCCGCGCTTCGACCTCTAGCTGGCCGGTCACCTCTGGCTTGCGGCTGTTGTTTCGAGCCCTGGTGTGAGCGTATGTGGCATGGAGATAGGGGCGCCTTCTCAACCTCGTGGGTTTCCTCCGGGCACTCCGGTTTCCTCCCACTGCTAAAGACCCCTACGCGCAAGCGAATTATTGAAATAAAATTAAACCATATGTTAGTCCCGAAATGACCTAGTTGTGTCGAGTGGACGTTAAACCCCATTTCTCTCTCTCTCTCTCTCTCTCTCTCTCTCTCTCTCTCATTCTCTACATAAAGAACTATTTACTTTCAGAATGGATCTCTGCCCTGAATGGCCGCCATATTAAAAGTTAACATTTGGTCACGTGGTTCTAACACGTTTTATATCTTTCATACACACACTGAGTTTCAGTTTTATTTAATGGAAGGCAAATGAATGCCTTCAAACTTCACGTAGAATATCTAGTGTTTTATAATTGAAATAAAATTAAACAACAAATATGTTAGCCCTGGAATGACCTAGTTTGTGTCGAGTGGACGTGAAACCCCTTTTCTCTTTCCTCAACAAGTAGCCTTAATAACTGTTCATTTATCTGCCATACTGCAGATCGCCCTAATGCATTTCGATAGATCGAGACTATATACTGATTCCAACTCAAGTTCATTATGCTAGACCAGGGTAAACACTGAAATAATAACAAGTATTACATGCGCCAAAGGTTATTTAACAGCATCCGTGCTGTCACCACTTAAAAATTACAAAAACCAAATATCTGAGAAGTGGGTGAGCTATTGATTTGGCTCATTAAATCAATTCTACAGATGTGTAGCCAATTAGGGAAGCACAAAAACATATTTTTTCAAAACAGTGTGTTATTGAGCTGGCTTCCTTAATCAATTACTCTGATGTTCAAGTATTTAATAGAGGCCACGAAACTGCACAAGCCACAATAAAATTAAACTATTAATTAGAAAATAAACAAGATGCAGATGAACTCATAAAACTTGACGAACTAATTTTGGGCCTTAATTAGCTTCGACATCGTCTTATTGAATATTTGCCGTTATAATCTAATTGTGTGTGTTCTTTCCAAGGGATCTTTACCTTCTTCACCCTGTAAAATATGTAAATCAAACACATCAAGTCTCAGTGATCATTGCTTAAGGAAGCGATTTTATTTAAGCAAAAGTGCTTGTCATTGTATCCATATATAGTATGTTAAATATATATGTGACTCAATAAGAAATAAAAAATTGTTCAAACTAAATACAGGTCAAATTCAACTACGCATAAAGTTAATTATACATAAGCAAAAAGCAAAAGTAATAGGTTGATTGATTAAATAAGTTGCATTATAGTAAGTATTATGATTATCAATTTAATATTTAATTTTATAGCGCTATTATATGTACTGAAATGGAGTTTAAACTGTTTTACTTCTACTGGGAAAACGAAGACGGATAAGTGATACCTTTATATGATTTATGATAAATAATAAATTTTTATGATTTATTTGTAACACTTGTTATAAGTATTAAATCTAAATATTTATTGTGTTAATTGCATATTTTTTTTATTAAAACTGTTAATTGCACATACATTATTATAACTATAAGTATTAATTGCGTATCTGTTATGCCGACTACGAAAATCCGACTGGATTGCACAATATATCTGTAACACTATTATGGTGATAACAGAGATCAGTGTTTTGATATAAAACACCTACTTAAATTAAACAGGAACTAAAGTACACCAGAAAACAATAATGTTAACACGGTAAATTAATTGTTTTGTTTACTGTGTCACCCATAATACAGTGCACACATTGCGTAAATTTCATGTAAATAGACCACATGATTGGCTAATCAACACTCTTCCAGTTCTAGCTGTTGCGATTTTGAAGTATTAAAACCAGACCGCAAAAGTATCCGTGTTTAAATCACCTTGTAAATAGCGTAATGGGAGTAAGAAAAATAAATGTACTTTTAGGGTGTAGATATAGCTATAGTCATCAGACTGATTACTACACACTAAGTTCTGGTTTACTGATCAACAACAAATTATATCACATTGTCTATGAGACAATATGAACTATATCTGTAGGGTATTGTTGTCAGTGAATTCAACACGTATCTACTAAACTATAACTTCCGATGGTCTAGCAACTGTTGTGGCATCTCCACCACTTATAACCTATAAAATTGGGTACAAATGGTTATCATGTGAATGGTGTCAGGGATTTGGCTCGGTTCTTTGGTACCATATCAGTATTGTGTTATATTGGGTTTAAACAAGTCTACTGGTTGAATTTGGAATAAAATAAATCAATAAATCAATAAAATATAAATATTTCGCCATTTAGAACGAATCTACCTTCCAAAAAAGCAAAACATCATACAAGCAGCATGAATTGAATTGAAATTGGGTTAAACGTCCTATAGTTATGCTCGAACGAGCCTAATAAAGACGGCATACGCCATACAGTGTGCTGTGAGGGAAATTATGCCTAGACAGCGGCGCCAGGGCCTACTGTTTTTGTATTTCAACTGCCAAGGAAACTTTTACGTGCACGCCAATGTGTAAATGGGACCTCGGTTTTTCGTACCGTCAGCCTGAAAATACTGATGAACTATCTCGGTCAACCAGCGACCTCCAGGCTTAATCAGTTAGCCACCGTGACTTCCACGAGAAAAATAACTTAGCAACGTAAACAATACAAACCCGATAATACCACAATAACACACACCCACACACACATTTATAATCTCTCCTTTCTTTCCATTTATCCGGTTTCGTTGCTTAAATCGGTAAAACATGAACATAAAATAAAAGAAGCCCTCATCCCGACACATACAAACACCCACCCACACATCCCCATTTGTGTACATAATATAAGCTGATATTACATTTGATTAACATTTATGTACATAAAATAAGCTGTTGATTGTATATTTACATTTCATTCGTACATTTCCCATATCTTTACTTAACAGTTGTTGTTTTTCATTGAGAATGTAAATACTTTCCTCTACTGACCTTTGTTGTTATTGTTCCCATTTTTTTTTATTAAGGCGGCATTATCATTAAGCGGCATTATGTAAGATTCGATAGAGATGACAGTTCTCTCTATAATTGTAAAAAATGATAATGAAAAGGGAGTATGTTGAAAATTTCAGTCAAATTACTCTACTCTGGAACAAGCTATTGGCGATACAATAACACTGTATCCCCTCAATCCTTAATGTTCTCAAACGGAGCTAACTGTAGACAAGGTCTATCATTCGGGCGAGAAATATATTAATCCTATAGATGAATCCCATGTCCAACCATCTTGTATTCTCTGACGCCATTAATTTTGTTTACATCCAGCAAAGCTATATAAATTTTTTTTGTTAAAATCGTCCATTTCTAAAACAACAAAAAAACATAATATATACAGTAAATTATTACTGTCCGTAACAAATTTAACGTATTACTTTTTTTTATCTTGGTTTTTCGTACCATCAGGCAAAAATGCCGAATAACTTGGTTATTGAGCCGCCATAATACTTGGCAATCATGTTATATATCAAAGGACTATAATATATAAACATTACATATGTTGTAAAATGTATCTAGTGGGATACATGGTTATAGAAAAATGCTTTAAGCATCATTCAAACGGTTTAAACATATATGCCATGTCGTAAGCGTGTAATATTTAGTGGATTTGAATACATTTTGTGGTGGATATTTTAACGTAAAAATGGATAAACGAGATTTTCGGTGCTATAGCCTTAATTTGACCCGCTAATATCTCGATTCAAAGAGAAGCAATTTGACTGACATTTTTAGCATATTCTGTTTGTATTATCAGTTTTTAAACTATTATAGCGAGAAGTGCCAGCTCTTTATCTAAGCTTACCGAATGTCCCTTTAAGAGATCAGGAGATTGTTATAACTTAAGAGAAATATATACCTCAAGGTTCAGTATAAACTATTGATACGCGAATCGATCTGTCGGGGTATATAGAATAACAGTTAAAGCACCTGCGGTAGATTCAGAGATCGTTCGAACTTAGCGAAAACTGAATCCCATTGTTTAATGTAAACGTGATTATTGAAATATGATTCTGAGAAGGCAACTACATCACCACCAATTCAACTGCGTTTACGGGGTTTATACAAGTAAGCACGATTCATAAACACCCCTGTGAAAAGCTTTCAATAGTTACACTCTCTTCACGGAATAATATCAAAATTAGATAATATAACTTATTACCGACTTGTCGCCGAATCAACAAATCAATTCGTGAATATTGCATGCAGTGATATCCATACGATCAGTAGACCGAACCTTGGGGATTTTCTAGCGTCTGTTATTCAAATCTGATGTAGACAACATTACCTAATCCGGTCATCCTCAGATCTTGTGCCTACGTTTTGGAAATATCAGTCATAGGAGTTAAATAGTGTTTATATGACTAGGTGTCTGCAGAAAGACACTTTACTCCCAGTATCCCTCCGCTGAAATACCATCAGTATTACCCAAGACTACTTTAAAATTGCAAATTTGATCCCGTTTCTCCGATTCTAGACCAAAATGTCAACCAAAAATGCAGGGGGGGGGGGGTGAGGGAACTATTTATGTCTACTCGCACTACATCCCGACAGGTCCACCCATTTCTAGAATTATTGTTTATCTTGAGCCGCGTTTTATTTCCCCTGAACCAAGGCCCTTCATCGATACCTGATAAATTTATCAATTGGGAAACTACAACCTCCACGTGTGGGGTCGACTCGAGTAAAAAAGGGTAAATATTGATGATCTGTGACAATCTATTTAACACAAGATTACGAAAGTCTTCTAATATCGCTGTAAAAGATGGCTGACTTCAACACGTAACGTCACACCACGCGACGTCAATCATTGCTGCGTTTTACTCATTTTAATATTTACACTAAATAGGAAATAATCTTTACCTACGATTATTGCTGGGCATTCGTATGGGTACCGAATAAGGGGAAGTGATTTCCAGTCTTAGTTCATAAAGCTGCCTATCTCAACATTAATCTTAAAATTAATCTGTATCCATGACAAAAAGAATATTAAAATCTCCACGCTGAAAAGACTACATTAGATGTTTTGGTGTGCTTACAAAGTTTCCAGACATTATCTCAAATGGTTTGCTTTCGTGCTTTTTTGCAATTCCTGTATTGTTCAGTAATTTAAAAGACAATCCTCGGAGGTACTGTTTAATTTTATTTATGCTTTGTTCTTCTGCGGATCTTCCAATAATCTGGCACCTCCCATGGGATTGTAGAACAAAGCGGAATGTAAATTAGACTAGTTGGTTCATGGACACCGTCTCGTGTTTAATACTCCCATCCATGTTCTAATCAGTTACGCCTCATCAACTTAACTCTGGTTTTGATTAAAACATTGTTTCTTCCTTGCTCGACATCCACAGTTATTAACAAAGGTGATGACTCTGTGGAATTTGACCAGCACAGATCTTTTTAATTTCCTTTGCTATGACGACATTAAATGGACAAAAGGGACAGTAGAGTATAATCCATAGCACTTTTGGTAAATATAGCGAGATTGATAGGGAGAAAGCTCCACGTACCGTATGTCTAGTACCCCCCCCCCCCCCGCCCAACACACACACACGCCCGTCCCCACCACCACTCCTCAGCCCCCAAAGCATTTATCAGAAATCCACTGTTAGTTCTTCAAAATTTGCAAACGTCATTTGCGAAGTAGTTTTACATAATCCCGTGGATAGCTAGTGAAAGTAGTACTGACTCGCTAACCGTCTTCATTATCCCGGTTGGTGCAAAAAGTAAGGCATTGATAGTAACCCATTTCATTTTTCATACCCTCTTGTCAATATGGTGCAAGACGGAGGGCCGAAACAAGCCAACGGTGTGCTGATGTTACCCATCTGTTATCCTATCACAGCAGGAACGCCATGGCGTTTCAGTTCAACTGCTTGTTGACAAGTGGGCATGTGCATTGGTATTTTTCCAATCTAATTATAATGCAGATCTATATTTCGTTTCGTTTTTTATACTATCGATGGCCTACACTACACGCAGTAAAGACAAGTAAAATGAAATTTTTGAACTATAAAAACGAAACGAAATAGGATATGTTTTTAATCAGATTGGTGTTTCTGCAAACACGCATTGCCGAGTTCCAAATAATTGTTTGATACTAGACCAAAGCTTCTTTTGAATTTATTGTACTAGGTTTCTCGTCCACCTATTGCCTTTATTTATTTAAAGTACTCGTTAGTATAAAATAAGTGCACGTAAAATAATCGATGTAGTTGCGATTGAACACACCTTAATCAATTGATTATTATCACCGATGAATTTTTATTATTAGAAAAAATAAATTGATGACATTTGAAGGTTTCAGTAGAATGAATAATAGTTTTGGGGTTAACGCAGTACACCCTTTCTGTTTGGTCATATCAAATTATTCAAATAACACACTGTTTATGGATAACAATTACTGTGACGTTTCAACAAGATTTCACAAGTCGTTATCAAGCATATAACACAAGTAAATAAAATTGTCTAGGGAGTTGATTCAATGTCTAAAAAAATAGTTTATAAAACCTGCAATCGCAATGAGACAAATTTAGCTCTTACATGATGCATCTTAAAGAGATTTGTTTTTATTTTTATGGTTTTTTTTAGAAATAAAAACAGGTCATGTGGGCTGTGTATATCCTTAATGTACTACGTTTAGTTAATCTTACTGTTTTTCAAGATGTAATCCAATGGGTCATGCAAACATTCTATTAAGAAAATGTCTCTTAAATACTGGCACACGAATCAATGACGTCATTGCTTTTTGTGTTAATAAGGAAATGTGTATAAATAAACCCACGTGACAATAATATCTGTCAAGACAAAGCGGATTTAGATAATGGAGTAGGATCCGTACAGGATATTTTAGGTGGTAATAAAGGAAGTTACGTGTATTAATCAATAAATGGAGCGGATCAGAGTAATTATACAATATGATTGTTTGATAAGATTTATTGGGATTATATTAAAGAGGGATGCAGTTTAATTTGAATAATGTCAATATTGAAATAGAATTGAACTACTACAATAACCGAATAACCAAAACAAAGTAAGTTATTTTGTTTGCGCGTTCGTTACAAATCACTAAACTGTAAGTTCAGATTTGCCTTCAATCTAATTTAACCTGTATATAAAAGAGCCCAGCCACTCCTTTACACTTCCTTCTTCCCGCGATCCGCTTGCACAAGGTAGACATTGCTGTGTTGTTCACCACGGAGGCGCAACACTCGCTCCATCTCGCCAGCGTTTCGCACGTAGAATTGTAATTCATCAGACAAAAGCCCCGTGCAAACCATGTCGTTGATGCGGTGTTCATCCTTGACGTTGTCACGCTTTAGCGTGAATTTATTGGCCTATGTGGACCCTGTCGTCTGGGACGGATGGTAGTGTGATTCCGCAACATCCGGATTCTGTGCTTTATTCGGGGGGATACGGGTTTCTTATATTGGTTCATGTCATTGTAGCGTGGATAAATTTCTACTTGTGTCTCCACTTAGACAGTTTATGGCTTTTTTTACGAAACCTTACGCCACATGTTCTGGTCATACATAATGATCTTATTGAAATAATGAGTTTATGTTAATTCGTATATACACAAAGACACAAAAGACTTCTGGAGACGGTAAACTGATATTTTGCGGAAGCACGGGAAGTTGAAACGGGGTTTAACTTCAACGCAATACAAAATACATGCAGATCATTTCGGGACTGACGTATGGTGTATTTTATTTAAATAATTCGCGGATCTACTGGAGGAAACCCACAGAGGACCATGCTGTTAATAGGAACCACTCGCTATCATAAGCCACGCGTTCACCTTTGCAAGCTAACAAAAATAATACCCGACAAAAAAATGCATGTATCTCTGAGACATTGTTACGTCCACGAATAAAATGTAGCTGTAACAACAAATTCTTAATGGTGCTTTATTTCGCATTTAGAGGGGTGTGATTGTCCAATAGACACACAAACAATCAAAACGCAAGATTCACCCTTAAGCATGTTACAATTAAAGATACAGTATGGGAGATTAGATAAAAAGCTAACAGTTCTCACTATAATAATATAAAAGGAGTGTGCTGAACATTTCAGTCAAACTGCTTTACTCCATCGAGAAAACCTTATTTTAAAATCCACTGTAGCCTCTATTACCATTGTTACCACTATCACGATATCCCATTTTGCGTTTCATCATCAACGGCCATTGAACAATAGATCTGATTTAAATCTAAAGGAAGTCGGACACATAAGATGGCATCGAGAGTTGATTATGAGTTTTCATGTTAATAAATGTGTAATTAATAGTTGTGATAACATTTCATGCCTAAATAAAACCTGTAATAAGCAGAATTAGCTCTTGCATAATGTATGTTTAAGAGCCAAATCTGTCTTTAACAGGACTTGTTTCTGGTCTCAAATGTTATATAAATTATTATTGAAACATTTATTAAAAATAATAATTTATCAAACTTATATAGCGTCAGAATCCAGCTGAAACCACTGCTCTATGGCGCTTTTACAACGATACAATATAAGAGTGGAAATATATAGATTTAAAAAATATAGATTCAAAGTAAAAACATATTATAGAAAAGACATAATATTATAGAAAAAATATCAGACACATTTAAAGAAAAGCTAAAACATGTTGCTATTCAAAGTGCAAGTACACGTATAATCAGTTAAAAGCTTTAATAAATAACTCTATTTATTTTAAGATTCTTTCATCAAATATGTTCAAACTTGGATTAGTTTTTATTATTCACGTGACAAGCGCACAATCAACTATTTGGGACATCGATGGCCGAGGTATTAAATGGATAAAAAAAACGCGTGTCATTTAATGAAGGAGCCTTGGTACTTGACAATCGGGACTATCAACGCCTGTTTAAACTCCAATTGACATATTAATTTTTCGATATCTATTTTTAAACTATTATAGCAAGAACGTCCAGTACTTTATCTACATACCGATCTTATATAATGCTCTTTAAACTAACCTCTTTTAATGAATTAAGAAAATATAATCTCAAAGGAAAATAGTACACAGACGCATGAATAATCTGACAATGTTCATAAATCCAGTATTTGAATATAAAAATCCCTAGAGAATTGAATTAAGCCAGTATACATTTTATTACGATACATGGTATTCTAGCAGGCAATTAGTTCGCCATAATCCCATGTTTTCGTGTAAAGTTGTGAAGAAAGCATAGAATTATTTTTATTTATGACAAGAGAATATTATCTGTTTGAGAGTCGGGTAATTATAGTTTAAACAAAAAGATGAATGGTTTTATTGTAAATAAACGTGCATTTTGTTCTCTTGTAATATATTGGCCTTCGTGAACATTTATAACGATTGGGTATAATTATTATGATATAGAGAGAGAGAAAGAGAGAGGGGGTATCCACTCGGCACAAACTAGGTCATTTCGGGACAAACAGATGGTTCAATTTTAATTATAAGGGCTCTTTAGCAGTGGGAGGAAACCAGAGGACGCGGAGAAAAGTCCCGATTTTGGATATATGTGTCTAAAGGTGTAATAATAGTATTAAAAGTTCCAGTCATTTGATCGTGAGCCGTAAGTCCAACCGCACTTACAATTGTGTTGTAAACGTGACGGTGTGTAGGGGGCGGGTGAAGTAGTCTAACGGGGGGGGGGACGCTTCCCACCAAATATTTCGCCAACAATAATGATTTCTAGGGAGTATTCTTAGCCTGCCACATCCTCAGCCCCTCCAAAAAATTCCGTAGCCCCCCCTCCCCCCAATGTTATTAGCTGGCTACGGGGTCGGTCTAACCTGTGCGCTTTAGATCATAAGATATGCTATTTTGTCAAGAGCCGTGGTTTTGAACGTGACAAAGAGTAGGACCGCATGTCCAACCAAGTTATTTATTGAAATACAATGTGTACCACATATCTTAGTCGTTTGGATAAAGTGGGCGTTAATATCCCCATGATGCTAGAGGTAATGACGGGTGCAATTTTAGAATTCAGCTGATACCACTTCTCGTCTGAAACACAGATCAAGAGCATCACTCTAGATAGCTATAAATAGTGGCGGGTATCGTAAAGGAGGCAGACTATGTGTACACTTTCTATATCACTTGATACCACGTCAAGTGTGATCAGTTCACGATGGCTAACAAATTGATTACTAATACCCAGTCAAATAAGTTTTCTTTAAAAAGAAATTAAAAAAAAATAAGGAAACTGATTTTTGTTTCAGAATAATAAAGTCTAAAGGAATCCCATGCACGTCGCGTGACTCACGATCTTTCCAAAAGAACCAGTCATTTCCGTGCCTAAATTATTCAAAGTGAGGGTTCTAAATAGGTAACATACAATACAGATTGGTTTATTTGAGGAGTCAAATGAATTCAGCTAAGTTTACAAAGATAATTGTTTTTCCTAATGTAAATAATTCATCACATTAAAGTATGTTACTCTGAATAGACGCATTGCATAAAATTTGCCAAATGTTTTTAGTGTACATTTGTGACCACATCTCTAACTTTACCTGAGCAATAAGGGTGCTTCCCAAACACAGATGGAGGACCAGAATATGACGTCGAGATGACCAGTGTTATTCTGACCACTGTATCATGGGACGAGACTTATGGGAAGGTCCAAGCTTAATGGTTTGAGGTGGAATTGGCCTGAACCAGAGCGTTGGTCCTGTGGTGTTCCAATATCTTGGTCCAGGGAGAGGAGGCGGCGTCACAGTGGTGTGCTACATCGATCAAGCTCTCAAACCTCACGTCATACCACATTTCGCACGTCATCGAAACAACGTTTTCTTCCAGCATGACAACGCCCGTGCCCACAATGCCAGTGTCGTTTCTGATGTATTTTAACGAATAAAGCTGTTTTTAGAAACATTTTCCTTGTGTTGTGCAATAATCTGGAGTCCTGGGCTACTGTTACAAACGTTAATTGTATATGAGGGGTTGGTCGTGTGTAAATACATGTGCCTGAACAGCTATGACTATGCGATATAAAGTTCATCGGGATTTTCAAGTGTGGTTTACGCCTTGGTACTGATGGAGGGCAGAGGGCCAAGCACGAGACAACGTATAGTCGTTCCGATGGGACAGTAATTGGGATTTAAAAACAAATCTATTTTGTACAGGGGTGGTGATGTTTGTTGACTTGTCTGGTAGGAACGACGAACAGACTACTAAATCAGTTTTTCTACCATAAATCTAACATCTGACATCGTTCAGTATTTTATTCTTTACACCATTTGCTGACCGAGCACCGAATAACGAGATTTCTATATCAAAACACTTTATTATAACCAGTTGGTATCTCTTCCAAGTGCGTGGAAAACGGGTTTGCGGCAATCAATTTTTCAAACTTTTCGGGGTGGGCGGATGTCTGGGTGTCGTTGCTCCGCGCTCAGCAATTCGGGCATTGTACTGGCGCCCCTCCCACCACTATGCTGCATCCCATCTTTTAAAATCCTATATACAGCCCAGGGCCTGTCCCAGACCCAATCAATATTGCACTAAATACACGCACCAGTCTATCGGCAACCAGTACTCAAATCCTTCAAAGACAAGGATAATTAGGCAATAAATGCCGATTGCTTGTAGAAAATAAATGTTTGTAACCTCGAGGGCAAGAATCGGTTGTTATATCGGGTTGATTTATCTGGTAGCGACGATCAGACTATTCAACCCGTTACACCGCCTTACAGCTCACATGTAGCCCAAACTTCATAAATCATCGCTCGATCTTTATTCAATGTACCTTTTTATACCATAACTGTGAAACCAGTGGATAAAAGGCTTTCTATATCAGTTCTACTTTATGACGAGGCGGTATCCGAGTTGAAATTAATCTTCTTCAATACACTGGACTAATGTTTATAATAAAAACCACTAAACGTAAACTTTTAGTTATAAATTGGTCTGGAGAGATCGGTTTAATATGACCTAAGAAAATCAGAGTCTTTGTTAGAAGTGACACTGGAATGGAAATTAATTGCAGCAGTGGATATGTATGGATTCTGAATATATCTCAATGATTTAATGCTTCACCAACAGGAAATTGAATATTAAATGAAATCTAACCGCCATATCTTTTTATGAATTTCTTGACTAGTTCAGGTTTTTATAGCTGTGGTATTTTGGGTTATTCCGTCTTTTGATTAATGGTGCAAGTTAAAAGACGATAAAACTTCTATGATTAACAAATAAATCAAAATGGCGGAAATTTAGAGGAATATCCGTCTTCATAAAACTATGTGTATTCGCGATATACAATAAGAAATGACATGGGGTGTGACGTCTTACTGTTCTGCTTCGACTGGGCTAAAGCTAGGTTCGCACTATCACGATTCATGATGCTATTGAAATCGTGGCTTTAATCGTGGAGTAATCGTGATGATCTTATCAGGTCTTATATATTGAAGTCAGTCGTAGCAATTGTGATGATCGTACTCGCTCCATCTCGCAAGCGTTTCGCACGTAGAATTGTAATTCATCAGACAAAAGGCCCCGTGCAAACCATGTCGTTGATGCGGTGTTCATCCTTGACGTTGTCACGCTTTAGCGTGAATTTATTGGCCTATGTGGACCCTGTCGTCTGGGACGGATGGTAGTGTGATTCCGCAACATCCGGATTCTGTGCTTTATTCGGGGGGATACGGGTTTCTTATATTGGTTCATGTCATTGTAGCGTGGATAAATTTCTACTTGTGTCTCCACTTAGACAGTTTATGGCTATTTTTACGAAACCTTACGCCACATGTTCTGGTCATACATAATGATCTTATTGAAAAAATGAGTTTATGTTAATTCGTATATACACAAAGACTCAAAAGACTTCTGGAGACGGTAAATTGATATTTTGCGGAAGCACGGGAAGTTGAAACGGGGTTTAACTTCAACGCAATACAAAATACATGAAGATCATTTCGGGACTGACGTATGGTGTATTTTATTTAAATAATTCGATGATCTACTGGAGGAAACCCACAGAGGGCCAAGCTGTTAATAGGAACCACTACACGACCCGCTCGCTATCGTAAACTGACAAAAAATACGCCACGCGTTCACCTTTGCAAGCTAACAAAAATAATACCCGACAAAAAGGGGTGTGATTGTCCAATAGACACACAAACAATCAACACGCAAGATTCACCCTTAAGCATGTTACAATTAAAGATACAGTATGGGAGATTAGATAAACAGCTAACAGTTCTCACTATAATAATATAAAGGGGATGTGCTGAACATTCCAGTCAAACTGCTTTACTCTAAGCCGAGAAAACCTTATCTTAAAACCCACTGTAGCCCCTATTACCTCTATCACGATTGCGTTTCATCATCAACGGTCGTTGAACAATAGATCGGATTTAAATCTAAAGAAGCCGGACACATAAGATGGCATCGAGAGTTGATGATGAGTTTTCATGTTAATACATGTCTAATTAATAGCTGAGATATGATTTCATGCCTAAATAAAACCTGTAATAAGAAGAATTGGCTGTTGCATAATGTATGTTTAAGAGCCAAATCTGTCTTTAACAGGACTTGTTTCTGGTTTCAAGTGCTATATAAATTATTATTGAAACATTTATTAAAAATAATAATTTATCAAACTTATATAGCGTCAGAATCCAGCTGAAACAACTCTCTACGCTTTTACAGCGATACAATATAAGAATGGGAATATATAGATTTAAAAAATATAGATTCGAAGTAAAAACATATTATAGAAAAGACATATTATAGAAAAAATATCAGACAAATTTAAAGAAAAGCTAAAACGTGTTGCTATTCAAAGTTTGCCAAGTACACGTATAATCAGTTAAAAGCTTTAATAAATAACTCTATTTATTTTAAGATTCTTTCATCAAATATGTTGAAACTTGGGTTAGTTTTTGTTATTCACATGACAAGCGCACAATCAACTATTTGGGACATCGATGGCCGAGGTATTAAATGGATAAAAACACGCTTGTCATTTAATGAAGGAGCCTTAGTTTATTATCGTAGAATGGTACTTGACAATCGGGACTATCAACGCAAGTTGACATATTAATTTTTCGATATCTATTTTTAAACTATTATAGCAATAACGTCCAGGGGCCGGTTGCTCAAAACTAAGTTATTTTAACGATCCGTTAAACTCTAACGAATCGTTATCTTGCCAACCTGTCGTTTGTTAACGGTCCGTTAAATTTCTGTTACTGGAAAGTAAATTTCATTATCCGTTAGTTAACGGATTCATTAAATTTAATCCTAGAGAAGACTGTTTGTTCATTGGCTGAATTTTAAATTTACATATATATAAATGTACATGTATAACAACTACATAGAAGTTAGTATTAGCAAGAAACTGAAGACAGTGGGACAACTAACTGTGCAGTCTGTTCACAAAACTTCATTGAAGACAAAAAGATAATTTACTACATAAAAAATATAGAATACTTCATTTTTTCCTTTAGAAATGTTAGCATAAATCTTTGTGAAAAATGATGAGATTTTTACTACAGAATATTTGGGGCCATTATTTTCTACAGCCTCCCAAATTCTGCAGAATGCTATAGAATTTTATGGTATAGAAAATGGAATAGCCCCCCCATCGCCCAACCCTCTAGAACTAGAATGTTCTATAAAAAATTACACTGGTAATCTACATGTATGACTTATGCTACAGCCCACTAATGCCACTGTTAAACAGATAACGGAACCCAACATCTCCGTTAACTATAACGGCAAGTTAACGACATGTTAAAGTTACCGGGGCTTCCAGCAACAACCTTTCTCTCCGTTAAAGTTAACGATTCGTTAACTCCATGTTCACGGATCGTTAAAAGTTAACGGAGCTTTGAGCAACCGGCCCCAGTACTTTATCTACATACCAATCAACTCCAATTGACATATTAATTTTTTGATATCTATTTTTGAACTATTATAGCAATAACGTCCAGTACTTTATCTACATACCAATCTTATATAATGTATCTTTAAACTAACCTCTTTTAATGAATTAAGAAAATATAATCTCAAAGGAAAATAGTACACAGACGCATGAATAATCTGACAATGTTCATAAATCCAGTATTTGAATATAAAAATCCCTAGAGAATTGAATTAAGCCAGTATACATTTTATTACGATACATGGTATTCTAGTGAGCAATTAGTTCGCCATAATCCCATGTTTTCTTGTATAGGCGTGAAGAAACCATAGAATTATTTTTATTTATGACAAGAGAATATTACCTGTTTGAGAGTCGGGTAATTATAGTTTAAACAAAAAGATGAATGGTTTTATTGTAAATAAACGTGCATTTTGTTCTCTTGTAATATATTGGCCTTCGTGAACATTTATAACGATTGGGTATAATTATTATGATATATATATAGAGAGTGAGAGAAAGAGAGGGGGGGTATCCACTCGGCACAAACTAGGTCATTTCGTGACTAACAGATGGTTCAATTTAATTATAAGGGCTCTTTAGCAGTGGGAGGAAACCAGAGGACGCGGAGAAAAGTCCCGATTTTGGATATATGTGTCTAAAAGGTGTAATAATAGTATTAAAAGTTCCAGTCATTTAATCGTGAGCCGTAAGTCCAACCGCACTTACAATAGTGTTGTAAACGTGACGGTGTGTAGGGGGCGGGTGAAGTAGTCTAACGGGAGGGGGGGGGGCGCTTCCCACCAAATATTTCGCCAACAATAATGATTTCTAGGGAGTATTCTTAGCCTGCCACATCCTCAGCCCCTCCAAAAAATTCCGTAGCCCCCCTCCCCCCAATGTTATTAGCTGGCTACGGGCTCGGTCTAACCTGTGCGCTTTAGATCATAAGATATGCTATTTTGTCAAGAGCCGTGGTTTTGAACGTGACAAAGAGTAGAACCGCCTGTCCAACCAAGTTATTTATTGAAATACAATGTGTACCACATATCTTAGTCGTTTGGATAAAGTGGGCGTTAATATCCCCATGATGCTAGAAGTAATGACGGGCGCAATTTTAGAATTCAGCTGATACCACTTCTCGTCTGAGGTGTTCGAGGAGCAAACAATTTTGGGCCGGTGACTATGGTCTTTATGTTATCTGAAACACAGATCAAGAGCATCACTCTAGATAGCTATAAATAGTGGCGGGTATCGTAAAGGAGGCAGACTATGTGTACACTTTCTATATCACTTGATACCACGTCAAGTGTGATCAGTTCACGATGGCTAACAAATTGATTACTAATACCCAGTCAAATAAGTTTTCTTTAAAAAGAAATTTAAAAAAAAATAAGGAAACTGATTTTTGTTTCAGAATAATAAAGTCTAAAGGAATCCCATGCACGTCGCGTGACTCACGATCTTTCCACAAGAATCAGTCATTTCCGTGCCTAAATTATTCAAAGTGAGGGTTCTAAATAGGTAACATACAATACAGATTGGTTTATTTGCGGAGTCAAATGAATTCAGCTAAGTTTACAAAGATAATTGTTTTTCCTAAGGTAAATAATTCATCACATTAAAGATTTGCTTTTATTCTAATTCATAATGTTTGAATTATACTAAGCAGCAAAAGAAACGTCAGGTTGGTATGTTACTCTGAATAGACGCATTGCATAAAATTTGCCAAATTTTTTTAGTGTACATTTGTGACCACATCTCTAACTTTACCTGAGCAATAAGGGTGCTTCCCAAACACGGATGGAGGACCAGAATATGGCGTCGAGATGACCTGTGTTATTCTGACCACTGTATCATGGGACGAGACTTACGGGAAGGTCCAAGCTTAATGGTTTGAGGTGGAATTGGCCTGAACCAGAGCGTTGGTCCTGTGGTGTTCCAATATCTTGGTCCAGGGAGAGGAGGCGGCGTCACAGTGGTGTGCTACATCGATCAAGCTCTCAAACCTCACGTCATACCACATTTCGCACGTCATCGAAACAACGTTTTCTTCCAGCATGACAACGCCCGTGCCCACAATGCCAGAGTCGGATCTGATGTATTTTAACGAATAAAGCTGTTTTTAGAAACATTTTCCTTGTGCTGTGCAATAATCTGGAGTCCTGGGCTACTGTTACAAACGTTAATTGTATATGAGGGGTTGGTCGTGTGTAAATACATGTGCCTGAACAGCTATGACTATGCGATATAAAGTTCATCGGGATTTTCAAGTGTGGTTTACGCCTTGGTACTGATGGAGGGCAGAGGGCCAAGCACGGGACAACGTATAGTCGTTCCGATGGGACAGTAATTGGGATTTGAAAACAAATATCTATTTTGTACAGGGGTGGTGATGTTTGTTGACTTGTCTGGTAGGAACGACGAACAGACTACTAAATCAGTTTTTCTTCCATAAATCTAACATCTGACATCGTTCAGTATTTTATTCTTTACACCATTTTCTGACCGAGCACCGAATAACGAGATTTCTATATCAAAACACTTTATTATAACCAGTTTATATCTCTTCCAAGTGCGGCAGTCAAATTTTCAAACTTTTCGGGGTGGGGGGATGTCTGGGTGTTGTGGCTCCGCGCTCAGTAATTCGGGCATTGTACTGGCGCCCCCTCCCACCCATCTTTTAAAATCCTATATACAGCACAGGGCCTGTCCCAGACCCAATCAATATTGCACTAAATACACGCACCAGTGTATCGGCAACCAGCTGCTACACAAATCGTTCAAAGACAAGGATAATTAGGCAATAAATGCCGATTGCTTGTAGAAAATAAATGTTTATAACCTCGAGGGCAAGAATCGGTTGTTATATCGGGTTGATTTATCTGGTAGCGACGATCAGACTATTCAACCCGTTCCACCGCCTTACAGCTAACATGTAGCCCAAACTTCATAAATCATCACTCGATCTTTATTCAGTGTACCGTTTTATACCATAACTGTGAAACCAGTGGATAAAAGGCTTTCTATATCAGTTCTACTTTATGACGAGTCGGTATCCGAGTTGAAATTAATCTTCTTCAATACACTGGACTAATGTTTATAATAAAAACCATTCAACGTAAACTTTTAGTTATAAATTGGTCTGGAGAGATCGGTTTAATATGACTTAAGAAAATCGGAGTCTTTGTTAGAAGTGACAGTGGAATGGAAATTAATTGCAGCAGTGGCTATGTATGGATTCTGAATATATCTCAATGATTTAATGCTTCACCAACAGGAAATTGAATATTAAATGAAATCTAACCGCCATATCTTTTTATGAATCTCTTGACTAGGTCTGTTCAGGTTTTTATAGCTGTGGTATTTTTGGTTATTCCGTCATTTGATTAATGGTGCAAGTTAAAAGACGATAAAACTTCTATGATTAGCAAATAAATCAAAATGGCGGAAATTTAGAGGAATATCCGTCTTCATAAAACTATGTGTATTCGCGATATACAATAAGAAATGACATGGGGTGTGACGTCTTACTGTTCTGCTTCGACTGGGCTAAAGCTAGGTTCGCACTATCACGATTCATGATGCTATTGAAATCGTGTTTTTAATCGTGGAGTAATCGTGATGATCTTATCAGGTCTTATATATTGAAGTCAGTCGTAGCAATTGTGATGATCGTATCGAAACGAATCCGAACGTATCTGTCTGTAGCAGATCGTGTACTCGATAGGGACAATCCTATCGTTACGCATCGCACGACAGTGGTAACCTTGCATAATGAAGACAGGTTGCCATATACACTGCACGACCAAATGGAAAGAACTATTGCATATCAGAGGTTCAGATGACGGGCACGCTTGTTTCGCTACCAGGGGGCACAGATCTGTAGCCTACTCATAATTTGTATTCATTAAAAATCTATCAATTATATGAGTAGTACACACTAATGGATTATGGCACGTGGGTCTCGACGATGGCTCAGATTTCCTTGATAAAGATGATGGAGCCTTCAACGAATCGTTACTATGAATAACCCTGTAGTCTTTGATCTGTATAATATATCTTGAAATATATTTGGTTTCGTGTAATACACTAGTAAACTGTTATAAGACGCTTTAAATTACTTTACCTGAGTATATAAAGACAGGGGGTTAAAACCATTCCATGTTTTTGCTGACGATATATAATCTGAACACAAAGACGATATTACTCGCAATTATGCAAATACTCTAACCGATTGAAATCTGCATTACACAGATGCATTTCCCACCTATTTCCCCAATGATTTAAAACTAATTTTGGTGTATTTGCCAGACTGCAAATTTTCTCAGTTTTCGTTGGACAGCGTCCGTTTCACTTACTATGTCAGGGGCGGATCTAGGAATTTTGAAAAGGGGGGGTGCGCAAAATGAAGGCACTGACCACGGGGCACGCTAGGCACTGACCGCGAAGACGGGACACGCCGCTAAGGGTTGGGTTTGGGGGGGGGGGGTCCCCCAAGAAAATTATCCGTCATTTCCTTGCATCTGTAGCCATTCCAAGAGCTATTTGGCTGATATTTTCGTCTAAGTAAACGTTCGGAACGGACATATTTGTGTCTGAGAAAAGGCACTTTCAGCAGTAAAAAAGGGCACTGCCGAAAATTAGGGTTGAAATTGAATCCGCCTCTGTATGTCTTTGCTCAGAAGTTTGTATGCGGATGACTAGTAAATAGTAAACATTATCGCTCTGTTATCCGTCCATCTATATACTATAACTATTTACAAAAACGACAATTTAATACCTCTTCATCGATTCTATTTCGAAAAATCAACACAACTACAAGGCGGAATTTAACGGTGGTCTGCCTCCAAATACGTTTCGCTTGCGCGTAGGGGTCTCTAGCAATGGGCGGAAACCGTAGGACCCTGGGAAAACTCACGAGGTTAGACGGTCGACCCAACTCCTTCTCGCATACAAGTCGTGAATCGTAACCACACCAATTGACTCAATGACAGACTTTAGGATTTAACGAGCACGGCTTAAACTATTCGGCAACCAACAGAACTTGGCGGAAATAACCGAGAGATATAGAAGGTTGTAATGAATGGATCTATTGTAGAATGTACACATCTCTATATATGGATATAGTAATCTTGTTAGGCTCACGTGAATTAATCAGTGGTCTGCAATTAATTACTGTGGAATGGACGACGTATTGTATCAAATAATCCCAACACAACCTCTCTCTCTATCCGTTTTTATGGGTTGATATGTAATCTGAAGAATATAAATCATGTTTTATGTTTGTATTAATTAATTTACAGCCCTTGTAACGACTTTATACTCCTCATTGTGGTTCCTTTTAATCATTTGAACAGATACTCGAATCCGATTAGGAAAAACAGATCACAAAATGAAAGCCTATACAATTCAATCTGTTTTCTTTATATATATTTCAATTACAAACCCTCTATTGTAAACATGCTTATTCATATGTGGATAAATGGTCTGCATTCAATTAAAGGCGCTGATCGTATGAGCGTGGGAGCCACGGTGGCTCAGTGAGTAAGACATTGGCTCACTAACCTTGAGGTCTCGTGTTCGATGTCTGCGTTCGCCGAGAAAGTTTATCCGATTTTCCCAGCTTGGTTCCTCCATGCCAGTGCAGCAGGAACGAGGGCCTGACAAGGAACAAAGTATAGTCGTTTGGATGGGAGGAAAAGCCAAGATCCTGTGTACACATCGGCGTTCACATAAAATATCCCTTTTCAGTTGGAATTCGATACTAGAGTAGGCCATAGCGTCTCTGTCCGGGCAAAATGTCCGTCATAGCACACTGTATGGAGTACGCCAGTCTTAATTATCACAATTGGAGCAGACCAGTAGGGCGTTGAACATCCATTTTATTTCATTTCGTAATCAGCGTTTTTCCGAAAATGTCTAACATTTTACGGCTTAATCGGAATTGATTACATAGAGGACCACCAAAAGATCCAGTGGGGATTGTAGGTGGCGCTGGCTTTGTTTGTCTTTTATATCGTCTGCTGTGGATGCCGGAAGTTACAAAATTTTCATTGCCCCATCATGAATACTGATCGCTACAGTACACCATTAATTTCCCCACTGACTTTATTTCTCGTTGTTTTGATCTGTTTTTACTTTTTTTTACAAATTTTGGTGGAGCAAAAGAAGGCAACCACTTGGTTGAAAGTATTTATGAGGTTCACACTAGAAATCTTGATCTACACAAACTTGAAGTAGTATACTAGTAAATCTGCAACTGTCCGCCAACGATTTCAACATAACCAATCACCAAAATCTGATAGAAAATGTACACTTCAACCATTTATTCCGTTTACACAAAACAAAAACCCACAAAAAACCAATCTGATTAATCACAGACCCTATTTCGTTTCGTTTTTATAGTTCAAAATTTCGTTTACTGGTCTTTACTACAGTGTAGTGTAGAAATCGAAAGTATAAAAACGAAACGAAATATAGAACTGTATTTTAATTGGATTACAAAAAAAGAATCACCATGCAAAGGGCGGGGGTGGGGGTACCGAAAGGTGGGGAGAAACTATTACTAACTCCTAATAACTTTTGCACTAGATAACAGGTATTAATTGTAATCCGTGTCCCGATGTTAGCTATTTCTCGATACTTTCATTTCACATCGATAAGATACAGTTGAAACTAAATAACCATCTAGCTGGCAACAGACTTTCTAATATTACAAGATTCTTTCCTGAAAGTCGCAAACCCCGATGAAATCAATTAAAATTGAAAGAAATTTCCCGAGATTTCCCCAGATATAACTTGAACGTTGATTTACGGGTTTTACTGATCTTTTAACAACGTTAAATTTGTTTTTTTTTCTTCATCACTGTCAGATCCAGAGTTTTAAATTGAAATTCTTAAGCTAGCAATGATCGATATACAAATACCTCGATTGATTTTTTTCACACAAAATGAACAAATGGAATGGTATTTAATGATGACAGAATCTGGAGAATTGATGAGCCTCGGTTGTAATTTACATGGTAGATTGACGGCTTCTTTAAGAAATGGTAGAACACAATGGTGTTCCGGGGGACAAAAGAGCGGTCTCTTTTGTCTGGAGAAAAAATTGAGTTTGCTGCCAGATTTAGTCTACAAACGGAAGCGTTTCCCCTAAAGACAGCTTCGCCCCGAGCCGTTAATTCTTGCCAAAAAGAAAAGAATTCATTTGATATCACTGGTGCCAATGGTAAGTCTGGTCGACAATTGTTTTTCGTTGCAAGCCAGAAGCCGCGTTGGCCCAGTGAGTAAGTAGTTGGCTCACTATAATCAGAAGAGCCGGGTTCGTTCCCGGTGTTGGTCTAAAATGTGCCTAGGAATTTTCCAGCGTGGTTTCACATGGACGATAGGACTCGGCAACGACAGCTTCCAGTCGTTCGGATGGGACGAAAACCCGAGGCCAGGTGTAGAAATTGGCGCGTGCGGGTAAATGAACCCTTAAAAAGAATAGTCCCCACACGTTAAACAATTCTTTCATTATATATATAGCCAAATTTCAAACAGTCCCGTAATAATCCCTCGACCCATATTATGAAATAAAGAAATCATTATTAAGGCACCTTTAATAGTACCGTTTCTCTAACAAAACAACCATGTCTAGACATCTAAATTCTCTTTTTTCAATTTATTTCTTCACAATTTCAAGCTTCTTTTCATTTCCAGACAAAAAGCAATGATCTGTTAATAAAAGATTTAATAATACTACCTAATACCGGTAACCGACGACTCTTTACAAATGAAGAAAAGGAACAAGTGTGGATGATACTGTAAATAAACGATTGGAGAGACCCGTAAAGGCCTCTCGAAAACTAACTAGGTCATTTAGAGGCCGAATAATATGATACATTATTTTTTCATTCTTTTACGCAATTATAATGATCTTTAGCAGTGGAAGGAAAGCCAAGAAAACGCACGACATTGGGGTGAACGATTTTAGATAGAGAAATTGGGATTAACGTCCACTCGACTCAAACAGGGTCTAACACATGGTTCAATTTTATTTTGATACTAACATATGGTTCAATTTTATTTCAATAATTCGCTTATGGATTAATAATTGAGTAACGGGGCAGGAAGTCCGGAATTCGATAGGGTCCAAGAGAGTTTCAGTGTGCTTTTTCTTGTCATTGATGTAAGATGGAGAATCTGGCAAGATATAGGGTGTGGTGATTCTGATGAGGCTACTACACAAGGCCACGTAAAAGAATTCAAAATAGGAGTAGGCCGCGGCACCTTTGTCGATTTGTCTCTTCGTCTCATCCTAACGACTACATATTGTCCCTCTTGTGATAATATATTTTGATGTAAATTATCATCTTTGTACACTGAGAAAAGCATTTCCTGCGGTATTTGCTGGTTCATAAAATTATGGTTATAATCATCAACCGTCTTCATTAACCCAGTCGGAGCAAAACAGCAGGACGTTAAACCCCATTTCGTTTCATTTCATAATCATCAGCCTGGATAGTTGCTGTAAGACATCAAGCTGTTTGAAAGGTATCCGAATATTTTCAGCCCTCCTCCCCGCTATTCGTCTGAGACGGTTTTCCTGCCAGACGTCTCAATTTACAGATGAGCTGTCGATTAGGTTATTATATTTGCCGCGTTCCTGTTATATCCTGGAACCGTACAGCTCCAATCAGTTCACACCAACATCACACATGTGATAACTGAACAAAATAAAATAGAATTTCCACGTATTTCAGAAAGTAATACCCGCCGTTTATTTCCGTTTAGGGTTACTTGTATTAGTCAAGGCCAACCACTACATTTGGTGCAGGGAGTAAATGCAGAACAGTTAGCTTGTAAATGAGTCATTAAACTTATCCAAACCATAATCACCTCTCGATGTCATAGCTAGCCTGTGATATTTACTGGATTTGAATAAATATTGTGCTTGATAATTAAATGTAAAAATAGATAATCGAGACTTTGGTTTTTATCATACCGGCTATAATAGTAATGATGGTCGAGGCTAGCCTTAAATTCAAAAGCTAATATCCCGGTTCAGAGAGGACCACTTTGTCTGAAATTTTAAGCATATTCCATTTACGTCATCTATTTCTTTTAACTATTATAGCGAGAACTGTCAACTCTTTATTTAATCTCCATAATGCCCCTTGATATAGTAATATGTCTTGACCCATGCAACCAACAATACAATTTCGTTTCTTTTAAACATTATTGCGATAACGGCTTCGAGAGCTCCATTGTTTCGAGTTGACCAGCAGGCAGTGCTCGGGAATATGACAAATGCCTAACACGCCTTGAAATGAAATGACATCGGATTAACGTCCTACTTTTCTGAACCAATCGGGCAAATAGAGACGGGCATACGTCATGCAATGTGCTATGATTGATATTGGTCCCAATGATATGGTGATATGGCTTACTCTTATTTCATATTCAGATGGTCAAGGGTTATTTAACGTCCACCTCGAAATGACTAGACTCTACTCCGTGCCACACCCTCCGTCTTGCACCACTGACTGCTGGAATACACTGCCGCAGGCCGTAGCCCCCGCCCCCAAATCGAATTACCCCCCCCCCCCCAATTTTTCTCCAACAATAATGATTTCTTAGGAGCGTTCTTAGCCGGCCACATCCTCAGCGACTCCAAAAAATTCCGTAGCCCCACCAAATTTTATTAGCTGGCTACGGGCCCGCCCAGCTGAACTTTCTCGATCAATACCGGGATTGAAATCGGCACCTTCTGGTTAATCAGTGAACGCCTCAGTCATTGAGTCAGATTAGCTTCCGAGCAGTGATGGGTCATGGGGTCGCCGGGCCCCTAGGCAGCGTACCTGCCAGTGCCATAGTGACAAGATGAGATCCCAAGGGTCGGGGGTTCTCCTCTATGGGTAGAGAGGGACCGGCGGCCACACTCACTCCCGAGAAAATACTCGCAGCATTTCAATCAAAGTGACTGTAATCCATTGGTGACAAAATCTCCACTACTTCGTGTACACATTGGCGTGCACGTAAAAGATCCATTGACAGTTGGAATTCGATTATAAGAGTCGGCTGTAGTGCCGTTGTCCGGACAAAATTTACCTCATAGCACACCTCATCTCATCTCCGCAAGTTACAACGTAGGGATTTATTCACATAAGGGGAGTCACGGTGGCTAAGTGGGTAATTGGTGCTACTCCATAGATATAACTGCATGAGACTACCTTTACTATGGAGTCTCTCATTCTAGACACTTCGGGGGGAAGAAGAATTTCTTAATGAATTAATATACTACTACCAAGAAGACATCGATCATGCTGTAGCCCTATATACATAACACGATGCTGTAATGGAACTAGATCATAGTGTATATAATTAGACCATATTATGTAACCATTTAAAATTGACATAGAAGTCATGCCATCATGTCGATTCCGGTCTGATGCTCTATACATGGAATTTTCGAAATGCTATTAGAGTCTATTCATATAAAGTAGTCCAGCGAAACCTCCTGACAGAACTTTCAAAACATTTTTGGAATTGAGATTTTGGAATCTGTTCAGACCTATTAATCTATAGATCAACATCAAACCTTACTCTTTAAAAAAATATTGTCTAATCTTGCTGAATCTACATGTTAGTAGACTGTATCGATTCCTTGATATATGTAAGGGGAAATGTATTTTATGGAGGCGATACAAGTAAAGGGAGGCAAATCTCTAGATTATTCTGGATGCAGACCGCAATTTCATTCCCAGTGACGTAGTTCTCCCCCTCTGAACACTTTTCTGTCGGGTGGTGGTGTATGCTTATTGTATACAGGCCGACGAATAACAGAGGTTATTCTAGGCTCATACTATCACGATTCGCGCTACGATTGAAATCGTGGTTCTAATCGTGGAGTAATCATGGTGATCTGTTCAGGGCCCTGTTTCACAAAAACTTAATTATCCTTCAAGATCGTCTTATATTAAAATTTCATCCTAACATAAGATAGATGAGTTTTACAAAACGATTTCAAGCATTATAGTTAAAATCCACTAAAATAATATTTCAAGTAAAAATTTAATCTTAACTTAAAATAGTAGCGTTTCAGCAAACAATGCATCAAAATTTTATTTAGAACTTTGAAAGTCTTAAAAAATGACAATTTTTACCAATCTATGCTGGCTCCAGGTATAAGTGAATAGTGTACTTTAAATTCTGGTTGTTCGAGTATCAGCTCAGTGTTTTCAGCTGTGCGTTCATCTCCTAAAACAAGAACACGTGAGATTGGTTCCGGATTCCCCGGTTTATAAACTTTACTAATTATGGTGGGTCTGGATGAGATATAATTCGACCTTGACCTTCGTGCTCTCGAGTTGCGATAAGATACTCCTTCAGGAATAACTCTACTTCTTCCCCGTTTACCATGGAGATTCTTTGATTTCAATCCAATGTCAGTGAAATGTCGAACGTTTAGGTCCTTCGACGTTCCTTGGTCTAGTCTTTCTCGGAGTCCGCCGTTTTCAAAACCATGTTTATTAGCTGTTGTTTTCTGATGCCATTTGCGATGATGTTTTCTCGATCGTCCCTGTTGCTGTTTACTATTATGTTTGTTAACTTTTTCATGTTCACGCCTGCTTCGAAATTCGTGACGATCTCGACCGCCAGAGGCAAATAGAGGGTGTCCACTCAATCTATTGTGGAGTGACGAAGAACCATCTCTGCCTTTGTATGTTACCAAAAAAGAGTTTTGCTCAGCACTTTCGTCTACTGGAGATGAAAGACAAAATGTCGAAATATAAGTCAGGATTAACAAGACGGTCGTAATCTCCATATTACCTGCTGACAAAAGAAAATTGAGAATCTGAGTAACTCATTTTTGAAAACGCTTTTAAAATCTTTGCATTATTTAAGATTTATATAAAATCCTGGACGTTCTTGCTATAATAGCTTAAAATCGATAATGAAAGATGACTATACATTGAAAATTATCTTATTCTGCGTGCAGTTATGAATGTTCCAAGTATTGACAATAAATAGCGGAAGTTAATATCACGTTTGTCAAGCAACAATGCGATAAGAACCAAAGTTTCTATATTCGATGATATTGCAGGAATTGTCTAATCCATTCAATCCATCCAATCATAGCTAGACAAAAAGGCTTGAAACATATATAAAGATTTAGTTTATATATAATGTGTCGTTAACGAATCGTATAATCCACATGGAAGCCGGCATGCGCCGAGACCATGTCTCGGGAATTCTGATTACAACCTCCACAAATTGGATCTGAAAGAATTGGTTCCTTAAGAGTTAGTATCCCGACACCTCGTATTTCACATGAGTGTCGGATCTTGGTGTGGCAAAGGAAGAGGTGTCAATGCAAGAAAACCTTGACATGTGACTATGGCATGGTCATCCCCTTACTAATAAATTGTAAATCTGCTATACACGTCAATTTTGAAACAGATCACTTGCGAGGGTGTTTTGTCTTTGTTTTTTTTGTGGGGGTTGGGGGGCTGTCAGGGGCGGATCCAGGATTTTCAGAAAGGGGGGGGCGTGCTGCCCCCACTTGGGAGGGCGAAGCCCGACCCGCGATTTTTGAGTGGACTAAAATGCCCACAAGGACTAATTTCATACTAGTACTGCAAATTACGATTTCCAACCTAAACTGTTTTTGTTCTCCTTTCCCGCGAGAATGTATGGAGCTAAAAATTGTTCGCCACCGCAAAAAAATAGAGGGGGCGTGCGCCGGGTGCGCCCCCCTCTGTATCCGCGCCTGGCTGTCATCAACTATAACTGTAATGGGGGCACAGCTCTATGCATAAGGGAGCACCCTATTTTTTTTTAATCAAGTAAACCGCGCCCCACCCCTCTCCTCCCAACATCGGGCCTGAAACGAAGGACAAAATAATAATCTAACCTGTAAACACTGCTGTCGCTGAATTCCTAATATCCGACTAAAAGAGCAATCGTTGATAACAAGGATAATATCCACGTTTGTCGACCATTTGTTGATACACGCACATTCCTATTATAGTTTTCATCTGCTCACCCGTAGAAGATATGGTTGACTGGTTAATGTGTAAAGGTATCAGTCATGAAATCTTATCCGTAATGCAAGCATCATCACACGCCATGAAACGTAGAAATTTATATATAGATCCCAAACTCAAATGTCATGGATGTGTCTTTCGAAGATGCAATTATTCACCTCAGTTATTTGTGGATGAAGCAGAACAATGTTACTATTATCGCTGACTTTAACTTTTAAATCTGAAATGGCTCCAGGCAATAAACGGTTTGATCTAAATTGAATTCAATGCAGTATATAGTACACGTAAATGAAACAGTGAAGACACATAAATCTTTCTTCATCCCTGTCCATACCATGAGACCCAGCCAGCTACATGCACACAATGTGTGTTAAATTAGGGTTAATCCACTCAAGCTTTTGAGAAATGTGGTGGCGTATATCATAAATTGGTCGTGATATTTAATATGAAACATGACAAGTTCAGAGGAAGATCGGAATCTAAGATAATTCATGCGTCAGGTGCTCTTTGTAAAACCATCAACGCCCATATGTCTATTTGCATCCATGTGAGAGAGAACGTGAGAGAGAGATAGAGAGAGAGAGAGAGAGAGAGAGAGAGAGAGAGAGAGAGAAGATGTTTAACGTTCACTCGACAAAAACTAGGTCATTTCGGGACTAACACATGGTGCAATTTCATTTCAGCAATTCGCTTGCACGTAGGGCTCTTTCTTTAGCAGTGGGAGGACCCGTTGTATCCATGTGTAAAATTGGTAAAACCACCCACGCCCATACATTTACTCCCAATCGACGTGTGAAGTTAGTAAAACAAATTCCAAACAATGAAATATGAAATGTCTGTACTTAAGAAGAGAAATATTGATACAAGCAATGCAGACGCGGATCCAAGATTTTTTGCAGGGGGGGGGGGTCTAGGTTTGACAATTGCTTAACTAAGGCGCTCAACCAATTAGGGGGGGGGGCCTCCCCCAGAAAAATTTGGTAAATTAGATTCAATTTGGTGCATTCTGACGTATTTCCGGAAGGTAAATTCCAAAATTACAGGTCTAAAAATCGCGCCTGCAATGGTTTAAAGATATATCCCTTCAGAGATTAAAACTCAATGTTTGAGAAAATAAAGTTCTTCACATCATATCGTGAAAATCAATAGATTTGGTCAATAATTTATAAAAAAATAATTATGTCCTTGTTTGTCAACCACAAACTGCAGCTGTTCCGTCTGGTCAGTTGGATGTACCCTGCTGAACATTCTCGGCGAACATTTAACGTTCACCTTGAAATGACTATACGTTCCGTGCAACACCCTGCGTCCTGGTCCACTGACTGCTGGATTACCCTGCTGAACTTTCTCGGGATTGAACACGGGACCGCTACTGATAACGTAGGTATTTAGTTACACAAGGATAGCCATGGCTAATTGGGCTTACTTCATGGATATAACCTCATGAGACTACCTTTACAATAGAGTCGGTCGTTCTAGACACATCGGGAAGAAGAAGAAGAATTTTTTAATGACTTAATATATTGATCAATTCAGTACTTCTATCAGGAATACATCCATCATGCTGTAGCCCTATATACATTACACGATGCTGTAATGGAACTAGATCATAGTGTATATCATTAGACCATATTATATAACCGTTTAGAATTGACATGGAAATGATTCCAACATTAGACATTCCTGTGTGATGCTATACATGGAATTGTCTAAATGCTATTAGAGTCTATTCATAAAGAGTAGACCAGCGAAAACTCCAGACAAGACTTTCAAAACATGAATTGATATTTTGGAATCTGTACAGACCTATTAAAGCTGAACTCCGGTTACAAAAATACCGAAATGATGAAATAAAAAAAAGTTAACGCCCTCAAGCCGCCATATTTGTTTCCAATTTGTACGTGAAATAAGTATGGCGGACATTGAGGCTTATGACCTGAAAAGGTAAGCCGATCTCACTTCCAGTTTGCCTCTTTTCAGCCAGCTATACACATCCGGCGTTATTCTCTCGCACGCTTCACTGATTGTTCTATTTTCCCAACACAGTATACCAAATTATTGAAGATTGCAAAATGTCTAATCAGGTAAGACTGTAAATAATTATATGATCTGCGTCTACTGCAATATCAATTTCTCCAGCCTTGGTAAAATAGAAACAAAACATAACTGTCAAACACTCCCCGGTGAGAGCCGCCCCCAAAACTGTACTTATGTCTCTTGCTCGTTTTCGTGAACAATATTCAACATGGAGTAGACTATAGCTTGTACAGGTGATTTATTTTGTTTGAAAATTTTAGGTCGGGGTGAGCCATCTTTTTGCATCTTTTGTTTTAGAGTAAAGCTTAGGCTATATTGTAGTAGACGCTGTTCATATAATTATTTACAGTCTTACCTGATCAGACATTTTGCAATCTTCAATAATTTGGTATACTGTGTTGGGAAAAATAGAACAATCAGTGAAGCGTGGGAGAGAATAACGCCGGATGTGTATAGCTAGCTGACAATAAACAAACTGGAAGTGAGATCGGCTAACCTTTCCAGGTCATAAGCCTCAATGTCCGCCATATTTATTTCACAAATTAGAATCAAGTATGGCGGCTTGAGGGCGTTAACTTTTTTTTTATTTAATCATTTCGGTATTTTTGTAACCGGAGTTCAGCTTTAATCTACCTACCAGCATCAACTCTTACTCTTTAAAATTTTTGTTATCTAATCTCGCTGAATCTAATCGAATAAATCCACATCTTATTGTAGACTGTATCGATTCCTTGGGTGTAAAAGAAATCATTATTTTATAAAGAAGGTTCAGCTAAACACGTATAAGTAAAGGGCGACAAATCTCTCAGATGTTCTGGTGACAGACCGTCAATTCACTTCCAGTAACGTAGTTCTCTCTCTGACGTTTTCTGTCAGGTTGTGGTGTATGCTCACTGTTTAGAGGCACGGGTAATGCCAAGTTCCTATTATCAGGATTCGCGCTACGTTTGAAATCGTGGAGATCCTATCAGGTCTTGTCAGATATTGAGGTCAGTCGTAACAATCGTGTTGATTGTATCGAAACGTGTCCGAACGTATCTGCACGTACCAGATCGTGGACTTAATAGGGACAATCCTATCGTAACGCATAGCAAGATAGTGGGAGCCCAGCATTAGCAATTAGTTACTACGATGTGTACGGGCGGGTAGTTACATGTACATGTATACTAATATTCCACTTCACATAATTTGTGTTCTCAAAATTTCAATTAGTTGTGGTCTCAATCCTTCTGACTTATTTTGGGTTATCTCCCATTCATAATAGTAAATCGTCTACAACGCGTTGGGCGAGGGTCCTTTTTCGCAAATCCTGGAAGAAGTAAATAAAACGGAAATTAATGCGTGGATACATTTTATTTGCGGTCATTTATAAATAGTGAGGATAATAGCAAATATTCGCATTGATGAGAAAGTGGAAATATTGATATTGACTTATATATGAAAAGTTAATACACAGCCTGATTTCGAATGGGGTGGGGGAATGGTTAAAATCGTCAGATAACAAGGTATAATGCGGTATCGACCCACCGCTTGTACGTGACAAGGAGTAAGGCCGCTTATTCAGCCTCGATGGTTTCCTCCTGGAGCTCGGGTCAACCGGTTTCCTCCCACTGCTAAAGCGCTGTTTTCGATTGGTCTGTGATGGTTTTAGCAAACAAAACAACAAAATCTTATTTAAAACTTTGAAAGTCTTTTAAATGACGATTTTTATCAATTTATGCTGGCTCCTGGTATATTTCCCGGTTTATAAACCCTAATAATTATGATGGGTCTGAATGAGACATAATTCGACCTTGACCTTCGTGCTCTCGAGTTGTGATAAGACACTCCCCCATGAATAACCCCACTTCTTCCACGTTTACCATGGTGATGCCTTGATTTCAATCCAATGTCAGTGAAATGTTGAACGTTTAAGCCTTTCAACGTTCTTTGGTCTAGTTTTTCTTGGTGTCCGCCGTGTTCGAAAACGTCATTATTAGTTCTTGTTTTCTGATGCCGTTGCTGTTCATCTTTTTTAACCTTTTCACGCCAGCTTGGAAATTGGTGACCATCTCGACTGCGAGAAGCATATAGAGGGTATCCAGCCAATATATTGTTAAGTAAAGTAGAACCATCTCTGTCTTCGTGTGTTACCATAAGGGAGTTCTGCTCCGTGCTTTCTTCTACTGGAGATGAAAGACTACATGACGAGATGAAAGTCAGGATTAACCAGATGGTCGTACTCGCCATCTTACCTGTTGATAAAAGGAAAATGAGGGCTTAACGTCCTACTGTTTTGTTCCGAACTGGGCTAATGAAGACCGAAGACGGACATACGCCATACAGTGTGCTATGAGAGAAATTTTGCCCGGACAGCGGCACTACGGCCTACTCTGATAAATAGATCATGAAAAATGTGTTTTTTTTTAAGAATTACATTATTCGGAGCGAAGCTATGCATATTTGATGTTTGCAATAAATAGCTAAACTAGTCACGATTGTCACACATCAATATAATCACAAGCGCGGTTACGATTTTCCATTTTCACATTCAACGATGCTATGACAGACATCGTCTGCTCCAATTAATATCCAGCCATCCGTGATGCTCTAGAAAGATGATAATGTAAATAATATCATAAGTCAGAAAAAAGACTTGTAAGATATATATATATAGATTAAGCTGTAAGATAATGTATCGTTAATGAATATCATAATAGACATGGCAGCCGGTAGATGTCATGACTGCCGGTGGGTGTCATGACAACCGGTAGGTGTCGTGGCTGTTGGAGGGTGTCAAGAATGACTGCACAACCCCATAGATGCCTAAAGGGCCCCAAATTTCCAATCAGGTAAACGATGGTTAAACCCTCCTCACGACAACGGGCCTGAAAAGAATTCGACAAAATAATAATCTAACCTGTAAACACTGTTGTCGTTGAATTCCTAATATCCGACCAAAAGATAAATGGTTGACAGCGAGGAGAATATTCAGGTTTTAAAACCACTTGTTGATGTATTGCCTCGACACGTATACACATTCCTATCATAGCCGTCATCTGCATACTTGAAGATATGGTTGACCAGTGCATGTGCAAAGACATCAGTCATGTAATCGTATTCGTAATATAAGCATCATTACAAGCCATGATATGTAGAATTTGAAATACAGATTTTAATCAAATGTCCTGAATGTGTCTTTCGAAGGAGCTAAGTCGCTAACATTTTGGACCTATAAATGGAGACAAATGGACCGCAACGCATTGATAATGTATTATGAATGTTTATACACTGATTTGCATTCGATTGTTTCCGTTTTTACTCTTATTTGAAAAAAGTTTTGTTCGACGAAATACGCCAGGAACCCCAATCGATGGTCAAATGCTAGCGTCTGGTTATTCCAATCTACATGGGAAGTATTTTTGGCACATGCGCTCCAGTTATAAAATGTGATTTTTGGCCATGAACTATGGTTTGACATTCATGGTAATACACTATGAGTCCAGCACTGTTGTGTTATTTTACATGTAGATCCGTATGTTTACAAGTGCTTAAAATGTTCAATATGATCGACGACTTTATGTATTAGAAGTGTTTTCATAAAATAAACTGTTGATAAAGACGCATGCGAAGAATACTCATTGATGTGGAATCCTTTCGCGACGAAACTTTCACTTCGTTAGTCAGTTTGTTGATACTAACACCCGAGAGATGAAGATACAGATTGCGCTATTGCACTTTCGCACCTCTACCAGTTCCCGTGGTCGTAGCGACTTGAAACTTTTAGGGGGTGTTCATAAGGACTAGTGATGACCCCACACCAAATTTCAGCCGAATCGATCAATAACTTGTCATTTTACCGACCTTTTGCGTTCAGTTTCCCAGATAGTCTTATCCGGTCGACGCCATTTTCTTTGTTTAACATTTTAGGTTTAGGTCTAAGGGAAGTAACTCCTGTTTAACATATTAGGGATAAGACAGTTAATTCTCTACATAACATTTTTCCAGTAACATTCCTGTGATCTTAATGCTTTTAAACCCAAAGGCTCCGGCATGTCACAGTCATCTAATAAGAATATCGTGGCCTGTGGAGGTCACATGCACCTTTCACATTGACCACACCCATTGACTTCCTTTCCGACACACTCGGCTTATCTCGACAGATTCCGTAAACTACATCTAGTCTCGGATGTATGACAGTAAGTGATATGTTCCTACGCCCATACATTTGCGATGCGGCTACCGGTTTACTTTAACAGGAAAACTTGACGCTATTACACAAATTGGGAACCTATTCGGCTAGCGACCTATTCGACCGATCGAGCTGCAACCTGTTCGTTGGAAACCTATTTAGAGTAAAGACAACAGTCTCTATTTATCAACCAATAAAATCCAACGTTATGTCTATCAAATGAAAGTAGAATATATTATTTTTTATCCATTCCTTCAGCTCGGAAATAGAAGTGTAATTTCGTCATTATCTTACAGCTGGATCGGTCGAATAGGTCGCTAGCCAAATAGGTCGCCAACTTGTGTTTGGAATGGGCGCAGCCATGTTTTACCCGGGACCTTTAAAGTAGTTCCAATATGGCGGAATTCATCATACAGCCGAGTTTAGATTGTCCGAAATCTTACGAGGTTTGCCGAGTGTTTCCGACACGGACCCTCAGCGTTTGATCGTTTTCTGATCAAGCGGTGTGCGATAGGACCAAGGTCAAGGTCGGTGGTTCAAGCCAAGATTGTGGCCTTTGAAAAGGGTTACTGGGTAAAGGTCGTGAGTCAAGGTCAAATGCCCAAAAACTGACTTTGAAAAGTTTCAGTTCAGTTTACTGTAACATGACCTTGACCCACGACTTGGACCTAATTACCTTTTTTGAAGGACGTTGTCTCTGCTTTCACCTCGAACATTGACTTTGATAATACAGCAAGAAGTATGGGGACAGCAAGCATAAACGCAAAGGCCCCGAGCTAGATGGAAAATTTAAAGTCAAGGTCACAACGTTATTCACACGTAAACGACAATCCAAATAGTCAACGCCAAATAGTCATTTACAGAAAATGGTGGCTTAGCGCAAAAATTAAAATATACCAAAATTATTATTATTATTATGAACTGCATCGTTAGGCGTGTAGCGCAGAGTGTCGGAGTCCGTCTGAGTGTCTTGTTATTCGAGTTATTGATTGATTCGGTTGAAATTTGGCGTGAGGTCATCGCTAGTCCCCGTTGACATCCCCTGGAAATTTCAAGTCTCTACGACCACGGGAACTGGTAGAGGTGCGAAAGTGCAATAGTGCCGCCAGGAGAGCGATTGGCTGTCACCCTCCGTTTTCTCGCTACAGGTAGGAAAACACAACGCTCATTCTAATTATTACCATCTATGATTCCTTCCAAGGCCTATCTTATTATTGAGTAGCCTGTGTATTGTTATAAAAACGGAAAAGTCCATTGGCGGTAGGCCTACCTTATGTATTCTACGTTTCTGTTCTAACGAATTTGCAGTTCACGGGTTTAATAAGTGTCTGAATTGCAAACTTAATTAATTTCACTCAGAAAAGTAGGGCCTACCCAATTCACTCATATGCAATGTATAAACAAATTGAGTGAAACTTGTTATAACCATTGAATATGACTAAGCGTGTAAGGGGTGTGAATGGGCTGCAGCCAGAGATCCCCACAGAAGTTCTTAAACATTTTTTGTAACATAAATAAATCTGTCATTTTTTATGTTGTAGGCTATGTATGTGTATGTTTATGCCAAATAAATATATCTATCTATTCGATTTGTGTAAGCTTGACGGACAATAGATATTATTCTGTAATTTTTCTGTGGTGTAAAATCAAGTCATCCGATATTTTGTTTTAAAGGAGAATCATTCAATAGTTTAGCCTTTTCATACAGACTCGGGGCTAGGACTGTATCAGCAATAGTAAAGGAAACAACTGGCATCATTTATGCAAGCTTGAAAGACAGGTACTTAAAGGTATATAACTTCTTTATTATAAGATCAATTTAAGTAAAAACTACATGTGATCATTGTATACGACTATCTAATTGCCGTTATTCCAGCATACCGAATCACTGTTTAACATCTGAGTGAAGCTTTGTTGTTGACCCGGGTACCCATTTGAGCCTGAAATATACTATTCTGTATATTTTGCTTTACAAGATTTTGCGTATGCTCATCAAATTTTCGGAGCTTCTGTGAAATATAATTGCAGAATGAAGTAATTTCGTCCTCCTCCCTTTGCTCGCTGATTGGTTCCGATAAAGATTTGGCTAAACCCTGAAGCAATTCAAACTCCTGTTCTTCTCGTTGACGTTTTGCAATATAGTAGGTACTTTCTGTGAAGTGGGTCGCTTTGTTGATCGCTTAATAGGTTCTTCCACATCAATCTTGCTGCTCGTATTAAGTGTGTCATTTTCATTCACTGAATCATCATATAGAGTAGCACCTTCACCCTCTTCATCGGATGTTGTTTTGCACGATTCAGTAGATAACTGAAATATAAATATTACTGTATAATTTCAGACGCCAAATACTGAAGACGAATGGAAAATTGTTGCTGCGAAGTTTTCCGATAAATGGAACTATCCTTGTTGTGTAGGCGCACTCGATGGTAAACATATCGCCATCCGTCAACCACCATGTAGTGGATCAACATACTTCAATTACAAACATTTTTTCAGTATTGTATTACTGGCTATGGTTGATGCTGACTACCGTTTTTTATATGTTGATGTTGGGGCAACTGGTCGTTGTGGGGATGCTGGGGTATTTTCTCAGTCATCTCTTAAGGATGCTATGGATGAAAAATGTCTTGAATTTCCCTAGCCCCATAGAGCTTCCCGGAACACAAGATACATGCGCATTTCACATAATAGGTGATGATGCCTTCCCCTTGCGAATTGATGTTATGAAACCCCTCCCTCATCGTAACCAGACAAGAGAGGGGAAATATTTAATTATAGAATAAGCAGAGCAAGGCGTGTAGTCGAAAACGCCTTTGGTATTTTGGCAAATCGATTTCGTGTGTTTTTGACTACAATCGCGCTGGACCCCAAACATGTGCAGACGTTGATTCTTGCAGCGTGTTGCTTACAAAATTATCTCATAGAACATCAATCCTGTCATTACACGTCGACTGGAATTATGGATGTCGAAGACACTGAATACAATGTCATTCCTGGTATATGGAGAAATGATTCAGAACTTACAGGTTTAACATCAACAAATTGCAAAAATTTCTCTGAATGTGCAAGACAGCAAAGATCTGCATTGCTGTCTTATTTCGTGTCTGAACTTGGGTCGGTGCCATGGCAAGAGCAGATGATTCGTTAGAGTGATCGCATTGAAACTATGAAATTAAATATTGATCTACTGTTCTAGGCTAGATTTTTATTTCAAAATAGTTTACAAATAAATGGAATGGAGTAAAACGTTCTACTGTTCTGCACCAACTCCTGGGTTAATGAATACAGGCAAACGCCATTCCGCTGTTTTACGGTCCACCCTTTTATCGTATTCCTTGCCAAGCCCTCCCTCCTAATACACTACCAACATCGGGGTACCACACGTGAAATCTCGGTCAATACTGGGATCAAACGCGGGACCTTCAGGTCAGCGAGCCAACGCCGTACTCACTGAGCCACCGTAGCTCCCCTATTTTAAAAATAGGATGGAAAATTATCTACCCAGAGCCATTCATAGGGTATTGCAAATGACTTCCACTAATTCAATTAATACATTAAAAAAAACACATTAGGCCCACCTCTAGGTTAGAGACCGTGGCCCTAATTCCAATAAAACCAGATAAAAACTTAAGCTTGTCAAGTATCCATGCTGTTCTCTTTGTCACATGCTTCCTAGCACTCCCACTGCTTGCTGGCTTTTTCAACTTCACATACTGGATACGAAGAGATTTCATGCGCTTTTGTATTTCAAAAACTGAAAATTAATTAGAATTCTATCTATATAAAAGATTTAATTTCGGCAACGAGGAGCTCTATTGTGATTAATTTTATTCACAATAACTTCAAATGTAAATATCATTTTGTGACAGAAATACATGACAGCTAGGCTTTTACAATATAAAATTACCGAGGATAGGGGCGACAATAGGCCTATTTGGCACTCGGGAATAATATTAAATTGAGACTACTAGGCGGTATTGTGGTCAGGAAGACATAATAGGGTAAACTATAACTTCATTTGCAGTTACAAGCCCCGGACTGCTAACCTCCGCAATATACAATCTAGGCCAGGCCCTACTCGATTGACTAGAAGAGACAGATTATCTCAGGCCTAGGCTATTATAACTTACAAATAAGCCTGGAAACTAATTAGAATTCTATCTATATCAAAGAATTAATTTCGGTACAGAAGAGGTCTATAATCCTATTGTGATTAATTTTATTCATAATATCTTAAATGTAAATACTCTTTAATTTTGTTAGAGAATACATGACAGCTAGGCTTTTACGCTATAAAATTATCGAGGATATTAGGGACACTGGGCCTACTTGTCACCCGCGAATGATATTACAATTGAAACTAGCCTACTTGGCTACATTTTTCAGAATGATATGACAGAGTTAACTATAACTTCATTCGGAGTAAACTACGGACAGCTAATCTTCGTGATTTACAATCTAGGCCTAGGCCATACTCGGTTAATTAACGGCAGATTATCTGAAGCCTAGACTATGATAACTTGTAGATAATCCTACCGGGTTGATATGAGGCAGAGTGGGTGTGATCAAGCAATCCTCACTTAGGGGTTGAGATGGCAACGGGAATAAGTAGGCTACAATGGAGTGATGTAGATTGGAAGGTGGGCCTACAACGATCGACGAATTTCACCTGATATTTCCAACTTATCCGCAATTTCTTCCAGAGCACTGGTCTTCACAACTCTGTTTGAATAGTCTGGACATGTAATGTCGTGAGGCACGGTTCCTGCGACCACAAATCAGTCAACAGGCTTTCTTTTTCATCTGTCCAAACTGGCTCGTTAACGTTTTGCGATTCCATATTGTCTGTTTATGTGACATGGGATGTCACATGAGACAAATGACTCAAAATGATTGGTTATATAGGTGATTTGGGTTCCTTGTCTATCGCCCAACTCATCGCCGAGGTGAGCACACTCTACGACTGATCGCCGACGAAGCGACCACTTCAGCGATCATATCAAACAACGAAAAATCGCTTGCGATTGAGTGCGCACACTAAGCGATTTTCTGAATTTTCATCGTCGGCGACCGAAATCGCCTATGTCGTCGCGTAGTGTGCGCCAGGCTTTAGGTCCTTTAAATCTGAAATGGCCCCGGGCTATAACTGTGTGATGTAAATTGAAATCAGTGCGCCACATAATGTACATATTAATCACCGTCATAACCACAACACGTGACCAGCTATATGCACACACTGTGTGTTAAATTAAGGTTAAACCGCTCAAGCATTTTAGAAATGTAGTGGTTTATATCATAAAATAGCCGTGATATTCAATATGAAACGTGACAAGTTCAGAGGAAGATCGTAATCGAAGATACTTCATGAGCAGGTGCTCTTTGTAAAACCATCCACATCTTTCTATCCATTGCAGGCATCCACGTGTAAAAATAGTAAAACACTCCACGCCCATATATTTACTCCCCATCCGCGTTGGTTGTGGTGACAGTAAAGCAAATCAAAAACAATGAACTATGGAATTTCTGTATTTAACATCTCTTTTATTTAAAAAGTGAAATATTGATACAAACAACGGTTTAAAGGGCCAACTATTAAACTTTTTCTGAAAATCAAGTTCTTCTCATCAATCGTGAAAATAAATATATTTGGTCAATAATTAATGGAATAAGAGATCCTTATTTTTGTCAACCACTAAAGTCAGCCATTTGAAGTCACTGCGCAGCTAAAACACGGCAACTATATTGGTATACATGTACATATTGTATATATAATGATAATATATATACTGATAGCAAACTTATACACATGGTATATATAATGATAAAATATAATATGTACATATGGTATGCATAATGATAGTATACATGTACATGTCTTATGTATAATGATAATATGCATGTATATATCGTATATATAATGATAGTATATATAAATCCAACATATAATGATTAAGGTAAAGGATGCAGTTCGACTACTTGTGTTTTAAGGACCATTATTATTTACAATGAAACAAATTTGAAGCAATCCCTTAGCATTCAGAAGACGATAATTTTCCAACTGATGATGCCACCGAGGATGACGCTTTGGTTAAACTGTCACCAGTGCGTTTCCATACATTTGACAAACACACAGCTGACTGTACACGATAAAATATAACAAAGGGCCAGGCAATGTGGATAAGTGTATACCATGATAAATTCCCGAAGAATAAAATTTGAATGGGGTTGGTTTCTGCATTTTGAACAACGACTGTATCAACACCAAATAAAGCCATGTTCGAAACTAAGAGAAACGTTGTTGCCTCACGACCAGGTTTGAGATATTCTTGATCTCTACTTCTAATACGCATGCGTAATCCGCAAAATATAGCTACGGTTTGTGTGGTGGCTTGCAAAATAATAACGACGCTAGCCCCGGTAAGTAAACTCGAGGGGCTTTCCGTGGCATGGTAGGCAGCTATTATACTGAACAGATGAAACATATAAATACCGGATAACGAAACTAGCAACAACACCTCCTCGAGATCCATAGTTTTGTTCGAGTTGAATTGTAGATTGCGCATGTTCCAAAAGGCCAAGATGGCAGCTATTAACAATATGGCGCCCACAACGAGGTCCGAAATATACAGCGTTTGGAAAGCGGCAATCCGACTCTCGTGGTTATCACGCTGTAATACTATAAATATTATAGATACGATTACGGTTACAACCAAGAGAAAAACGCCAAAGAAGAGACCTTTGCTAGAATTTGTACAATCGATACTCAATCTGGAACGTTTGGCCTTCACCTTGGCATCCAATTTGTTGTCCTGGTTCTCACTGTTACTTTGGTTACCAATATTTTTCCACATTATATACGTTATGCCTGAAAAGATAAATTAAGCAATGGGTGAATTAGCACAAGAGGAATATAGCCATGGCGCCCACAGTTCACTAATCATTTCCCCATTGACTTTAATGTTAATTCTCGTTTCTTAGACCGGCTCCAACTTTTCCCCAAATTTTCGTTGGGTAGAACGCTTTCTACCACAGAGGGCGCAACGTGCGGCGACCGCTTGCTCAAAAGCACGTATGAGGTTCATCATGGAAAACTTGACATACACAAACTTGAAGTAAAAACACATGCCATTTTCGGCACTACGTTTCAATCTAACCAACCTCTCAACTTAGAATCCTTCCGCCTCAAAATCGCAAATATTCACGCTTTTCTTCGATTCTAGTAAGTAAGACCAAAAATAGCCATACAAAAGAGGGGGAAAAGGGAGAGAAAGATTAAAAATAGCTTTGGCCCTTCTTTCGTTGTGACGGCGTAGGAATATTTGGATATTTGGTGAGCTGTGTCCATATGACAACTATCCTCCTAGTTTAAATAAATATACTCGTTAATAGCGTTGAGTAATTTTACCCATGAATGAATTCTTGTGATTAAGCCAATGTGATGACCAGACAGGGTGGTATAGTGATCAAGTTTCTTTTTTTATGCGGTCACATTTCAGTGTAAGCGTAATATGTCATCTATCCTGTTCGTCAAGAATTGACATGTTCACTAAGTCGACATAGTTCATCGGAAGCTCGTCCTTAAAATTCGAGTTTAATTACTTTTAGTTTAAGCACATGTGAAAAACAAGGGGTACTTGGATTATGTGTATGGGTGTGTGTGTGTGTGTGTGGGGGGGGGGGGGGGGTCGGCGTGCTGTATCTTACGGTCTGTCATTGAGTCAACTGGCGTGGTTTCGATCCCCCGATTGTACGTGACAAGGAGTAGGGTCGTTTGTCCAACCTCTTGGGTTTTCTCCGGGTCCTCATGTTCCCTCCCACTGACATGAGTTAGTCCCGAGATAACCTAGTTTGTGTCGAGTGGACGTTAGACACTCTCTCTCTCTCTCTCTCTCTCTCTCTCTCTCTCTCTCTCTCTCTCTCTCTCTCTTCATGAGTACTATATATTTTAATGTGAATGAAATGTAACAAACAATAAGCCAGTTTACCTGTACATATAAAACTGTATTGGATGCTACATGGATATAGGTAGGGACTCAATGATTGGTTAATTGTACCAAGACTGCTGTCAATCAATATATTATTACTCTCTGGTATCCAATCATCATCTGTGATAAAAAAACATAAATAGTAGAAATCAATGTTTTCATTAAATTACTGGAACGTCGCGAGTAATAGGGAGGCAATTCTTGTAACATCAATGCTATCACATTAAAGTGGAATTATCTAAGAGCTAAATCTGCCTATTACCGGTCTTTCTTTGGGCCTTAAATGTTATATAAATTATTTAGACATTTATTAATATGCCAAGACCATAATCAACTTTCTATGACATCGGATGGCCCCGTTTTAAGCAGATTAAAATGGATTGGTCATTTAATGATTTAATTTAAAAATGGAGAAGGTAGGCTAAGTCTTGAACAAAAAGTACGGTAGTTGGGATTATAAACAATCGATGCACACATTTGGTCAAAACTACAAACATTGATAACTTCGCTCAGAATAAATTAATCTGAATGAAATTTTCAATATATTCATTTTGCATTATCTATTTTTGAACTATTATAGCAAAAATGACCAGCTCTTTATCTAAATCTTACATAATGTTTCTTTAAATTAAAGGTATGTGAAGAGAGATGGGGAGTTAACTCGGGTTATATTAGGGATTTAACATTCAATTCCAGCGACGTGACGAGATATGGGAAGGTAACCCTGGTTACATCAAGGATATAACTTTAAATTACAGGTACGTGAAGAGTGATCGGGGTGGGGGATAATTCTGGTTGCATCAAGGGTTCAACATTAATGTATAGGTAAGTGAAGAGAGATGGTTACATCATTCATATTAGAATTAAATCAGAGGTAGCAGAATAAAGGCAGTACCGGACTGGGCCTACCTGTCCACCTGTCCACCTGTCCGTGACAGCTGGGCCTAAGCTCATTTAAAAACGTGGGCCTAAGCCTATAAAGAAAAACGAAACAAGAGAAAGACCCCCCCCCCAAAAAAAAAAAAAATAAAAGATAGGAAGCGTTGGTCAGAAATGCTTGGAAAATGGGTTTGCGGTTGTCACTTCGCGGTTGTCGTGATGTGGGGCTGGGTCAATGACCTGACAGGTGGGAATTCAACCCACCAGTCCAGTACTGAATAAAGGGTATAACATTTGATTACAGGTACGGTAATAGTAATGGTGGGGGGGGGTAACTCAGTGATATAACATTAAATAATCCGGACATTAAGCGACATTGGGGCTTTACACTAACTGGCACGTGCTTCTTAGATTTCTTCGTTGTCAATTCGGGCGTATTCGAAATCGAAGTAACTTACCATATTTGGAGATGTTGGTTTCCATGGTAATTGTTATGTTATCATTAGGAACCATGGTTAAAGTAGCTGTGACTACATCAGAGAACCAAACACATATATTCGTTGCTACGAGATGCATTAATCCAAATCTGACTACCAGCTTAAATCTTTGGTAACACAGCTTGAAACGAAAATGAGATGATTTTATATTAAAAAAAAATTAATGTCATATATTACAAAATATTGCTGATTGATTGTCGAGTGATCTGATGCATGCACTTAAGAGCATAAAGCCTGTCATTGGGTCAAGTGGCATGGTTTCGTACGTAGCAGGGGATATGGTTGCCTGCCTATCCTCGTTGATTTTATCTCCCGACCCCCTCCCCCCCACACACACACACACATACACACTGCTATAAACTCCCACATGCAAGCGCATTATCAAAATAAAATTATACCATATGTTAGTACTGAAATCACATAGATTCTGTCGAGTGGATATGTCTTTCGTGGGTTTTCTCCAACGCTCAAGGATTCTTTTACACGAGACTTAGGGGTTTTGTACCACCCGAATGACTAGGCACTCTCCCTCTGTCGTACACAACTAACATGGGGAAACCGCACGGGAGATCGTGATCTAGCCCGAGACATGCAGGTTAAAGAGCCAAAGCTTTAATCACTGAATCACCATGGTCCCCAGAACTTACCTTAGAATACGAGAATATAAAGTAAAGTTGAATAAACGTATAGAATAAATGTAGCAGGTGAGACAGACCAATCATAACATCTACACTTCCGGTCAGTGATAAAATCTCTAGAAACTGACCAACTTGTAGTCCTATCATTATCATACTACCAATACCAAAACCTGATTAAATAAAAAAATATTGAACGCAGTGCTCCCCCTTACGGAGTAAATTTGAGTGGGCGTGTTTGTGTGTGTGTGTGAGGGAGAGAAAGAGAGAGAGGGGGGGAGAGAGCGAGAGATGGGGTTTAACGTCCATTCAACAAAAAAATAGGTCAATTAGGGACTAACATATGATTTAATTTTATGTCAATAATTCGCTAGCGCGTACTGGTTTTAAGCAGTGGGGGTAGACCGTAGGATCCGGAGAAAACCCACGAGGTTGGATAGTGGACCCTACTCCTTGTCACGCGGAGTAAATGTAAAGTAGAGGTAATTAACTCCGACAAGGACCTTTCTCTTGTTAATATTGCCCGGAGGGTTGCACAAAGTGCTCGACAAGGAAAGGTGGCTGAAATATTGACAACGGCGGTGGGCGAGAAAGTTCATCAGGATTTTTCCGATGTGTTTCTCCGATAGAGGGCCTGTGAGGGGCAACGTATGGTCGCTCGGATGGGATGTTAAACTGTAGATATCCACTGGCAGTAGGATTTCGATATAAGAGAACGCCGCGGTGCCGTTGTTCGGGCATAATTTCCATTATAGCACACTGTATGGCGTATGCCTGTCTTCATTAGCCCAGTCGGAGCGGAACAGTAGGACGTTAAACTCCATTTCATTTATGAAATGAAATGAAATGTTGTTTAATGGCACGTCAGCACCAACCGGGCCATATTGCGCCACACAAATGGTAAATTGAACGAGACAAAAATTTCATTTATGTTTGTTTTAAAATTTGTTCACGTATTACACAATGCTAACTTACCAATTGCCGCCAGTCGCAAGTAAAAACTCCCGGTGTTGGATGTGGGCGATACGTCATAGGTTACAGCTGGATTGGTTAAGTCTTCTTTATTACTTATCAAACTATCTGTACTGATAAATGCTTTAATTCGCTGGTGTAATGGCGAATTACGAATCAGATAGAGTATCACAAACGCCAGGAATGCGATGCTGACGACATAAAGATACAGAGAGAAGAGCTGAAAAATATGATTTTGTTTAAATATGATACTCCCCTGGAATTGACAGAACACACCGATTCGCTGTTCTTCGTAATTACAACAACGGATGCATCAAAATAATGCACACCTTTTGGTTCCATCGGTGTCAATTAATAATGGGCTATTATAATTAACTGAGAGTTATATCCCTTGATTCCAAATGTTGGGGATGCTCGATTCACAGTCCAGAACGTCCAGAATTGACAGAATTGCAATCGAGTGACACGGAATTGAGTCCTGTCACAGTTCTGCCAGTCCCGACAGCTGAGGTGGTGTGAGTGGAATCGTGACGTATTTTAAGTAACAAATATGTTTCAGCTGCCATGATTGGTTGAGATATTTTTTATGCAGTCGGCACATGCGTTGTACTCCGAAATTCTCCTTTTCACTCGATTGACACAATCTAATTAAAATATAGATCTATATTTCGTTTCGTTTTTTATACTTTCGATGGCCTACACTCATGTAGATCTAACTAGTTATAGTGGAAGCTCACGTTCTATGACGTCAGGTATCAAGCACGGGACATTTGACCCGATAACGTCAGTCATTCGATTAACCAATTAGCGACCTCCATGCTTTTCAAAATCCACTTTTGTTTTGTTATGATTTCTATCCGCTGTTGTTTATACTATAGACTTCGTTGGCTGGTAATATCTACCCACAGTTCCACGCATGAAAAGGTCAAACGGTCGATTCGACAGACCATTTGATTGGCTGACCCCATATTTCAGTCAGAACACCAGTTAAATAACAAGTCTTCCAGATCCAAGAGTAGTAAAGACAAGAAAAAACGAAATTTTGAACTATAAAAAACGGAACGAAATTGGATCTGTGTTTTAATCAGATTGTCGATTGACACTACTTTTGGAATTGAGAGAATTTAATTCCGGAACGTTCAATCGAGTACGCCCATAGTCTAGCATTTCAGAATAAAATTTTAAGATTAAAATATCATTTAGAGATCACCGACTGGAGCAAGATTTAGGTAAAAACTAAAGTGTGATTAGTAAAACGCCTCTAGTTTCTTATCTGAATGATGGTGATGGGGGTGGGGTGTGAATAGGATTAGATCTATTTCTTAAGTTCAACTTCATGTTTTGCCAGAGGTCTACGAGGTGTCAACAGGGCTAGCGTTAATCCCATCCCTAATAAAAACTATTTTTGTCAGAGCTTTATGGGCGAAGAGTAACTGATTCTGTGTTCTGATTATTAGTTCGATGGCGTGTTTGTTGTGAGGTGTACTTACTTGTCCAAGGGGACCTTAAAAGTGTCATTGTGCAAGATATGTCTTTGGACATTGCATATCGTATACAACATTCAAAACCGAAGAGTACCGTATGTAAAACTTGTTCTAGACTTACCAGATGAGGCAAGCTGTTAGTATCCGGTGTATAAGTTCTGGATACAGATATAACCAAGCCCAGTATTACCAGTATCATAGCATACAATCCACTAAATAATATACATAAATAATCACTGGAAAAAAAAAAAAAAATAAATCGGGATTAACCAGGGTTTTATTGAAAAATACAATAAACATTATCAGATATGAGAACTCCTTATGCGATGGACACACAAGCCCAATGTTTCGGCCGAATCGGTCGGTATCAATCGGCGTCGAAATTCACCAAGCGTTTACACTGTCATTCAGCCGAACGATTCGCCCGAATCAGACATGTTTGATATATTCGCTTAGTGTGTACGCTTCGCTGAAGCATTCGCCCGATTGCATAAAATCATTAGCGAATCACCACGCATCATCCACTCATGTCGTGAAGTCGAGTCCGGTTCGCCATCTGAGGTCCACCCATTCGGCCTAATTCGACGCCGATTGATTCGGCCGAAAGATTCGGTCGATTAATTCGGTCGATTGATGTATCCACCGCTAAAATGAGCGCAGAAAAAGCAAGTCAAAAATGAAGAACTTGGAAATATCTAGAGAATTATTGGTTGGCCAGTAGATAAGACGCAGTACTACGATCGAGTCGAGACAGGCCTCGTACAACAGTGTAGGTAGTGTGTTTGTTTTTGCCAAATTACATTCTTTCCGACATTATTGTATACTTCCCAAACATTCATACTGTAGCACCACACTGATCAGCAGTGAAAACTCGCTTGGCCGCTACAATCACTGATAAGGATGACATCGACGCGACTTAATTAGTCCCCCATATTAACTTTTTTCTTTCGACAAATTAAATTCTAAAACATTTTTTGTATGTATTAGTAAAATAAGTAAAGACGTTTGAAGTATTTGTAGTTAAAAAGTATTTCCAATTTAGTGCAAATGGGTATTAAAATGAGTAAAAGGCATCATTTTGCCCGGAGCAGTTACGTCTTATGTAAACAATGCACGAGCCATTAGAGACTTTTGGCAAGTGGCATTTCCCTATCCGTATCACGTATCCGTATCGTATACTTCACACGATGCTTCAGAGTAGTTTTAGAGATTTGGCAGATTCTTGCGCCGCGTACGTATGCGTCACTGAGCTGAGCTTAGTTCTGTACAGCATGATGGCAGTTATCTACCAAGATCACTATCAGTACAAGTCAAGTGCCTCGCCTACAATTTCTCGGAGTGCGTGAAGTCACTCGACAGTCGCTGAGCTATTAAAAAAGTTAATGTCGCATCTTATTAAAAAAAATCTTTGACTTTGACTCGACAGGAATTTTTGGTTTCACTAATTTATCATTTACACCCCTCTACCATAGAATCACGTCATTTACGGATTTGCAATGTCCCATATCTACCAAAATCTAGCGCGTAGATCAACCAGCGTGCAGTCAGACAGGCAGGGAAAGTATGAAAATTCAGAGAAAAAACTCATCAAAAATAATGATTAAATTCCAGTCTTTATTATGATTAAATTCACATCGAATATACACCTCCGTGTTCTAAGATTCATAAAAAAACCCGCTATGATACAAGATTTCAGCGTCTAAAAAGACGACAATGTTATACGGACCTTCTCCGTATGAAAGCTGTTCGATACGGGCTGCCGTATCCGTGTGCCGTATCACGTATGAGAAATACACACACATTGATGACGTCACACACAAAATCCATACGGATACGCGATACGCACAAGGAATTTACGCTTGCCAAAAGTCTCTATTGAGCCAAGGATTGAAGCCGCGTGGTGTCATTGCACGTGATCAAGACAGTCATCGGTGACAGAGATAATTCGTAAGTAATTCTCTGTGAAACAGATTGCTGTAGCACTACTACAGCAAGTACTACTACTGTACTATACTGCTACTGGGGCTTTGGTGTAAAATATCTTTGAAACCCACGCCTCTCACCAGAATATACTAGTAATACATTGTTAAAAAATAAACTTTTTTAGCTTATGTAATATTTTCAATTTAACCCACCAGATCTGATTATCGATCATAGAATTCCAAAACAAACTGAATCGTTCACTTCTAGAGAGTTTAATGGCGGCTGATTGGTTGTCGGGGAGATCGGTGGAACAACCATTTTCTGAAATAAATTGATTATAAATACTTTACAGATAGTACAGACTTTTAATGTCCTACTGCTTAGGTATACGGCCATTCGCCATACAATGTGCTATTAGAAAAACTGTATCCACACAACGGCGATTCGGCCTACTCTTATATCGAATCCCAACTGTCAAGAGTTCTTTTACGTTCACACCAATGTGCACACGAGACTTAGGTTATCCCTTGCCAGGCCATGTGCTCTACACCACTGACAACGGGTGACACAAATGTACATTTATTGTTCATGCAAGTTTCCAAACTGACAGGGTGGGGGTAGCCGAATGGTTAGCTTGTTTGCGCTGTATCATAAAGCCTGTCATTGAGTCAACTGGCGTGGTTTCGATTCCCGGTTGTATGTGACAAGGAGTAGGGTCGTCTGTACAACCTCGTGGGTTTTCTTCAAGTCCTCTGGTTTCCTCCCACTGCTAAAGACCCCTGCGCACAAGCGAATTATCAAAATAAATTTAAAACATATGCTAGTCCCGAAATGACCTAGTTTGTGTCGAGCGGACGTTAAACCCTCCCTCTCTCTCTCTCTCCCTCTCTCTCTCCGGGGTAGAAGCTGGGATCACTAGGTTAGCGAACCAGTGCCTTCTTCTGTGAGCCACTGCGGCTCCCTGGGTGAAAATACAGTGGGAGCGAAATACCTTGGATTTTCAATAGTTAGATGAGATTAAAATCTCTGGTCGCCATTTCAATTTAATAGAAATTTGTTTGGGTTCATGAATATTTTTGATCAAATTCCCTTGTTTTAACGTCCGCTTCTACCTAGCGTGATATCGCAGACAATTAATCTACTTGATGTGTTGTGTCTTTTTAACTGTGTTTACATACTCCCTTAAGCAGACATTTAATTGCTTTTCATAAAATAAATAACAACACGCAGTTAAAACAATACAATTATGATTTTTGTTTATTTTTTTATTTTGTTTATTGACTTTCACACCTCGTCAAATTAGAAATGTTTACCGACCATGTTTAAAGTAAGAGTTGAGGTAATTATTGGCTTCGACTTAACTGGAATAAACTACGAGGTTGTCATGATATCTTCTCGTTGAAGAAATGTCACTTAATTTTATCCTTGAACTTTCTTGCTAAAGACGTTTACCACTCAAGTGTGAAAAAAAGTATCTTTGTGTCTGACCATCTAATCAAAGAAAGTTTATTTTGTTTAAATCCATGATGTCTAGGCGCTTATATTACACAAGGCCACGACCCAACAACCACTTTATTATACAAAATTACACTTTTTTTAAAACATGCATTAAATGCAAGAGCTAATTGTGCTCTAAATCATTAATTAATTAGACATTAATTAATTTACCCAGTCCATAATCAACTCTCGGCGCCATCGTTAGCCTGCGATATCTAATGGATTTGAATATATTTTGTGATGAACAATTTCACGTTAAAGTGGATAATCGAGACGTGGTTTATTATCACACTAAAAGTTATTTAAGGCGTTCGAGGCGTCTAGATTAAAATTGAATCGCTAATATCTCTGTTGAGAGTGAAATAGTTTGATTGAAATTTTCATCATACATTTATTAACGCTTATAGGGAGAATCGTCAGCTGTTTATCTACTCTTACCCAAGTCTTGAAATCGTTTTGCAAATTTCAATATTTTAAAGTCAAATCTCTTAAAGGAATATTTTTACCAAACAGTATTGAAAAATTTCGCAACATTCAACATCTTCTATAGATGATATAAACAAGCCAGCCAACTTAAGTGTTGGGTAAAATCTTTTGACAGGCCTCTTTTTAATCTTAAAGATGGGAATTAGCTATCGTTGACAGTTTTGTTAAGCTGATGTGACATAATCAATTTGACAAATGGGGAACCTTGTGAACAACCGTACGGTTTTTATCAACATGCGTCAAAATTCGTACCCGGAACATTTTAAGAAACGGTTGTGTAAGACGCTGGCTCGCTAGCCTGGAGGTCGGGTGTTCGAACCCTGGTCGTTCACATGGGGCGAAAAACCGAGGTCCCGTGTACACATTGGCGTGCACGTAAAAGATCTCTTGGCATTTGGAATTCAATATAAGAGTAGGTCGTAGCGCCGCTGCCCGGGCAATATGTCCCTCATAGCACACTGTGCGGCGTATTCCGTCTTCATTAGCCCAGTTTAGGGGCAGAACAGTAGGATGTTAAACCCCATTTAATTTCATTTCATTTGGTTAAGATATCCGTTATAAATCACACTTGATGATTGACAATACCACTACATCCCAAATAATTGAATGAGGGAGGGATCGGTCTGTTGGGGTGTACCCGAAAAGGTACATATAGGATTTCTGATCAAAAACCACGACCCCATAAAATTAGGAAATATAAAAAACTTACCTGGATCTATAATAGCTGTCGTTAACGGAGGGGTATAAAAATGATTGACATCGTCAGCCGTATAATTATACGTCTCCGTTAACCCGGCCAGGACACAATCCGCTGTGGTCTCCGTCGCATACATCAGTTTCTCTGGGTAGTTCTCTTCAGTCAGACTTCCTCCACTCAAATAAAACTGGACTTTCAGAGGTCGTCCATTTTCATTCCCTCCCTCCGAAACACCTGTGACCTCAGAATTGACCCCGTCTTCATTCGTCATCTCCGATTACCTACGGAGAAAGCCAGTTTTTGTTCGTGATAATTACATCGGTCTCACTTTCTAATTTGATAGTTTTAGTGAAATATGAATAGATTAACGACCGTTGGGCATTCTCGGGAGATTTAACACTTAATGCGACAGAAATAATCAGAGTATGGGAGATTTCATCCCTGAAAACGTTGAATTATCCGTTTAAATTGGGCCTATTAAAATAGGGATTAAAACTATATTAAATTCAATACCACGCTTGTGATATTAAATACTGTTTATTTGATTTAATTAAATAGAAATACCAATATGTCCACTAAGATCAATATAAAGGGAGAGATATATTTTCAAATTTAGATTGCGTTTTAGACACATTTGAGTAAATAGAAATATTAATAGGCCTATAACTTTCTGGCTAACACAGGGAGTCAACCCGTCTGCTCCCGGGTAGACAGACAGTCATCAAATCAACTAATAAATTCATACTTAATATGACCGTTAAGATTAATACATAACGTGAATTTTTAAATAACAAATATATTATCAAATATTAGACCCATTAGTTTATAATTTGTTAAAATAAAACCTCACCTTTTCTTACACTGGTGTTAACTGAAAACAGGCTCGTTATGCTAGAGAGAAAGAAAAAAAGTGACTTCAAGAAAAGCTTGACAATTGTTTAAAATAGCTGTATTTACTTTCTGTCTTAGCGATATAGTCATACCTTTTATAAACAACCAATCTCTCATTATGTCACGAAATAATGTATCTAGACTTCTATATTGACGTTATACATATTTCATATTGTAGCTATACTAAAACAAGGTTAATTTTTATCTTACTTTATTTTCTAATCTTCATTTAAATGTATACACAGACGCTGTCTGCCATTTTCAGCATAAGGAGGCTTGGGTAGGGGGTTGAGGGTGGAAATGAATTTCACTCACTGGCAGCTAATTATTTCTGTTGCATTATCAATAAGTTGTGATATAAAAGCGTCGACATTACGTAACCGTTTGGGTCTAGTTGTGGCTAAGATGAATGCATGATTCTAATATATTTAGATATAAACAAAGGTTAAACATATGGAAATAAAATATAATGGGGGTTTAACGTCCTACTGTGCTGCTCCAAAGGGGTTAAAGACGAAAGTAATATTCCATTTAGTATGCTCTTGGGGAAATGTTACCCGGACAGCTGCGCGACGGTCTACTCGTATATCGAATTCTGTGTATACAGAACATCGGTGTTTCGTCCCACCCGAAAGACTATACGTTGTCCCTTGTCAGACCCTCCGTTCTGGGATGGAGTGGAGTGGGTATCTAATACATAAAGGTCGATTGTCTGCGTCGGTGGTTAGTTTTAGTCCGTAAACATAGACATTCGAAAAATGTTTTCATTTGAAAGACGAGAGAGAGAGAGAGAGAGAGAGAGAGAGAGAGGGAGAGAGATGGGGTTTAACGTGAGTAGGACGCCACAAGCAAGTTCATCGTCTTGGTTAGCCCGGTTGGTGAGAGAGAGAGAGAGTGGGAGAGAGAGAGAGAGATGGGGATTAACGTACACTCGACACAAACTAGGTCATTTCGGGACTAACATATGGTTTAATTCTATTTCAATAATTCGCGTGCGTGTGGGGGTTTTTAGCAGTGGGAGGAAAATGGAGGACCTGGAGAAAACCCACGAGGTTGGACAGGCGACCCTACTCCTTGTCACGTACAACCGGGGAATCAAAACCAGGCTAGATGATTAAATGACAGCGCGCACGTGCTAACCATTCGGCCATCCAACCCCTCATTTGAAAGACGAACAAGGATCCTAAAAACAATGTTGTTTTTATAAAATTCAATAAATTTATGAATAAAATGATTCAACACACAAATTGTCGCAAAATTGTCTTCAGATTTCAAATTCCTTATAGATTCTCACTGTAAGTCGTCAAATACTTTTAATTGATTTGAAAAAAGCCGAAATACCGACTCGACAGCAGCATTTATATTGTTATTGCACCCCGCCCCTTTCCGCCCACAGAGGAAGTAGAGGACCCTCACATAGAAAATCTTACAATGTTCTAACACCTATATTCTAAACAGCTCTTTCACATGGCGGGGCAAAAATGGTTGGCGTGCTAACGATCAACAGCAATGAAATGGGGTTTAACGTCCTACTGTTCTGCACCGACTGGGCTGAAGAAGACGGGCATACGCCATGCGGTGTGCTTTGAGAGAACTGTTGCCCTGACAGCGGTAAAACGGTCTACTGTCAGGGCTTCTTTTGTGTACAAGCCAATGTATGCATTGGGCCTCGGGTTTTCCTCCCATCTGAACGACTATACGTCGTCCTTTAACACAGGGATTGAACACGTTTTATACACTGAGCCACCGTGGCTCCCAACCCCCGTTCGCTACCAACCAACGTTTCATCACTGGCACTGCTACTCTAGTCCATGTGAAATTCTATTTTATCTTACCTGTATCGTGTGGTCTACAAGATTAACCAGTTAGTCTTGGTATTAACGTATTGGATTTACACAATGAAATTGTGCACTGGAAGAAGTTTCTAGCTCAATAGTTTTAGCCTCGACTAGTTTAGTTTCGTGTTCACACAACAAATAATTTTCTTTTTGGGTTTTGTAAATTGACGTTTAAAAATAAACATTGTTTATTTTCTACAGTTTTCCGGTATAATGCAAAAATGTGTCTGCGGTTATCCCCCCTTTACTGTTGATTTTTTTTTGTTTCACTACTGGGAGGGGGAGTGGTGGCCAAATTGTTAGCACGTGCGCGCTGTTTCACAAGGTCTACCATTGAGTCAACTGGCACAGTTTCGATTCCCCAGTTGTACGTGATAAGGAGTAGTCTCTCTCTCTCTCTATTCCTCTCTCTCTCCCACTTGGAATTCGAAGGAGAGTACACGCTGTTCGGGCAAAATCCCCCCTTGCGTTGCACAAGTAAACATCTGTTATTTCCATCATAACTCAGGTATTCCATACAGTATTATTACTTCGTTTCTAATTAACCTGGCACTCAATACAACGGTCGAACTACCATAAAGCCCATGTCTCTATCTACGGGAGCTACGGTGACTCAGTGAATAAGACGTTGTCTCGCAAGCCAGAAGGTCCCGTGTTCAACCCTGGTGTTGGCCGAGAAAGTTCAGCTGGATTTTTCGGAGTGTTCCTCGTCAGCGATGCAGGACAGAAAAAACAAAGTCCCGTGTACACATTGACGTGCACGTAAAAGTACCCTTGGCAGTTGGAATTCGATGTAAGAGTACGTCATAGTGCCGCTGTCCGGACAAAACTTCCCCCAAAGCACATTGTAAGGTGCAACGGAGCAGAATAGTAGGACGTTAAACCCCATTTCATTTCATTACATGCCGGACTATTCTATAAAAATAAATAAGCCACTAGTATAGTATACACCTGCTCTTACTTCGCTAAAGGATCTTCTCCGACATTTTTTTTTTGGCCCACGAACCATTGGCGTTCTTGGGATCGGCGCTCTTCGAAAAAAGCCTAAGGCCCCTCCAATTCAAATACGGTAGACATATTTTTTATATGACGTCAAAATTCCAAGACAGCTTCGATGACGTCAAGTTCAGTACCTGGTTCCATAGTACGGTGGTAATTGTTAAAGATAACCCGGACAAACTCTTACACACAAAAATATATCACACAGTTTTTATATTAAAATGATTTTATTTCAGTTGTGTTCATCGTGCAAAATATTAGTATCAATTTAACAGTGTGAAACATAATAGCCTCTATTGGTGCTGTAGTCTTAAAAGTTATTAAATTCTTCGAATCAACTTTCGTTTTCTAATATTAGTAAATTTACAATACAGGCATGATAAATGATCTCTTTTTATGTTTTTTATTTGTTTTTTTATTTTATTTTGCCTTTCAGGAAAAAGATCTGATTTATATACATTTTAGAAATTATTTTGAAACCTTGTAACTCTCAACCGGGGATAATATTGGTTTTAATTTTATCTGACTAGATTTTAAATACAAAAATAATTTAAGGACGTCATTTCAAACAAGAAAATTAAATGGTGCTTAAACATACATTATGGGAGAGCAAAAACAGACTTTTGTCGGTCTTCCTTTGGGCATCAGAAGTCATAGAAATTATAAATTAGATCTTTATTTAAACAACAAGCCTTAAATGAACTCTGTAGACCCACGGATGGCTTGGATTGGGCTCGGATTAAAACAGGATTTCGTTGACTGATTTAATCACTATGGCGTCGTGGGTGGGGCTTCTCCGTGACGTTGACGTCATCATACTTCCGGACTGTTTTCTATTCGTCTGCTTAGGGAGTCGCTTAGGCCTACCTGAAGTACAAAAGAGTACACGCAGGCAACGCAAGAAATCGGCTATTTATTATAATTTATTTACAATACTGCCTCGTTGATTTGGCCCATTCCTTTCAAACTTTAATATCATATCGCAGACTTTCTCTTCTTATCTATATGTTAAAAGTCTTAATTCTAATTTATAGTAAAAAATAAATGTATACGAATTGAATTGCAGTCCTGTCTCAAACCGAATACGCTATCGGTACTAGTCATTGTAAACATTACTTGATAATCGAGACTATATAGGTGGAGTTAACGCCTGTCAATCAACAATCGGTCAGAATGGGAAAACGGTGTCGATGAATTTTAACTACCATTTCTAGTAAAAAATTATAGTGGTAACAACTTTGTTCAGGATAAAGTAATTTGACTGAAATTTTCAATATATTCTTGTTACAGCATCTATTTTTGAACTGTTATAGCAAGAATGGCTAACTCCTTGTAAAAATCTCCCATAATGTATCTTTAATCAAATGATGAGTACATTCTATCTGACGTCACTTGAACATCCATGCTAACAAACCGGGTCAGTTTTGTGAACCGTAATCCAAAGGACCCCTAATTATTTATGGATATTAAACAGTAAAAACACATAATCTTATGGCAGGCGAGGGTGTGTTGAACAAATATTATATACCTTCATTAGTGCAGGTAGATAAATAAACGGTTTACTTTATTTTAAACATCTTTGGCGAATCGTTTCACACCAATAAATGCAAGATCAATTTACCATTCGATATTGTTGAAGCGGGGTGGGTGCTTCGGTTTCTATGCTTTTTGGGAAGACAGCGCCATAGACTACATGATTCACCCTCAGTCCACCCCAATTTGGTAAGTTGTTTTCACGGCCCCCCGGTTCTTTTCCCACCTGTGCAACTCTTATAATGATTCCAGCCATCGTTCTCGGCAAGCTTCCCATTGGTCCGTTTCCGCCGGAACATTTGTAGTGGTAATGGTAATTTTAGTAGTAGTAGTAGTAGTAGTAGTAGTATGAACCTTCTTGCTATTATTTAAATCGTGATGGACACGTGTACCTTTATCTTATAACTATGATATATACATTATATACATTATTCTAATATCAACTTATAAACAATAAAAACTAGCACTAATATAAATACTAAAAATATATCATTATACAAAATATACTAATACATGGCCATTTTATTTTACATGTAGCTGCACATGAAATCTCATTAAATTTAACAATATGCCATTTTGTAAATTAATAAGGTTACATAGATTGTGGTCTGCACTTTTGCTGAATATCTTTACATTGCCTAGTTAATGAATTTGTCATCAAATAGTAGGTAACTCTCATATTTTATATTCTCCTTGTACATATATAAACAAAATAGCTTCATATTAACTTAAAAATACATTATTCAAGAGCAAAATCTTTCTATTGCATGTCTTTCTTTACGCCCGAAACGGTTTCTAAATCAATAATCAAGTCCATCATCAACTCTCGATGGCATCGCATTTCTCCGATATTAAATAGATTAGAATTGTTCAGTAATATTAATATTTTGATTTAATTTAGAAAATGGAGGTGCGTCGAGAACTACTCATCAAAATCTTACAGAATTCATCTTAAAATGCTAACTACGTAAATGCCATTAAAACAACTAAATGCCATTGCCACAGCTTAATCCTTAACAAAGCGTGCAATGATGCACTTGGTGCCAATACATTATATAGGAGGAAAAACACCAACAAAAATTATCCACAGTGAAATCTTGTAACAAATTGATTCATATACTTTTATTCTGGTATTGGAGCTACTAAAATAGAAATTTGATAAAAATATTCACAATAATACGGACCCTGGTGTCACGTTTAACAGTAGTCAATAGCGCGATTGCTTTGCTTTTAATGAAACGTGACTGACGACGATGATGGTGAAGGTTTGGTAACTACATCAAGAGGCCAGTTATTAGTTATCCAGTCCACAGAACGATCGTTGTGCTTTGAATGAAACACGGCTGGCGACGATAATGGAGAAAGTTTGGTAACCAAGATGGTTAATAAAGTTATGGTGTCAAGTTTAACAGCAGTGAAGTGGTTCATTGTTTTTATAATCTGGCCACTCGGCGCTTCCAGGCATGTTTCCAGATATTTGATAAACAAACAGTCGAATGAAATCGGTAGAAGATGGATAATGGACTAGAAATGTGTGTAAAAATACTCCAGGCTAACACACCGTAAAAGTCCATTTGTATCGGGTTGGCTTCAGTCTGCTGTACCTCGAACGTGTTCATGCCCCACAGAGCAATGTTCGCCACAAGTAGAAAGGTCACCAATTCGCGACCCGGTTTTTCTTGTTCGTGTTCTTTCGAGCCGGCAAATCGTCGGAAAGTGTTCATAATGAATACAGTCTGTAGTGTAGCTTGAAACATTCGCAACACACCGGATATCATGATCAATAGGCTCTGAATCTGTGATTGGGAGAAAGACGCGGCGATAATACTGAGTAGCGAGAAGAGGTAGATGCCGAAGAGACCAATGATCAGAAGGATTTGTTCTAAGTTCATTGATTGATGTTTGCGATAACCCAGTGGCTGCACTTTGTAAAACGCCAGGATCACCGCCACGGCCGTCATGACGTAACAAATAATTTCTGAGAGGTGTTCCACCATGATAGCATGACCACTACGTGATTTGATTTTTATCATGACGAAGAACGCAATGATCGTGATGACCACTGCAACAACTAAGATTATTCCTAGAAATAGTCCACGACTTGAACTCGAACAGTCCACGTTCAGTCTGTTGGCCTTGGCTTTGGCTGACCACTGTTTACCATCATGATTTCTGGATATACCAATTCTACCGATATTTGACCACATGACATACACAATACCTGAAATTATTTTCATAAAATCTTGTTAAAATGTATAAAAGAAGTTAAAGGTACATTATCCAAGAGCAAAATCAGCCTATTGCAGGTCTTTCTTTGGGTTTTAAATGTTATATAAATTGTTAATTAGATATTTATGAACATGACAAGAGCATAATCAACTCTTCATGCAATCGGATGCGCGAGATTCAACTAGATTAAAACGTTTCGGTCATTTAATGATTTAAGTTAAAATGGAGAAGCTGGTCTAAGACTCGAATATACCAGTGCCGTGGTTACGATAATAAACAATCAAAGCACATGTCTTGTCAAAACTACAAACATAAAGTTATTTGAATGAAATTTTCCATATATTCATTTTCTATTATTTATTTTTGAAATTTAAAAGCGAGAACATCAGTCCTTTATCTAAATCTTAATAATGCATCCTTAATTACTAATGATTGAAGTTTGTTTGTGTAATATACAAAGACTGGTGGTGCATTTTATTTCAATAATCCATTTTTGTCGCACATGGATCATTTAGCAGTAGGCGGAATCGTGTGTACCTGGAGAAAACCAACGGGGTTAGTCCGGCGACCAAACTCCTTGTCACGTACAAGTCTGGCTCAATGGCAGACCTGAGGATCTAACTTCGGTCTTTCGTTCCAACGGGTCGACTAATTACCACGCCGAGATTCAACCACTGGACATTCTTGTCCAGAATTCAGTGCCCGGACACGCTCGGCTACCTGAGCCCACAGGAAATAATATGACAATAAGAAATAGACTTACTTGCACAGATAAGACTGTATTCGATACTACAAGGATAAAGATATGGCCCTGATGATTCTACTACACTATTCATAATACTCTCATCATTACAATCTAACCTATCATCTAAATGATGCACTGAAATAAAAACATACGAAACGTCTCATTGTTCTTGACCAATAAGGGCTCTACAGACCTCAATTTTTCCTACTATCCGCACGACTTAACTTCTTCCTTGCTATTTCCGCCAGTTCCTCCATCACTCACAAAACGAAATCCGTATACTCACTGACCCACCGTGGCTCCCAAAAAGCCGAACAAGCTCATGCAGACAGCCTGACTACAGTTAGCGCCGCTAGAGAACAGACACTAAGCTAGTTGACCGTCACTTTCAGTCCTAAATTGACAATTTTTCTGCTTCCAGTTAATGGAATTGAATAGGTTTATATAGTGTGTGTGTGTGAAACGATGTACTGTTATTATACTAATTTTTCGATATGGCGGTCATTTAGAGCAGAGATTTATTTCTCAAAGTATGTAGTAAATGGATTTTTGTGTGCAGAATGAAGCTCATGCCCACGTCTTCACTTTTGAGAAGGAAAATTGTCTGAAATATTTTTATAGGACCATACACAATTTCGATCATACTTCCGTATTAATTATGCGAATTATTTAATTTATTTAGCCTATTTTATTGAAATGAAAGCGTTGTATTTTAAATGGACAGTTTTAATGGATCAACGTATTATCAATAACTTGACTGTTTTTTAAAACTTACCAAGAGTGTGATTTGACTGTGCAGCCGATTCTTTAAATTTGATGAGAGTTTCGTGTACGATGTTTTCTGCCCACACACAGATATTAACAGCTACCATGTGCATCAATCCAAACCTTGTTATCAACTTAAACCGCTGTACACAGATCTAGTCAATAATAGAACACACGATTTAAACACTTCCAGAATCTGATCAAATACATATCTTATGACAGTAGATTACAGCCGGTGGGTTGGAGGCGTTGTGGGAGTGGGGCGGGATCTGCAAACACACCTTTCCCTTTAACGTTTACTTTATCTCCACTGAACGCGTGGGGTTTGTGGTGATGGCACTGGTAAATGGTGGAGTATGTAATCTAACACTTGTCATCGAATCAGTGGTCGAGAGTTGGATATCACGATTTTACCTGACGAAGTGTTGGGTACTGGCGAGGCGGATATGGGAGTACATCTTAGATAACGCCTGTGTTTTACTTTCTAGCACCCGTCATTGAAGCAACGGTCAAGAGTTAGGTGCCACGTGTGTACGTGACAATGAGTGGGGTCTCGTAGTGGGATCTGAGAATAAGTCTGGGCATTTCTCTAGAATGGATGATCTTTGGTTAAACTGAAACTACAGTATGAAGACGACTATTCAACTGACCAATCAGAAAAGAGCTTTCAAATTGTGAATTGCTTCATGGATAGATGCTCGACAGAACAGGATATTACATTGGATATTGTAAACTTACCTTAGAGTTTAAGAAGACAAAGTAAAGTTGTGAGAAAGTGAAGAACAAATGTAAGAGATGTCTCAAGCCATAGGTTACATGTAGACAACCAGATAAAGGACCAGTTTCAAAAAATATACCAAACTGTAGGCCACTTTTTATCATACTACCAATACCAAACGCTATAATTACATCAATTATAATAGGTATAAAAGGTTATTACTGAAGCCCATCGGAGACATTATAATACTATCAATACCAAATAAAGCATATCTATAAAGGTAATTATGGAGACACGTCAGGTACATAATCTATATATACATCATAACATATCTTTATGGAAGCCTATTGTTCTTTTTTTGTCTGCCAACGACCGGCATTTGTTTGAGGCAACGTATAACCATTCATAGACAAATCTTCAAACATTCAAAACTTTGTTCAGAAATAAGTCATTTGACCCACATTTACAATTATATAAGCTTATTAACTTTCATTTGATTGTCTGTTTTTCAACTGAAACAGATAGTATAAGAGTAGGCCGAAGTGCCGCTATCCGGTAAAATATCCCTCATAGCACACTGTATGGCGTATGCCCGTCTTCATTAGCCCAGTTTGGGGCAGAACAGAGGAAGTTAAACCCCATTTCATTTCATTTTATTTCCTTTCACTGACACAGATATTGCCAACATTCAAATTATTGTCAGAGAAAAAAAATCTTCCAAATCAATATTTACCAACGGAATTAACTTTAAAAACTTTATCTTACCTACAGCGCCTAGTCTAAGGTAAAAACTACCCGTATGTGCATTTGGAGAATCGTCATAAGTAAATTTATGGTGATTGATTGGTTTCTGCAAAGGTGTAAGAATCTTGTCCTTCTGATTGGATGATTTTTTACAACAAGAACAACAACCGGATGTCTTGAGTACAAATATATAGAGGAAGATGAGAAAGAGCACGCTGACGCCATATAAATAAATATAAAAACCCTGAAAAACACAAGAACGTGGAATATAGATACATGTACATTAGCCGAACATTCCAGTGGGTTTGGTGGCCGAAAGGCCTAACGCGTGTGTTTTGAACAAAGACACAAGAAATAGGGTTGGGTTTCTCTTCCCCACCCCTCCAAAGCTCACGCCAATCATTGATATATAACTGTAACGTCTGTTAGTCCTGAAATGACCCAGTTTGTACTGAGTATAGAGAGCATTCGTCTTCATTATCCCGGTTAACGAATAAAGGTGTCCCTTCCACCACTAAAAGTGTCGGCCTCCGTTCCTTTTCAGCCCCCCCCCCCACGCAAATAGGTGAAGACAGAAGCTTAAGCCTCGCACTTTTCTTCAGCGTGGGCACACATTATAGTTTCCGAACCGGGATCTTTTAGTCTCACAACTAGTACCAATTCCTGCACCTCCCTGATTCATAAAACGCATTAAATATTTCAGTCTTATTTGGTAACATTGAAACCTTTCTCTAACAGTACTTACCTGAAATAAATACGGTCTTTGTAAATTTGTAAAATTCTCAGCTAACGGTAAAACTGTTCCTAATACAACTACCAACATGGCGTATAAAGCACTTAAATTTACAAATAAACTGTCCCTGATAATATAAAATTATACATAAATAAGTTCAAACTTGACAAATAAACTGTCCCTAATTATATAAAATAGTCTGTATACATAATGTTCCTGGAAAAGCTCTATCACTCAGTAATTAACTTTCGGAAACAGGATTAGGGTCGTTTTCCTCGATTTCTCCACAGCAACAAGGGCATGGGATTTAAAACAAGGACAAATATGCGCTTAGCTAGACCAACGACAATCTTACTCATAGAAAATTCCGATTTTAAAGTTGAATTATGTCAGAGCTAAATCTACATATTGTAGATTATTTTCTGGCTTCATAATCAAGCCTATTCAACTCTCTTTTAAACGTTAAAATGACAAATAGAGACCTTTTTTAAATAGCGTAGGCTATATCTTGTCAAAACTTCATAACTTCGCCCAGAATAAATTAATTTGCCTCCAATTTTTAAAATATTCATTTTTCATTATCTATTTTTAAACTATTAAAGCATGAACGGCCAGCTCTTTGTCTAAATCTTAACTAAGTGCATCTTTATTTGACTATTTTCAACATGATTTGCCATGTGATATTCATAAAATTATACTCACACGACTGGTTGATTGTAGATCAGATTGTAGGAAATTCTACTGACGTCAGAACGTCTCTTATTGGATAGCGAAGGTGGCGGAGAATCAGATAGAAATACGTCATCGTTGTTAGGAGAATTGTCTTCATTGCCAATACCTAAAATACAAAGAAATATATATATATGAATATTATGTTTGCTACCCAAAGGAATCTCAGCAGCAGCGACCATTCCATTTCCAGAGATAATACCCATATAGGTAAATACCCAGAACTTGTCAAAATCATCAGATAAAACTGCCAGAATATCATCGCTTCTATCATTCCCAAATGAATAATATATTCGCCCACTGGTTCAAAAGCGCTACTCATCTGGCTGCTGTATTTTAGCTTCTGGCTGGATAGGCTCTTCGGAAAAAGCCCAAGGCTCCACTTGTTCTTTGATAAATACGCACCCATTGACGAAGTCTCTATTATTCAGAGAAATATTCTACGAATATTACGTTGAAGACTAGGAGGTTCTGGGTGACCGAGACTTATTGGCTGTGATAACGTTCCTGGTCCACTCGTACTTGTTTCTAATCGTTTTATGGCTTTGTTTGTCTATAATTTAATTAGCGGTTGTTTTTGTTAGAAAAAACTTTTTTTTAAACTCTTAAAGTTACCCTCATCTGTAATACGACCCACCATAGTGAATATATGAATGCTATCTGTAGAAATTACACCACACTATATGCTACACGAGCTCATAGATCACCTCGTCTTATTTATTTTCTAAAGAAGTTTTAATATTAAACATATGGTAGATATAAAACATTGACTTGATGTTTTTAACTTAGAAAAAAATAATCTTAAGTTTAGACATCTCATTAACCATCTATTATTAGCTGTCATATCTATACATCACGTGGTATGTTTTTTCCATTAGAACTTTAATATCAATATGGCGGATGATTCAGTCCACCCATTTCCAAATAAGGCGATGGTGTAGGTCAGAGAGAAAAGCAATAGACCTAAGCATTTATAGATATTGTACGATAAAGATCCATCATCAAAATGCCAGGTAAAAGGTGTTGAGTAGTTTGCATAAGGTAGGTAAGCAACGATATTTTTCGTGGCTTTGTTGCAAAAACGGGGATGTAAACTTAAGTCCCCACCAGTGCGACTGGGCATACGGTTATTTTTTGCATGATATCAGAGAGAGACAGACAGACAGAGACAGAGAGAGAGGGATGATAAAGTCAACACAAACTATGTCATCTCGGGATTAACATATGGATCCGAAAATACCCAATTCCATTCATAGATTTAATGGCAAGAATGGCGAAAACGGTAAACGTGGGCCTACTAGAAATAATCAAAAGTAACAAGGTGATAAAATGGAATCGGCCGATATTTTGTTGAGGAGTAAACCAGAAACAAATTAGACTATCTTTAATCCTTCTTATCTTGGTATTACCTTACAACATTTATCCTTTTATCTTTGATTCCTTAATTAAAATACCATCAAAGACTGGAACATGTTCAAAGAAAATGGATATGATTTATGTGTATGGTTCCCTGCTGGGATAAAATAACAGGCCAGTTGTTTATTTACCTACATAAAAAATATAGGTCATGAAAATATATAGTATACTGTTTATTAACTAGACCGTGCTCGTTTCTAACCATAGGTTGCCCGGAAAGTCGTCGACGTGTCTTAAAGGCCTATTGGTTTTTACCTAGTATTGTTTACTTACATTGATGAAACATACACTAGCGGCTGCAAAGTCGTCCGTCGTGTCCTTAAAGGCCTATTGGTTATTAAGCAAGTCTTGCTTACTTGCAACGATGAAACATACACCAGCGGCTGCTAAGTCGTCCGTCGTGTCCACAAAGGCCGATTGGTTATTACCCAAGTCTTGCTTACTATCAACGATAAAAAATACACAAGCGGCTCCTAAATCGACCGCCGTGTCCATAAGGACTTTTAAATTTCTAAGGCAGCGTATAATAAAGTATGATCTGATATTTTCGTAGTAATAGATTTAAATTTCATGTCTTGGAATTCAAAAATGAACATCTGATTAAATCGAGTCCATTGCCTCGAACTCAGTGAGTAAAAGGCGAAGAACACTTTGTTGGTCGGCTTGGGGAGCCTCGAGATATCTACAATTCTGATGAAAGAGAAACCATGCAATGAGACTACATTTGTTTAACATATTTCTGGTGCTAGATTGGTATTGTATCTATCAGCACTGTAGTTCTATAGAAGAGGAACTGTGATTAATATAATCAACAGTATGCGTCTGTAGCACTTGTCTACGATCGTTCGTCTCCAGGTAATTATTTTACAGGTGTCGGGCACGAGATTATCTGGTTACCACCCCCTCCCACAAAACAGGGTGTAGTTATTGTCCCCTTGAACTAGACAGGGGGCGTGGTTACTGTTTCTAGAACGCCTGATCATTCGTTTAAGAATTTCACACACTGGCAGCTATATATAATTATTCCTGTTATATTATCAATAAGTTGTGATATAAAAACATCGACATTATGTAATTGTCTGTGTCTCGTTGGTGCTAAGATGAATGCATGCTTCTCCATTCAGGTAATTATAATATTCAATTCAGTCTACTATGTTTGCTAATTTGACCGGAACGCGAGACTACAGCCTACTCTTATTTTAAATTCCAACCATCAAGCGAGAGAAATGGGGTTTAACGTCCTCTCGACACACACTAGGTACAATTTTATTTCAATAATTCGCTAGCGCTTATTAGGTGTCTTTAGCAGTGGGAGGAAACCGGAGGACCCGGAGACCCTACTCCTTGTCACGTACAAGCGGCCAATTGAAACCCCTCAACTTGACCAATGGCAGAAATTATGATCAAACGCGCTCGTGTTAACGATTTGGCCCCAACAGACGTGTACACAGGGCCTCGCTTGTCCCATCCGAACGACTAGGCGCTGTTACTTGCCAGGATAAACAAACAGGAATGCCATTTATAGTAGCCTACATACAGATAATGGAATGCTGGAAGAAAATTCCTATATAATCGTAACCAGCCAAAAGCAATTAATAAAAGTTGTGAAATATTTTGTCTATACCAACAGAAACCAACTAATAAAAATAGTGAAATATTCTATCAATATTTTAAGGTACCATTTGGGATTGGAATTAAGATGTCTGGCAAAGTTTCAACATTTTGTGTAGTTTATAATCTGTGATATTCCTGAAGGTGTGGTAAATATAATATTTAAATTAGATTTCAGGTAAATATAAATTAATACACTACACTTCATGGAATAGATTTAATTCAATTTCGTCTAGAGCTATGAAATATTACATAATGTTAGCATCGAGTTCTGGAATTAATATCAGTTTAGATTCAAGAGCTGAATCTGCTCATGGCTTCAAATGTTATATAAATTATAATTTAGACATATATTCACACAACAAGCCCATAACCAACTCTCTAGATCGTCGGGTGGCCAATAGTTTAAATGGATTAGAACAACGTCGATATTTAATATTTTAACGTAAAATGGACAACCGAGATTATGTTTATTAATAGTAGCAAATATATCTAACAATCTAGGCTATCTACGTCACATTTTGTCAAAACATTTCATAAAATCTTGAATTTTAGATCGGCAAACGTCTGTCTTTCCATCCTTAATTTCCATTAAGCAAAAATAGATTATGGAACATTGGCGCATTTAAATTTTCAAAAATCTCAACTTTTAGATCATTGAAGTTTATGTTTCCATCGTGAATATTTTCTCAGAGACATCAAACGTGTCGATTACAAGAAGGTGACTTGTGTCAGTCAAGATCTGATGTTAAGTGATTTGACATCCAGCTGACGATGTTTAGACAGATAAACTGATACTCTGATAGGTTTGTTTATATTTACAGACATGAGTTTGACATATATCCTCGAAGTCTGGAGTTTATATTTTGACTAGTGCTATATGACAGAAATGTTTGACGTCCTTGAAGAATGAAACGTAACTCCGTTTACATTACCACTTTTACGCATTCCAAGAAAGGTGCGGTTAAATTGTGTAGAGTATAATCGGCTCCAACGTAAACGTTCCGTTCTTAGAACGATTCAAATATGGATCAGTGTAGTTTGGCGGACTCTGAACAACTCTGGGGTCATTCGTTTGATTTCATTTAAATGCCTGAGGAAATGAAATTTTTGACGTCCTTGAAGAATGAAACTTCTCCATTATTCCAATACGTAAACTATAAGCCAACGTTGTTTTTTCTGTCCTCGCAGCTAGTCAGAGACGATTGGAATGATTTCCACTGCCTATTCATCTGTCCGTCTATATATCCGTCTGTATGTATGTCCGTCACTTTCGGAAAACAGCAATTTTGGTTCCAATTGGACTAGAAATGTGGCGTGACTGAGTTCGATGAGATGCAATTTTTGCTAAGAAAAAAACCGTTACGTCAATTTCTTGGTCCAGACTACGACACGCAATTACGCTTCTAATTGCTCAAATAAAACTTAGTGTAGTGGTTGGAGACGATCCGTCAATTGTTCAACCTCAATGTCGGTATATAAGTCTATGGAGGGATGGATCGTTTTCCAGGGGTGGGGTGGGGCTAGTTTCAGTTCTTCTTTAAAATAGATATGTGACAGCCTACGTTTTTCAACTGAATCCTAACAGATATTTATACAAAAGACAACAACTGTCACCTGGCGGGTTGTTTATACACAAGAGAAACTGTCAATCATGTCAACTTTCAAAATACTATCTTTATAATAAATCGGTTGATTTTAATCGTTCGCTTCAGCTGTTTGTTCCAGTGGGTGTATACATTTTATGATATAGGTTAAAGAAGTAAGTCAAGATATGTTTATATATTGGTAAACTACTATATTCTAACTGTTACATGTTTATAATATATTTACAATTAAATAAACATGGTTGAAGTAGTGAAAGTGGGGAATATACAACGGTGGATCCATGAATTTTTGCAGGACGGGGTTTGCATGATGCCATCATCGTCTTTAAAGTACGTAGACATACAAATCCAACACTTCATTTTATAATGAATTAATTGTGATTAAATTTCATGGATGCAAAGCATTAATTGTGATATCACACATGTCTATATTATTATTTCGCGCTTTGAAAGTCAATCCCCGCCCACCATCTGATATTAAAGGATTAAACACACAACCGTTACACCTTTTTCATATCAGACCCGCCCCTGATATATTCCCTTCTGGACCCGCCCCTGATATACAGATAAGACCTATACGGTATATTATGACCTGAATGGGTTGCAGAACTTTCTGGAGATCCACAGCAGTCAACTGGTACACTTTTTATTTTAGGTGTATCGCAAGCGGCACAATCATGGAAAGTGTGTCTGGTCGTTTCGATGGGACAAAAAATATTGGCGTGCACGTAACAGAGCCCGTAAAGATTCCAATTCCAAAATATGTATATACGAACGCCGATGTCTGGCAAACAATTATCGCCGCTCGCATTGCACCCGTAACCATAGAAATGAAATTTACTATATGTTAGTCTCAAGACAGCATTGTGTTGACGGGGCTTTTAACCCTATTACATTCCATATCTTCTAGATTATACATGGCATAAAAATCGATTCACAAAAATCTAGCCTACATTATGAACATTTATATTAATATTTGCCTGCTGAGCTGGATTTGCCTGCTGAGCTGGATATACAAACACAAAAGATAAATCGGTTTTGTGAACATTTCTCGGCGAGTACAAATGATGGTTCATTAGTCTGCGATATCGCCCTAGGTGGAAGCTTACGTTAATCCCCACAACGGTTTAGAAATCGAACCATGACTCCCTAATTTAAAAGATATAGAATATAAAGATTAAGTTGATGTTTGAGTGGACATAATAACCATTATTATTAATTTCTGATGAACAGCAAGACACAATAACAGAAGACATTATACAGGCCTTTTAATAGGCTCATCAATATACCGTTTGTATGTCCAGTTGGGCCGTCAATGTTTAATTGTTACCGGAAGGGTCAAGTTTGGTCAGTTTGTTAAGTAAACATCTATTCCTGTGATCAATAAACCCAGATTTACATATCAACAGCAGATCTTTATAGTATCCAGAGAGGTTGGGTGGTCGAATGATCTAACCCAGTCTGTAATTGGGTCAAGTGGTGTAAAAGAGAGAGAAATGGGGTTTAACGTCCACTCGACACAAACCAGGTCATTTCGGGACTAACTTATGGTTTTAATTTTATTTCAATAATTCGCTTGCGCGTAGGGGTCTTTAGCAGTGGGAGGAAACCGGAGTGCCCGAAGGAAACCCACGAGGTTGAGAAGGCGCCCCTATCTCCATGCCACATACGCTCACACCAGGGATCGAAACCACAGCCGCAAGCCAGAGGTGACCGGCCAGCTAGAGGTCGAAGCGCGGCACTCTAGACCACTAGGCCATTGTGTCTCTGGATTGCCCAGTTTCATTCCATTGCTAAAGACCAAGAGACCATTCGTCCTATCCCTCCCACAATTAACACGAAATCAATATGAAACCCGTACTCAATATGAATCACAGAGAGAGAGAGAGAGAGAGAGAGAGAGAGAGAGAGAGAGAGGTGGGCTTTATGTCCAATCGACACAAACTAGGTCATATCGAGACTAACAAATGGTTCAATTTTTATTTCAATACTTTGCATACGCGTAGGGGGTCTTTAGCAGTGGGAGTAAATCGGAGGACCCGGAGAAAACCCACGAGATTGAACAGGCGACCCAACGCCTTGTCACGTACAGGGGAATCGAAACCACGCCACTTGACTTAATGACATACCTTATGATACAGCGCGCACACCCTAACCATTTGGCCATCCAACCCCCCACGGAGCATCCACATCAATGGTATCAGCAACTCTTTTTTCACACCTTTTATAATTGATGAAGCAGCGCATGCCTACTCCGTAGAGTATACATCAACACGTGTATTAATCTGCCGCCATGTTGTTAACACTAAAAACAAGATCAATTGAAACACGGAAATTCTACGCTTTGTTGAGTTTGTTTAACTACCAGTGAATTTGTTCTCGGTCATTGCCAGTGCCAAACAACCATTTGTCTTTAATGACATTTCTTCAGCAATAATAAGAATTTTTGACATGTTTAACATTTGATTGAAGGCTAATTTAAACCAGAAATGGCCGTAGACATGAATGGACACGTGGTGTTTTGGGAGGCAGACCACCATTCATTTCTCCGTTGACTGCAATGTTATTTCTGGCCTCTTTGCCCATCTTTTCCCAAATTTTCGTTTGGCTAAATGCTTTTCACTGCAGACAGAGGAACAAATGGCCATTTCTTTGCACTAAAATTTGTATGAGGTTGACCACCAAAATTATAAGATAGACCTACACAAACTTGAAGATGCATACTAAAAACATGTAACTATTTGCCGTACATATCACTGTCTCCAACTTGATAACTCAAAATCATGAATATTTACCAAAACCTGACAGAAAATATTAATTCAAAGCCCTTCCATCCATTCAAGACCTAAACATCAACAAAAATGGGCATGCAAAATGGGAGAATAGAGACATAAAGGCAATTGTTATAAATAGACGAACAACAGATGGTGCAATTTAATGGTGGTCTTCCTCCATAGTGTGTGAGTGAGTTAGTTGTATTTTACGTCCGCTTCCAACGGGGTGATATCGTAGGCAATAACATATTATATATACAGAGTAAGATAGTTAAAGAAACAGACTTTATCTGATCATAGTTGTCTTGACCAATGGTTTAAGGTAACCCACAATGAGTAAAATTATTCCACGACCTCGATTCAGTGATGCTACAACTGATAGTGATACCCATGTGTAGAGTATACCGATCATTAACCAGTTAAACCAAAACACATCAACTATGATGGCAATAAACACAGACGTTTTTGATGAAATGTTGTTTCAGTAAACCTATAACATGTATATACTTACTGTTTGTGATATATTCTAATATACTAAAACAAACACTTATAGATAGAACTAAACACCAGAAGTATCCACGATTTCAATAAACAGTGCCATAAATATATCACTAGTCATACTTTCTGCAACAAATACAGTACACAAACAAAAAGATAGGTTGCCAGGCAACGAAACATACGCCCACAGCAGCTAAATCGTCCGGGCAGTCAACAAGGGTTGTCGCATATTTTTACTTTTTTGGTAATGAAACATTTGTAATACACTAAAATCTGATTAAGAGTAACAACTCATTATGTAATTATCTGAAAATCATTAGAATTTGTTTGCTTTTTATAAAGTTTTGCCCCACGCTAACAATTAGTATAGGAAACATTTAACATCATGGATTTAGCTGTTCAGTTATCCAAATTCATCAAAAATCAAAATATTTTTTCGTTTCAACACCTTAAACTCTGTGTATCAATCTGAAGTCAATCGGATGATAAGTTTGGCATCTATAGCGTCACAAGGTTTTTTGAAGTGATCAAGGGAGATAACTCTGGAAGTAATTATTTGAAATCGCTGAAAATCAGTAGGCTTCTTCGTCTTATGACTTTAAACACTGTGTATAAATTTAAAGTCAATCAGATATCAACTTTGGCATCCACAAGATTTTTTGAAGAGATCAAGGGCCACAACTCTGGCATTAATTATCAGAAATCGCTGAAAATCAATAGGCTTCTTCGTCTCATGACCTTAAACACTGTGTATAAATTTGAAGTCAATCGGATATCAAGTTTGGCCTCTAGAGCATCCACAAGATTTTTTGAAGTGATCAAGGGCCATAACTCTGGCACTAATTATCGGAAATCGCTGAAAATCAATAGGCTTCTTCGTCTTATGACCTTAAACACTGTGTATGAATTTAAAGTCAATCGGATATTAACTTTGGCTTTTAGAGCGTCCACAAGATTTTTTGAAGTGATCAAGGGCCATAACTCTGGTAGTTATTATCGGAAATCGCTGAAAAACAATAGGCTTCTTCGTCTCATGACCTTAAACACTGTGTATAAATTTAAAGTCAATCGGATATTAACTTTAGCCTCTAGAGCGTCCACAAGCAATTGTGGACGCCGGACCGACGGACCGACGGACCGACGGACGGACGGACGGACGGACGGACGGACGGACGGGGGCGACGACAATATACGACCACATTTCAATGTGGGCGTATAAAAATTACACTTTCGCGTATTTCACCGAACATAACTGAGTAGAAATTACAGTAAAACAGAAACGATTGAGGGTAAATCAGTTTATATACATTCAAATTACATTATCATACGAGAGAGAGGGATGGCATTTAACGTCCACTAGACACAAAGTATGTCATTTCGGGACTAACATATGGTTCAATTTTATTTCAATAATTCGCTTGCGCACAGGGATCTTTCGCAGTTGGGAGAACCCGGAGAAAACCCACGGGCGATCCTACTACTTGTCACGTACAAGCGGGGATTCAAAACCACGCCACTTGACTCAATCACAGACCTTGTAATTTCGCGCACACGCGTCAAACCACTAGACCACCCAACCCTCTCTTTAAAGTGATGTATCATCTTTATAAGTGTTCACTCCCAAAATAAGTTATATTTATTTTCTTGGCGAAAGTGATAGTTGCTCTTTCAAGAGAGGTGTAATCTTTACAATATTATTGCTAACACCTGTGTTTATAGAAGAGGATATATCTATTGTATACTTATATTGAAATCAACACTTAACATATCTAGACAGTTACATGAAACAATTACAACAATATAGATAAACATAATATTATATGGTTTACGAGATTACGAGATTAAGGAATGAGGTTAAACGTTATACTAATAATAATTTGAAGGGGGTGATGTGGTTTCGATCCCACATTTTTACCTGACAAGCAATGAGTATGGTCGCCTGTCTAAACTCGTGGGCCCCCCCCCCCCGCACACACACACACACACAAACTGCTAAAGGCCCCTAGACACAAGTGGAGTATTAACATAAAATTGTATCTTATGTTAGTCGCAAGATGACCTAATTTGCGTTCAGTGAACGTTAACACCCCCTCCCACCCTCGTCCTCCCCTCTCTCTCTCTCCCTCTCTGAACGCCACAAGACGCCCATGTCTTCTGTTAGGAAAATAGTATGATAACTGTTTCGATCCACGGAAAATAACACTAAATTGTTAACGACAACAATGGGGATCGTCCATATTGTTTCGTAAGCCGTGAATATTAAATTGAAACCACAGTCGGGTGATAATCATCTAGGTACAGAAAACTAAAATTCCTGAAATATCCTATTTCTACTAATTTATACATGACCAGTATATACTATATATGAAGGCCTGCAATAGATTGCTGTTATTTATTAGTTCAATATTTCTTATATAAACTAATTATTTAGCATAGAGATGATAGAAAGGTCATTTGGTATAGTTAACCTTATACATTACATGCTAATAGTTCCAGACTGACTCTGTATTGGCACGAAAGCATTCCCTTTCAATACCTGACACGTTGGTCCTGCTATATTCCATATTCACCAGGGAGGTGTGAATCACGTGCCCATTTCGCATGTTTAAAAATTGTTAGGTATACCCTAAATAACCTTGCAGACGATTGCCGATGAGAAGGAGATTAAGACCTAGTGGTGCTATAAGCATCGGTACGGACACAATTAATGACTGTTAGTGGTGGGAAGAGAGAACCTCAAATGCCCGAAACAATTCCAGGTTACAGAAACCTATGGACGCTCCCCCCACCCCCCAAAGAAAATTTGACGACCTCAAACGCGTTCTTCTGCTATTCTGGCCAATGAGTTAAGCATCTTCAAATTATTTTTTTATCTTGCCAACTATGCTTTCACTTTACCCGTCTGCTGAAAGTCAGATTGCCCCCTCTCACAAAGCCCCTTGACCCCCTGGCTCGTACGCCTATACACCGGGATAATGTAGACGGTTGACTAGCTTGTGACGTCCTACTCGTCTGCACCAACCGGTCTAATGAAGACAATGGAATTGAGTTGTAAGAAAAGGATACCCAAATAAATAACAGTGCTAAATGATCGCTTTCGATAATTCTTGGACCAAAATGTTCAAAAACCGTATTTAAAGTCTTTATTTAATCTTTATTCTGATATGCTGAGGCTTTACAGATATTTAGATAATACCAGAAACTATAAATCGTAAAATAAACTAAATCTAACAGTTTGTTACAGGTCTATTATAGTTTACACTTTGTCTGTTATCAACATGACATTTTGGCATTAATCAGCCTGGAGTTTGAAAGTAAGCCAAACCAGGCTCGGAGACTTTAAAGGGGGATCATGTAAGATTTAGATAAAGAATTGGCCGTTTTTGCCATAGTAGTTTCAAAATAGATAGTGAAAAATAAACATATTATGATTTAGCTGTCGCATAGTCCCTTTAATCAGCCTGTAGTTTGAAATAAAATGAACTGTAATGCGGTTTAACGTTCTACTGTTCTGCTCCGACTTGGCTAATGAAGACGGGGATACAGTGTGCTAAGAGGGGCAATTTTGCCCCGACAGCGGCGCTACGGTCTACTCTTATGTCAAATTCCAACTACCCGCGGATCTTTTACGTGCACGCCATTGTGTATACGGCACTTCGGTTTTCGCCCATTGCTCTCTGTCCTGCACCACTGACATGGAGGAATCACGTTGAAAACTTTGACCCCCAGGCTAGCGAATCAACGTCTTACCTACAGAGCCACCGTGGTTCCCCTGTGGATTGGGGGGTTCGGATGGCCTAGTGGTTTAGAGTGCCGCGCTTCGACCTCTAGCTGGCCGGTCACCTCTGGCTTGCGGCTGTGGTTTCGATCCCTGGTGTGAGCGTAAGTGGCATGGAGATAGGGGCGCCTTCTCAACCTCGTGGGTTTCCTCCGGGCACTCCGGTTTCCTCCCACTGCTAAAGACCCCTACGCGCAAGCGAATTATTGAAATAAAATTGAAACCATATGTTAGTCCCAAAATGACCTGGTTTGTGTCGAGTGGACGTTAAACCTCATTTCTCTCTCTCTCTCCCCTGTGGATTGAACGTAAGCCAACTTATACAGATGATGACATAACGAATAACAAGCTCGTTACCTTTTATTTGAAAGTCATGCAGAGTAACAACAGACAACTTAATAAATATTTCTGGCGTCAGAATTACAAAGTTAGACTAACAAAAACAATGCAATTATTGGCAGGAACTCCGAGTTAAATATCTTTTGGTTTAACAGTTATACTCTGTTTAAACTATATTGTTCAGATCCTCCCTATTTGAGACGTATTCCCACTCCAATTTATAGGACAGTTATTTGTAACAGAAGTAGCCATTATGATTATATAGAAAGCAGAGACGCAATCTTACCAGAAAAATATTGGTTTTACGGCGCTTTTTGAGTGTGTGGGGGGGGGAAGTAAACGTTTATATAGATAAATTAATTGCAATATAAGTTCCAATATATCATTAAATCGCACAGAGGTCAAACATCTTTGATTTATGTTGAATTCCGTATTGAACTGGATTAATCTGGTGTATTATTTGTCTTAGTGATTGGACAAGCGCTAATTAACTTGGAGAAAGATTAAGCGAGATGGAACAAGAAGTTTCCAAGGCCCCTGGCACGCACTTGGCAAATTAAGCGAGATGGAACAAGAAGTTTCCAAGGCCCCTGGCACGCACTTGGCAAAGGACTTAGGAATACTTACACCAATGTTGTGAAACGTGACTTTTCAAAACTCCAATCGTCCTATTCGCATGCTTCCCGTTAGTTTCACGGTTGCTGACTATCGCACGTTATAATTAATTTGGTTAGTTTTTTCGATGTGGTAGGTCCAGAAGCCAACATCAATGTAAAAGATCGTGATCTTTAACTCCTGAGAAATAAAATACTTGTATATCTAAATTAGTTCAAAGTTATCAATAATTTATCTGTATATTTTATACCTTTCATCGGTATATCCCCGGAAACTACTTTATCCTTATCTGAACTTCTAGTAACCTTGATCGCACGAGTCTACGCGTCATAACATCTGATGATTATTAACTACGTGAAATTATCTGCTTCCACCGTCAAATAGTTCGGCATGTACCTGATCAGTGCACATTTTTATGTGCATGTTCGTCCACCTGTCAAAACATAAAACTCTAAACAATCCTAAAAACATCGCAATCAAATTTCTTCCCGCCCTTTTCAGCAGACACGTGCAGTAAAGAAGGTGACTTTTCCCGCCCTTTTCAACATACGCGTGTACTCAACGGAGTATCGAATCGTCCATCTCGCAAGTGAGTATTTGTTTGAAGGTTTTTGGGTATATATTAGTTCAAGACTGGTCGCAGACATCAAACATACCATGGACGATAACTAGCTCAATCTAACAAGCTGTTCCCAATCTCTGCTTATAGACTCAACAAAGGATTATTTACTGAGTTCAGATGGGCAAATAGGAACCATATAATATTTCAAAAATCCCAATTAGCAAGCCATTTCTAACTTCAGGGAACTAATTAAAGATTGGTTGTCAGAGAACAAAACATACCCGTATCGCCATTTGTATATTTGAACAGAATTACCGGATATTATTTTAATGTGAACAAAACATGAAAACCCTAAGCATACATTATGCAAGAGCTAAATCTGCCTATTGCAGGTATTTCTTTAGGTTTGAAATGTTATCTAAATTATCAATTCGACATTAATTAACTTATCCGTACCATAATCAACTCTCGGTGGCATCGCTAGCCTGCGATCTTGAGTAGATTATGATCCGATTTACCGCGTAACTTCTCTTGACGATTAAATCAATACATGGATAATCGAGATTATGCTTTTTAATGTAGCCCATTGACTTTATTTAACGTCCGCTTCCACCGAGGTATCGCAGACAAGAAAAAATATATTCTTGGTTCGTTTCGGGAGTTTAACGTCCACTTCCACTGGGGTTAATATCGTAGACAAGAAAAACAAAATATATTCTGTACTTAGAGAGCTTATGTGCTAACTCTTCAAGGGCGATAACTCCCAGAATAAATTTCAGAAATCATTGAAATTCAATAGACAAATTTTGTCTCAATAAACAGTATAACATATACGTAGAAATATGCCAAGGTGGCAGTAATTATTCTTGTTACGGAGCTTGGGTGTGCCAGCGCTTCAGGGCATATGATTTGTCAACACTGAGTAGCGTGAATTCGACTACAATTCGACAAGGAATGCGTTCTCTCTCTCTCTCTCTCTCTCTCTCTCCCAAGCAGCTCTAATTAAAGTCATATTACATTACCTGTGTACTAACAGAAATTGTTTTATTTTTAAGTAAATGTCAATCATTTTGTGGTTTATTTATTTTATATGGCATCACAGGTGATATATAAGGTTTATATTCACGGTACAGGTAACTTGTTAAATAAACCTGTCTTAATGTAAAGATGCAGCGATAAGGTATATGTTTTTACTCTATATTATGTGTTCAAAAACAGCTGTTATGCACGAGGTGTTATTTACTGCTTTAACACCTTTCTACTATCTATATAAATCTATCTATCTATATTACTATATCCATATATTTTCATTAATCTCGAGCCATCGTGTGATAAGTTATGGTGTATCACGTACAATTTATGAAATTATCACCCTGAGTGTTTCGATAGCTAGTACTTAGTACTTAATAAGTTATGGTTCAATGATATAAGTTTACAGCGCGATAATCATATCCGTGATATATTTATATATGTGTGGTTTCACACTTTCTTTGTTTACAATATATTTATCTATATATCATCTACCTTTAATCTTTATCCTAAAGAAAGTTTACTATATTAAAACCTTTAATCTTATCTCAGATCTAGAGCCTTGAATCACGGCTCAATCAATATTATATTCATAGAAACAAGAAATATCGCAACCCTTTTGAGGGAATATATTATCTCTGTCTCTTTTCAGGTCTTTTAAAGGGACAATAACACTCTTGTTGGCTTGGCAGCTCCAGAAAATAAATAATAGCCGTATTCTAAGTACTAGATGTTTAAGTGTCCTACCTTATATGTAAATTATCCATTACATCCTATTTTACTTGTCCAGAGGGTTCCAAAATATTTTAAAATCCAAGTCACGTTTGAAAAGGTTTACGTGAGGCTTTTCAAATCATTTAGTTGAATTTTTCCAAATTTTTAAATTAGTTGTGTTAAGATGAAATTTGTATCATCAATTAATTGAAATATTGTAAAATAATACAATTTGTTGACTAGAATAAAGATTGGGAAATATTATTCAGTTATTTTAAATAGTATGATGAAATGGGGTATAACGGCCCACTTTTCTGTATCAACCCGGTTTTTGCTCTTCGTCGATTACTCGATAGCACACAGCATGACGTCTTCATCAACCCGAGTTGGTGCAGAAAAGTAAGCCGTTAAATTACATTCCATCAACCAATCACAATACCCACTAATGCTTACTAATCCAGTATGTGATAGTATATTAGAATCGCACACCACTTGCAGACCCGTAGCTAGCTCGGGGTGGGGGGTGGGGCAAGAGGGTCGCGTTGGTCGTTTGTTACGTATTGCGACCAAGGGGAAGGGCACCAAAGGCGCCCATTGGATAATCGATTCTTTCCCCGTTGCGTAAAAGTACTGATTGAGTGTCCAATTTGTTCCAGGAACGGCAACCGCCTCTCTTGCCCCCCTCCCCCGCTAGCTAGAGAATTAGTCTTTAACATATTTCATTTTTAGACACATTTATTTAATAATTGTTTATGTAATTAAAATATTTCTTCTGTAATTTATCAACTTATTAAACCACGCCCACATGTTTGACATGTGATTTATCTATATGACAAAAGCTACATATTTACATGTAACTAGTTTCTAGTACTATAATTATAATGAAACATGTAAACATTGTACAGACCATTTCTATAACCACGTGTGGTGATATCTTGTGGTCACCGTATGCCCCGAAGTTCCAACCGAAATTGTCCCTCTTAGCTGTTAGTTTTGTGAGACTAACATATTGTACAGTTACATTTCAATGATTGGCTTATGGCTGGAAATCGCTGGACTCGGAGAAACCCCACAAGGTTAGACAGGTGATCCTACTCCTTTTTGGGATCGACTCACTGGCAGACTTTAATGTCAAAACTGCACGTGTTAGTCCACTCAGCATTTTGGTTTCTTTTTAAGGCCGGTGGTACTACATCTTACTTTTTTTTACATTCAGCCAACAAATGTGTTGTTAAACCTGTGTATAATATTGACCTTCTTTCCCCTTTGAACAAAATATACCTACAGTATCAAAATAACAGGGAAAGGGGGGAGGGATTGCAGTATTGTGTATATCAAAACTCTCAAGTATCAGAATATGTGCATATCTAGATCTCCACACAACGGATTCATGAAACGTGGGAAGTCGGTAAAATGTTACTAAATGGGCTGCTGGAATGTGTGCGTGTAAATTCACAGTGTTTGACAGGTCACGGGGTCACAGATCAAAGTCAAATAGTGAATGAAATATTGGATTGTAGAGATTATTTTTTATTTTGGTATCGGTGGTCTGCAGGGTTATGCACTTAGACGTTCATTATTTGTTAAATTTTAAAATAAATTTTGATACGTCAAAAATGAAGTAGTTATTGATTGCAACTTCGTAACACTTGGGAGCAATATTATTTTGATAACGGTAATCCGCAGGGTTATGCACTTAGATGTTCATTATTTGTTATGTATTATAATAAATTTTGATACGTCAAAAAGTAGTAATTCATTGCAACTTCGTAACACTTATAAGCAATATATAAATATATTTTATTTTGGTAACGGTGGTCTACAGGGTTATGCACTTAGATGTTCGGTTTTTGTTATGTGTTATACTTAAGATTGATATGCCAACAGTGAAGGAGGTTATTGCTTGCAACTTCGTATTATAAGCAATATATAAATTTTACCATAGTTGTAAGAATGTAGAGAAACTATATACGAAATTTAGTATTAGTGAAAGCTTCAGCATTTGATGCTAGATAGTGTAGAAATGTAGTGTGACATTGACTTTAACATTGACACACAGGGATATCAAATTAACACATAAAAGAATATTGTCTGTAAGGCATTTAGGGATGGGAACATTAAAATACAGCTTTATGATTGACAATCAACAGCAATTTTATAAGTGCAACGTTTCAACAATTATTCACTGCCATTATCAAGCAAATGCTAAATAATAATATGATACAAAAAAGCTGGAAGTGCTTATATTGAAGTAAGCGTAATTGACACAAATATATTAAATTAATTACCTGAATCTCCATTAGGTAAACTTGTTACTTCACTGTCCATTGTTACAACCCTTTCGGCCCTGTCCTCTCTGGAAACTTGGACTCGGCGTAACGGGCTGACAGCTGACGGGAGATACGGACTGCTGTCCGAATACTGTGTATAATCTCTACTGCTTGTCATTGCTGCTGGGGTAACAGACCGTGAATCTTCTGTCAAACTCGTTGACATGCCACCGTTCCGTAACAATGATGTCGTAAGTCGTCCACGAGGTGGCGATACAGGACTATTTGCATTATCTCCCCTCGGAGTACTCGGATCGGCGGAACCATGGTTACTTAAGGTGCTTAAGTTACTTCTGCTGTCTATAGAACCGGCATGTCTCCTTCCACCAGAAGGAACCCATCTGAAAAGGGAACAGATTACAATTTTAAACATAATATACTGAGCGCCATAGAAAACGCATCACTCAGTTTTTCGTATAACAAAATGATCCTGTAAACATATCTTATTTATTTTGCTTCTTATTGTGAACAATATTCAAATGGGAACACATCAATAACAACACATTTGTACACTCATGGATGTTTAATCTGTAATCAACGGTAAAAAGTCAGAGGGGTCAAAACCAAAAGTACGACACAGATGGTTAATTCCATGCTACGTCGCTGAGTGCGTAAGAGCCAGTGGAGGACACACGCGCTACTGACATCTGTGTCGTACTTTTGGTTTTGACACCTCTGACTTTGTACCGTTGATTATTGCGCGCACCTACCATTTATGATTTTTTATCTTTAAAGGAGACGACCTATACCAGCTCACAATTGTCATAAATACTCCAGACTATGGGTTCAAAGGGAGGGCTGTCGGACACGCGAGCACCACACCCCACCCCCTCAATAATACTAGTATTTCTTTTTGGTGAATCATATATATTAAAACATAATTAGATGGTTTTCAGATACTATTCTATGACATAAATATAAATAACTTTAAAGATGGGGTTGTTATTACAGTTATTGGGTAGCGTTCAAAAACAGAAACTCGATAAATCGCTTTGAAAATAGTAAAATAAATCTTAAAGTCGAAGTCAGACACCGTGGGAGGTGTACAAAGCGAGTCAATTTGTCTCTCATGTTAAGACCTAGTGTTTTTCTATACCTCAGTTTTTACTACCTTGTCAAACTTTCAAAACGTCTTAAATTACATAATAAAACCTTCTAATCTAATTAAATATCTGAACTCAATTTGTTTACCAGATTGACAAGCACTGGTACCATGTTATCTCTGAGAGACAAACCGAACACCGCTCTACACCGACGAAATTACACAACTCAATGACGGATTTAGATCAGGCCCTTTGCCATTTATTCTATTTATGAGTCCCCTCCCAAACCCTTACCTTCACGACTAGGGTAAATCCTACATTGTTCAGTGAGGAACACCCAGTGGAGTACAAGGATTTGTCCAGGGCCAACTGGGTAATTGCATATGCCCCTAAGACTCAAGTATACAGGACCTCGTACTAACAATTGTGAGAGAGAGTGCGATATTTTAAATATGTAAATACAGGTGAAATAAACTCTTTATTAATATACTAATCAGACACGTTTATTAGGTTCGGTCACCCAAATACGATCTCCTGTCAGAAAACAGACAGGAATGTCTGTATTTGACTGGATACCCCCACCCCTCTCAAATGGATGCCGGGGTCCCTCGTTTGACAGGAACAATTGCCGGCAATACAGACCCTTACTAACAACAAACGTGCAAGGTTTTCTTTGTAGTTTTTTTTTTATTAGTTTTGCAGATAGTCTGTTTGCTTAAGACTATGTTCAGACGTTTACGTGGTTCAAATTTTTTGATAGCCATCTTGATATTATGTTCCCCATAAACTGGACTGAGTTACAGTTGCTAAACCTTCTTGATTTGTGTCAAAAGAATTGAGTGTTATTAAATTAGTGATGGGACAAGCTATATCTATACCGTTCAATTCATGTTGATCTGTTTACAGATTTTAGTCTATCTTTTGGCTTAAACATAAAATTGGTTGCATTACAATAATAGCTGTATCCAAAGATGTGAAAGTTTAAACAGTGAAAGATTATTACTCCATACAAAACGAATCGAGTTATAAAATCAACTTAAATCGACAATCAAAGAGATCTGGGCCCTGTTTCTCGAAATGTTAACTAAAGATAAAATCAAAATTTTAGTAGATACTTCAATTTTGATTGGCTAAGCACTAAAATAAATCTAATATTATCCAATCAAATTACTAATATTTGGATTTGGTCTTAAGTTACAATTTCGTGAAACAGGCTCCTGGTCTCAACATTGAAGTCATGGCAACAACTAACAGTGATTGACATTTGTAATGGAACCCTGTTACTCTTCGGATTGGTAATTTGATAAAAATAAATGACAGACAAAATAATCATTATCTCTTAAAAGTTCAAGACGGTTGGATAACCCAGTATATCTTTAAACATATTTGACGTGATCTTTTCCTACAAAGCAGCGGGTTGTGTTTTCATAAAAATATCGGGTTCATTATTTGGAGAACGAGCTCATATTCACTGATAAAATTTGTAGAAAAATAAACTTCCTTGCTTGCCTACAAACAACCAAAGTAGAGAGTTTATTCTTATCGAACTAATTTTCTCTTATCGAGATCATAAATCGTGTTTGGTGTCGGGAGTGGGATGCTTTTTATTTGACACCTATCAAAACACTGCCCAATAAACATTCGTAGATAAAGATGCTACTTTTTGTTGGTTCCATCGGATGAGCAAACACTCAATATACAAATCTTCACGAAATTTGAAAACATGAAACCAGGGCCGTACCTAGCGGGGGCGCAGTGGGCACATTGCATCCCCAGAAAAAAGGCGCCCCGAGAAATGGCGCCCCCCCCATTCCCCCAAAATAATTTAACAATCTTTCAATTATAAAATAATACACGTGGTTATGATCACACAGTGATTTTGTCGGTTTAAGGGGCGCCCACTCACCAATGGGTTCGTTTGCCCTGATCCAAACTTTCTTATATCACTTACGTGGCGACTATGGAGCCCCACCACTCTGCTGCACCCCCACTTTTAAAATCCTCCAAAAGGACCTGCATAAAACTTGACTATGAATATACACTAGGCTTGTGAACGGCATAATGATACCAAGATCTAGTCAGTTGAATTTTACATTTCTCACTTCCTTTATGTTCCAAAATTTCAGTCGAATAGAGGATAAGCACGTTCTTTCATAATAGAAAGCTAGCTTGCAAAGAAAACATTGGTTGTTTGTGAAATGATCCCAAATCCCTAATTGGAGTATTTTCAAATGAAACATATACATTCTACGAGATCTCCATGATCTAATTAGACCTCAATTAATTTACCGTTTGAACCATCAATCAATATTTTTAAGATGTTTTATTTGGGGAAAATTTTCACATAGTTCAAAAAATATATCTTTATGCCAGTACCCCGTCAGTTGACAATGGTATTCAACTGTATATCTCATCAATATATTATTAACAAAAAAACATATGACAGCTTTGATCACACTCTGAAGAGGTTCATCTTTGTTCGTGATTTATTTCCCACAGCAGTTCGAATAATTTACTACAAATTTGTTTGAAATGCTTGACTATACCCGAATCATGTTTCATTCTATTGTGTGTTAATGAGTGGCTTGATACTCGAGTACTGCAACACGTTTACTATTCAAGGCCTACATACATCATCAGGCGGTTAAAGCGACAATACGTCTATGGAGGTCGTCAGACAGTCTTTGGTCATACTATATTTATTCATATTCATTCAAATCTTTTACACATTATGTTACGGTACTTGAGATAGTTTCGAATAATACCCAGGACAACGCCATTTATTATAAACAATGTAAATAAACGCTTGACAACTAATTTAAGAATGTTTTCAGATGTCGTTTTAATTGATTTTAATGAATTCCCAGGTCAACGCCATTTATCATAAACAATGTAAATAAACGCTTGACAACTAATTTAAGAAATAATGTTTTCAGATGACGTTTTAATTGATTTTAATGAATGTTTGCAAGTTTCAATATGTCTGTTGATGTCAATTCGACAACTAGACGTGATTTATTTACCTAAATTAATAACCAAATCGTGTTACATGTTCTTAACAAATTGCAGCGATTTTTTAAAAAATAAAAATCAATCTCGTCCTGTTCGAAATCTTTTTCTGGGTAGAAGAACTAGGGCTTAATTATACACAATCATGTCACTACCAGAATGTCTGTTCCGCCAAGGACGTGCCGAGAGATAGAGCTCATACTTCCTCAAATATAACCCGGGTATTAACTCGCAAATATGTGTTCCCACGTCCTCCTGGTACCAAACCCTGAAATGTTGACTCCTTGCTCTGATAGCCCACACCCCAAAACATGGAATTCGCTTTCACACGGGCCCGATTGCAAAGTGATGTTGCTATATTCGACACGAAATTAGCGCTCGATAGTACACGTCCTTTAAGGCGATTTCATATAATTATATATTAACATAAGTACAAAATACCGCTTCATAGTCTCAACCTGACAGGTGAATTATCAGGTAATTCATTGGGACAAAGATGAGCATAAAACTTGACCATCAATCTGTCGCACCACACGGCCACTCGTCACTGTATAGTTCAGCTGACTGGAGGTAATGGCCCATTAAAAACTGACATGGCTTATAGAAGGTTGTCCGAATGTAAAGTCTATTATTCTTGTAAAGGATGTACAAAAGGACTGTAGATTCATACCGAATATCAATTATATTTAAACAAGAAGATGTTTGTAAGGACATGGTGTTCAGTATTAAGTGTAACAGGTGGCTTATATCGCCTTAACAATACATGGTAGGCCATACCATCTTCCCTAACATTCACAGACCACCATCTTTTATCAACCGATCGCAACCGTGTGATGGATCTACTTTGGAGAATTTTAAACGTCTAAACAGTGTTATTGTGTGTGAGGGGAGGCGGGGGAGGGGCTGATGTTATTGTGTGTGAGGGGAGGCGGGGGAGGTTGGTGCAGGCGTTGAGGGTTGACAAAAAAAGGCCCAATACTATTATAACTTCCTTGGGTTTTGATTTGAGCGAATATAAAAGCTGTTATAAATAATATTGTATCTTAATTTTTGTAAAGTTTTTCCGACAAAAGGCACCGTCCGTGAAAAATTTAGAAATGTGTGGGGCGCTATCTTTCAGTCTTCATTGAAAAAATTAATTCAGAATACGATTTGTTGCCCATGGCGCCATTTCTACAACCTCAACGACAATAAAACTAGAAATACAATATTCTTTCTTTAGTTACCTCAATGATACTGTAAAAGTTTAACCGAAAATAAGTTATGGTTGAGAAATTATTAATGTTTTTCAGAAATTGTGTGAGGCACTCCCCTTCCTGTGTATGAGAGATTGGACTTTTGTTATCTTCTGTTAATGCTAATACATCTTAAATTTCTTTAAAATATTTTCCACTGAAGTGTATGATTGTAATCAAAGTATTAACAACATCATCCACCCTTTTCACCGTCTCAGAAAGGTGACTACATCATGTAATCTCAAGCTAAATTGATTTGTTTCCTAGAAACGAGGAATTCGGAAATAACGAAACATGAAACTACCGTTTATCTAGGTGCCAATATTACCCCCGCCTCTACTCCTTCATGAATAGAACTGCATAAACAGCATGTTTATCTTACTTCATTTCCATCCTTTCGCCTATTCAATCATTTACTTGAAGAATGAAATGTTCGACAGTGAACAACCACCTTGGCAACTTCAATGCAATAATCCTTACTTATGAATGTTACCCATAAGACAGGTGGAGAATTTTCCAAATTTTATATCCATCCCCACCTCATTAAATTGGTATTTTGAGAAGTGTTCTTTTTTAAGTGCCATCTGTTCAACCTTTTTCAGCTGACACTCACCATCTTAACCCAAACAGAGTTTCCTACAAGTATGCACCGGCCATGTCCCTATTGCTGGTCAATATACGTCTTCGGCTGGACAATAGAAACAGACACGTACCACGATCGCTTGCATCAATCACACGAATCTTTAATTAAATTTACACTGATGTGATTATTTGTTTTAGATGACCATGATGCATATTCTACTCCACGTGGACATCACTGAAACACGTGGATCTTAAAATCCCAACCGAAAATCAAACAATATACAGATTTATCTCCCCAGGGCGTGTACACGTGGGTATTGACTCGGGGGTTTGAAACAGGACAACTGAAAAGACTCGAGAGACAATGGGTTTGAAACCAATCAACCGCACTCTAGCTCAAGGCAGGAACAATGCCATGCTTATTTAATAAATATTTCATTTAAACCTGATCTTTGTTCTTTTATTTTTTATTGAATTGAGACATCACAAAAATGCCCTCGATGTAATTTGATCACAAATAAAGTTTGAAATCGCCGAACAATTTTAATATCATTATAAACTGAATTGAGTAAAATAATTAATGACATAAAAAGAGTTTAACATAAAAAAGAAATATGACCACAAAATTTCCCACTAACAGATACACGCTCAATTTGCATAATTTAACTACATCCATTACAATGGGTCTCCTGGAGTTATTGTAACAGTTTTGAAAAAAAAAACCCACATATATTCAAAAAAAAATTGAAAAGAAATCAAATGGGATTTAACTTCCTTTTTTTCTGCACACACTGTGACAATGAAGTCGGGCATACGCCGTACAGCGGGTACATTCTCCCGGGACAGTTGCTTTTCCAATTACTGTATATATCGGCTTTCATCCCATCCGAACGTTTACACTGTTCCCTGCAAGGCCCTATGTCCTGCACCTCTGACAGTGGGAACCAGACTGGTAAACCCAGAGGAACTTTCTCGGCCAACACCAGAATAAAGTCTCTGGGATCTCCTGGTTTTTAAAAAGAACTTCTTAACTGAATCATCCTGCCACTAGGTCGAAAGACCCTTACGCCCAAGCGAATTATTGAAATAAAAATTGAACCATAAGTTGGTCCCGAAATGACCTAGTTTGTGTCGTGTGGATGTTAAATCCCATTTCTCTCTTTCTGTTCTTGTGCGTTTATGTTTATCTATATCTATATAGAGTGAACATTCAGAAAAGGATGTTACACACAGTGTTACGTTGCGATTATTCCTATATTCCAGATACCAAAGGTTATGGCTACAAAATGAAATAGGTATGTCAATTTAAAGTTAATAAGACGAGCTTTAGACTCAATACACCATTCATTGAGATAAAGAATAGGTAACGCTAATGAATTTAATTTTAATATTCGCCTTGTCAATAAACACAGATGTAACTCATAGACATAAGTTGTTATGAATATTTATAAACCTGTAACGGTAAATCTCTTTGATCTTTGGGGTAAATTCTATGCTCGGAATAACTTGCGATCTTAAAGTCGGGGGCGGCTTTGAATATATATAGGGGAATTTGGGGTTATTCTTCTGAGGTTTTTCTTTTAACCCGTACCGGGTTATTCTTTCACTGCAGGTTTTTATTTCCCCCATAAGAAAACATGGAATAGGGTTTTTCTTGTGGGAATTCTGGGATATACACTCGATCAATATAGCCGGTAAAATTTGAGTTTTTAACAATCTGTTGACGTGCTCACCAAAATAACACTTCCGTGTATGACATTAAAGGTACCCTACTTTCAATTAGAAATTAAACGGGGGTTTAACTTCTTACTAGCTCTGTTCTGTCCTACAGTGTGGGGGAGATGGGGTTTAACGCCCAATCGACACAAACCAGGTCATTTCGGGACTTACACGTCGTTCAATTTTATTTCAATAATTCCCTTGGCTTTGCGCGTAGGGTCTTAGGACGTTGGAGGAAACCGGAGAAAACAAACGAGGTTTGACAGGCGATCCCAAGTCCTGTCACGTACATCTGGGGAATCGAAACAATCCAGTGGCAACAAGGGGAAATAAACAACACAAATTATGCTTTATTTAAAATTTATATTGAAGGTTATAGTATTTCTTGCATTTTAGACTTCCAGGAGTTGGTCAAGTTTCACTTGAAGTCGGTCGTCGAGTGAGGCGTTCTGCGGCGAGTCGTCGAATAGGCATCTTTGTGGTTGGTCGTTTATTTAGGCCGACAAGTCAACTATTTTGGCCGATAACGGTTGGTCGGCTAGTTTCTTTACTTCCCCATACAAATAATTAGAAACATCGGATCTGTATATTTGAGGTTCATTTGTAAATACGAATGGCTTCACTTTTATGACCTATAAAAAATGGACATAAAAACATTTACATGTATATAATACGAGTATTTCAATATTCTATTACACATACTTTCAAAATAAGAATAAAGCTATTAACAGGGGGGGGGGGCGCTGTGAAGAGTACGATTTCGATACTACGATCTCCTGAATTCGAGCCAGGGGGGTTGGGATGGCCTAGTGGTCTAGAGTGCCGCGCTTCGACATCTAGCTGGCCGGTCACCTCTGGCTTGCGGCTGTGGTTTCGAGCCCAGGTGTGAGCGTATGTGACATGGAGATAGGGGCGCCTTCTCAACCTCGTGGGTTTCCTCCGGGCACTCCGGTTTCCTCTCACTGCAAGCAAATTATTGAAATAAAATTAAAACCATATGTTAGTCCCGAAATGACCTAGTTTGTGTTGAGTGGACGTTTGTGTTGAGTGGACGTTTGTGTTGAGTGGACGTTAAACCCCATTTCTCTCTCTCTCTGAATGCGAGCCCGGGTCCTCTAGCACGATAGGCAACAATCGAACTTATGATTGAAGTCACCACAGCCCCTGAGTAAATCCGACTGGATTATCTTTCATATGATATGATACAGGTTGTGCTCACATAAATTAATGTTTGTATTACTACTACTAGTCAATATTTTATATACATGTATATAAATAAATTAAAAATAATTTACCTGTTTGTTCGCATATCTGCTGTTTGTCTACTCCTACTTGCCAACTTGGTGAAGTCTCGTGAACAGTGTCCACGCCAGCCAAACTAATGAAAAGGTCGACCGTGATTTGCACGTGCAACTTTGAACCAATCAACAACTTGTTTCTTGATCTATATTCAACATCAGTCACTGCAGACGATATGACACAGGGAATATTCTATTTAGATTTATTATTGGTGTTATTATTGCCGTTCTACGCTTAACAAAATGTTTATTACAAAACAAAAAATATATTTATACCGCCAACATATTTACACCAATAAAATATTGGTGTTGAAGTATAACCGAACATATGTATTTTAATTTTCCACATTATACTCGTATTTTACTTATATTTTCATTTTACATGTAAACATAAACGGTTTATAAGCAAGATAAAGTCCTCGACTTCGGTTATGCTGGGGAAGAAAGACTTCAGAAAAAAACCTCAAAAGAAAAACCTCGGCCTATCGGCCTCGGTTTTTCTTTTTCTCGGGTTGTTTTCTTCAGTCTTTCTTTCCCCAGCATAACCTCAGTCTCGTGCTTTATCCTACACGTAAATCTTCACTAATGAGAACCGGTTTTACTTTATACTTTAACCGCTGGCTAATAAACAAGGCTGTTTGTAGTCGTGTAGTAAAAATAACTCGATCAATGTCAGGTCAATGTTTAATATGTAAATAAAATTAAAGAAGTGTAGTTATGTTGTAAATTGAACATGTGTAGACTTTAAGTGAAGCATGTGGATAAAACAGCTGCTGTCGGTCATCTTAGAAGTGTAAGACCGCTGTGGCAGCAAACATTACACCGCGGGATCATACAAGGCTCTTAATTAACGCCATATCTCTTACTCGCACGTGTTAACATAATTTACAAACTTCTCATTCGATGACCCTCGGATAAGACTGAACAAATTGATGTAGTGAAAAAGTGTGAGAATTTGAAATATGCACTGCTAGTAAACGATAGTTTCAAGCTGAATGAATGAAATGGGGTTTAAAGTCCTACTGGTCTGGCCCGACTTGGCTGATGAAGATGGACATACACCATACACTTGGGTCCGTTTACACAATATTGTGCTCGTAAAAAAAATGGGGTTTAGCGTCCTATTAGCCGACTGGGCTAATGAAGAAAGGCATAAGCCAAACAGTTTGCTATGAGGGAAATTTTGCCCGGACAGCGGCGCTATGGCCTACTCTTATATCGAATTCCAGCTGCCAATGGATCTTTTACGTGTACGCTGTACTTTTCGTCCCCTCCGAACGACTAAACGGCTGTTTTCCGTCCTGCACCACAAGAGGGACACCACACCGGAAAATACCGAAAGCGAACCCACAACATCTTCTGCACACACCTACGGCATGCAGAGTTCTTTTACGTGCACACCATGTCTACACGGGACCTAAGTTTTTCTTCCCATCCCAAAGACTTTTCGGACCATCCGTCCTACACCAATTGGAAACTCCGTAGGAAAATCCCAGAGAACTTTCCCGGACACCTCACTCACAGACTCACATGGCAAATCAACATACATCTCGAGGACAACAGTAGAGTAATTAACAAGGGTTAAAGGATTTGACATGTTTTACTTACTCCATTTTTGAAAATAAAACATGACGACGTACATGTTTCGCGATGCACAAAGAATTATCATTATTTTAGAGATAGCGGTGTAAAATCAACAGTAATCATCGCATAATTTAATTAACCGTTAATACTGATCGATTTGATTAATTTGGGGCCAAAATGATTTTTTAAGAATAAAAGTACAGGTATACCTGGCATGTTGGCACACCTGTTTAAGTGATATGATTTTGAAAATGTAATTCTTTAAATGTGATCAATCGTAAAATGCCAACCACTTTGTTTAATTGATTCCTTTAAGTGTCTTATACTTGATACATGTATTTCAAGTTGAGTATAGGACTATATTTATAGAATCTCCATCACTTGACTTCAAGCATCCATATCAAGTGTATATGTTTAACGGTCTCACTAACACTATATATATATACTGCATGTATATACACCACCCAAGATAAACATCTACAACATCTAAAACGACACAAGTTCTTCACCAGATGCTAAAATATATTGAGATGACTTCACACATCTAGAACGCTCTTCAACATTCCCTGTCTGCCCTATGTGTGTGTGTGTGAGAGAGAGAGGGAGAGAGAGAGAGAGAGAGAGAGAGAGAGGGTTTAACCTCCACTCGATACAAACAAGATCATTTCGCGACTAACATATGGTTGAATTTCATTTCAATAATCCGCTTGCGCGTAGGGGTCTTTAACAGTAGGAGGAAACCGGAGGAAACCCACCAGGTTGGAAAGGCGACCCAACTCCTTGTCACGTACAACCGGGGATTCGAAACCACGCCAGTTGATTGATTGACAGGCTTTATGATATAGCGCGCACGTGCTAACAATTCGGCCATCCAACCGAATTGTACATGAAATCAGAAAGAGCATGTTTTGAACATATCGTGGTTGTTGTGTATATCAGTAAGTAAAATATAGATACAAGGTGTTTGTTTATGATGTAAACAAACCTGAGAACTATGTGCAGATTGTTCTATTCTATATTAGGATGGGGGTACGGTGCAGGTTACGGTGTTCATCTAATGCACGCTGTATCATAATAATAGGTGCAGTTGTCAGCTGATGCACATCTTTCTAACGTAGGCGTGAAATAACATTGGCAATTATTTTTGCAGACCATCATCTTTAACAAATGAATTCCGTTTTACGCAAAACATACCGGGTACCAGATCAAATTGGTTGAACCATACATAATCTAACTAAATAGTCACCTCACTATACTTAATGGGTTTGGTTCATATTTTGGTTAGGGTGAAGGCACTGGCATATATCTATGCACGGATTTAAGCATTTTGGATTTCGTTCACTGGTCATGCCTCTATATTATATTGAACGCACCCCCCCCCCCCCAAAAAAAAAAAAAAAAAATCAAAACGTAATGTATGTATTTTTCATTCGAAGCCGACACCCCACCCCACTTCTGATCGATGTTAAGATGCAATTATTTCCGTTGACGTATCCATGACGTATTCCACATCGGGTATTTCTCGAACAATTTTTGAAAATATTTGAGAAAATCCTGTTGCCGCCTATAAAATTGTGAACAAAATGCTTAGACGCTCTAGGTATACCGATATCTATATTATTGTAGCTATATGTTTGTGTTACTTGAATTTATTTGTTTCCTGTACAGTGTTTCATTCATTTAAAACAAGGCGTTTATAATTCCCTAACAAGAAAAAAAAACGCGAAAAATATCAGGGTTGCATCGGGAGATGTTTAAAACTGGCAGCATGTTGAATCCGTCAAGATAGTAGGTGGACGTTTGATCCGGTTGGCTGACAATTTACAACAACATAATAGATACATTAAATGATGATCTGCGGAAATAGTCTTTTGAGAAAAAAAAGATGTTTGGTTGGATGAGGGCGATTGGGATTTTTTTTCAGAGATAAAGCAGTCGTCAACGAACTAACATCTCATTCCACAGTATGAAAACCGTAAATGATGAACTGTGGAAATAGTCCATTGAGCAGAAATAAAAAAGATGTTCAGGAAGATGAAAGCGATCTGAGGTTTCGTTTTTCCCCCAGAGATAAAGCAGTAGTCAACCATCTATCATCTTAATCCACAATAACAGTTCATTTAAGTGTAAAACATACCCAATATATTTTCACCTATCTACAATGAGATAAAGCACAACTCTCTTCAACATCATTCTAAACGCTTTTCAAATACCAGGAACGAAACATTATCCTTTTGTTCTCAAAATCAGGAATGTTTGACATCGTAAAGATGCCTTATTTTCCCCGATTTCATAGAATGTGCCTTTTCAACTGATGACAAATACCATAGCGATTAAAGGAAAAAACATTAATTTTGAAGATAGTTTGAGCTGGTGATAAATCACCCTGAAGGGTGGATGATATACCAAAGAGCAAGTTTTTCATGAGATACGAGACACAATCATTAACATCGTAAATGAACAAGTTTCCGATTCAATCAAAAAGGTTCCAGAAATACCAATCCATGTTTGAAATTGAAAACAAATGTAGGGATTCCGTAAAAAAAAACCTATGTTTTTCTTACAAAATTAGTCACAAAGTAAACAGAAATTCAAAATGTTTAAAAAAAACAATTGGTAACATATTCTTAAAATTGCAGAAATTGACGTGGTAACATATCGCAACATGACATCAATGTTGTCGCTACAAAATAACATGACATGACCAGATGTTAAACTTCTTTCTTTACTAAATAATTCAGTTTTCATTAACTCTGAAGGATGTTTTGGCGAGAAACAAAACAGATTGCGTTATGCATGAATGACAAGTTAAGGAACCCCGTGAACTTAAAGAGACGGTCGATTTACTTCCTTTTAAAATTTCACTCACAGTTTTCTGTGTCATCCTCTGTAATTTAAGGTTAGGGATCAAATTACAGCTAGTCCGTTAAGGTATTATAACAAGAAAACAAACTGGTATAGTATTTCGTATCAGCAGGGCCAGATTAGACTTGACAGTCACCCCTGCACTGGGTCCCTTATATCAACAGCCCCTGTCCGTCACACACACACAAATTCAATGTGTATGTCAGCCTTATAGATAGAGTTTTATTTGGCCCACCAATATCCAACGTAATTTTTTATGGTACATTTTTTTTTTATTTTTAGAACTATTTTGGGGACCCCTTTAATATTGTGTCCCCTGGCAGCATCCCAGTCAGTACCCCACCCCGGTGGTGCGTATCGGTGATTATTTATTATGTAGGCCGAGGGTGGGGTGGTGTTAAAATTGATCAAAGAGATATAATACATCAGAACCGGGTGTCCTTTTCAATCCCCACGTGTAACAGTTAAGGTACTTTTCTTGATTTGAGTCTTTCGACGAATAAACTTTTGTCTCGAAATCGTTATCATGTAATAACAAACTTATTCCATTTTTTAATTAAATATAGCCACTAATGACGAAGACAAATTACGTTACATCTCCAATCGGGTTTTTTTCAATTATACACGTGACGAATCTCATTAACTTGTCTCTGTCAGACAGTCGGATATGTGTCTAATTATATGATCAAAGTTAAAAGCAGACCCTAGCTAGGGGTAGTATGGAAGTTGAAACCTGAGGATCAATCAAATGTTTTCAAGGGTAAAATGGGCTTGTCAGAGTAATAACGACTGGTACACGTAGCCCTTTTCGGATATTTGGGTGGGCAGTACTAAACCATACCACCGTATTTTCCCGTCTCAATTTTCGTTCACCCAGGGCACAACGCTGCCAACGTCAGCCGTCTAAACGAGAGCTTTTCGGAATCTAGCCCTTGTTAAAGGAGGCGAATCGTTTTAAAACTCAATATTATCCACAGTCTTCGATTTGTTGGTCAATTTAACTCAACTTTGATGTTATCCAATATCCAAGAAAAAATGACAATTTTAAAATTGGCACACGAATCACATGCCCTTTGTAATGAAGCGACTCGATGAACGGGGCTAAACATACCCCACAAGCGAATACTACGGGTTTAGACTGGAATAGCCAGCGGCCAAAGCCTGCCATTCAATTTGGACTCATATTTCACTGAATATAACTGATTAGAAATTACAGTAAAAACCCGGCGGGACGATTTACCCAATACTACCCAATACTACCCAATTCTACCCAATACTACCCAATACCACCCAAGTACCACCACAATATCACCACATACTACCCAATACTACAACATAATACAGCAAAATGTGTATATCAATTGAATTTTTTCAAAAAAAATCAGCTACACCGTGGGAATTGTACTTCAAATGCGATTACCGATGTCTGGCTGTTCCTTTTGCCTCCCTATATCACCTAAAACAAGCAAAAACTAACCCAATACTATCATATACTTATCACATAATACCCACTATCATCAAATAACAACCTTATATTGTCAAATAGCAAAATAAAGAGGCTAAAACCAATATTGACAAAAGAAAATCGTCAAGTGTATTATTTGGTAATCGAGAGATAAAATAAATAAAGCAGAACTTGATTACCCAATCAACAATCTTAACCCCAATCTGATTAAAACACAGATCCAATTTCGTTTCGTTTTTTATAGTTCAAAATTTCGTTTTTGCTTGTCTTTACTACTCTTGGATCTGGAGGACTTGTTATTTAACTTGTGTTTTGCCTGATATGTGGGTTCAGCCAATCAAATGGCCTGTCGAATCGACCGTTTGACCTTATCATGCGTGGAACTGTGGGTAGATACGTCTGTACTAACACCAGTGGATAGAAATCAAAACAAAACAAAAGTAGATTTTAAAAAGCGTGGCGGTCGCTAATTGGTTAATCGAATGACTGACGTTATCGGGTCAAACGTCCCGTGCTTGATACCTGACGTCATAGAACGTGAGCTCCCGCTATAACTTGTTAGATCTACATGAGTGTAGGCCATCGAAAGTATAAAAAACGAAACGAAATATAGATCTATATTTTAATTAGATTGTCTTAACCCCCATTGATTAATTGTTAAGTAAGGTGGAATGTATATACGAGTAGAGCATTATACATTTGTAATAAACAAATTAAGTTTATTTTCAAAGTAAATTTGCAATAACTTATTAGCTGACATGAAAAAATAAATATAAACATTAGTTGTTTTTTGTTTGTTATTTTGTTCAAGGACATACCTCATGGCGATACTTGAGGGGTTGAAATAGTTATTTTTGACTGCTAGCCATCTTATGTAATAATACAGTAGTTAATTATATACAATGATTAAAATATATACAACAAAATACTTGTTTTTCTTATTTTAATTTCGTCGACTTGGAAATCATCTGCAACACAAAAGAAGATGAATAATCTGCATAGCAATCTAAAATCTATTTATCGGTTGTAAAGCGAGATAACTGCATATTCATTTCCATTCTCTGCGAATTATCGAATATTTGTCGTAGTAATTAAATTAATGTTTTGCTATTTGACAATATAAGGTTGTTATTTGATGATAGTGGGTAGTATGTGATAAGTATTTGATAGTATTGGGTTAGTTTTTGCTTGTTTTAGGTGATATAGGGAGGCAAAAGGAACAGCCAGACATCGGTAATCGCATTTGAAGTACATTGCCCACGGTGTAACTATTTTTTTTTTGAAAAAATTCAATTGATATACACATTTTGCTGTATTATGTTGTAGTATTGGGTAGTATGTGGTGATATTGAGGTGGTACTGGGGTGGTATTGGGTAGTATTGGGTAGAATTGGGTAGTATTGGGTAAATCGTCCCACCCGTAAAAACCTAAACGATTTAATGTAAATCTGTTCATATACATTCATATTACATTATTATATGCGTTGCGACCTATTTGTGTCCATCTGGGTGCCAAAGAATATGGATTTAGCTCCTTTAATGTAAGATCTTATGTAGTGTTGAATTTCAGAACCGTAACGAAAAGCGAAATAAAGAAAACTATTAATATGAACATTCATACAATTAAATCACATTTTGAAAACACTTCATAGTACTTACAAACATAAAACATGAGAGACACGTGTATAAAATGTTAAAGACGATGATTATGATGGTTTCAGACAGCACTACTAATAAAACAAGACATGAGACAGATAGAAAGAATACTTTGAAATGACTGGTGACTAGACAGGAACAAGTTTGTTGTCATTTTTATCATGAGAGTATTCATGTACAAAAGATCTATTTCTGAATAATAACAAATGTATGCAGATTTTTAATCGTTTCTTCGCATAAATGGTAAGTTATGACCGAGGTCCCGTGTTCACGTAGCGTATACGTAAAAGAGCCCTCGAATGTTGGAATTCAATTGTTGTCCAGTCAAAATTTCCCTCACAGACCATTGCACGGCTTATGCCAGTCTTCATTATCCCGGTTCATGCAGAAACCCCAGTTCATTAGATTCATTTACTTAAGTTGTAGAAATATTTAACGTAACTAAGTTTAATAAGTCACTCTCCCCCCACCCAAAACAAAACAATGGTTTTTAGTTGTGAAGAACATTTTAGAAGTGTCCACTCGACACAAACTAGGTCATTTCAATAATTCGCTTGCGCGTGCGGGTCTTTAGCAGTGGGCGGAAACCAGAAGACCTGGCGAAAACCCTACTCCCTGTCACGTACAACTGGGGGATTCGAAACGACGCCAGTTGACTCAATAAAAGGCTTTATGATACAGTACGCACGAGCTAAATATTCTGCCATCCATCCCCCCACCCACATTTTACAAACTTATTACATTATATTCATTTCGTAAGTGGATTAAAGTATTTGTAAAGTGAAAATGCTGAAATTGTTTGCAGTTATGTCATTTTCAAAGAATGGTTTGTCTTTCATGCTTTGACACGCTGATATTGTTTGCAGTAATATTATTCTCAAAGAAATATTTGATTTCCATATTTTGTAAAATGCGCATAACTTTTTCGGTTTACGATTTGTAAGGATTCTTCTTGTCGCTGTACTGTGAACTGAAATTCAACTGAGTATAAAAATGTGTTTACTTTTAAGCGTCCCACTTCCATTCACGCTTAATATTTGGTTACGTTACGTATTGTGTAAAACAAGAAAAGAGACATGCTTGTTATAAAAGTTGTATCTAATCTAAAGATCTACATTGTTATATACAGTACTCATGCTCTGCCTATATACTTACATCTGCGTGTCATCCGACTCCGAGTTACTACTAGTATCGTACATATTCTCATTTTTATCCAAAAACACATCACTTTCACTCGTAGTATCCGAAGATTCCGTATCCATAGTAACGACCGGCCCAGCGGCCATAGTAACACTACCCTCGGGTTTCGGCTGTCCTGGGTTATATGAACTCCTTGATGAATTTTCCACTAAATTGTAATTTGCTGTTTCGAGATTCGGGTTAACAGACGCTTGTGCATATGAGGTGTATTCCACGGGCGTGTCGTCACTGTCATTATCTGAAGACTTGCTTACATCCATCTCGATAAAGAGTTTTCCCACGCGATTATTTCGCATTCATGTTTACCGACTGGCTGCTCCAAAATTTGAGGGACAAACAAAGGGAATAAACCCACTACCCCCGACCGTTACACAGCGCGTGTATTCGTCACGTGACTTGAGATAGCAACACACGCGCAGCATCAGGTTATTAATAAAAAGAGAATTTGTAGTGAAGTTATGTAGCAAAGGGTTATCATTTGTAAGCGTGTCTGAAAAAAATATGTAAAACGAATTATGAAGGCAGGCTGATAAGAAAAGGTGATAAATAATAAACTCTGAAAAAAAGATACAATTTGTAGTATTCTACCTGAGATTTAAACAAAAAAAAGAACAGATTCATTTAGTTTTAGTTTTTACTTTTTGAATAAATCGTAGAAATGATGATAAAAATTCTAAAAGGCTTTTAAATTCTAGAATTTCAGAGGCAACTGAATTTAATTTGAAACTGTTATCTTAAAATATTAATAAATGTATTCTTTTCAACTTTTATTCAAACCATGCATTTAACTTATCGTTTTAATTTTACTGGAAAAGTTTCACAATTTAGATATAAATGTTGAAAGACTGCGAAGGGGTAGATAACTTAATATAAGAAGCTGGTTCAATCTGCTAGAAAGATTTATTTCGGTACACGATACGTTATTCGTATGGCGAAGTTTATCTCTTGATAAGTAAAGCTTTAAAATTTGAAATAGATTTCCTATGTAGTACGCTGCGTAAATATTGATATTAAAATATACTATACATATACATATATAGATATAGTATGGCGTTTATCACCTTTCCAAGTATATACAAACATTAAAAGTATTCAATCAAAGTGTCTACAGATAATGAATGAATGAATGAATGAATGAATGAATGAATGAATGAATGAATGAATGAATGAATGAATGAATGAATGAATGAATGAATGAATGAGTGAGTGAGTGAGTGAGTGAGTGAGTGAGTGAACTTGAATGAACACCAAGAGGACTAACAAAGACGGACATACAACCCACAAGTACAGTGTTCTATGAGAGAAATTTTGTCATATACACATTTTGCTGTATTATGTTGTAGTATTGGGTAGTATGTGGTGATATTGAGGTGGTACTGGGGTGGTATTGGGTAGTATTGGGTAGAATTGGGTAGTATTGGGTAAATCGTCCCACCCGTAAAAACCTAAACGATTTAATGTAAATCTGTTCATATACATTCATATTACATTATTATATGCGTTGCGACCTATTTGTGTCCATCTGGGTGCCAAAGAATATGGATTTAGCTCCTTTAATGTAAGATCTTATGTAGTGTTGAATTTCAGAACCGTAACGAAAAGCGAAATAAAGAAAACTATTAATATGAACATTCATACAATTAAATCACATTTTGAAAACACTTCATAGTACTTACAAACATAAAACATGAGAGACACGTGTATAAAATGTTAAAGACGATGATTATGATGGTTTCAGACAGCACTACTAATAAAACAAGACATGAGACAGATAGAAAGAATACTTTGAAATGACTGGTGACTAGACAGGAACAAGTTTGTTGTCATTTTTATCATGAGAGTATTCATGTACAAAAGATCTATTTCTGAATAATAACAAATGTATGCAGATTTTTAATCGTTTCTTCGCATAAATGGTAAGTTATGACCGAGGTCCCGTGTTCACGTAGCGTATACGTAAAAGAGCCCTCGAATGTTGGAATTCAATTGTTGTCCAGTCAAAATTTCCCTCACAGACCATTGCACGGCTTATGCCAGTCTTCATTATCCCGGTTCATGCAGAAACCCCAGTTCATTAGATTCATTTACTTAAGTTGTAGAAATATTTAACGTAACTAAGTTTAATAAGTCACTCTCCCCCCACCCAAAACAAAACAATGGTTTTTAGTTGTGAAGAACATTTTAGAAGTGTCCACTCGACACAAACTAGGTCATTTCAATAATTCGCTTGCGCGTGCGGGTCTTTAGCAGTGGGCGGAAACCAGAAGACCTGGCGAAAACCCTACTCCCTGTCACGTACAACTGGGGGATTCGAAACGACGCCAGTTGACTCAATAAAAGGCTTTATGATACAGTACGCACGAGCTAAATATTCTGCCATCCATCCCCCCACCCACATTTTACAAACTTATTACATTATATTCATTTCGTAAGTGGATTAAAGTATTTGTAAAGTGAAAATGCTGAAATTGTTTGCAGTTATGTCATTTTCAAAGAATGGTTTGTCTTTCATGCTTTGACACGCTGATATTGTTTGCAGTAATATTATTCTCAAAGAAATATTTGATTTCCATATTTTGTAAAATGCGCATAACTTTTTCGGTTTACGATTTGTAAGGATTCTTCTTGTCGCTGTACTGTGAACTGAAATTCAACTGAGTATAAAAATGTGTTTACTTTTAAGCGTCCCACTTCCATTCACGCTTAATATTTGGTTACGTTACGTATTGTGTAAAACAAGAAAAGAGACATGCTTGTTATAAAAGTTGTATCTAATCTAAAGATCTACATTGTTATATACAGTACTCATGCTCTGCCTATATACTTACATCTGCGTGTCATCCGACTCCGAGTTACTACTAGTATCGTACATATTCTCATTTTTATCCAAAAACACATCACTTTCACTCGTAGTATCCGAAGATTCCGTATCCATAGTAACGACCGGCCCAGCGGCCATAGTAACACTACCCTCGGGTTTCGGCTGTCCTGGGTTATATGAACTCCTTGATGAATTTTCCACTAAATTGTAATTTGCTGTTTCGAGATTCGGGTTAACAGACGCTTGTGCATATGAGGTGTATTCCACGGGCGTGTCGTCCCTGTCAGTATCTGAAGACTTGCTTACATCCATCTCGATAAAGAGTTTTCCCACGCGATTATTTCGCATTCATGTTTACCGACTGGCTGCTCCAAAATTTGAGGGACAAACAAAGGGAATAAACCCACTACCCCCGACCGTTACACAGCGCGTGTATTCGTCACGTGACTTGAGATAGCAACACACGCGCAGCATCAGGTTATTAATAAAAAGAGAATTTGTAGTGAAGTTATGTAGCAAAGGGTTATCATTTGTAAGCGTGTCTGAAAAAAATATGTAAAACGAATTATGAAGGCAGGCTGATAAGAAAAGGTGATAAATAATAAACTCTGAAAAAAAGATACAATTTGTAGTATTCTACCTGAGATTTAAACAAAAAAAAGAACAGATTCATTTAGTTTTAGTTTTTACTTTTTGAATAAATCGTAGAAATGATGATAAAAATTCTAAAAGGCTTTTAAATTCTAGAATTTCAGAGGCAACTGAATTTAATTTGAAACTGTTATCTTAAAATATTAATAAATGTATTCTTTTCAACTTTTATTCAAACCATGCATTTAACTTATCGTTTTAATTTTACTGGAAAAGTTTCACAATTTAGATATAAATGTTGAAAGACTGCGAAGGGGTAGATAACTTAATATAAGAAGCTGGTTCAATCTGCTAGAAAGATTTATTTCGGTACACGATACGTTATTCGTATGGCGAAGTTTATCTCTTGATAAGTAAAGCTTTAAAATTTGAAATAGATTTCCTATGTAGTACGCTGCGTAAATATTGATATTAAAATATACTATACATATACATATATAGATATAGTATGGCGTTTATCACCTTTCCAAGTATATACAAACATTAAAAGTATTCAATCAAAGTGTCTACAGATAATGAATGAATGAATGAATGAATGAATGAATGAATGAATGAATGAATGAATGAATGAATGAATGAATGAATGAGTGAGTGAGTGAGTGAGTGAGTGAGTGAGTGAACTTGAATGAACACCAAGAGGACTAACAAAGACGGACATACAACCCACAAGTACAGTGTTCTATGAGAGAAATTTTGTCATATCAGTAACAGTAATTGTATTATAGCTGTCAAGGGTCTTTTACGTACACGCCACCGTGTGCATGTTATCTCGGTTTTTTGATATAATCCAAATTGCTAAACTCTTTCCTTACCAGACCCGTCCTTCATCACTGACAAGGATAAACTTTCTCGGCCTACACCTGTATCAAACTCCGGATCTCTTGAAACGAATACAGTGAACTGGTTTGCTACGGCAGTGGTATCATATTTCATCATAGATTTTTCAGGTCTCCGTACATTTACTATGGAAATTTCCCGATGTTGTGTGACTAAAACGAAAGAGCGAGGTCTTAGAGAAAATCATCTATAATATAGTCCTTCGGAATAAAAAAAGAAGAAATAATTACTTAATTATACGTTCAAATATTGATATTGAATAATATGAGTCCTCTAAAGTTTCCACAGTTCGTCTCAACAAGACTTTTGAAAGTAAATATGATAACAAAAAGTTCAAATGAGGTTACAAAATATAATTATTAAAGTTTACATAAGAAAATTACATGGAAAGTTAAATATTCTTTTGAAAAATGAGTTTTTACGAAATCCAATTCATTTTTAAAGAGTTTTATTTAACTTTTCGAGTGGTAGAAAAACGCCTAATGACATGTTTTAGCACTTGATCGTGAGTAGAGGTCGGTGGGTGAATGGGATAGGTGTATATTGTTATGTACATATAAAGAAACTCTATGTTCGTGCAATAATAAAATCAAAGGATTTCAAGTGACAGTAAAGGGATTTATTGAATAAAAATAAAATCTGAGCCTCTTTGATTTAGGTTATAATAAAGTAACGAATTGAGCTGAAATGGAATGTGGAGTTTTGCGTTTTTCGGTGCCAACCGGACGAATGAGTGCAGTGTTCTATGACGAGAGAAGTTTTCCCTCGACAGCAGCGTTTCTCTAAAAATTGGCATTTAAAATTTGTCAAAATACATTGAGCAGTTGCCTAAAGGAGCTAAATCGCTAACTTTTGGGACCTAGAAATTGTAATACAGTAATATAAATGTATAAAAACTGATCTACATTCAATGGTTTCCGTTTTTACTCTAATTTCAAATCAGTTATGTCCGGTGAAATAAGCCAACAGTCTCAATCGAATGCAAATTTCTAGCGTCTGGTTATTCAAGTCTACATACGGCGTTTGATTTGGTGCAATGTTTCTAGCCTCGTTCCCCTAAAGCCTCTTGCAAGAGCTGGTGCTGAAACGCATTATGGTACACGATTCGTGTACCAATGGTAAAATGTTTATTTTGTCTTAAATATTGGATATCAGAAGCCCATCTTTCCCCGGTAAGATCACAGCATCAATGTTGATTTAAACTGATAAATAATTCGTGTTTTCAATGTTGAAGATTTTGGGTGGTATTGAGTTAGAGGCTTAGCTACTTTAAGTTGTCCTTTGTATGAAAAAAGTTCGCCTTTTGGTCGATTTTAAGTAAGAGAAAGGACAACTTCAAACCATAGCTCCCCGAATAGTACCTTGTTAAACGTGGTCAACATTTCGTACTTTTCAGAGGTCCGACCAATTGACAATGTATATTCGTTCGGATAGTACGAAAAGAAGAGGTTCCGTGTACACATTGGTGTGCACGCAAAAGAATCCTTCGCAGTTTGAATTCGATGTAAGAGTATGAGCCGTATCCCTGCTATCCTGGCAAATTCCACCCATAGCCCGACTTCATTGCCCGATTTCATTTCATTTTCATTTAAACTTTTCAGCTATTCTAAGCAGAAGAAAAGAAAAGTTCACTGCCGAGTTATCTCAAATCTCTCAATTTTACATCCTTTCACCTTTTACCCCTCCGACTTTAACAAAAACTTCTTTATTAGCTAATGGCATGGTTAGTTTCAGACAGCAAACAAATTACATGGCTAGCATCCTAATAAATTCTATAGTTTTTATCACGTTCGAGTCGAGTTCAGGGCTATTAAACCCAACAAATAGCTAATAACCCATAGAAATACCATAATACCCCGGCTAAACTTCACTCAAGTTGGTAAACTGATCCGATCATACTACACCCAACATCATTATAGTTTTATCGACCAATAAACGCGATAATGAAGGGCTTCAAATGATTTTAATTTTGTCAGCTATGAAAAAGACATGAAATTTGATTTATTCGGTAAGATAACTCCTATCGGGTTGCAAGCTCGTCATCGTGTGGACATTGCTATTCCTTAGGAAATGAAATAGGGTTTAACGTCCTGCTGTCCCACGGAGTTAAAAATAATTCTTCAAAGCAGCAATACAACTACTAAAAGGCACATTTCAGCGTACACAATAAAAGCAAATGTGCTAGTTACATTATCTTGGTTTTGCCGAAAAGAAGGACGTTAAACCCCATTTTATTTCTTAGTTTTGTTAACATTTAAATAAAGAAAACGAGTATTGTTCTTCTGGTGAATTGAGACTTTGATATCAAATTCCAATTAATTTAAACAGAAAAGAAAAATTTATTTTGTAGTTTATATTGAATGGCAAGACAATTGTGACAACATTAAATAATTTTTTATATGACAATATTCCGCGTTTCATAAATGACATTGGGTGATTCTATTTTTATTACGTAAAATCTACATTAAAACGCTGAACACGCATAATTAAATTGAAATATTCTGAATAACTTACCTACACATCTTAACATGTCAAAAATTTTCATCATCTGAAGAAACTTGACGTTTTTGAATTGTGGCATCACAATTGGATGTTCATTATGACGTTATTGGATTGTTTGTATCAATATATTATTATGACGATGTCGCATTATTTGTATCCGATAAAAACGAAAAACACCGAGGCTTTTTTGTTTTTATGTTTAGGTTTTTTTTCCCGATTAATAAATAATATGACCACTTTTTTTTTTTTTTTTTTTTTTTGTTATCAACTATTTTTGTTTATCCACTGATTCAAATCTCCAATTAGTTAAATCAAGCGATTCTTTTTCTTTTCTTTTTTTTTTGTCTTCGCTCATTTAAACGAATTTTATGTATACTTATATAATTATAGCTATATGCCAATGCATGGTAACAAGTTTTGTTTAATTTGGTCTAAAACGGGGTTTCAAGAATTAAATTAAGGAAGTTCGCATTCGAACTTTTAGGGTTTTGTATCGTATTGAAAAGGGTACAACAATATTAATCTGAAATGTGCTCTGAGTTCCGTATCAGAATGAAACGAAGACACCCGATTGCGAACAAGGGTAGATAACTCTAAAAACCAAAGAGTCAAACGCATGCGCGGGTAGGGAAAGACTTCCGCAAAATTTTTGATGAAATGTCAAAATTTTGCTACAAATTTACACATTCTCTGGTACATTTAACATAAATGATGGAACAGAACGTATAGACAGCCAAACAAAACAATGTAAACAGTTTATGCTACTGACCTTGTCATTTGGTTAGGTTTCCGGGGAATATGAAAACAATAACTATAAAAAGTTTCTTCTCGAATGACAAAATGTAAACAAATCAATCCCATCAATCGACATATTGCTGAACTATTGCCAATACTGAGTATTGCTGTAAATATTGTTAAATTTGTGTTATTATTTTAATCCTCTTTATTAATATACTCTTGCTGGTACATGTATGTACTGAAGTCAAGCGATATTTTATACAAGAACGAAGATGCAGTCTTCCGGCCAGGGTGGAGGTGAACGAGGTAAGATTAAGAAGGCATTACTTTTGAGTAGGACAGTATTCCAACAAAATATCCAAAATGCCACACAAAGTACAAAGATTATGTAATCCAACAAGTAAGATGTTATCCTTTGATATTCTGATACTGTAACATCTAACATCTGAACACATAAAAGCTCAGCGCTAACGTTGATAACTAGTTTATTCTTTCTTCAGTGGACGGTAAAATTCACACTTGTCAGTTATCATACATGCATATCCAGTACCGTACATTTAGTTCACATGAAATCTTTTTTTACTGTTGATTTTTTTGAGATTTCCAAAATTCATCACCTGCAAACCATTAAATAGGAAAAGACCTAATTGAACTCTTGCAAATTCAAATTCCGAACAAGATTTCACACAAAACGTGTGAACGAAATCTGTAGGCATTCCGGAATAGGCTAGTGCCAGTGGTTGTCAACAGGAAAAACTAAACTAAAACTCTGGAGTAAAAGCAAGATTATCATCATCAGCTGCTTAAATCTTTATAATAAACATGTTGATTATTGTCAAGTAACCTTATTGCCTCCTGATTTGACCAATCTTCACATGATAGATAACTAAACACTTCTTTAGAAAATGCCAGCGAACCATGACACAACAATTATTCTTTTTAACCTCCACAGTCACTGTTGTGTGATCTCTTGTAGCATGGAAGCCATTGCATTATTTGGTATTGATGTTGAACTGATTAAAACAAGTTACGTGTACATGTGTTAAGGTCTCATTCATCATTAAAATGAATGTTTTTTATTTTGATTATTTTCAGGGGATGGTGCTAAAGCCAACACTGAGAGTATTGATTTAGTTGTCAAGTTTCCATGGCGCCGAGAAGGGCCATCAGAATGTGGTTCCTTAGGAAGAGATCGCGATGCGAAACCTGGAGAATTTGTCCTTCAGAGCATCTTTTTAGAATTCTGCAGAATGACAGAAAAGAAGATTGAACATGTTCTTGCAGAACCACTGGTATGATTAGTTTGTTAATTATCTGTTTAATAATTTTTTAACTGATCCACAACGGACCATGTTATTTTTTAATTTTGAATAACTACCATGTTGTTTTAGTGACTGATACTACTACTAGACTACGACTGAGAAAGTTGATTAGAATTAACAAAAAACATTTTTACCTCCGTCATGTTTAGAATAATTTATTGGAAACTAACAGGTTGTGAAGAAATAATACACACTTCAAAAAATATATCGTATAGAAACTTATTAACCAGTCTCCAGCATGAGGAACACTCTTTCTTTTAATTTTGCAGAGGGGAAGTCCAGTTCTGGAAAGAATATGATTAAATCATTTTGCGAATACACTTCATATGTTTTTAAGTGTATTTATTACCAATTCTCAGTTCATTAGATAGCAAGAATAACCTTTAAATTTTTGTTTCTTTTACAATTTCCCATTATTCTGAAACACATTGTGTCAATTAAATTCAGCAATTTTGTACTTTTTTCAGGAAAAATCACTGTCAAAATCTTTACAACGAGGCGAAGATCTTCATTTTGATCAGGTAAACCACATCTACATTAAATAACATTGGACAAATAGTGTTTTACCCCGGATTACCAGGATATTTTTTCCAAAGACTGTGACAATTTTTTGCTTTATTTCAAAGTGTTTTTACACATAAAACTATGAATTTAACTGTATTTATTGCTATTTATGGTTACCTGTACATTCTTTGATATATCCAAATTTATGTCATATAGATTGACGGAAATATCCATTTATTTATTTCACCCAGTCAGACATGACTAAGAAATTGGTTTTTACATAGACAAAGTTATAGTCCTGACGCAGCACTTTAAGCAATATGAATCACTTGCAAACTACCATAATGTGAAGGATGAATCTCTAATACGAATATCAGTCCAAATATGGTTCAGTATTTACAAAGATATGTGAAATTGAAAGTTTCATCAATCTATGCTGCTCCCTATACAATAAGCCTGTTGCCATTTTGTTGCCCATGAAAATTTAATGATAGGCCTGGATTAAACTGAGAGCATTTTGATATTTAGCAACAAATGCCAATTAATGTCATGTTTCTTTAAACAAAGTAAGAAATGAATTGAATGTATATTTTACAAACTAAGAGACTGTGGGAGTATAATTTATAATATGTTGTAATATTACAGATATTGAATGTAATGGGTTGTGTAGCAGAGCATAGTTTACCATCTATATTAAAATCATTATTTTTATGGTACGAGAGACAGTTACGATACGATGATAGTCCAATGTTTGAATCTCGGCATAGACATAGAAGTAAAGGGTGAGTAACAATGTTACACAAAACAATATATCAATATCACATTTTCTGCTAATATTCATACATTTCCCTCTGAACATACCCCTGAATATGAAGTCGTGCTCCTGGCTTATGGATTTTTTAAATAAAGTACATTATTTTTTCATAATCCTTTCAAGTTTTAGAGAGTGCGAAGCTTTATCAATCAGTTCTTTTACACTATTATTTAATTGTCACATGGTGAGCTCTGAGTCACTCAAGGTCCCTGGTTCAATTCTTGTGTTAGCAGAGGACCTGACAAGGAAGTGCATCAGGTCATTAGGATGGAAAAAGAAACCAAGGTCCCCAGTACACATTGGTGTGCACATAAAGGTGCCCTTGGCAACTGGAAATTTTTTGGAGATACTGCTATCAGGGCAAAATTTTTCTTATAGCACACTACATGGCTTCAATAGCAAGGTTGGTTCAGAAAAGTATGTTAAATCCCATTTTATTGGTCACATAAATGACAAATTTTGGGGTTTCAAAATGGTACCAAATCTCTTATATTCATCAACATGTAATTTGGTTATTTCTTTTTTTTGTTACAGAAGTAAAGATTTTCTTTGTGAAAGAAGAGATGTAAGTACCTTTTTAATTCACTGTCAACATAATAAAAAGTTTGAACTTAGAAATTTTAGAATAACTTAATGTAAGGGGATGCTCGATTCACAAAGAATATGTTTTGGCTGAAGGTTTGGTTAAGATATTCACTCATCCAACCGACGCATGCGTTATGGCCCGAAATACCCCTTTTCACTCAATTGTTACTGCTTTTGGGATTGAGAGAATTCAATTCCGGAACGTTCAATTCAATCGAGTACCCCCATAATGTCGTTAAATTTAATGGCGCTATTTAACTTTGTATGTGGTGTAATATTTAATGATCAAATTGACAATCAATGGTTGATGTGTTATTATAGATGTTAGAAAAATGGAGATTAGTTACATACAATGCAATATTTATAAGTCTACTTTTCATATTTAAGATTTGGTTATCATTAGGATATGGATTATCAACATATACTTCTGCACGTCAAAACATTTATTACTTAAATGATATTGTATGTTTCTGAAGATTGATTGATGTTTTAATTGTTTAGCTTGATTAACTATCATGAATGATTATGTTTTAATTAGCTGGCTGTGGAGTTTGTCAACTGTTTGGTTCTTATAGAAGTCCTAACCAAGGTAAGACAATATGTTTAATTGTAGAGATGGTTTAGTTTGCCTGTAATAATAGGTGAAGGAAGACCATACAACATATAAATGCATTTTGAGAAAAAAGGAAGCACTGATTTAGTTCTGAATTTAAAAATAAAATGTTATGTTTTATTTTCAGAATTCTTACCACCCGGGTCATGATGATATGATCAACTATATTATCAGTACAGCTTTTAAACATTTCCGATCCAGAGACTCGTAAGTTGAACCATTTACAGTAGAAAATAACATGTAAATCTCTCTAATCAAATTGTTGATAAATCTGGTGATTATCCATCTTTGTACTACCGAATCCAAACCAGATTAGACGGGTTGGGTGGCCAAATGGTTGAACAAGTGGCGTTGTTTTGATTCACCGCTTCTGCGTGATAACAAGAATTTGGATTGTCTATCCAGCCTTATGTGTTTTGTACGGGTCCTTCTGTTTCCTCCTACAAATAAAGACCCATATATGAATGATTTATGTAAATTTTTGAAATAAAATTGAACCGTACGTTAGCCCCGAAATGACGTAGTTTGTTTCGAGTGGGCGTTAAACCCCATCACTATCCTGCTCACCCACAAACTCGATCAGTCAAATCTTAATAGCAGTCGATCAACTTGAGGAATAAAACTTTAAATAGAATATTCTTGTATTTTTCAGCAATCAAACGAATCCTAATTCTGCTAATATCAACATAATAGCTGATTTATATGCTGAAGTAATTGGAATCCTGGCCACTTCAAGGTATCTTTCCCAAACATCTATTGCTATCTAATATTGAATCATCTTTATTCATTGCCAGTTTTACATTAAAATCTTTCACACTATTAGAGTGGCTGCATTAATTGCTTTTTTGGGAAAATATCAAATTTCTCACTGCTTAATCCAGACCTTTATGTACTCAGATTAATTATGACACATTTGATTAAACATGCATTATGCAAAACTTAAATCTGCCAATTACAAGTCTTTCTTTAGGCCTGAAATGTTATCTAAATTATCAATTAGACATTATACCATAATAAACTCTCGATGTCTAGGCTAGCCTTCAATGTTGGCTGGATTAGATTCCTATATGCTGCTTAACAGCCATTGATAATTAAATTTAAAACATGGATACTCGAGACTATGCTGTTTATATTAATGATGACCGAGGCTAGGCGAAAATTTCACCCGCTTCATGGATCAATTTGACTGAAATTTTCAGCAAATTACCTTTACATTATCTAGTTTTTAACTATTAAAGTGAGAACTGCCAACTCTTTATCGTATCTCCCATAATGTATCTTAAGAAAACAAATGAAGATCAAGTGGATGGCCGGATGGCTTTCTTTTCTTTTCTTAGAATTGTGTTTAATTTAATTGTTGTATTATGTAGATTTCAAGCTATAAGAAAGACATTTATGAATGAATTACGAGAATTAAAACTACGAGATCAAACCCCATATACAGCTCAGGCCATAATCAGTTTACTGATGGGACTCAAGTTCTTCCGTGTAAAGGTATGTATTAAACATATAATCATATTCCTGATATCTTTTTCCAATTGAACAGAAGAATCCTATTAATTTTCGACATTTTTCTTACATTCACCTCTAGAATTATGTCCCTTTTGTTACAAGAAATATTGGTAACTATATTTTTCAGCTACATCCTATAGAAGAGTTTGAAGCCAATGTAGCGTTTCTACATGAATTAGGTGTATATTTTCTGGAAGTTAAAGACCGAGAAATAAAACATGCTTTAGCTGGATTATTTGTAGAAATATTACTACCAGTTTCAGCTGTAAGTATCTTTGTATTTGATGGTTTTCTCCGTGTCCTTCAGTTTCCTCCCACTGCTAAAGATCGCACATTATTGAAATACAATTGTACCATATGTTAGTCCCAAAATGACCTAGTTTGTGTTGACCGGACGTTAAACTTCTCTCTCTTTTCCTCGCTTACTATCTTTACCAGTTCATTCAATATGTCCTATTGATTGCTTTTATTGGTATTTATCAGCAACTTAAATCGATGTGTCTCAACAAAATACCCATATTTAAATAGTATTATATACTGGAGCCATGTACATAACATGACAGCGCTGTGTTCTATGCACAAATATGAAAAATTAGCTGTTTTTTAATATACACATCTTAATAATTACTAATATGCAGCTCTTTTGGTTCCAGTATTTATGTATTTTATATGTATGTGTATGTTATTTTATTTAATTTATTTATATGAACAGACGGCTAAAAATGAAGTAAATGTACCAGTATTAAAGAATTTTGTTGAGTTATTGTATTCTATTACTGTTGATATGACTACAAAGAGAAAACATACTTCAGTAAGTTAAACTTGAATTGTGGTTTAGTATAATATCATATAGTTCATATTTATAACATGGTAGCCATATTACGCAAAAAAAAAGCTTGGAAAACCCGTGAAAACCCACAACTTCAGTATTTATAAAACATGATGAATATTAAGATTAAAGATCGAAGGAACACGAATTGTAATTAAATGTCTCACATCTTTATTATGATCAAGAATTGCCTAGAAAGGAGATTGCTTGTCCTTGAATGCAGATGCATGTCACAGACCTTACTGGGGGAAGCCACGGTTGCATAGTAAGTAAGTGGTGTTGACTGACAATTAAGGCTCCCAGGGATTTTCATGCATAGTTACCCCTTACATAGTCATTCTGATGGTATGAAAAACCAAGGTTCTGTGTACACATTGGCGTGTACATAAAAGAACCCTTAAGAGTAATATGTTAAATCCCATTTCATTTCATTATGTGTCATGGAGATAAGGGCACCTTCTCAAACTCGTGGGTTTCATCTGGGCACTCCGGTTTCCTCCCACTGCTAAAGACCCCTACGCGCAAGCAAATTATTGAAATAAAAATTGAAACCATATGTTTGTCCCAAAATGACCTAGTTTGTGTCGAGTGGACGTTAAACCCCATTTCTCTCTCATTTCATTATTATTTGGGGCAAATTGTGATATTTCTTAATCTTTTATTTTGTTTATCCCTTTCAGCATTTGTTTCCATTGGTTACCTGTCTATTATGTGTCAGTCATAAGACATTCTTTTTAAACAACTGGCCATATTTTCTCACTTCCTGTCTCTCGCAACTTAAGAATAAAGATGCTAAAATGTCTCGTATTGCTTTAGAATCTCTCTATAGATTACTATGGTGAGTATCTATTAACACAACATCTCGTTTCACAAATTGAAAAAAATTATGAACACAATACATTCTGATTAAAATACAGATCTATATTTCGTTCCGTTTTTTTATATTTTCCAGCCATTTGTTTGGAGTTCCAGCACTATGTACGATTATTATTATTATTTATTATTGTAATGCTGTGCTCGGTCCATAACGTCATATTGTACTTGATTATGGTGAAGTTGATATTAATTGTTGATTGTTTTTTTTAGGGTATATATGGTAAGAATTAAATGTGAAAGTAATACAGCGACTGCCAGTAGATTACAGAGTATTGTCAACAGTTTGTTCCCGAAAGGTTCGAAAATCGTTACACCAAAAGATACACCATTAAATATATTTGTTAAGATTATCCAGTTTATTGCTAAGGTAAATCATTTCTTTATTATTCTAAAACCCTCTTTAGATCAAAAGGTCTGTCATTGAGTCAACTGACAGGGTTTCCGTACCACACTTGTACGCACTACAGAGTAGAGTCGTCTGCCTCTAACTTTATGGGTTTTCCTGGAATTCTCCAGTTTCCTCCACCACTACAGACCTCTCTGAGAATTATTGAGAGCTGTATCCTATGTTATGACCTAGTTTGAGTCGTTGACGTTAAACCTCATCTCTCTCTTGTTCTTTGATGAGTTTATATGTACAGGGGCACTACTTACTTTGAAAAAAGGGCCAAAGTTGCTCTGTACGCTTGGAGCTGACTCGCTACCGGATGCGATCCAAGTGGGGCGTGGAAAAGTGTTTGGTCATTCAGATGCTCCGAATAGACATTTGTAAGACCCTGCATATTAAACGTCCCCTGGCAGTAAGAAACCAAAACAAGAATAAGCTGTAGCCTAGTTTCCTTAATGGCTGTCCCCCTCCCCTCTTTCTCTACAGACAAGAACTTTCACTGGGCTTGAGCTGTGTTTCAGTGGGTTAATCTATAAGGTTAGTGTTGATGTATTTTATGCAGATTTTGAATTTTTAAATTATCATATTTCAGGAGAGATTAGAGTTTGCTATGAAGGATATTATATTTGACTTACTGTGTGTTGGAAAACCCGTCAAATTCTCTCTTACACCAGAGGTAAGGTTTGTGTCAAGTGGATGTTGAACCCCATTTCTCTCTTTCTCTCCAACCTCGTTTTTCTCCGGGTTGTCCGGTTTCCTCCCATTGCTAAGGACACTTATGCGCAAGCGAATTATTGAAATAAAACCATATGCTAGTCCCGAAATGACCTAGTTTGTATCGAGTGGATGTTAAACCCATTTCTCCCTCTCTCTCATTTGTTCGTAAGGCTATTGTTATTTTTTATATATACATGTAGGTCTATATTTCATTCCTTCTGACTATATCAGTATTATTCTTGAAAACTACAGAGGAAGTACCTACAATGTAGCTCTGATTAAAATACAGTAATTAATTTCCATAAAACTATTGTGACTAATTTTTTTCCATAAAACTATTGTGACAGTAATTGTTTTCCATAAAACTGTTGTGACATTAATTGTGTTCCGTAAAACTGTTGTGTTTATTTTTAAACAGTAAACTTTTGTTTCTTTTGATAACAGAGAATGAGTATTGGATTAAGAGCGTTTCTAGTTATAGCCGATAGTCTGCAACAGAGAGATGGCGATCCACCTATGCCGCAATCATCATCTACTTTACCTTCTGGTAGTACTGTCCGTGTTAAACGCACATTTCTCAACAAGATGTTAACGGAATCTACAGCTAAGCAGATAGGTGTACAGCCCTGGTTTCCCCATATATTAAAAACATTTGATGCTATGTTACGAGCTCTCGATCTTCAGGTTGGACGTCCGTTGTTAATGACGAAAGCTGAAAATGCTAATAAAGAACCAGATGAAGTGATTATGTATGTATTTTATTTTTAAACAAAACAAATCAGTCGGATTAAGATACAGGTTTATATTTCGTTTAGGTTTTTTTGTACTTTTGATGGCCTACACTACATGAAGATCTGACAAATTATAGTGGGAGTTCGCGCCCGGGGTCAAATGAGCGGCTTTTGATCTAATGGCATCAGACGTTGATGGATCAATCAGCGTTGACATTTTGAATGGTTTCCTCACAGTTGCATGCACCAAAAGGCCAAAAGCTCGCTGTAACAGACCGTTTCATTGGCTAATCCCTTATATCAGCCAGAACACGTCAATGATAACAACCCTTCCAGGTACTAGTGAAGTAAAGACAAGTAAAACAAAATTTTGAACTATAAGAATGAAACAAAATAGGATCTGTGTTTTAATCAGACGGAAGGCAAATCATCCCTAAGAACGAATTGACATGACCATAGAAAATAAAGTTACCATATGTCTCAATATGACCCTAGTATTATTATGTTGATGAGACGTTAAACACATTTTTGTTAATGCCTTTGCTGCCTTTAAAGATACATTATTTAGATAAAGAGCTGGCCATTCTTGCTATAATAGGTCAAAAATATATAATTAAAAATGATCATATTGAAAATTTAGGTCAAATTACTTTATTCTGGGCTAATTTATAAGTGTTTGCAGTTTTGACAAAATGCAAGATAGAATGTTTGTTGTACTTGACTATCAATTGTCAATTATCTGTGTTGACTTTTATCTCTTAAATGGCCGCTATGTTCTAATCTCCTTAAAATCAGAGCTTGTCATGTTAATAAATATCTAAATAATATAACATTTGAAGCCTGGAAAAAGACCTGCAATAGGAAGATTTAGCTCTTGCATAATGTATCGCTAACAACTTGTTTCTGCAGAAATGATAAAAATCTTTAAATATTGTCCTAGTCAAGTAACTAATAACGTTCTGATATTATTTCCAGTGGTGATAGAAAACCGAAGATAGATTTATTTCGTACATGTATAGCAGCCATACCACGTCTGGTACCTGAAGGTATGAATAATGGTGAATTAGTAGAACTATTAACTAGACTTACAGTACATATAGATGAAGAGCTGAAAGGGTAAGTCGGGATGTTATTTATATACAGTTCTGTTAATTTTGGTATCTGTGTATTTCTTTCATTAAGGCCCCATTAATTACACACACTTAAGTTTGTTTTACGTTTTAATTAAAATATAGAAATATTTCATAGTATTTTGTCCAATTTTGTTGAATACTTTGTTTAACTGTCACGGTTTATTGAAATAGAATTGAACTATGTGTTTGTCCTGAAATGACCTAGTTTGTGACAGTGGCAAACACACACTCTCTCTCTCTCTCTCTCTCTCTCTCTCTCTCTCTCTCTCTCTTTCTTTCTCTCTCTTTCTCTCTCTTTCTTTCTCTCCCTCTCACTCTGTGATTGCTTTAGATTGTAAGATTCTTCCACTGATTACAATAATTATGTATATTTTATAGGTTGGCTTTTCAAGCTCTACAGAATCTGATGTCTGAATCTTACATATGGAAAGAATATGTTTTACATGGTAATTATAGCTACATATATAATAGATAGACTGTAAGAAATGTATGAAATGGAATAATGACATTATATGGATTTTAGCCTCTAACTTTTCTGTATCAACCGCCCATATGAAGATGTTCATATGCCATGAAGTGTGTGTTATTAGAGAAATTTTTCTTTGGCATCAAACTCAATAAATCTTTTACATGTTGCCAGTGGTATACACACATCTTTGACAGTTCTTCACCTTATCCAAATTAGATTCCCTGGTCGTACATAACAAGTATTAGGGTCGTCTGTCCAACCTCGCTGGTTTTCTCCAGGTCCTCCGGTTTCCTGTCACTGCTAAAGACCCCAATGCTCAAGCAAATTATTGAAATAAAATTGAACTATGTGTTAGTCCCAAAATGATCTAGATTGTGTCAAGTGGAGGTTAAACCCTATTTCTCTCTATATATATATCCTGATTAGAGAGTCTGTACCAGATATACTTACTGAGCCAACCGTAGCTTCCAAGAAAATTAATGAAACTGGCAACAAATCAAGTTTAAAATTTCTGTGCTGTACAAATTGGAAATTGAAATTACAAAAATCTTTTTCTCAAAATGAAGATAATGCTAATCTTTTCGTACTTCTCAGAAAAAAAAAATTCATGTCTTACCTAAAAACTGGCAGTCAAGAATGGGAAATATGTCAGAAATAAGAACCCTCAGCACTATTTTGCATCTTTGTTATGCTGTAGATTGTTAGAAATGCTGATTACAGAATGTGTGTTTTTTTTCTAGGTTTCATCCAATTTGTTATGAAAGATATCTCTGATAATAATACTCAGTTATTAGATGGTGCTTTACGAATGTTGATGCAGTTATTGGTACAGTGGAAATCTAATAATAATAATAGTAACAATAGTAATACTACATCAAAAGATGCACAATCCAATAAGGTCAGTTGCTAGCCTATTTACCAGCAGATTATTACAATTTGCGTTTATGAATGGAATATTTTAGATATTGAATCTTTTCAATAGATATCTTTGTAAATTCATGATGTGAAACCATTTAATCATTCCCCCCCCCCCCCCCCAAAATAAAATTAAATATCAGTAGGATTTAATTAAAAACCATATTTGAACATACAAATTTTGAAGGATACAATTAAGCAAATTCTGAAGGATATGATTGAACAAATTTTGATGGATACAATAAAACAAATTTGGAAGGATATGATTGAACAAATTTTTGAGGGATACAATGAAACAAATTTTGTAAGAATACATATTGGAGATATTTTTTTATACATGTACATTTTATTTGATGGTGCTGAGGTTATGACGAAATATCTTTATTTTACATAGTTACAGGATAGATCAGGTGATACAGTACAACCAACCAATCAGATTGTTAGTTTAGACGTACTACATGAAGTGGAAGGTTTGGCACTAGTTATGATGTGCAGCTGTCGAATGATGACAAGAAAATTGGCTGTCATTTTGTTGAAGGAAGTTCGAAATATATTCAATTCATACAGCGCAACCCAGGTACGTATACAGAGAGACTAGCTTTCACTACAACTTGGGTATCATTTAGTTGTGTTGTTTTAACAGAAGTTTCTGTATTTAATGTTTAGTTTCAAATCATTCTTGGAGAACTCTTCAAATCTATTCATAACAAAACACAACACAAGGTATAAATGGAAATAACTTCTTCTGTATACCTTGTGTTGTGTTTTGTTATGAATATATAGTTAACCGTGCTTTTAGATGTCCTTTTAAAGAACTGTTCAAATCCATTGAGTATCATAGAAAACCATTGTGTTTTTACAATTCTGTAGTTAAAAGGGTCTGTCTAGAGAAGGTAATGAGTGTTGTGTTTATAAATGATTATCATGTAAATTTCTATATCTATTTAGAAACGTATGATAATAGAATGTGAGTAGAAGTGAGAATATGTATTAATATATTATTACTATAGGTGAGAATATGTATTAATATATTATTACAGGTGTATAATCCATGTTTATTAGATGCTATAGATAGAGCATGTCCAACTATACTAGAACGTTTACATCAGTATCTACCTCCAGCTGAAAAGGTAAACACTTTTCTATCATACAGAAGAAATTCAAAATATTTATTAATTGATTTCAGTTAATTTTTTTGAAATCTTTAAACTTGCCAAACCAAATCATGCATTTATTTTAATGAAATTATTTATCGTTTAATCCTCACTAATATAGAGGGAAACATGTGGCTAACTGGTAAGACGCTGGCTCGCTAGCTTGGGGGTCGGGTGTTTGATCCCTGCATTGGCCGAGAAAGTTCATCCAGATTTTCTGGCGTGGTTTCCCCTAATATATACCCATAACATTTATTTAAAAAACAAAATCAAAATATCAACAGTAGATATTATCCTGGCTTGAAATCAGTTGGATCAAATTAGATCAGTGGCTTAGAAATAAAAAAAATCAGACTGATTTTCAATTAAATCACTGAAAAATGTGATATGGACCTTTTCTTTATTACATACTTTAGGATAAAAAGCACCAACAAAATACTGTTTTAAGATTATTGAATTAAAACACTTTGTTCTGTATTGTATTTTGAGAGAAAATTGTCTTTTTTACCTAGAATAGGACAAGTTTTTTGATATGTCTTTTTGTTATTTTTTTTTTCAGTCAATCTATCTAACCTTGTGTAACATAGATTTATCGTGGGTTGTGGACAAGGCAGCTACAACATGGGCGACCGCTGATGGATCCTCACAAGACGGAAACCAAGTTAACTACAGCTTTCATAGAATTGATCTATGGATACGATTTGTGGCAGCCATTGTTTCTAAAGATTTTGCCTTGACCTCCTGTCCTCTTGCTATTGGTCACGCCTGGCCTATTGTTTATACACGATTAACAGCTTTATTTCCATTGGTTGATCCAAGGTAAAATATGTCTTTAAGTTTCAATGATACGTCCAATGTTAGATTATTCCATTATAAGGGATATCCAATGTTCGTTTATTTCCTTATTAGAGATGTCCAAAACCGTAGCTCGGAGTAAGATACAGTAATTATTTTCCGTAGAAGAGTTGTGATTATTTTAATTTATAATATTGCAGTACATCTAATTATATGAAAAGTGTGGAGCCACAGTGACTCAGTGAGTAAGACGTTGGCTTGCTAACCTGGAGATCTCTTGTTTGATCACCCTTTGTCAGTGGTGCAGGACAGAGTTCCTGTGTACACATAAAAATCCCTTAGCAGTTGTAATTTGATATAAGAGTAGGTCGTAGCATTTCTTCCCGGGAGAAAAATTTCCCTCATAGCACACTGTATGGTGTATGCCCGTCTTCCCATAGTTGGAGCAAAACAGTAGGAAGTTAAACACCATTACTATGACAAATGCTACATTGCACAGATTTCTAATCTTAATATTCTTATGCCATGATTATTTTTCAGTACTCAAACGAACGATAATCGAGCCTCGTCTATATTACGAGGTAGTAAGAAATTAACGACAGAGAAAGATGTCCATATGCAGCTGTGGCAGAATTATGTTGTAATGGCTTGTAGTATAGCACAACAAGGTGCTGTTATACCTCATAGATGCTCTAGTCCAGAATTAGGGTTAGTAAACATAGAAATATATTTACATAAAAAAAAGAAAAATATGCCCAGTTTAATAATTAACCACTTACTTCTTCATTCTGATATACATTATAACGTATATAACAGGGTTGGGTGGCCGAATTTTTTTAACGTATGCATGCCTGTCCAACATCTTGGGTTTTCTCCGGTTTCCTCCCACTGCTAAAGACCCCTACGCACAAGCAAATTATTGAAAGTTGATGTCAAACCCCATTTCTCCTTCTCTTTTTGTACAATGTAATATTTTGTAAAGTATTAAAAAATTAGACTTTATTTTCAGAAATTCTTCACCAGAAAGTATTGCATCAGAGAAGACTGAATCTCGAACAGCTGTCAATAGTACAGCTAGTAACTTATTTCATCTTCTAGTACCACTATTAAAGTGTGAAAACTCGGATATGAAAGATATGGTAGTCAATGGTTTAGGTTATTGTAATCCTGCTGTATTCAAGTAAGTAAAATAAGTCATTATTTAATTTTTTAGCTATATACTGATATATTACTAATTTCTTCTTTAATTTTGTAAATGGCATTGTATCAACCACCGTATCCTAATATCTATGGGGCTCGAGGAAGGGGCAACTGATAGATGCTCAGATTTCTAAGTGTGGGGCCAAGAACTACGACTATATTTGGATTACCAGACTATGACGTTATTGATCTCGTTAGTTTGCAGTCATAATGAGCCTAAATCTAGCTATTAAACATTTGTACCGTATTTTTCGGTGTATTAGGCGCACTTTTTTTACCAAATATTTTATTTTCTAGAAGGGGTGCACCTAATACACAACATTAAGCAAATCCAGGTTTTTCCCGTGTTGACACCGAAGTCGGGAGTTCAAGAAATAATTGCCCTACAATCAACAAATTTCGGCCCGGTTACGCTACCTGAAAAGTTTATGATATATTATCACTCAAACTAATCACAATATTGTTCCCTTTCGTGTCCATTTATATTTGTCTTAAATGTTTTAGATATTTTAAAATGCGTCCATATCATCAATAACTTTTTAAAGTTAATAATTATCGCCCGTATTTCTGTATTTCGTGCATAAAAAAAAGATGTCGTTCTTTTCTGCTATTCCGTGTACGGTATAGCGTTAGTCATAACTGGCAATGCAAACACCATAGGCCGATAGCCATTCTACTTTAACGATGTTTTAAAAAATAGCATACGTATCGTTAATATTTCTTGCTATTTCCACATCAAATATTTCTGCTATTCCGTATAGATTGGCCATTACCGACAGTCCGCACATGTCCCCGTTCAAGGTCGATGGTGCTATCAGTCAAGTTGACGGATAGGGCAGGGTACGCATTCATACAAGCATTTTCATTGGTTCAATATAAGTCATCGGTAGTAAGGGTGGGATTACAGTTAAACTGACATGTGTTGAAGCTGTTCAGTCTAACCTGTCGTCGAAACGGCAAATCTGCTCGACGTACATCATTGACATAGTCAACCAATTCTTTCTCTATTTTTGAATAACGTGCCACCCTCCATCTATGCGCTTCCTTACTTGGTTACTAAGTTCCAAACTCATAGCCGTCTTACGTTCGACTCGCCAAAATTAAATTCACAACCCGCGACACTGTTACCGTATTCTATATCAGTTCGTCTCGTAGCCATTCTGAATAAATAATTTTTAGAAATTTTATGGAACGTTCATTGGTTTTTTTTATACATTGCTGTAAGTTTTACATCAAACCGTTTCAAGTTACCGATAGTTTCATGCAACGTAGATTCACTGATTGATCCATTGTTATAATTTACCGCTAACGTTAATTACCTACCGGTGAGTTGTCACCGTATGCTTTATGAAGTTGTTTATAGTTCACAAAATCATTGTTTCTTTGATTGGTATTAAAATGATATTGTATTATGTTACAAATAGATCTAAATGGCTACAATTTAGGTATTGTCATGCCGCGTGTAGTGGGCGGGGCAATGGACACCGTCGTTTCATTGTCAGTTGTTTGGATAGTCTAAATGAACTAGAAGTATTGTTTCTCTTTTACCGGTAGTCAGGATTTAAGTCGTGAGTAGCTGATCATAATAAATTATTTCTACTGTTATTATTTCATTTGTTTATCATCAATACCTACTCATTTATCAAAGCCAATTGCTCGTGAATTTAACAGAAAGTAATAGACGGCCATGTTTGTTGTTATCGGGACTTTAACGACAATTTGACTACCGTACGAGCACCAGAATTACCATTTAAGATATGAAACAATTCAACAGAAAGTTATAATAAATATAAAGTCTTATGCAATGCAAAAACTATAAATATCGTTTCTTATTTCATAAAGAAATATATATAAAGCATGATACGGCTAAATATCGGTAAATATTACATGTATAACTGTAAGCAGTAAGTTTGGCCCAGTTACTGGAGATCCAAGCGTATTTGAATCACGTATGGTATTGCACGTGTTTCACAAGACGCCGGAGAAGGGTGCGTCTAAAGCATGCACTTTAATTTTTCCTGAAACACCTCTGCCAAACTCGCCCTGCGCCTTATACACCGAAAAATATGGTAGGTAACCAATTCAATACACAGAAACAGAACATCATGCCGAGAACTAAATAACCTCCATAGTATTTAATAATAAAAATACTTGACAAATATCAGGCAAGCGTATAAACTTAGTATATTCTGATTAATTAGTCTTTGTCGCTTTGCTGCTTTTTATTCTTTTTTTCATGTTTGATTTACTATCTATGATTGTTTTTGGTAGAGAGTTGGCTGAAGAATTGTTGCCGTATATTAAAGATGCCATTGATAAAAAACAAGATAATTTACGCCGTAGAAGAAAGAGAGATTTATTACGACTACATCTAGCTCATATATTTGAACTTATTGCAGCAAATAAAACATTTGCACAAAGGTGAGATATGTTATAACATTTCTGTCATTTAGGTCAAACCAATTACATTTGACGTTATTCATATAGGAAACTGGTATAATATGTTTTTATGTTATTTATAGTGAAACTGGTATAGCATGTTTTTATGTTATTATTTATAGTGAAACTGGTATAACATGTTTTTATGTTATTTATATAGTGAAACTGATATACCGTTAATATGTTTTTATGTTATTTATAGTGAAACTGGTATAGCATGTTTTTATGTTATTTATAGTGAAACTGGTATAACATGTTTTTATGTTATTTACAGTGAAAGTGGTATAACATGTTTTTATGTTATTTATAGTGAAATGTATAATATATTTTACAGTTAAAGTGAAACTGGTATAATATGTTTTTATGTTATAGTAAAATTGATATAATATGTTTTTATGTTACAGTGAAACTGGTATAATAGATAAAGAACATGGCTGTTTAAGTAGTATGTTTGTTGATTATATTGATGGTGCAAGACAGTATCTAGAAGGAGAAAGTGATCGTGATTTACCAATTTTACAACAAATAAGATTACACTTCAGTGGTTTTATACAAAATCTCATTTCTAACACTCCGTGTAAGTAATTTTAGAAAACATTCAGAAAACTTTATATTTTGAGTAATCCAGTTTTTTTTTCACCAAATTCTTGTGGTAAAATTTTGATGTTGTTTGCTTTTAATTTATATTAGTAGATTTGGATAGAGCATGAGACTTGTTCAAAAATTAATCATTATATATTAGTAATCAATTGGGTTGTTTACTTTTGAACAGTGATGGGAAATTTAACACTTGTAAATTGAACGTTCATTATCAAAATTTTAACAGTCAGCTTTAAACTGGACTCCAACCTCGTGGGTTTTCTACGGGTACTCTGGTTTCCTTCCACTGCTAAAGATCCCTACGCACAAGCGAATTATTGAAATAAAATTAAAACACATGTTAGTCCCGAAATGACCTATTTTGTGTCGAGTGGATGTTAAACCCCATTTCTCTCTCTCTCTCTCTCTTTAAACTGGACACAAGTACAAGTTAGATGATATCGTTATTTTAAAACAATTATTATGAATTTTGAAACAAAGATTTGATATTGAATGAATGTGAAAGAAATTAGTGCTAAATACACATAATTAAATAATGCCCATGTTACAGTGATATGTTTCTTTCTCTTTTTCAGTGGACTTGAGAAAAACGCTGTTGTCCCGAGAACTAAGATATAGTCTCTTTCACCTGTTTGCCAATTGGAGTGGTCATTTTAGTCATACATTCGGAACTACAGACAGGAGGTAAACAGGACTTATTACTTTAATACAGAACAGTGGGTTGTCTTAAATGGATTTCACATTCTGGGCTCTTAAAATGTATCCCTCCCTCCCCCTCTCCATCTCCATCTCCACTTATATGCTTTTGATGTCCAATATTTGTGAATTTTGTATCCATAAAGCCATACTCATTTGCATTCGTGTTCTTCAAGAACACCTTTAAAAATTGAGCTTTCTTTGTAAAAATTGTGTTTTCTACTTAAAATTTGTGCTTTCTTTTTAAAAATTGAGCTCTCTATTTAAAGTTTGTGCTCTCTATTTAAAGATTGTGCTTTCTATTTGAAAATTGAGCTTTCTATTTAAATTAAATAAGAAAATAACGTGGTTACTCTACCCAAAGGCTTTGAGTTTCAAATTTTTATGTTTTGAAATTTTATGTGCACAAAACTAGAGACTAGAGTGGCTATTTATTTATCAAGATCTCAAAATACAAAAAAAATATAAATTATATTGATATGTGAAGTAGTAGTTTTCGATGTCCGCTTCCACCAACGTGTCCTTGTAGACAACGTTGGCTTTAACTTTTATCCATGCTTAACTGTAATTTGTCTACAGATTGACTGCTAAAGAAGAAGTGTGGAATGAGCAGGAGTTATGTGCTGTGAAAGCTATGACAGCTGTGTTATGTTGTGGTAGAATGTTTGATACACACGGTTTAAACGATGATGGATCTGGGTATATATATAACTGGTTAGATACGTTACTCAGCTCTCATGATGAAAAGGTAGGTGTCCATGTATAAATTGCAGGTTTTACAGTCTAGAATCAAGGAAATAAACAAAGTCCAAGTGAGAGTATAATTAAAGATTGAACCAATTACTCATCAGGGCCCTGTTTCGCAAAATCTTAACTAAAGAAAAAAAATCAAGATTTTCGTAGATGTTTTAATTTTGATTGGCTCAGCAATAAAATCAATCTAATATTATCCAATAAAATTACTAAAATTTGGTTTTTATCTTAGTTAAAATTTCGTGAAACAGGCCCCTGGTTCTTGTTGGCGATGGTCTCACGGCAACGGTCTTAGTTAAAAGTCTAAGATTCTGCCATCAACATGAAACTTGGCATGCTAGTTCCTTGGACAACTGTGCATCAAACGACGGATTTCAATTTTTTTATGTCACAAACATAAGGAGACTATAGCAGATTTGTTACATTTAGGCCGTAACCATGCAATATTTAGATTTTTTGCAAATGTTCATTTTCGTGTATTCATGTACCTTGATTTTTTTCTATTACTGACTCAAATTTAAACGAAAAAAAATTTTGAACATATTTTAAAGCTGCTCATCGTCATTTGCTGTTTTGGAACAATATCTAATTTTTCAAGGCTTGATTCACACTAAAATGTACTCAAATTTATTTAACTAAGAAACATTTAAAAAAGAAAACAAAAGCAACGATTGATACAACATTTATTGGTGACGATTTAAGTTGGAATAGAAAAAAATATATCTAAATTTTACGCAAAATTGACGATGAGCAGCTTTAAGAGATTATGTACCAAAATTTACACTGGTAATTGGCTCATTGTATTTATAAATAAAGTATGAAATATTTGAGTAGCTATATTTAACGTGGGTTATTTTATCTATCAGATGAAGTCACAGGTAAGATTAGTTGGCATGTAGTGGTTACAATCACCTTTATATTTACATATTGCTAGTTTCATAAAAAAAAAAACGGCTTTTACTAATACCGTCAAACATGAAATTATTACTTGTAATGTGCTTTAGATCATGAGGTCTGTCATTGAGTCAAGTGGGGTGGTTTCGATCCCAAGCTTGTAAGTGACAAGAGTACAGTCGCCTGTCCAATCTCTTTCCTCCCAATGCTAAAGAACCCTATGCGTGAGTGAATTATTTAATTAAAATTGTGACAAGAGTAGAATCGCCTGTCCAATTCCATTGCTAAAGACCCCTAAAGACGCTCAAGTGAATTGTTAATTAAAATTGAACCAGACTGGTCTTGAAATGACGTATAGTTTGTGTCAAGTGGATGTTACACCCCATCGCTATATCTTGCCAGAATTGCTTTTAGATTTTAATATGCTTTTACTCATGATGATAACGGAAAGCTCAAATTTTTTATTGTCGTGAAGTGGATTAACTTTAGTTTGCTTTTACCAGTTGCTTTTAAATTTTACCAAGTCATGTAAGCTCTAGATCCGATTAATGTAAGAATTATAGCCCTTGACCAGAAATACAGAATTGGTATAGACAATGTAAGAATTATAGCCCTTGACCAGAAATACAGAATTGGTATAGACAAAAAGTAAATGTGATATTGCATTCTGGAATGATTATTTCTATGCAGTAGAGATCTATTCAAGAAAGGGGTTAACCCTAAGTCATGCCTATCTCCAATCCCATAAATTTACGAATAAACTATTTTTATAAAACAAAAAATATATATTCTTGTTTACATATATTGTGCAGTGGAAACGCCCAGCTTATTCACAGCTTTAAATCTGTTTATTTAGTGTGAATAATAATTCCATGTTTATCAGTATTTAAACCAATACAAACTTTGAATCTAAAGGCTGCTGTATACACAACTCTTACATTAGCTAAAGTCAGACTCTAATAATTTTAACACCCTCTAGTTGTTTGTAAATTATGTTCAGTAAACATCTAAAAGACTTTTCTTTTTGCTTTGCTTCAAAACGTACTGCTTATATTCGACTTAAAGTAGCGTACCTGGTAGTGAAAAGTTCTGATACTGATGGGTTTTCCCCTTTCAGTTTGTGAGCATTTATTCCGTTACAAAGTCCCATTGGCGTAATGATTGGAAAAAGTAGCTTGTTTTACTCACAAATATATAAGATTAGAGAAATTAATAAAACATGTGACCACTGTGATGTAACATTATGCGTTTGTGATATGTTAGAAGTTTGTCCGTATTGTAAAATCAGGCCGCAAGAACCTTTGTATATAAATGGTGGGAACTTGTGTATATTTTTCTTGGTTACTTCTCAACTGATTTATTTCATATTAATTTTAAAATATTAGAAATAGAATGCCGCCATATATTAGTGAAATAAAGAAGGAAATGAACACTTTTGATATACATCATTGAATTTTTAAAAACATTAGAAATAATATGTTGCCTAGTTTTTATGAAATAAGGACAGAAATGGTTATTTTTTTTATTTACTACATTAAATTTCCCATTTGTATAGTAGTGACATAAAGAAAAATAAAATGCCACCATTTTTTTTAGTAAAATATAAAAAAAATGAATATTAGAAATAAAATATCGCCCTTTTTTAGTGAAATAAAGAAAAAAATGAACATTAAAGGTATAATAAGTATCGTCCTTTTTTTTAGTGAAATTGAAAAAAATTGAACATAGAAATAGAATATCGACCCTATTTTATTTGAATAAACAAAGAAATAAAGAAATATTATAGTGTTGGTGTTAGCTATAGGTAAGAGTATTGTGTACACACAGTCTGATGAAGGGAGGTAATTTATATAAACTAGCAATATGTTATTGTTACATTCCCAGTTGACTTGTATCATGTTTAATATTTATTTCTTGTGGTGCTTTTCTATAGCGTTTCTTTCTTTCAGGAGGTTTTATTTTTTTTTATCTGGTCCTGTATTGTTCTTTGTTTTGTTTCTTGGAAACTTAAGCTAAATGTGATATTAACTATGTCATTTGGGAAGTAAATTCACTGTCTGCACCTTGTAGGATGTTAAATTTCCTTTCAGCATCTAGATAATATATTTAATTAATTAAACCTTCAGAAAGCATAATTGGAGATACGTTCTGTAAGATTTAAATAAAGAGCTGGCCGTTCTTGCTATTATAGTTAAAAAATAGATAGTTAAAAAATAGATAGTTAAAAAATAGATACATGTAATACAAAATGAATATATTGAAAATTTCATTCAAACTACTCTATTCTGAGCGAAGATATTAGCTTTAGAATAAGGTTTGACATGATGTGTGCATTGATTGTAATCAATGTACTGGTTGTTCAAAGCTTAGCCTCACTTCACCATTTTTAGATTAAATCATTAACTGTTCTAATCTACTTAAATCAGACCTATCTGATGGCATCAAGGTCTGATTATTGTCTCTTTAATAAATGTCTAATTAATAGTTTATGTATCATTTAAGGCCTATAGAAAAACCTGCAATAGACAGATTTAGCTCTTGAATATTGGCTTTTATGAGATGAGTACATAAAGCGCTTAATGATCAAATGGTAACATCAACTTGATATACACATTAAGATCACAAAAGTATAACTTCAGTTGATATAAAAATATAAATTCAGTTGACATATACTTTAAAATCACAAAAGGAAATTTTTTATATGAATGCAAAGGCTCCTAAGAACTTTTATTTTCTGTGGATTAATTTGTTGAATTTTGATTTTCAAATGACATTGTTCAAATTGTAGTTTAAAGTTTCTGAGAAAATGGTCCCTTGATTTAAAAAAAAAAACAAAACATCTTGAATAACCCTTTAATATATTTTACAAACAGTTCCTTATTACAACTTACTGCTTTTATCAAATTTTGTAACTTGAGTCAAAATCACTTGAATGTTGTTACATATAAAGGTTCAACAACTGGGTTATTCAGTATGGAAAGTGCATCTAGTTATATCCCTACCTATGAATTGTTGTTCTGTTCATAAATTTTGATTTGTGTTAACTTGAAATGAACAAGCTTGTTTTCACAACAACAAAAAACCCACCCCACCCTTTTACATGTAATTGTTGTAGTTGATCATCAGCATCATCATCATCATCATCATCATCATTACATCACAGATTTCATTTGAAACATGCTTTTGGAAACTAGGCTCCTGCTTGATAGATTATTTAGAATTTACTTAAGAAACAAGATCAAAATATCAATCGTAGATTGTCTTGTGGCATGGATTCAGTCTGATCAAAAAGATACTTATGAAAATATTTTAGCGAAGGTTACTGATTTTGGTGTCTTTTGGCCGTTTCCCGTTATATTTTCTGATTGATGCTATTGACAGATTTTCAATTCCATTAATCTTTGTAAATACTGAACAGACTAGAAAAGGTTTTTAGACTGATATTCCTCTTGAAAATTCTAGTCCCAAAATGACCTAGTTTGTGTTGAGTGGACGTTAAACCCCATTTCTCTCTCTCTCTATTGAAAATTCAAATTTCACAATATTGTAGTTTCCGAGGGATTTCCCAGTTCACATGACATTCTTAGACATTAAACTAGAATAGAAAAATAAATATTGAAATTTTTAAAACACATTTATACATCAAAAGAAATCTAGTTTTCAAAACCAATATTTTGTCCATCATTTTGCTTTGTTTAACAAATTATGTTGATTGTCATTGCCCCATCATTCATACTTCATTCATTCATTTGTTCTTCATATCAGGTAATTGAAATCATTTGACTTTATTTGGTTCAGATTAATCTAAGTGCTATAATAGGATTTTAAATAGTTGCTGAGGAAAAATAGATAATTGATATTTAGAAAAAGGATTAGTTATTTTGATTTAATACTATCGGAAATAGTTATTTAAGCTACAAATTATTTATTGATAGCCTAAATTTTTATGTGAAGTACCATACTATTAAATGAAATTGTCTACATAATTATTTCTGTCACAGTTTACATTGAGCTATAATGAAATTGAGTATTTCTTTGTGTTACCGTATTCAATGTTTACTTTCCTCTAAAAAACATAATTAATTATCATTTCTAATTTTAATGGTTCTTGAAACAGTTGTTCGGACATCAGTTATCTTGAATAGTTTAAATAGGATAACCAAATCATACATTAGGGATTGATGATATCATTATCCGGTGACTCAATCAAGTTTCACAAAATATTTAATCTTTTATATATTCTGTATATAAGGGGCTAGATATATTATTACATTTTTACATATTTAAAAGATGTCCTTTATGCTTTTCAGATCTATGATTTAGCGAAGGAGACAGTATTTTTATTATTAGAGTTTAACTCAGACGTACAGAGTTTATTAGATTGGGTGATTGATAGATGTTATACAGGTTCTAACGAGGTAGCAGACGGCTGTTTTAATGCTTTAGCTGCTGTTTTTCAAACTAGGTAAATATCGTAAACTTTTAGCAACATCTAGTACCTGGATAGAGTTAGAGACTCTAACACATACTGATGGAAAACAGCTCCTGATATATTTGGTGATGTTTCGAAGAGTATTCTCTCAGCATTATCAAGTTAATACTCTTCAAGATGCCGTCAGAATATAATAATAGCTGTTTTCTATAAATATGTTCTGATAGAAGTTTTAGCTTAAATATGGATCAAAAATGGACTGGAAAAATAAGATATAAAATTGACACCTGTTGCAAAATTGGTTGTCAAGGTAAACCTGATTGTCACTAGTAACCAATACTATCCTTATTAGCCTCCCATAGTTTGTTGATATGTTCAGCTAGACACAAATATAAAATAGGTCTGAACACTGATCGCTTACCATGAATGCCAAAACTAAGAGATAAAATTATTACTTTTTGCATGATTTGTTGACTAGGTAAACATGATGGTCAAGAGTGTCGAGTACAATACTGGCTCTGCACTACTTAATAGATACATTTGTCCAGACACAAATAAAAGATAGGTGTCAGAACTAATCACCAACCAAAAGGGAAAACTGACTGTGTAAAATTTCTTTGAAATATTATTATAATGGGCAGGTATTATTTGCTTGGAAGTCAAGAAGCTGGCTTCTAATAGGCTTTCACAAATACTTTAATGTTTTACAATTTTCATTTAACAGAGAATATCCATGTGATCATGTGGCCATGTTGAATTTAGCGGTACTCAATGTTGGCAATCCCAGAATTCAGACACATGAAACGGCACAAATGCTTCTGCATCTACTGGACACAAGATTCTTCCAAGAAATACCTATAGTTATGGAGAATGCTGAAGAACAAGCTCCGCCCTGTCTTCCTTTAAATGACATCCTATTGGCTGTATCGTACTGTCACTCACAGGTCTACCTATCAGAACAATTGGCTAATATACATCCTGATCTTACACTTCCCATGATATCAGGTATGGACAACATTTTAGTTACTTTGTTAACGCTTAGGATATATATTTTGAAAATGGTGCCGGCCTGCTGGATTACTGCTCAGGAGGTCCTTTTGTTGGCTTAAAAAGTTCCTCTGGTTTTTTCATGGAGATGGCATGGAATTAGCCTTGTTGCATATTGTGATGATTCATAGAACTAATGTCATTAATTAGGATTTGGAACCTCATACATTTAACAAATGCTATTAACTTGTCAATTTAGAACTTGGTACAGAAGCTACCAATACGGGCCTTAGCCTTAAATCAAAGAGGACTTCCACTCCAGCTGTATTGCAGTTAATTTGAATTTTTTAGTTAGGCAAACGCTCAGGATTAAAAGAAAACAGCAGATAATTGTATTTTATCAAGTCTATGGTTGTTTTCATTTCAGAAATAACTCATCGATTTCAAACAGCTCGGCCATCTGTCCGTCAAACTTTATTAAAATGTCTTTTACCATGGTTACATAATATGGAGTTGGTTGATCCGTCGTTGCCCCCATCCAATCCTTTATCGACGTTCCTGACACGTCTCCAGGACAACCAGACAGATAGTTTTATGACATCACTACGAGGTGATGGGTGGGGATCAACACAAGCTACAGAAATGGCTCTCAATAATATCTTCTTTCTCACTGCTAAAGTAAGTAGAACATGAGGTGTGCAATGACAAAAATGGAAGTCGATTTGAGACAACATCTGAAGTTTTGAGTGCATCATGAAATATCAGGTCCTAGTTTCACGAAATATTCTCAGACTTAAATTAAGAATTTACTCAAAATAGTTCGCCTTATTTTAACTAAAATGTAGCCCTTTGTTGTTTTAATGCATCAAATACGTCTGTAAGAAACTATGTGCAAAGTTTTGTTTTTCTGGATCCTAGATATTTCTCATAAAAAGTGATTGAAAGTTAAAGTAAATTAACTGAAGTCTGAAAATGCTTTGTGAAACTGGGACCAGGCTATCATTAATCATGTACAGTTTTCATGTTTTACAGAATCAAAGACAAAAGATTTAGGTATATTCTGTTGATAAAAAAAGGGCACCATTTTTTTTCTACATCCCCCATTGCCTCACCTCTTTTGTATTTAACATAATCCTTGCTTGAACATAAACATAAAGAATGATACATATATCTTTACATTTCAATTACTGGTGGTTCGGAAACTATGGCGCTGACTCACTACCAAAGAGGTTCCTGGTTTGATACCTGTGTTGGCAGGGAATCTCCTTTGGATAATCCATACAAATACCTCATTTGTGCATTATACCGATGGAATGAAAAACCGAGGTCCCGTGTAGACATTGGCATGCAAATAAAAGATCCCTTGGCAGTTGCAATTCGATATAAGAGTAGGCAGTAGCACCGCCGTCCAGACAAAATTTCCCCCATTGCACACTGTAGTCAGAGGAGAACGTTATTAAACCCCATTTTATTTAATTTTTGTTATACAAATTCTGTGTTGGTTGATCTTGTGTTTAGTTATTTTTACTGGTATTTAATAATTGAAATTTTATACTTGTATTTTTAGTTTGGAGATGAACATCCGTTTGAGATAGAATCATTGTGGTCATCCTTGTTGACATGGCCAAACAATCTGAAGGTCATCATACGTTATCTAGTGATAATAACTAATGTAGCGGCTTCAGATCTATTATTATATGTAAGTAACTTATATTTCTATATTATATAGTGCTTTTACGGTTATTTAGTGAGCCACAGATGCTCAGTAAGTATGACTATGGCTTACCAACTTTGTCATTTTCCAGCCTGCTGTCATAGGTGCTGGATAGTAAACTTGGTGAGGAAAATCATCTAATCATTAGGATGGGACAAAAACTCAAAGGATCATGTGTATTCCATTGAAATGAAATGTGTTTAACGTGCTACTGTTCTGATCCGACTGGGTTAATGAAGAGGGGTATATGCCATACAGTGTGCTGTTAGGGAAATTTTGCCCGGACAGAGGCGCTTTGGCCTACTCTTATGTTGAATTCCAGCTGACAGTTTTGTGGCAGCATTTCCCTCACACTGCATTCTTTTTCTTATTCAAAAACATTGTTCAAGCAATAGAGCAGTAATATTTAATTTTATTGAATATTTTTCTTGTAAAGGATTCCAGATGAGAAAAAATTATTCCTTTTTTACTGAATACACAAGTGTATTAACCAAGATCAAAATAATGCAATAATATATGAAATGTGTTATATTTATTACAGGTAAAGAGAGTTTTAAGTTACCTTGGTAGAGCTAAACCAGAAAAATTAGTTGATGAAATGATGAATGAACTACAGGTAGGATAGTTACTTTGTTTATAAAAGTAAATATACCCCTCAAATGATGATAAAACTCTGCAGTCAAATCCTAAAGTAGTAATGAAAATAATAGAGTGTTTAGTGATTTGCCTTTAATGCCAAATAAATTCAAATATGCAGAAGTTAAAACGCATCTCTCTCAGCCTATATGTCTTGTAGGATGAGGGAAACAAAAAGGATTCAAGAAGTTACTTCCTCAGTCCTAATAGTGCTGGCACGATATATCGTTGAATCAATGTATCTCGATTCACCTTCTCACACGATTCTTGTATTGAATCGCGAGATGCTGAATCAATTTTTCACAATCCTTTTTTTAGGATATTTTGTCACTTCAATAAGTAACCCAGCATTAGTTCCTAGTCAAAGATGGGCTTCGAATATGGTCTATATGACATGACTACAGGATCTCACAGTCCTGTGTAAAACATCATATATTTAACCCTTGCCAAAGGAGGAATATTGAAATGTGCTCCATTCATCCAGCTTTCCTTCATGGATCGTTTCATTATAAATATTGAATCTATTACAGAGTATAGAGACATTAAACATGAGTATAGAGAGAACCCAGACGCCACCCTATTATCGATTATCTCCCATGAGAAAAATACCACCGACCAATAATACTACTGATGATGAGAAGATTGTTTGTCAAACAGCAGATCAGTTAGAGAAAGGAATACTCCATACTAAACGACATAGTACTAATGAAGATCTACCTAGTGATGGGTAATTATAATATTATCTGCTTTTTTAAATTAATATTTTATTGAGAAAAATTAAAAGAAATTGTCAGATTATTTGTAGCTCTTTTGTTAATCAGCATATTTGGGTTCCCATAAAAACGAAATTTCATACCGTTTGATCAGAACCGTTGTTAACAAGACTTGTCCTCCATTTTTTTTATCATTTAGTGAAAGTCAATCTATTTTACAAAGAACTTTCAATCTTATAGTGTGATATTTTCGCTGTTATCAACTCAAAATATGATTGAATAACAGACTAGGCCTCACTTTATGAGATTAAAAAAACCATATTGCAATATTTGATTTCATAAAACTAACAATTTTCAGCTATTTTTCATTAAAATAGGACTTTTATTTTTTAAAACCATCATTACATTAAATATTGAATTATCTGAACAATGTATAAAAATATTTTCATGGAACTTTTACTTCATAACCGCAAAAAACATCTTCTGGTATAAGCCCCAGGCTTGTCATCTCTATCATATGTTTCCTTGTATTTTATAGTACAACAAGAACAAATTCGACGGCATCATTAAGAAGTATAACAAGTACGGTCAGTTCTACTCAAGATCAAGTTACACTAACAACAGGTACAATAGTTTTTACAACTTGGTCATTCTTCTAGATTCAGTATTGAATCCTAGAAGCATTTTGGTTGAATGTGCGGCTTCAGATATGCACACATTTGATCAGAAGGTCTGTCATTGAGTCAACTGGCATGGTTTTGATTCCCTGGTTGTAATTGACAAGGAGTAGGGTCGCCTGTCGAACCTCAGGGGGGTTGGGATGGCCTAGTGGTCTAGAGTGCCGCGCTTCGACCTCTAGCTGGCCGGTCACCTCTGGCTTGCGGCTGTGGTTTCGAGCCTTGGTGTGAGCGTATGTGGCATGGAGATAGGGGCGCCTTCTCAACCTCGTGGGTTTCCTCCGGGCACTCCGGTTTCCTCCCACTGCTAAAGACCCCAACGCGCAAGCGAATTATTGAAATAAAATTAAACCATATATTAGTCCCGAAATGACCTAGTTGTGTCGAGTGGACGTTAAACCCCACTTCTCTCTCTCTCTCTGTCGAACCTCATGGGTTTTCTCCCAGTCCTGCGGTCCTTCACGGCTAAAGACCCATACGCGCAAGCAAATTATTAAAATAACATTGAAACCTGTTTGTCCTGAAATGACCTAGTTTGTGTCGAGTGGAAGTTAAACCACATTTGTCTCTCTGTATCTGTGGCAGTCACTGTTCTGGAAACATCATAGACCCATCATAGAGATAAAATTGAGAAATGGCTGTCAGAATAAGTCTCCTTTCTCTGCTGGACTAGAATTATACAATTACCGGTACCAATATCAGATGTGAATTATCTCTCTAAGCGCTTGATTTTAGTCGTAAGGAATCTAAGAATTGTTGTTAAATGAATTCTTCAAAGGTTGTATATTCTCTGTGTGTATGTATTCATTTTAACTGTTGGAAAATTTTCCAGTCGGGTTTCCCCTTTTCATTGATACAGTATGGAGGACCTGGCAAGCAAAAGCATCTGGTCTTTGGATGGAATCATAAACAGTACAAATTGTGTACAAATTGGTAATGCATGCTAAAGATCCCTTGGCAGTTGGAATTTTAAATAAGCTATAGCATGCTTTGCAGAACATCAGGCCATTAAACCCCATTGCATTTCATCACTGTATATTATTATTATTATTATTTCTACTTGTAGAAGAAGAAATAAGAGGTCCGACACCAACATTTACTAAACCGGGCGAACACCGACGTAGTGAATCACCATTACCTTATCCTCTACCCATGCCAGCATATGGTGGTTACTTTGCACCATTGAATCAATTTCTACCGGAAAATCTTCCTTCAACACCAGGCTTTCATAGGTACACTGTTCTCTTCATAAAACTATTAAACATTACACCATAGATTTTTGCCTATGTGTATTTTGTCTTTAAGAATAATTTATAAAAGTTTAGATTATATGCAATGTGAAAAGATAAAAACAGATTGTTGAGCGTGAGTAGCTGAAAGAAAGCTAATTCATATATTTTCTACCTCGGATGCAAATATTTAACCATCTAGCTAGGCTAAGCACATTGATTTAAGGCCTCTGGATTATTAGATATGAGACTTACCTGTAAATTGTTATTTATATTTCAGAAGTAATATAGCAATAATGTTTTTATCTGATCTTGTATTAGATGGTCTAGAGATAGATTGGTCACCTCATCTACCACTCATGTTACATGTTATATTCCTTGGTAAGTCAAACCTACCCGGGACGTTAAACTCCGTTACATTTCATTTCTGCATCTCCCGTCTACATCTCCCGTTATATTCCTTGGTAAGATATATCCATGATTTATACATGATACGTATATCCACTTTTCTTCATAATTTCGGACAATGCCTCTTGACATTTCGGCATTCCTTTACCTAATTATAACAACAGAGGCATCCAAGTTGTTATGTCTTCCAGTACAACAATTACTTTCTACTAATTAACCCCCCAAAAATGATATTTACGTAATGACGGAGGCATCCCAGTTGTTATTCCTTCTGTTACATTTGGATCCTTGGATCCTGGGGTGTTATACATGTGGGTGAAAAGGACAAAAACAACCATTCTCCATGTTAGAATTCCAATCTCTTTCTTTATTACTCCAAAAGGCAGATGAACTACATCATAAGGGAGACAACTTTTGTCTACTTAAACAGAAGGTTTCAGACCACTGCAATGGTATACACTATATAACAATATGACACTTCCAGTACAACAATTGCTCTCTACTAATTAAACCCCCAAAATTAAATTCATTCTAAATACCTTTACAGGTTTGGATCACAGTCGACCATTGGTATATGAACATTGTAAGAAACTGTTATTGAATCTCCTGCTATTAGCATCATCTCATGACCATAGTGATATAGCGAGACTACTGTTGGAGAATCGTAGAAATCCAACAGATACAGTCAAAATAATAACAGAAGATAGAGATTCCGTTATATCTGTAGGTGAGTATTAACACGCGATTGTTTCCATACTGCAGAATAAAGGTTCAATATAGAGTGTTAGACTCTTTTTTTTTTTTTATAAAAATATATAGGTCTGTTAAAATCCATCAATTCTAACCTATAGTCAGTCATAGTTCTGTTAGAATCCAACAATTCTAAACTAAATTCAGTCGTTGGTCTGTTAAAATCCAACAATTCTAGATTAAAGTCGGTAATCCTAAGCGTAGATTTTTTTGACAATTAACTTGTGGCCTGCATAATAAACGTTATGGTCTACTGCTTAGTCACTGATCAATCAAGTATGACTGTATCCAGTCAATTTATTCTTAAGAACTTCAGCCCAGCGAAAAAATTAATATTTGACAGTTTGCTTTGATGTCCACCATCCTTCCCTTAATTCTTGTCATACAATATTCAATTCTGGTTATAATTTAAAAAAGAGTTGTTTAATCTGAAACTTTATGATGAATGAAGCACCGCTTTATTCTGTTTTGTTCTACTGTTTAGTAGGGATTTTGGAATTAGTTATAATTTCATTACACAAGATAGGCAAATCTGTTTGTTATAGTTTAAATCTCTTTACAACAATAAAAATTATTTATTGTTTGTTTTCAGAAACTCCACCTCGAGAGGCGAACCTTCCACATCAAATGATAGCACGATCTACATTTAGTATAGATAGTAGCGCCACCATTACACCTGAAACTATGGCTGATCCTGATAGTTTCAATACTGTCGAAGAAGTGGCTCAATGTATTCTAAATTTCATGGATAATAAGTAAGTCTTCTATTTATAGGGAGAGAGAGAGAGAAATGGGGTTTAACGTCCACTCGACACAAACTAGGTCATTTCTGGACTAAAATATGGTTTAATTTTATTTCAATAATTAGCTTGTGCATAGGGGTCTTTAGCAGTGGGAGGAAACCGGAGTGCCCGGAGGAAACCCACGAGGTTGAGAAGGCGCCCCTATCTCCATGCCACATATGCTCACACCAGGGATCGGAACCACAGCAGCAAGCCAGACGTGACCGGCTAGCTACAGGTCGAAGCACGGCACTCTAGACCACTAGGCCATCCAAACCCCCCGTCTATTTATAGGATGTTGGGTGGTCGAGTGGTGTAACGTGTGCGCTTAAGATCATAAGAACTGTCATTGAGTCAAGTGGTGTGGTTTCAATTCAATCCCATTTTTGTATGTGACATGGAGTAGGCTTGCCTGCTGAATGCCGTGTGTTTTTTTCCGGGTTGTGCAGTTTCCTCTGACCTCTGCACACAAGTGAATTGTTGAAATGACCTGCTAGTTTGTGTCTAGTGGACATTAAACCACATTTCTCTCTCTCACTTTCACTCTTCCTCATTTGTTGTTTATTTTAAAAGTAAAATCTATAATGTAATATTTCAATTTGTCAGTCTCGATTGGCTTTATGATGCAGTACAACCACTTTCTACACACATCATATTCTACAAATGGTCAATCTCTGTGGATCATTATCAGCTGAACACTGACAGAGGATCGAATCCAACTCTATACATACATCTTGTGTGAGAATACAAAACACTAAAACACATTCCGATAGTGTTAGCCCATACTGTTATACTTTCTATTGACATTACAGGAGACACTGTGACTTGGTGAGTATTGTGTTGGCTCCCTAACTAGGAGGTCATGCATTAGATCCTAGTGTTTGTCAAGAAAGTACCTCTGGATTTTCCATCCTGATTTCATTGTGTCAGTGGTTCTAGATGGAGTGATTGGCAAGTCGTTCAAATGGGACAAAATTCCACAATCTCCTCAGGTTTAGCCCTATCTTTTTGAAATGGATGAATTTTTCGAAAACCTTATCATAACCAGACCCTGAGTTCACAAAGCATCATCAGACTTAAGTTAAGAATTTACTCAACTTTCAGTCACTGTTTATGAGAAATTGCTTTGATCCGGAAACACAAAACTTTGCATATAGTTTCTTATTGATGTATTTGATACATTATAACAATTATAAAGGGCTATATTTAAGTTAAAATAAGGCTATCAATTTTGAGTAAATTCTCAACTTAAGTCTGAGAATGCTTTGTGAACTCAGGGCATGTACTCAAAGTTATTGGACTTGTTATGAATTTGTAATAATTTTTGAATTTTTTTGATTATTTTTTCCAGGAGAGGTCGTCCCCTGTGGAGTTGTGATGACATCACACCAAAGATGTTAAATACTCAAAGTGCAACTCATTTAGAATATTTCCTGAAATGTGTTGTTCGTTGTTTTAAAGAGATTTATCCATTAGCTTTAGTTGAACAACGTTGGTCCCAGACGGCATTACAGCTAGCTTTGTCTTGTTCATCCAGACATTATGCTGGTAGATCATTTCAGGTAGAAGAAATGTCTTTCAAATATTTCAATTAATAAAATGACTACTTAAAAACTATGTAAAGTTGACCATAATATTTAATTGCATATACTGATTGTGGGGAAAATGCTTAAATTTGTTTTAGATGACAACTTGGTGAATATCTTGCTTGAGTTTGATGATGAGCTTTTTTTTAGTGATAATAGTAAGTGCAGGAGGACCGCACTACATGCAAAACAAAACCAACACGACAAACCTGTGGACAAGACAAACCACATTGACATTGTAAGAAATAAACAACAAATATAACATCAGTACCAGTAATTTGATTTCTCAGTGCTTTATATTATGAATTGATATATTGTTTATTCAGATATTACGAGCGTTAAGAATTCGTCCCTCCACCCAGATGTTATCTGATATTTTATCACGTCTGGTTGAAACTGTTGCTGAACAAGGTGAAGATATGCAGGTATATATCATGTAATCTTATCATACTGATTGTTAAAACATATGTTAAACACAGGTCCAGCATAAACTATAATATTAGGGTTTTTCTAATTCAATTTTCTTGAAATAGCCCTTAAAACTAACTAGTGCTTGAGCTAAGTAATCAAAAAATCTTAATTTATTTAAGAACCATCTGAAACTAAAGAAATTAAGTACTCTCTATTTTAGAGACCTCTGAAACTTTAAAAAAAATCAAACTTTTCTGTCTTAAGTTTCCTAAGAAACTACAAAATCAAGCAGTCTTAAGAGACCTTTGAAACTGCAAAATCATAATTCTTTCTTTATTTAAAAGTGTAATTATAGTAACTAATATGACAAACAATACAGGTGTGAGACTGAATAGTAATACAGATATGAATTTATTTGAATATTCAAAGAAATCCGATAATGACAAACAGCTCTGTCTAATAGTAAGTGCAGGGGGACTGCACCACACATAATTTACATAAAAACAAATATATGGACAAGACATCGTACTCAAGAGACCACAAGCAAACAAACAATTCAAAGAGAGTGAATGGATCCGGGGGCTAGCCGTAAATAAATCTCCGGACAAGACACAATACCTAGAAATCACAAAAAACGTACATATCAGATTAAGTGAATGTTCCATGGCGCTAGTCGTAAGTATAGTAGTTTTCTATTTGTAGAATAAATGTTAACTGTATTATTTATCAGGGTTATGTAACAGAAATAATGTTGACATTAGAAGCTGCTGTTGATAATCTTGACCTGGAGTTCCGTCCTATAGATTTTATGAGGGAGTTGTTTATGTCCACACCTAATCTTGCCAATGATTCTGATGGTAGAAGACCGGGTATGACAGCCCCAAAACAAGCTTTACCCCATCATTGTCGCAGCACAAGTTACTCTGTTGCCGTGATTACACAGAAAGCTCGAGCTGCTGCCAGTAAGTTGAAATTAATATTTAGTCAGGTTTACATTGAAACAATTCCAGTTTTAGACATTCTCAGACAATCCTTACCCACAGCTGATGCGGGAGCTTTTTATTGTTGTGTTATTTAATTTGTCAAAGGATTGCTACATGACTAAATGACTTGTTTGAAAACCAGTAGTTGATCGGTCTTAAGATAGAGGTTTTTGAGGGCTTTTAACCCAAAAAGATGAGGCAGTTTTATTCTTCTAAATATAATCGAAATTGGCCCTTCAAGTGATGCGGGAGTATCTTTGTACCAGAATATTTTTGTTGTATGGCCTTATATACAAGCGTAATTATTTTGTTTTATTTTTTAGTAGATTTAAGGAATAGAAGTAGTACAGATGCTGATAATCGTAGATCAAATCTAGCGAGATCACGTAGTGCTCAATCATTGAAGAATCTAGATCAGAATGGTACGGAAGATAAGATAACTCTATTAACACAAATGTTCTGGATCTGTGTTTCACTACTGGAATCAGACTACGAATATGAATTCTTATTAGCTGTACGACTATTAGATAAGGTAAATCTTCAGTCAATTTCTCTTTTTTGGTCTGTGATTTATGGGGTGGGGTGGGGAATGTTAATGATCTAAATCGAGCCAAAGGGCAAAACAGAAAATTTATCACCTTCGAATTCATTCTGTCTGTGATGATAGTAAGCTGATCGCTGACTGAGAGTAAGAACCGTGTCTGTGAGGATGGCAATCAGGTGCGTGCATTATTGCCACTGTGGCTCAGTGAATAAACCACTACCTTGCTAACCAGGTCCAGGATTTGAACTCTGTGTTAAATGGGCATTGGTTCAGAAAATACCCCCCCGCCATTTCCTGTAAAAATAAAGCGTATAAATCAGAGAATATCTTTAATACTGAATGAATTTTTAATCACAGATGTTATGTCATCTACAACCAGAAAGACCAGAATGTCGTGAAAAGTTAGAGAAGATACTGCAACAGATCAAATGGCCCAACTTTCCTGGTCTACAGACTTTGTTATTGAAGGGTTGTACATCGAACATGGCGTGTGAAGCCACCTGGTCACTGTTAGCACGAGTTGTATTATGTATTAACGCTCCTATCATGGATCCAACTGGAATGTGGGGTAAGATTAGAATTTGATTATTACAGAAATTATTTTGAAATTTTCTTCCTTTCTTTTGTTGTTTTAACTTTACTACACTTAGTCATTATACGAAGTCAATATATTATAAAGCGCTTTCAGTATGGCGCAGAATGGGATTAGATGACTCGAAATCAACCTACCAATAAAAATCTGTGATATGGTATTATTATGTTATCTTCACAAGCCCAAACCACTCCCTTCTTCAGTATTTCTTTAGACTTTAAATAGAGTGACCAACCAAATACACTGAATGAAAATATCAGTTTGTTTAAATTAGATAGAGCATTGTCTTAAGAAGCATTTGATTTCATTCAGAGTAAAGGTGTTTAATAAAAATAAAAAGATTTAAAACATCTTGCAGGTTTTCCCATGAATGTGATGGCTATGCTACCATATATGGTACATAATTATGAGAAAAATAATAAGACGTGTCGTGATGCTGCTGATAATGTGGCTCAGGTAATTATAGAAATATAGAATGAAATATAGAATGTCATTTATTCACCTAAGGCCACGGGCTAAGTGAGAGGGACACAATGGTGAGCTTTGTGTCACGGTTTTGAGTTTTTGAACCCTCTTGAATTTTTGTGCCCCCTTGCACAATCATAATCATATACCGTGGGTCAGATATGCTATAAATCGACTAGCATGTTTCACACAGCTCAATATGACTTGACGGTACTGGGAGGGACCTCTTCTACCCCCCCCCTCCCCAGCACACACATATATAAATAATCATGGATCACCATACCCCTGCCTTAGGACAAACAAAAAAGATATGTCCTGGGTCTCAGACAATCCTTCCTAAAAATCTGATGTGGTAGGGTGGTTTATGTTTTAGTGTATTTATTTTGTCCAAGTTTTGGGTTAAATGACTTCACTTATATCACGTTTCAAGGCACTAAAAACAGCTCATGTGGCTCTTTTTATCTGACATGGAAGTGTCTGAGATCCAGAAAATGTTGTTCAAAATCATCTGTCATGAAGACATTGTCTGGTCAGTCTCAGAGAAAATTATTAAGTTATTATAAGTCTAAAAATCTTATGAGTTTAAACATATTTTTAGCAGAGAGAAATAAAAAAATTTGTTTGTACAATTTCTTCTTTCATGCAGTCTAAATGTAATAATGTCAGATATAAATATTATAAATAATAGACTGAATAAAAGGATGGTTACAAACTTTAAATAAAATGTTAGACCACACAAAAAAAATATTTATCAATTTTTTTAAAAAGAATTGTGTGAGAACCAGAATATTTTTTGTGTGTGACCTTAGATAGACTGAGAAATGTGGTTAAAAACTTTATATTAAATGTAATTAAATAGACTTAGAAATATGATTGAGGCCTTGGAATTATTTTATTTGTAGATGTGTAATCAACAATCTGAACGATTAAATAATCTGGGTACCGTGATGACCTTATATAGTCGTGGTACGTTTGGTGGTAAAGATAGTTTTCAATGGACGAAATGTGTTGTGAAATATCTACATGATGTATATTCAGCGGCTGTTGTTAGTATGGTCACATTCTTAGTAGAGGTAAATATATTCATATCTATATATTCATTCGTTAGTGTACCATATTTATGGCACTGAAGGTGTTTACTGTGCGTGAAGGGTTTTTAGAATTTCAAATTTCTGGGTTTTCCTTGTCAGTTGGAGGGTAGGGGGGGGCAGAGGACCTGGCACTTAGGTCTTGTGTTTTCATTTTGAAATGTAGAAAAAACAGCATTTGTATTAGCCCAATCAGTGTCATTTAGGTCTTGAGATGTTCTCATTTAATGAATGCCTCCATGGACCACCCTACTAAAATTAAATGTGTACATGTTATTATTGCCACATATTATTACTGAACAGATGTGATAATCTTAACCTTAATAGTAGAACTTCCCAAATTTAACCTTCAAACTCTCAGATACAAATCTTTCCCAGATTCAGTGAGCCTACCCTACACTAGTCTCTACCATTCACTGGAATTATTCAAATTAAGATTACATACACATCTGTTTAAATGTGAATACAGCTGTATTTGACAGAATAAAATGTTATGCAAAAAGTGAAGATCTATATTATAGATCATCATCATCATCATATTACACTCAACATCGTCATCATATATAACTGTATCAGATATCAGGAGAAGAGGCATGTTTGCCATATATGACTGTTTCAGATATAGAAAATAGACATGTTTACCATATATGACTGTTTCAGAGAATAGACAAGATTACCATATAAATGTTTCAGATATTATGAAATAGCCATATTTATTTTCCAACTGTTTCAGATATTAGAGAAAGGACCATCTATGTATCAATCGGCGGTATTACAGATATTACACTGTATGGTTCATTATATAGATATAAACTCAACACCTAGTAGTTTACTTAACTCCGAACTCTTTAACTCAGCATCTAAACATGTACAGGGAGCTAATTTCAAGGAGGCGTTAAAGATACTGAAGTTAGCCGTTACCCGTTCATCTACTCTCGCAGCTGCACCACCTGTTAGTTCCAGTATTAGTAGTGAATTAAATGTCTTCTCCCACACTTCTTTTGCTGAGGCTGAGATTTTCACAAGAATACCTAAAGAACTGCCAGGTAAATTTATTGTCCCTCGCTGAGCAAAGTTCGGGAGCGATATTGAAATTGGTTCTGAAGAGTACAGTAACCTTTAAGCTGATTTGAAATTTCTCAGATTTAGTCATTTTTGTGTTAGTATAGAAACCAATTAGGCTTAGTTTTTGGTATACAATTTTTATTCAGGTTCATATCTCATAAGCCTTTCAGGATATTTTTAGGAATCTTTGTACACAGGTCAACCTATTATAGAACTTGTACCTTTAGGCTAGTTTTTTTGGGCTGTGGATGTCCAAATGGTTAGCATGTGCGTGCTGTATCATAAGGTCTGTAACTGAGTCAACAGGCGGGGTTTTGATTCCCCAGTTGTATGTGACAAGGAGAAGGGGCGTCTGTACAACTATGTGGATTTTTGAAAATGAAAGTAAACCATATGCTAGTCCCAAAATGACCTAGTTTGTGTTGAGTGGACGTTAAACCCCATTTCTCTCCCTCTCTCTATATTATTAAGCTAAAGGTTTTGTATTTCAGGACGAACTCTAGATTTTTCGGTTGACCTTTCGAAGACACCAATTATAGGGCGAAAATACCTGGCTGGTGGAGATACTACGAAAACTTTAGAAGAGACAAGCCAATCGGCTAGTCCCTCAGCCTCATCATCAACAGTCTCGTTGTCAAGGAAACCATCTAACAACCAGGATATAGATTCTGTGTGGAGAAGACCACAAGCCTCACAGGTATACAATAGTTATATTCACCAGTTGTAAATTGAAAGTAGGCCTACTATTTAAAAATACATTATGCAAGAGCTACATCTGCCTATTGCAGGTCTTTCTTTAGGCCTGAAATGTTATCTAACTTCTTAATTAGACATTAATTAACTTATCCAGAGCATAATCAACTCTCAATGTCATTGCTTACCTGCGATATTTCCTGGGTTAGAACCTACGGTCTGCTGATGATGATTAAATCAAAAGATGGACAAGCGAGACTATGTTTTTTACCATACCGACTTAATAATGATGATCAAGGCTAGACCCAAAATTCAGCAAATTCCCTTTACCTTATCTATTTTTTAGCTATTATAATGAGAACTGCCAGCTCTTTATATCTCCCATAATGTATATTTAATGTAACAAATAGAGGAAGATAATAAATTATGAAATAACGTAAACTCAATCGGGCCGATATAAATGTAATACACCATTGTTATATTTTTTTGAATGCCTATTACAGAAATTTCCTCTTAGCACTGTGTAGACACAATACTTGAGAGTAACCTTTGGTTATTTTTTCTATGGTCACGTGTGCAGTGCTAACGAGGAGGATTTTGTCCAGGCAGCACTGTTTCTGCCTACTCTTCGTCAAATTCGAACTGTCAAGGATTTCCAGGGGGATCTGAATTTTTTTGTACCATCCAAATGGCAAGGTACTATCCCTGGATTAGAGAATACAAAGGTTTTTCTTAGCCCATGCGGAATTGAAACCCACGACATTCTAGTCTAGACTCCAATGGTATACAGGATTCTGATATCAGCTAGTTGATATTAGAGCAACTCTATGCAGTTACTTAGATAACATTGCAATCAGGATTTATTTAATTACGATAAATCAATATTAAAAATGATATGCCACAATTATCTTTCAAATTATGTGTTGGGTTTTAAAATTTACATTTTACAGGCACGAACAAGAGAAAGATTGGTGAATCTTTTGACATGTTTTGGTCAGAGAGTTGGTTTACCCAAAAGTCCATCAGTAAGTATTAAGAAAGGCTATATAAGATGTCATATGAATGTTTCTAATACATATAGCAGCAATGTTGGAGGGGTTTCACAGTGCTTGATGATTTTGATTATAAAAGCTTTTATAGAGCTGAAATGAAATCTAGGATTTTGTTTCACAAGATATACACATACATTTACTTGCAAACTTCTGCTTCCAATTCAGATCTAGATTTGATCTGTCTATGGCCATTATTTCTGAATTAAAAATGCATATTCTGAGTGATTATTGAGCTAAATTTGTAGTCTGTTCATTTATAACCTTTTATGAAGTTTTAGAATGAAAAAGGGTAACAAATACTTTTAGATGTTTGAAGTAGTTATTTATTTCTAAGGCTGTACAATCAGGATAAGACTATCTTTCCCATAATTAGCAAAGGATCGAAATCTGTAACATCTGAAACTTTATTAATTTTGAGTTTCCAATCATACATTTTTATGGTAATCAAATTATTTATAATCATCAATTAATATACTAATCATTCCATTTGACCTTGATTTATTTATGCCAATCATCATTATATTCATGGGTGTTATTACAATTGTTGGACATTCAACTCATTAAAACTAATCTTTTAATGCCAATTATGGTAATATCATATAATATCTATCATCATCATATAGTATAATGCCAGTATCGTCATTGTCATTCTATAAAAAGAAAAGATAATTTTAGCCATCATTGTTAGTTCATACATATCATTTTAACCCATCACAAGTTTTCATCATGTCTTCAAGCATAATCAGTACTAATCAACATCATCATAATCAGTACTAATCAACATCATCATAATCAGTGCTAATCAACATCATCCTAATCAGTACTAATTATCATCATCATAATCAGTACTAATCAACATCATCATAATCAGTACTAATCAACATCATCCTAATCAGTACTAATCAACATCATCCTAATCAGTACTAATTATCATCATCATAATCAGTACTAATCAACATCATCATAACATCATCATAAACAGTACTCATAAACATAACCAATACTAATCACTATCGTATAAACAACCATCATTGATAAATCATAACCATCATTGATTATAAACGATGAAAGTATTTAAAATGTCCAATATAACATGGTGGTATTTATAGTGACCGTTTGTTTACCTTGCCACTGTTAGGATACAGTTATTGATAATAAGGTAAGAAAGCGGTTAGCTAATAAATCTCTTTCACCATCTACCTCTTGGTCCGCTTCTTAAAAATATATACAACCACTTTTATACATGTTTTATTTTGTCGAGTCTGTAGTTTTACTTCATTGTCATAAGAGGAAACGTCCACTCGACACAAACTAGGTCATTTTGGGATTAACACATATTTCAATTTAATTTCAATAATTCGCTTGCACGTAGCGGTCTTTAGCAGTGGGAGGAAACTGGAGGACCTGAAGAAAACCAGCAAGGTTGAACTGGCCATCCTATTCCTTTTCATGTGCAAGCGGGGAATAAAACGCAAGGTTGAACTTGCTATCCTATTCCTTGTCATGTGCAAGCGGGGAATCGAAAGCATGCTACTTGACTGAAAAACAGTCCTTGTGATGCAACGTAAAATGTAATAAGAGAATATATGGTACATATTCTGTGAATTTATCCTTGTACATTACATAAAAAAATAAACTTCCATCTTAATATATTTTGTGTTCCCCAAACAGGCTCGACATTCTATCATTCTAGGTCTTATGCTTCAGTTGGTGATGGTATCTTGTGTTCAGCTGCAAAATTATTTCATGCCTTCAATGGTTGTCTTTGATTTTATTTCCCTAAGATATGAATTTTGTTATAATTTGAAACTATTGATTGAGTTAAATTATATTTAAGTTAATTTCAATCTATATCAACGAAAAAATACTGTAAACTTCACTCACTCACTGCAAATAAAAACAGTTAATTTATACGACAGTCAAGTAAAATATTAATTGCCACATGAATATATAGAGCTAAGCTTTCAGGTTAAAATGCCCTTATAGAGTTAGGCTGTAGATCAATTCAAGCTTGCACATTGGTAAATGTTTTGAGGTATTTGGGTACCTTTAGTTATTTTGTTGCTGGCCTTCACTGTCAGACTCTATATAAATTTGTACCTGGTTTGAACTGTCATGTCCCCTGTTAAGGTATAATGGACTTTACCCTATAGAATAATCTTTAACAAAGTTTAACAGCTAGAGGTGGTAACAAGTTGTTGGACCTCAAGTCTGAGTTGAGTCAGAAGTCGATATATCTCAAGTCTGAGTTAAGTCCCAAGTCGCTGACTTCAGTACCGAGTCGAGTTCCAAGTCTTCAAATAGCCAAGGTTCCGCAAAGTCAGCAAATCAACGTAGGCCATAACTTCACGACTTATTAGGACCACATAAAACTGTAGGACTCATCAGCTGCCTCTCAATTAAATATGTTAGGTTTGTCATAGATGTTGGGTCTGAGTCAAGTTCACCAAACAAAGCAAAATAAATTTTTTTTTCTTATTTTTTTTTTAAGTTGCAGAATGATATTCCACCTGTATAATTGTACACTTTAAGTGTTCTTAATGCTCTTGGAAAATTTTTTTAACTTTGAGCTTTTTTATTTTACCGGTTTTAAACATATAAATAAAAACATGTTACATTTGATATGAATAATTATTTGTTTTATACCATATATTAAAGAAACTTCATTATTAAGTTATTTATTCCATTTAAGATTACCTATGTGAGTGGGGTAATATCATCACTTTGTATATTTACTCAACAGTTTTGATTGATTCTAAATACTTAACTATTGATATGAAACATATCCAAACTTCTGTAGGCTTATGGAATATATCTTCAAGCAAATTATAGTCGGAGAACGTCGCAAAATTTTAACACGTCCAAATGAATAATCCACAAATACATCTTGACACAACAACCCACCTGCCCGTGCACACCCTCAGAGTAAGAGAATGTTGACATAATTCTGTTCATATTTCAATAATAATCGACATTTAATTTATCATATTCTATCTGAAGTGTCATTCAACCCCACCCACCCACCCACCCAGTTAGGCAGGTTATTTGTTCGGATCCAAGTCTTAAAATTCGGGGACAATTCATAAAAAGATTATAAGCTTACAGATATGATCCATCTGTTCCTTTGATGATCAGCTTGTTTAATTAATGATTGGTTATTTCAGGTGATATTCAGCCAATCAAGTGATACATTAGATCATCAACAGAGTGTAGCATCAAGTGGAGAAGAAGCATCATTACCAGAAGTACCCTCAAGTAATCATATTTTATTATTCCTGTTTCCATACCCCCAAATAGTCATATTTTATAACTACTATTTTCATTCCCTAAGATAACCCTATTTTATTATTCCTATTTCATTCAAATAATGATACCAAAGGCGTTTTATAGCTGAGGCGCTGGAGCCGCCAGCCTCCTCGCGAAGAAAATCAAAGAAATTGAACAAATAAAATGGGAAAAAAATGCTAAAACCGATGAGAAAAATGAAAATGTACCCTAGTTAGGGAGGGCCCTAGAGACAGACAGAAGGCCCCCACGTCTGACAAAAGGGCCGGTTTGGCCAAGGGAAAGTGCCCCCGAGTCCGAGTCAATCGTTTTCTATACACTGTTACAGTCGAATCTACTACTGAATGAGAATTCAGTATTGGCATGAAAATCATCAATCTAGACCGCCCCCTCCCCCGCGAAAGAGGGCCCTCAAAATAGTATAGCCTCCACCATGATAAACCTTAAAACGCCCCTGAATGATACTTTATAATTACCGTTTTCACAACATCCAATAATCACATTTTATTTTTACTGTTTTCATTCCCTCAAATATTTATTATTCCTGTTTATAGATGAAGGTTTATTACATGATAGTAGTGGTAATGAGCTAATGATGACATTTAAGGGTTTTGATTTCTTGGACAATGAATTGGAATCAGAGGTAAGATTTATATTTTTCTCCTCGAACAAATAGAGAATCTCCTACGAGTCTTTTTTGATATCAAAAAAGACGAGTTGGAGATTTAATTTATCCCCCCAATCCTTTCTTGAATACACAAATAAATAAATATAATTCTTTGGTATAAATTTCACTTTTACTGAATCTGATTACATTACAGTGTAGTGATACATCATTTTTTGACAGCAGTTTACCTATTGCAAAGTCCTCTTTATTGACCCAGTATTTCCTTCAAGGTCAATTAAATAAAACAATTTGTTTTTAACCTCCAAAAAAGTTACCTTTTAATTTAAAATAAGAGGGTGTCTTTAAAATAAAAGAAAGTAGTTCCTTTATGATTGACCAATCAAATGCATGTAAAGCAATTTCTCCTAAGGAGATATCACAGTAGATTAGTAATTTATCACACAAGCGATATCTACTGCAAAATGTGTTATTGGGTGATAGAATATTAAGTAAATATATATGTTGTGAATCTAACTGATATCTAGTTAAACTTTACTTTGACACATAGTTGAAATATAATTTTCCGCACCAATTGGAATAGTGAATACATATATACAACATGCAGTCAACATACTCTTCATGAAATTCATATTGTCAAGGGTTCTTTTATGTGCAAACCTTGGTGTTCAACCCAAAATGATCTACTTAATGTCAAATGGACACTAAAGTATCATAAATGGGCACTGTGTAGAATAGTGCACTTGCTCAATGAACACTCACATAATCATGTCAAAATAAAAAAAAAAATATTGTCAAGTGTCTGTTTAAATGTATTGACTAAATAGCAGTGAAAAAAACACAGTGAATGGACTTTTTTTTATCAGTTTCTTTGATATCTTCATTTTATTTGAAATATATGTTTTCTGAAATTTTTTTAAAAAATTTATTTTTAACTTTCAGAATGAAGATTTCTTTTCTCAACTTGATCGTAGAACATCTATAAATATGGAGAGTTCCCCTACGTCTATAAGTCGCCGTCCTCATCATTATGGTAGCGTACCTGATCTAAATATAATTGGTGTTACGATGCAGGAGATACCAATATCACCTAGTGATAGTATTAGTGTTAAAGAGGAAACTGTTTCTAATGATGAGGTAAATTCATTCATTCATTCATTATGTATCTTTTTATAATTCCAGAAGACCAATACCCCATGTGTGTCTTTCTGTCATCCATTATCCAGTCTTTTTTTAATCCCATAATGAAATATGTTCATATTTGGTTGTTGCCCATATGTGTGTGTTTTCCTGTCATCCCATCAACCAATCTTTTTATAACCACATATTGAAATATGTTCATATATATATAGTCATTCTGTCGTCTGCAATTTCTCATGAACACTACATGATTTTCCAGGGGTGTTCCCATGTCAGTGGTGCAAGGAACAGTAGTCTTTCGGTTTGTACGGAAAATGGAGATCCCATGTACACATTGTCCCCCTCTTAAAAGAAATTTTGAGATATCGAATTGAATTGCTGTCTAAGCAAATTTTCCCTTACAACACATAGCATGTCCGTCTTCATTCACCTAGTTGTTGTAGAAAAGTTGAAAGTTAAACCAAATTTCATTCTTTCATTCACTTTTTAATAAATTGAGTGATCATCCGTGTCATCTATTGCTTTCATCGTCTTTTATTTGTATAATTGTAGACAAGTTCAGCTGCTGATGAGGGTAGTGTACCACAGGATCTAGCTGCTTCTAATTCTATACTTGTACAAAATGCTACATTACAACGAGAAAGACGACACTCTAGTCCTTTAACTGCTTCAACGTAAGTATATATAATAACTCTTAGCTAAAAACATGCCTAAAGTGGCGCTCCCAATTTTCAATATTATAGGTCCATAGATGTAGCCAATTGAGATATAATCACTTTAGTGTTCCACTGTGGAAACTAAAATTGGTTAACAAAATGACTGTCTCTTAGAGTTTGTTACTAATTGAAATAACACTTTGTGTTGATCCAATTCTTCAGGTAAGCTGCTTTAAGACTTTATTCCCCGGTTGTACATGACGAAGATTAGGGTCATCCGTCCAACCTCGTGGGTTTTCGCGGGATCTTCCGGTTTCCTTCCACTGCTAAAGATCTCAGTGCGCAAAAAATTATAGAAATAAGATTGAAGTTATACCCAAATTTTCTCTCTCTTTTGATAATGCTTCTAGAATTATGTTTATTTTTACAGCCATAGTTTATACAGTAACCATAGTGAAACAGATATAGTAGAATTAAGTGGTAACACTGCCTCACCCAGTTTCTCACATCTCCATGCACTGTATTTTAACCTACAGTCGGATGAAGTAGAGGAGGTATGGAGAGGACATGTTGCTAAAGTTTTAGGAGAGGTGTCTTTAACCCATGCTGTTAGTACATGTCAGATCTTTCCTAGATTATTCCGGGTAAGTTTATATACATCTCTTATTGTCCGTTACAACAACAAACATTGACACATACTGTGATTTATCCACCATGTTGTTAAACATAGTAGGCTTTTGGTCAATCTCATTAAAATACAGATCTATATTTCGTTTCTTTTTTATAATTTTGATGGCCTACACTGCATGAAGATCTGACAAGTTGTACCAGGAGGTCATGTCAGGGGTCACACAATTGACTTTTGACCCTATGACATCACAGTTCTGTACAGAGCACGCCAAGAACTCGCTGTAACAGACCAATTTATTGTATTGGCCAGTTCCTTGCATCAACTAAAACGCCTGTTACATAACAACTCTTCCAGATCCTAGTGTTGTGTAGGTCTTGTTTCAGTAAATTTCAAAGATACTTAAGCCAACTCATGAGGTTGTGCATATGATCATTGTCCTGCTGTGCCCTCTGCAGACTCATATAAACAATTTACCTCCTCCATGATATTAAAATGTATTTTATAGGAGATGAGAAGAAGATTAATGACAATGTGTAAAGAAGCCTGTTATTATATATCTAAAGCTGATTCGTTAAAATCTGTTGCTAGTCAAATATATATCCTTTTATAAATTATATTCTAATCTTATAGCTTTGTCATTTGTCAGCTTTAGCCCCGCTTTCCATTTCCATGTACACGTTTTCTTGCTGGTTCCATTACATTTGCATTAGACTGACTTATTTTTGTCAGGGAATACGCCTCAAAACCTCCTAAATACTGCTTGTTATGGGGCGTGGGTTGATCAAATGATCTAATCTTTTGCTTTAGATCATGAGGTCTGTCGTTGAGTCAAGTGCTGTGTTTCTGAACCCACAATCTAGGTGACAAAGAGTAGGGGCGCTTGTCCACAACTGAAAATACCTATATGCAAACCAAATGTGGAAAAAAAATGGTACCATTTATTAGACCCCAGACGACCTACATTGTGTCAGGCGGACATTAAACCCCATTTTTCTCTCTGTATTGCCTGTGATGAAAAAAATACTTAGTTAGTCTTAGAAGGATATTCAGGAATGTTCTGGATGTTACATAAATGTTTTATATCAAGAGACATTCAAATTAAAATCTTTAACCAAGCTTACTACAGGTATTAGATATGGTTTATTTACAAATGGAATGTCCCTTTATATATGTGGAATCAGATACAGTAAGTATAGGTATTTATATATTTTTGGAATCAGATACAGTAAGTATAAGTATTTATATAAGAAATCATATCATGATTAGAACGTAGCCCAGGTGTTGCTAAAGCTAGAGGATGTCAAATATTGGCTTTAAACAGTAGTATTATTCAGCTGTTCCTTTGATATACAATACAGTACCATTGATCTGGATATCGTAGGCTATTCCAAGATGTCAACTTACTATACAGTTTAAAAGCATCTGATGTGAAGATCACTTGCACATCAGAAGGGTGTTAGTGGTTCTCAGACAATCCTGAAAAAAAAAGAAAGATGTGGATTAAATCTTGGTTTGTTGTTTTTTTTCAGTTGTTAGGTAGTCGTGTTGTAGAGAAACATAGATTCTGTGTGTTAGAGATACAGGAATGTTTTGAGACGTATTATATGAGAAAAGATCAAGCTGAACAGGTAATATACAAGCCCAGGGTCCTTGACCTTAACCATAATCTTTCATCCAAATACCTTCAGCTTATTTTGGCATAATAGATACAAAAATTTTGGAAAATTCAAATCCAGTCTAGTCAACAGTCTGCAGTTGTCATGGAAACGGTTGAACAGTCCACAGTTGTCATGGAAATGAGTGAACAGTCCACAGTCTGGTCAAGTTGTGTACCAGCCTTCTTCATAAAGAAAAATAATGTCAATTAAATAAATCTGTCTATAAGATCATAACCAGTGTATTGGATGTTAAACTTGTAATAAACAATAACAACATTCTGTGTCTGATATGTTGTTTCATAGAGATATCTAAATAATAGGAGTAATATATCCATGGGTTAATAAGGTGCTTGGGTACATGTTGATAATATATTTATATATTTACAGAGTTTAGAATCGTTGAAATCTAATATAAAACAACAATCATTGTTTGATGGTGTTACCATGTCAACCAGTGGAGATGAACAGGTAATTTACGTTCTACAAGAATTTATATAATTTGTTTATTTTCAAGACTTACTTGTTTCTACTCAAGGTTTTATGCAATTGTGTACTCAAGATATTATGTAATAATGTACACTCGAGATGTTATGTAATTGTATATATTCAAGATTTTATGTAAATTTGTTTACTCAAGATTTCATGTAATTTGGTATACACACTAAAAACCAATTATGGAATAACAATTGCTGTTTTTTTAACATACAAATTTGTCTACTCAAGAGAGCTAGTGAATTGGGAATTTATAGAATCTTCTTGAATGATATATTAACTGATCCAGGTTTATGAAAATACCCGAATAAAACATTATCATTTTCCCTAATGTAATGTGTACTGCACATCGATGGTGCCATTTTATTTAAAGTAGAAGATATTGCCAAGGCTTGAGACATAAGATATATTTGTTCACAAGACTAATGTTCTGTACACATCATATATTTTCAGAAGGTAGATTTATGTCGTAAACTGTACAAGCTTATTTTTCAACTGGTACAATTTTTTGAGAGTTATTTAAAATTATTAGAAGTCTTCCGATCCGTCACTCGTACGCCTCAGGTAAGTGGCAGTTCATTTCAAATCATTAACCTTCGTATTACTACATTCAAAGACAGGTTGTGATAAGCTATAATCATATTGGGCCTACTCGATTGAACGTTCCCGAATTCAATTCTCTCAATCCCAAAAATAGTGACAATCAAGTGAAAAGGGGTATTTCCGGCCTGCATCGACTGGATAAGTAAATATCTCAATCAACCATGCAGCCGAAATATATTAGTTGTGTTTAATTATGTCACAATTCTATTCACACCAGCTCCGTCATCAGGACTGACAGATCTGCAACAGGGACAGATCTGCAACAGGACTGAATTCCATGTCACTCGATTGCAATTCTGTCAATTCAGAACGTTCTGGACTGTGAAGCGAGCATCCACATTGTTTCCTCATAAATGTGATTCATTGTTTTATTCACAATGTTTTATTGGACATATTTTAGATGAGAAAGTTTAAACATCTATGTAGCTTAACTTTTACAGTGATAGCTTGTTCTAAAACTCCTTTCTATCAATATCGTCAATAATTGATATATTTATTATTATTATTATCATTAGGTGGTAGATATGTCATTACAAGCTACATCATTACAAGTAGAGATGTCTACAGCTCTACAGGAACTAGAGAATGGACAAGCCTCGCCGTTTAATGTGGATTTTAAAGCTGTAAATAAACAAGAAGCTATAACAAGTCTAGCTGAATATCTGCAGACACAGCAATATTTAAAAGCTGTACAACTATTACGATCTTTCAGGTAATATTCATACTTCTGCTCTAACAAGGCTAGTGAAGATGGGCATACAACATACAGTTAGCTATGAGGGACATTTTGCCCAAAACAGCGGCATAACAGCCTACTTTTATTTCAAATTGAAACTCTCAATGATTCTTGTACATGAACCCAGATATCCTGATTAGTGAGCAAGTTTCTTACTCAATGAGTCACGCCACAGTGGCTCCAGATTTATATGTAATTTTGCTTTGACGGATATTCGGAAACGATGCTAAAAGCAGCATAGTGAAAAAGATGAAATTATTCTCTACATATTTAGAGTGTTCAGTGTAGCTTAAGATTAATAAACCTCTTTGTCATTGTTCAAATCACCAATTCCATACTTGATTTTGTCATAAACCAAAGAGGTTTATTTCCTTCAAATTGATGGATTGAGTAATGTGAGTTTGATAATATAATAATGCGTGTCAATCTCATTACAGATCATTATGGCCCAATGATGTATTTGGTATGACATCAGAGGATGATGTGGTGGCTTTGCTCAATATATATTGTAGTAGTTTGTCCGACAAAAAAACAGGTAAGTATGGTCTACTTCAATTCATGCCTGGGAATAATGATTTTAGTTTTACCTGACATATTGAACTTTGTGTCCGACATGTATTATAATTATTAAAACAATGAAAAAGAGTAATTTACTGCCATTCAAAATGAAAGTCACCAGAGGTTTTCTGCTTGACAAAGCCTGTATTGGTACCTAACAATGTCTGTATAACAGGCAAGAGAGATGAAGTTTCTCAGCCAATACACTGACACATGAAATCCATGTTACATTGCACAGTTTTATCTTCTATTTTCAGGAATTTTTGTGTTAACCAGAACCGACTTGGATTTGAACCACCTTCATTCTCATCTTATGAATATTCATCTGAAATTATCAACAGCATGGCCGCCATCTTTATCATCTACTGCTACAACTCCCACTCGTTTAACAGAGGTTGTTATAAAACAGTCGGACTCCAGCACTTTATGACTAGCGGCTGATAATCCACAGTTACAACTTTCTGTGTTCCAAGATGAAATTTTTAAATTCTAGTCAACGTTATATTTATATATAGTCCCACAGATTTTTTTTTTCCTATAATTTTTGTACTCTTATGGCATATGTTAACTTATTATAATATATGGAGTTCATGTCATTGTACATTTATACAAATGCTTTTAAATTAAAATTTGTGTTCTAAATTATTATTTTCTGTAAACATTAAACAGTTAAGAAGTGGACTCTCTATTGGATGATTTAGTTATTAAGCAGTTTTCTGGTCAATTGTTGTCTATAATCTAAATTGTAAAGGGTCATACTATAGTACATATGGTAGCCGAATGGTCTAACGCTTGTGTTTTTGATCATAAGGACTGTTTGGTTTCGATCCCACATTTGTACATGACAATTAGTAGGGTCGCCTGTTTAAACTCATTGTTTTTCTCTAGGTTCTCCATTTTCCCCCCACGGCTTAAGACCTGAAATAAAATTGTACCATATGTTAGTCCTAAGAGGACCTAGCTTTTGTTGAGTGGACATTCAGTGCCATTTCTGTCTCTATATATTGAAGATGTAAATAGTGGACCTCAACAACAGCATTGTAGTAAAGCCCTGTTGTATTTATAATCTCCACAAACCGTGGTTGTTATTTTGAAAAATGTGTTTTTAATTGCATGTTAGTATTATTTACTGCTTTAACCAAATAAGAACTGTGTAGGATTTTCCTCACAGAGGGCATACATGTAAATTTAATTGACACAATTGTGATTTTGACATGCATTAATGAATTATTTAAGTAATGTTTTCTTTATGTTATATTCTGAGGCATTTTTGTATGATACCAGTCACTAGTTGAAGTTGTATGGATGACCATATCTTCCAAAATGTGAAATATGGTTATACCAAATTTTTTTGTCAGGTCACTTAACAGTTTACTGTTCAACACAAAAGCCTCTTATTTTCTGTTGTCTCATTTAATAAATTTATGGTTCAGCTTTGTGAGGTTTCTCCATTCATTTCTATATTTTGGTTATGAAGCTTATTTATGTCCTTAGAACTATTTATTTTGCCGCCAAGGAACAGTTTATTTCATTTCTGTATGTTTATTTTCATTCTGTGTTTGTTTTATTTGAATAATATCTATTCAGGATTTTTATTATCATTTCTTTTTGTAGCTGACTCGGTTTATTTAAACTGAAACAAATATTAAAGTTCTGATGTGCCATTTGTATTTTCGCTTAAATATCGAATTGTCCACTGCTAAATAAACGCTTACATATGTACTCAAATTGATTATTTAACATTTAATAAAATGAAAATATCAACTCTAGATAATCTCCCAGTGTGGATTCAATTGGATTTAAACTAGGCCCATCAGGTTTCTCGGTTACCAATACAAGATGGCAGCAGCTTGTTAGGAGCTAGCAGCATAGATTGATGAAACTTTCAATTTCACATATCTTTGTAAATACTGAACCATATTTGGACTGATATTCGTATTAGAGATTCATTCTTCACATTATGGTAGTTGGCAACTGATTCATATTGCTTAGAATGGCAGAGCAATATAAGTCTTCAGTTCTTAAGACATTATGCTCAAATCTCAGGATTCTATGTATAAAAGAACTCGGTAGAATGAAGCAAAACATTTTGAGGTTTGAATAAAGCTAATTTGGTGTTAAGATTGGGGAACAATGCACATGCAACAGGTTTAAATATGTCAAATCTTGAATGATTAATGATTTGAAACTGTTCTGTTCAGATTTGACTTTTCACCAAAGATCAGAATGTACAGGTGTATTCATAAATATGAGCCAGTTTTTTAAAAAATAATGATTTTCAACACAAAATATTTAGTCTCTGTATTTAGAGGCCATTAAAAGGAAAAATCTGATTGTATAATTCTGTAGCTATTTGACAAGTGTGATATCTTGGTCCCAGGGGCCATTTATGTGTATTCTTTTTTTATTATCAGGGAATTGATGGGTGGTTTTATGAACAGGTTTCACTGTATTAACATTAATACTATAATTATTTTCATGAATATGCTATTTATTTAGGATGCTCTTTCAAGTTTTTGTATACATTTAATATTATACAGTCTATAATAATTTATAGAATTAAAAAAAAAGAAGCTTGAATGATTTTGATTGTTGTTTATTTTTAAATTAGAGTATTTAATTATAAGGTCCATGATTTAACTATGCCAGTTGTCAATTTAATCTAACTTAAGCAGATCCCGGTGTTGACCGAAAAAGTGCATCTATATGTTCCCGCGAGGTTTCCCCTTGTCAGTGATGTAGGACAGAGGGCCAGGCAAGGGAAAACATGTAGTCATTAGGAAGGGGCAAAATTTCATATCAGTTGTATCTTCCATGTCAATTAGAGTTAAAAATTGTACAGTATCTACAGATGGGCAAACTTGTCTTTTTTCGCAGCACTTTGTGTAGATAAATCAAATGAAACATATATATCAGCCCCTCTGAATGGGAGGGGGGTGGGGAACGGGTCTAACTTGTGCACTTTAGATCATAAGATCTTTCACTGAGTCCATACATAGCCATGGTTTTGATTCAAGCTCATGGGTGTTATCCAGGTCCTCCAGTTCCCCTCCACTGTAAAAGACAAGCGAATTATTGACATATTAGTCACGATTTGACTGGGTTTGTGTTGAGTGGAGGTTAAACCCTATCTTTTATTTCCATTATTTTTTCTCTCGCAATCCCTGTAACATGCCAATGCTGCTTTCATTATATATTTCACTATTTGGGATAAGTGTGTGAAGGCCCTAATAAAATAACATCAGATCACACAAATATTTTGTAAAGTACGGGCAACCCACAAACTATTATATAAATGTTCTTAATCCGTAGTCAATCCGTATTAAACACCGACAGCTCTTTGGTGTGTGAAATCATAAAAGGCGTGTATCTGATCGTCCAGTACCTTTTCATTAAAAAGCAAGAACGGTTGATGCTATACCGTATCTATCTAAATATAAAAAAGGGGAGGAGCTACCAATAACTAGATGAGCAGCAATTCTAACGCGTTTGTAGGCGGGAATTAAGAAGCATAACCACGCCTTGACATGATCGGTGAAGGTCGCGTTAGCAGCTCGCCTCACCAGCGAATTTATATATTGATCATCAATTTGAATTTGATGGCGATACCCATTTACCTACTGACAATTGAGATGTACAAGCTGTTTAATGCATTTAGGAAGCTGAGAAATAAATGAAAGCGACAAAAGTACACGTGACGACACAATGTATAACACGAAACGCCAGGAATTTCAATGCACCAGGTAGGAAGTGTCTTTTGATATCGATCGATATACGGTCGTTTGGTCCGTAAATATGTCTTTCCATATTGTAATACAATAATTGTACCGGGCGGTATTGGTCAGTGGGCGAGAATTGAGAAGTTCATCGAGATTTTCCGACGTTACTTCCCCTCGTGAGTGCTGATCGGCGGAGGGTCTGACAGGGACAACTGTGTAGTCTTTCCGATGGGACGAAAAACAAAGGTTCCGTCAATACATTGATGTTCATGTGACGTAAAGGATCCCTTGGCAAATGGCGAAATGGCTCAAGTCAAACTGCGATTTCTTGAAGTTCAAAAACCAATGTTCAAATGTTGACATTTTTTCTGGATAGGGCATAAATGATAAACTAGTAAAATGCAATGGCATGCTATGCCATTACCCGAAGAGTGGCGTTAAAATTCCATTTTTATTTTTATTTTCACCTTCACCTAATTTGTAATGTTACCCAAGGTATCAATTGTTATTTGGCTCTATTATTATTTACAGGGGTCATGGCTGATGGGTCAAGTCACTCAAGTTAAGCAAAGCTTAAATAGTCTAAGTAACAATGCATCTTTATAAAGCTTCATTTATTTAATTTTGTTCTATTTTCATTTTTCTTCAGGATGATGCTCTGATAGTCTATTAAAAAATCTAATGTCAAAGTAGAAATTGATGTAAGTGGTTTTATCCTTTGACAACAATTCAGCCTATAATACCAAAAATGATAAAGTACCCATCATTAGTTCCCAGTGTTGACCAAGAAAATTCATGTCGATTTTCCGGCGTGGTTTCTCCTTGTTAGTGAGTGGTGCAGAACATAGGGCCTGACAAGGACAACTGCCTAGTTGTTGGGATGCAAAGATTAACAGAGGTTCAGTGTACACATTGACGTGTACGTAAAAGTTCCTTTGCCAGTTGGAATTGGATATAAGTGTAGGCCGTAACACCACAGTCTAGGCAAAATATCCCCCATAGCAGTCAGAGCAGTACAGTAGGACGTTATACCTCATTTTATTTCTATAATATTGGGAGCCCTAAAGTCTCAATGTGTAAAGTGTGGTCAGCAATAGCTAGACATGGTCATCCTGTGTTTGATAGCACCTATGTCCAGGCAAAAGAGAGAGAGAGAGAGAAATGAGGTTTAACATCCACTCAACATAAACTAGGTCATTTTGGGATTAACATATGGTTTCATTTTATTTCAATAATTCGCTTGCGTGTAGGGGTCTTTAGCAGTGGGAGGAAACCGGAGTGCCCGGAGGAACCCCACGTGGTTGAGAAGGCGCCCCTATCTCCATGCCACATATGCTCACACCAGGACTTGGAACCACAGCCGCAAGCCAGAGGTGACCGGCCAGCTAGAGGCCGAAGCGCAGCACTCTAGACCACTAGGCCATCCCACCCCCCACCCCCACCCCCCATGTCCAGGCAAAAGTTCCCTCAAACCTCATTGCATGGGGTTTGCCTGTTTTCATTAGCTCCATATTGGAAATTAAAACCCATTTAAGTTTAATGTTAACAATCGTTAACATTATAGGCGTGCGGTCCTGAGAAAAGAAAAGCAGAAAAGAGGCTTCAGATTTAACGTTGTCAGCAATAAGGTAATTTCTTGTTCTTGTTAAACCCTTTTATACTGAGCCGAATATAGTACGAGGTTTGTCCGCCCAGATTTCATTTACAAAGCATTATCTCATAAACCATTTAACGTAACTTTCAGACTGGCTATTTTGGGTTTTTCCTGGGTTTTCTGGATTCTCCTGGTTTCCTTCTGGTGCTAAAGATTCCCAATGCACAAGCAAATTGTTGAAATCCTGATTCTCCTGGTTCCCTTCCACTGCTAATATTGAACCCTATGTTACTCCCAAAATGACCTAGTTTGTGTCATGTGGAGGTGTATTTATAAAATTTCATTACATTGTGTTGTAAACCTGCATCTGGAACTGTCTCCAATTTTTTGATTCTTTGATGGTAGTGGTGGTAATTTGTAATTTTAGTTAATTTATGTACACTTACACTATGATTAAATTCATTTATTAAAGAAGACTATTTACCATTATTCTTTCAGGCACTGGGATTCCAATTAGTTGTATATCTATGTACAAAACTATTAAAAAGAAGATTCAAGAAAAACTCTCTATTTGCAATGCTACATTTACCATATCTCCAGAATTGCAACTTCCGTGTTTATAATCTTGACAATTTATATGCAACATTTTGTTGAAAGAATCCTCAGTATTTGTTGTGGTGAACAAAATAAATATATGCTGTGGAGAGGCAAATTTTATGTTGACCAAATATGAAAAATAAAGTTATACATCTGCATGTTTCAATCACTCTTTTTGTTATGCCTCTTTTCTTTTACAAATTAAGGTCCCAATGTTTTCTGCGGTATGGGGAAATGCTGCATTTGGGCCCAATCTGATGTAAAGAAATGAAATGGGGTTTAACATCCTAGTTTTTACACCTACCTGGCATATTAGGACAGGTATACACCATGCAGTGTGATATGATTGAAATTCAAAGCCCCCACCCCCTTCTCCTTCCTAACCTATTCACAAGAGAGAACAACATCGGAAAAGCATGCCATTATGACCTTTGCAAAATACTATTCTTTATTTCAAATTCCAAGCCCCCCTCCCCTCCGTCCTAACCTATTAGGGGGAACAACATTGGAAAAGCATGCCATGATGACCTTTGTCAGTCTACACTGAGTGGAACATTGAGCCACCGTGGCCCCTCTAAAGGAAACACCCAATGTGTAGGCAAATATTTTCTGTAACACAAGAAAGCATAACACTTTATGATGATTTTATCATGCAAAATCCTCCTATCATAACCAAGCTGAAAACAAATGCTGCTGTCATGGCTATTGTGACCAAAATATTCTGCTCTGCTGAATAATCTAACTACAATTCCTGCTGTTGGGACTAATCTATATAAAATTCTCCTGTGGTATCTTTTCTGACGAAAAATTCTATTTTGTGGCTATCTACCGAAAAATTTTGCTGTGATGGATAATCTAACGAAATTCCTGATATGATGGATAATCTAAAGAAAAATCCTGCTGTTTAAACCAATCTATAGAAAATCCTGCTGTTGGAACCAAGCTAAAAACTAATTTTGCTGTATATGGCTGTTGTGGTGAAAATATGCTGCTGTCATGGCTATTGTGACGAAAATATTCTGCCTTCTTGGATTTTCTAACGGCAATTCCTGCTCTGCTGAATAATCTAACCACAATTCCTGCTGTTGGCACCAATCTATAGAAAATTCTGCTGTGATATCTATTTTGACGAAAAGTCTGTTTTGGTGGTTATCTGCCAAATAAGATAATCTTACGAAATTCCCGATATGATGGATAACCTGAAGAAAAATCCAGCTGTTTAACCCAATCTATAGAAGATAACCAAGCCGAAAACAACTTCTGCTGTCATGGCTATTGTGATAAAAATATTCTGCTCTAATCGCTATAATCTAACGAAATTCCTTATTTGATGGATAATCTGAAGAAAAATCCAACTGTTTAAACTAATCTATAGAAGATATCCAAGCAGAAAACAACTTCTGTTGTCATGGCTATTGTGATAAAAATATTCTGCTGTAATCGCTATTGTGACGAAAATTCAGCTCTGTTGAATAATCTAACCACAATTCTTCCAGTTAGAAAATTCTGCTGTGATAGCTATTCTGACGAATAAGTCTGCTGTGTTGGCTATTCTGCCGAATAAATCTGTTGTGATGGATATTCTAACGTAATTCCTTATAGGATAGGTAATCTGCTGTTTTAACCAATCTATAGAAAATCCTGCTGTTAAAATCTATCTATAGAAAATCCTGCTGTTGGAACCAAGCTAAGAAAAATTTTGCTGTATATGACTGTTGTGATGAAAACATTCTGCTGTCATGGCTATTGTGACGGAAATATTCTGCTGGCATAGATTTTCTAACGACAATTCCTGTTCTGCTGAATAATCTAACCACAATTGCTGCTGTTGGGACCAATCAATAGAAAAATATGCTGTGATAGCTATTCTGACGAAAATTTGTTTTGGTGGCTATCTGTCGAATAGTATTGAATCCCAAACATAGGCTGCCTATCTCAAGCTAGCTCCGTCTGAGAATAACATTCTCGGAAGTCTAACGTAGGTGGATCGCTGTGTGCAGTGTGATAATATTGCTGTGATGAATAGTCTAACGAAAATTCCAGCTGTATAAAACAATCTATAGAAAATATGCAAGCAGAAAACAACTTATGCTGTCATGGCTATTGGGGTAAAAATATTCTGCTCTAATCGCTATTCTGAAGAAAATTTCCGCTCTGTTGAATAATCTAACCACAATTCTTCCAGTTAGGACCAATCTGTAGAAAATTCTGCTGTGATAGCTATTCTGACGAATAAGTCTGCTGTGTTGACTATTCTGCCGAATAAACCTGTTGGGGTGGATATTCTAACGAATTTCCTTATATGATGGGTAATCTAAAGGAAAATCCTGTCTATAGAAAATCCTGCTGTTGGAACCAAGCTAAAAAGAATTTGCTGTATAGGACTGTTGTGATGAAAACATACTGCTGTCATGGCTATTGTGAGGAAAATATTCTGCTGTCATGGATTTTCTAACGACAATTCCTGCTCTGCTGAATAATCCGACCACAATTCCTGCTGTTGGGCACCAATCAATAGAAAATTCTGCTGTGATAGCTATTCTGACGAAAAATTCTGTTTTGGTGGCTATCCGTCGAATAATATTGCTGTGATGGATAATCTAACGAAATTCCTGATACGATGGATAATCTGAAGAACATTCCAGCTGTTTAAACCAATCTATATAAAATATGCAAGCAGAAAACAACTTCTGCTGTCATGGCTATTGGGGTAAAAATATTCTGCTGTGATCGCTATTCTGACGAAAATTTCACCTTTGTTGAATAATTTAACCACAATTCTTCCAGTTAGGACCAATCTGTAGAAAATTCTGCTGTGATAGCTATCCTGCAGAATAAGTCTGCTGTGCTGGCTATTCTGCCGAATAAACCTATTGTAATGGATATTCTAACGAAATTCCTTGTATGATGGATAATCTAAAGGAAAATCCTGCTGTTTAAACCAATCTATAGAAAATCCTGCTGTTTAAACCAATCTATAGAAAATCTTGCTGTTGGAACCAAGCTAAAAACAAATTTAGCTGTATATGGCTGTTGTGATGAAGACATTCTGCTGTCATGGCTATTGTGACGAAAATATTCTGCTGTCATGGATTTTCTAACGACAATTCCTGCTCTGCTGAATAATCTAACCACAATTCCTGTTTTTTGAACCAATCTATAGAAAATTCTGCTGTGATAGCTAATCTGACGAAAAATTCTGTTTTGGTGGATATCTGCCGAATAATATTGCTGTGATGAATAATCTAACGAAATTCCTTATTTCATGGATAATCTGAAGAAAAATCCAGCTTTTTAAACTAATCTATAGAATATATCCAAGCAGAAAACAACTTCTGCTGTCATGGCTATTGTGATAAAAATATTCTGCTGTAATCGCTACTGTGACGAAAATTTCAGCTCTGATCAATAATCTAACCGCAATTCTTCCAGTTAGGACCAGTATATAGAAAATTCTGCTGTGATAGCCATCCTGCAGAAAAAGTCTGCCGTGCTGGCTATTCTGTCGAATAAACCTGTTGTGATGGATATTCTAACGAAATTCCTTATATGATGGATAATCTAAAGAAAAATCCTGCTGTTTTACCAATCTATAGAAAATCCTGTTGTTGGAACCAAACTAAAAACAAATTTTGCAGTTATGCTTTTGTGATGAAAATATTCTGCTGTCGTGGCTATTCTGACGACAATATTCTGCCTTCGTGGATTTTCTAACGGAAATTCCTGTTCTGCAGAATAATCTAACCACAATTCCTGCTGTTGGGACCAATCTATAGAAAATTCTGCTGTGATAGCTATTTTGACGAAAACTCTGTTTTAGTGGTTATCTGCCGAATAACATTGCTGTGATGGATAATCTTACGAAATTCCTGATATGATGGATAATCTGAAGAAAAATCCAGCTGTTTAAACCAATCTATAGAAGATATCCAAGCAGAAAACAATTTCTGCTGTCATGGCTATTGTCATAAAAATATTCTTCTGTAATCGCTATTGTGACGAAAATTCCAGCTCTGTTGAATATCTAACCACAATTCTTCAATTTAGGACCAATCTATAGAACATTCTGCTGTGATAGCTATTCTGACGAAAAAGTCTGCTGTGCTGGCTATTCTGCCGAATAAATAAGATGTGGATATTCTAACGAAATTCCTTATATGATGGATAATCTAAAGAAAAATTCTGCTGTTTAAACCGAACTATAGAAAACCCTTCTGTTGGAGCCAAGCTAAAAACAAATTTTGCTGTTAGCTGTTGTGATGTTATGCTGTCATGGCTATTGTGACGACAATATTCTGCCTTCATGGATTTTCTAACGGCAATTCCTGCTCTGCTGAATAATCTAACCACATTCCTGCTGTTGGGACCAATCTATAGAAAATTCTGCTGTGATAGCTATTTTAACGAAAACTCTGTGTTGGTGGTTATCTGCCGAATAACATTGCTGTGATGGATAATCTTACGAAATTCCTGATATGATGGATAATCTGTAGAAAAATCCAGCTGTTCAAACCAATCTATAGAAGATATCCAAGCAGAAAACAACTTCTGCTGTCATGGCTATTGTGATGAAAAAAAATATTCTGCTGTAATCGCTATTGTGACGAAAATTTCAGCTCTGTTGAATAATCTAACCACAATTCTTCCAGTTAGGACCAATCTGTAGAAAATTCTGCTGTGATAGCTATTCTGACGAATAAGTTTGCTGTGTTGACTATTCTGCCGAATAAACCTGTTGGGATGGATATTCTAACAAAATTCCTTATATGATGGGTAATCTAAAGGAAAATCCTGCTGTTTTACCAATCTATAGAAAATCCTGTTGTTGGAACCAAACTAAAAAGAATTTGCTATATAGGACTGTTGTGGTGAAAACATACTGCTGTCATGGCTATTGTGAGGAAAATATTCTGCTGTCATGGATTTTCTAACGACAATTCCTGCTCTGCTGAATAATCTAACCACAATTCCTGCTGTTGGGCACCAATCAATAGAAAATTCTGCTGTGATAGCTATTCTGACGAAAAAGTCTGTTTTGGTGGCTATCTGTCGAATAATATTGCTGTGATGGATAATCTAACAAAATTCCTGATATGATGGATAATCTGAAGAACATTCCAGCTGTTTAAACCAATCTATAGAAAATATCCAAGCAGAAAACAACTTCTGCTGTCATGGCTATTGGGGTAAAAATATTCTGCTGTAATCGCTATTCTGACGAAAATTTCAGCTTTGTTGAATAATCTAACCACAATTCTTCCAGTTAGGACCAATCTGTAGAAAATTCTGCTATGATAGCTATCCTGCAGAATAAGTCTGCTGTGCTGGCTATTCTGCCGAATAAACCTATTGTGATGGATATTCTAACGAAATTCCTTGTATGATGGATAATCTAAAGGAAAATCCTGCTGTTTAAACCAATCTATAGAAAATCCTGCTGTTTAAACCAATCTATAGAAAATCTTGCTGTTGGAACCAAGCTAAAAACAAATTTAGCTGTATATGGCTGTTGTGATGAAGACATTCTGCTGTCATGGCTATTGTGACGAAAATATTCTGCTGTCATGGATTTTCTAACGACAATTCCTGCTCTGCTGAATAATCTAACCACAATTCCTGTTTTTTGGACAAATCTATAGAAAATTCTGCTGTGATAGCTAATCTGACGAAAAATTCTGTTTTGGTGGATATCTGCCGAATAATATTGCTGTGATGAATAATCTAACTAAATTCCTTATTTCATGGATAATCTGAAGAAAAATCCAGCTTTTTAAACTAATCTATAGAAGATATCCAAGCAGAAAACAACTTCTGCTGTCATGGCTATTGTGATAAAAAGATTCTGCTGTAATCACTACTGTGACGAAAATTTCAGCTCTGATGAATAATCTAACTCCAATTCTTCCAGTTAGGACCAGTATATAGAAAATTCTGCTGTGATAGCCATCCTGCAGAATAAGTCTGTCGTGCTGGCTATTCTGTCGAATAAACCTGTTGTGATGGATATTCTAACGAAATTCCTCATATAATAGATAATCTAAAGAAAAATCCTGCTGTTTAAACCAATCTATAGAAAATCCTGCTGTTTAAACCACTCTATAGAAAATCCTGCTGTTGGAACCAAACTAAAAACAAATTTAGCTGTGTATGGCTGTTGTGATGAAAATATTCTGCTGCCATGGCTGTTGTGATGAAAATATTCTACTGTGATGGATATGCTAATGACTATTCCTCCTCTGCTGAATATACTAAATAATCTAATGACAATTCCTGCTGCGGGAACAATCTATAGAAAATTCTGCTGTGATAGCTATTCTGATGAAAAATTCTGTTTTGGTGGCTATTATGCCGAATAATTCTGCTGTTCTGATGATTAATCTAGCCACAATTCCTGAAACGAATGATGATCTTCGAAAAAATAATGTTGTTGGGTGCAATGTATAGAAAATCCTGCTGAGAACGAATTATTCCTATCGGGACCAATCGATAGAAAATTCAGCTGTGGTAGCTATTTTGACCCAAAATTTGTGATGGCTATTGTGCCGAATAATTCTGCTATGATGGATAATAATCTAAAGAAAGAAATTCCTGATATAATTGATATTCTAAAGAATCTAACGGAAGTCCTGATGTGATGGATATCTAAACCAAAACCCTCTGTTGGGACCAATCTATAGAAAATCGTGTTGTGGGAACTAATCTGAAAACAAATTGTGCTGTGATGGCTATTCCGACGAAAAATTCTGCTGGGCCGAACATTCGCAGTTTCTGTAAGACTCTTATGGGGGCTGTTTTAGTTTTCAACTGTATGTTTTATAGAATAATATTCCATGCAGTATAAAAAAAAAACCCGTTTTAAAACGTTTATTTAAAGCCGCTTTAACAGACACTGCATACAACTGATATGTCCATAATTTGGTTGTGGTTTTTTTATACGATTACATTGTCACTTTGTAAAGTGCCCCTAAACACGGAATATGAAAGGGGGCACTATAAATATGCTGCAATAATAATAATAAATATGATGTAATAGTAATAAATATGCTGTAATAATTTAGTAATAAATATACTGTAGTAATCTAGAGAAAATCTTATTGTTGAGACTAATCTATTGAACATCCTGCTGTGAGTGCCAATCGGAACCATTATAATTAATTACTGCTTTGAGGAGTGGGTGGGGCAATCTTTAGAGAATAATGGTGGGGGCATTAATCTTAAGAAAAATTTTGCTGTGAAAGCCAAACTGAACAAAGCACTCTCAGACTTTAGTTTATAATTTACTCAAAATTGTTCGCCTTATTTGAACTAAAATATAGCCCTGTATAAAACCTTGGCTGTTTTAATGTATCAAATAGGCATACATGAATAAGAAACAATGTGCAAAGTTTTGAGTTTGGGGATCAAAGATATTTCTTATAAACAGTAATTGAAAGTTGAGTAAATTATTAACTTAAGCCTGAGAATGCTTAGTGAACTCAAGGCCCGACGTGATGGATAATCTAAAGAAAACTTTGTTGTGGGGGCTAATGCGAATAAAAATTCTGCTGTGACTGGCAATCTATATAAAATCATTGGGACCATAGAAATACTAATATTATTATAACATGCAATATTTAAAAAATCGTGCCGTGGGCGCTAATAAAAAAATCATGTTGTTGGGACCAATGGAGAAAATACTGCTGGGGGCATTCTAAATAAAAACAATCCTGCTGTGAAAGCCAATATAACTATGGTGTGTGTGTGTGTGTGGATGTGGGGTGGGGGGTATAGAAAAATTAAAACATTGAATGTTTATCTATTTCTTTCGTGACTTTTTGTGCATGTGCGGGGAGGGGGATTAATGGCATTATGAGCCAAAGACAGATTGTCAAAGTTACGGATATAAATATGGCTATATTAGTTTATGGTTCTACAATGTACTTTAAATTCGTGGCCTGGAATAGCAGTAGAACAGGTTTTAACATTTATGTGGTCTGCCTCCAGTTGTTAGAATTATTTCCCTTGATATTTCTAAGGTGAAGGCTGACAGCTGTCAATCATTCTGCACTGGTGTGTATGATGCCTGTCACTTTGTGGTAGCTCTGAAATAGTGCTTACCAGCAAGAACAGTATTGCGTCCTGGCAATCAAGACTGTACAGATTTTAAAAATGGCTGCGATTTATGTCGTGGCGGCTGCTGTAACTTGTTTCAAATTACTTTTGATACCTTCATAGTATGTTTTGCATTAAAAACAATTCGTAGGGTTAAAATTACGATAACTATTTTTATCTCCGTTGTTTTTGATGCCTTGTCATATGTTTAATACAATTTCATTCCAATTGATGTCATTTCATTTTATTTTCTGTTGACTTTTGGATTGAAATACACAGTTATCCCCCTTTACGTCGTAAGACTGATTGAGTAAAAATAATTTAATTAATCCAATTCAAGAGAAAGTTTAATAAAAAAAAGTTTGTTTTTTTTTTGTAAAGCAAGACACAATTTTGTTATTCTGCGCTTCAAATTCAATACAGCATTTTATTATATTGGTCTAGCATGATAAGATTTATACACCACAAATGGCACGATTACAACTTCAGAATCAGATATTGATTTTCGTCACTGAACAAATGGCTTTATTTGAACATTCCTTGTCAGGTGTTCCAATACAGGTTTATTCGGATCGATCAGTTGATGACACTTGTTGTTTTCTGGTTAGAGAGTCACAGTAGCTGAGTGATTATCTGGTGTGGTTTCCCTTTGTCAGGGTTGCAGGACAGAGAAGAGGACTTGGCAAAAAACAGCATCTAGTTGTTTGGATGGGACGAAAGACTGAGATACTACGTGCATGTAAAAGAACCTTTGACAGTCGGAATTTGAATAAGAGAAGACTGTAGTGCAACTGTCAAGGAAAAATTTCCCTCTCAGCACACTGTGTGGTGTATGCACTACTTGTAGTTGTATGGTGTATGACCTGCTCATGATCGTGTATGTCCTATTCATATGGTGTATGTCCTTCTCGTATGGTGCTGAAAAGTGGGGATGTTTAACCATGTTTTATTTCACATCATTTTACTGGTGATTTTGGGGGGGGGTGGGTGAAATAAAGCAACAAAGAGAACGACAGAAAAATCACCATTTTATGTTGGCTACATACAAGTAGACAAGTGAAAATTAATGTATTCTCTGATTTTGGTTATGTTTAGCTTATGCAAGTTATGGTCCATGCATGAGCATAAATTTAACCAATCACAAAAAGAAAAATTCTTTGTCTGAATACTGAATGTCTCAATATTTAGATTCAGCCATGGGGAAAGTCATATGGCAACCATTTCCTTATTGACAACCACTCCATCACTTTCATTTAAATAATAGTGAAAACAGCATAGTTTCATGCCCCAATTTATTTTTGCTTTACAGTAGATCAACAGATTTTGAAGTTCACAGAAATTGGTTAGCAGTTACCCACAGTTTACCAATAAGTCAGTGGTATACTGATGTAAGTATTTTGTTGTAGCTGACAGAGTTGAAAATCAGAACTCACTGTGGGATGTTTGATACTATTTACTATAAATCTTAAAACATTTACGCACAAAATTTTAGTATTTTATTGTTTGATTACAAATATCAAACTGTGACACCGTTCTGTAAGACAAAAGTAGACCCAAAGTGGCCATATTTGTTTCATCTCTAAATTTGTGTGGAAATTGGCATAAAACATGGACATGGTTATCTGAGATTATCTGTTTTATTTTCAGAAAACATCAGAATGGACATTAGATTACCCTCCACTGTTTGCCTGGATGGAGTTTTTCCTCTCACAAATAGCTAAATATTTTGATCCGGAAATGTTGAGAGTGACAAATCTGAATTATGCAAGTGATGCCACTATCTTGTTTCAAAGACTGACAGTCATTATTACAGATTTCATGTATCTCTTTGCTGCTAAAAAGTAGGTCTTATTTATATTCCATCAACCCATTTGACATAAACTGCCCAGTATGTATCATTTGCAAGTCAAGAAAAGGGTCACATACATTGTCAGGCACAAATTTAAGGCATTGTTCATATTTAGGCACAATTCCTCTGATGCTTGTCATTTTGTGAGTCAGGTTTTGTCTGTGTATTTTTGTTGATATTTTTAACATGTCCAGCACAAAATTAAAAATGTCAGGGTGATATTTTGTTAGGTAAAGCAAAAATCACTGCCCGTATTTCCCAGCTGGATTATATGAATCCGTATAACTAAGAATGCATCCACACTTAGACAACATTTTTATTTCTTCAAGAAAAGACACCACATTTTAACTTTTAATTTTTTCAATTTTGTAATTTTTAGATTAAAGATGGATTTTGTAAGGTTTTAGATAAAGAGCTGACAGTTCTCGCTATAATAGTGATAATGAAAAAAATAGATAATAAAAGGGGTATTTGTTGAAAAGCAGTGTAGTCTTTGATGTTCTAGAGAGTTGATTATGGGTTTGGCATGTGAATAAATATCTAACTAATGATTTATACAACATTTGCGGCCAAACAAAAGATCTGGATTAGGCAGATTTAGCTCTTACATAATGCATCTTTAAATCTTTAATGTAAATCAAATCAGTAAAGAAAATTGTTTTGTATTTGATAAAAAATTTATATTTGAACTATCTTTTTCAGATTTTGTGATGTTTGTGTTAAGAAGACTAAGGGCAAAGAATCCGTCACTAGTAATATTTACCAGAATCCATCTTTAATTATGGCAGTATTATTGATGGCTAATTTTGGTCTTTTGATTGTTGATCGTATCCTTTATATATATACATGGGGCGTTGGGTGGCTGAATGGTTAGCGTGTGCACGTTGTATCATAAGGTCTGTCATTGAATCAACGGTTGTACATGACAAGGAGTAGGGTCGCATGTCCAACTTTGTGTGGTTTCTCCAGTTTCCGCCCATTGCTAAAGACCCCTACACGCAAGCTAATTATTTAAATAAACTGGACCTAATGTCAGCAATGTTTTAAAAAAGTTTGAATAAATATTTGATTCAGTTGTAGTTTCATATATTCAGGATCACGATTTTATCTTTATTCAAAGCATGTTGTAATAATATAACTTATAAATCCTTAAATATTCAAATAGATATTCATTTTCAGTATAATGGTGTATTAATGGGTATATTTATATTATCTATTGTTTGTATATATCAGGTATGTAAGTTATAATTGTTTTATTCAAGGTTTCATAATAATTCATCATTATTTGTATTGAAATCTTCTCTAATGAGTAATGATCCTTGATTCAATAAAATGTAGATAATAAACATAGGTTATAATTAATAAACACATGTTACAATCCAGTCTAATTTACAAACCATCAGTTAAATATTTTGCAGAGTCAATATTTGACGTATTTTGTTTGCTTGGATAAGCAACTTTGACAACTTATTTCAATTTTTACATATATTCATGTGGTTTCACACATAAAAACTCTACTTTAACTCTACTTGTTTTTTGATGTTCAATTGTTTGAAATTCTAATTTTATGACATTATATACTGGTCAGCTTTACTGTCAAGTGTGAGTCCTTAATAGCATGTGATCTGCCTAGTTCTTTGCCTAGTTTTTTTATTTATTTTATTTCAGAACAAGTTTTTACAATCAGCTTTATGGTTCAGTATATTATTAAACATGAAACATATTTACCTGTATGTTGCACCTGTATATTTTGTTTATTTATTAAGATGTTATTGTTATAATCCAAATAAACAAGGTAAGTACCCATACATGTTTATTTAAAGAGACAGTGCCACCAAAAAAGCAATATATACATGTTATTAGTTTTGATTAATTAAATGTTAAATAACCAATCTGAGTACACTTTAGCATGGATTAAGCTGTGAAAAATTAAATATTGCCAAAAAAGTGCAAATGAAGATCAATGGCTCTACATTTTTCATATTTACTTTAAAAACCTTATTCGGTCAGAATCTTTAAGGATTAAAAGCCCTTATTCTGTAAGAAACTCTAAGGATTAAATAGAACCCCAACTTGGTCAAAAACTGAAAGGATTAAAACCCTTTTGTGGTCAGAAATCTTTAAGAATAAAAACCCCTATTCGATCAGAAATTTGAAAGATTAAAATAAAACCCTTAATCTGTCAGAAACTTTAAGGATTAAAAACCTTTATTCGGTCAGAAACTTTCAGGATTAAAACCCTTAATCAGTCAGAAACTTAGACATGATTTTTATTTTTTTATTTTCCTAAACTCAATGCTTGACTGTACAGGTTTTCTGTCTAATGTTATTATTGTAATTTATTTACTATTCTTTTCTTCAGGGAGTAAATTTTCCATTTCATCGTTTTCCCTTTCAAGATTAATTTATCTTGGTATGATAGTGCTAACAGTGTTTGGAATTTCATTTGGTCCTTTTATTTATATGGTAAGAGTATTATTATACCGTATTTTTCGGTGTATAAGGAGTACTTTTTTTACCAGATATTTTTTTTTGCTTATATACTTGTAAATTGTTTTGACATAATTCTAAGGAATTTTAGCTCTTTTTCAGCTAGGCTTCTCTAGTTTTTATCAAGTAATCATCAGTAATAGTCTGTAATTGTATCCCATAGTCTCTATTTCAGTTACTAAATCCCCCTGAAACAAGTTTATAAATTGTTATTTCAGGGTCAATTGTCTCAAGTTTTATCAAGGTTATTTCCCTTCAAACGAGGTCTGTGTCATGCCTACTGGGCGCCTAACTTCTGGGCATTATACAATATAGCTGATAAAGCTGCTAGTATTATAGGTAAAATAAAATAAATTTATTATTGTCTGTATTCTTTACAAAAGAATTAGGGCTGGATGATACAGTTAAGTGTGTGAGCCACTGGGATGCTGGCTCACTAACCAAGAGGTCCACCTGTAAGCACACTGGCTGTAACTTACCTCAATGCACACTGGCTGTAATTTCCCCTCATAGCACACTAGATGTAATTTCCCTCATAGCACACCCGGCGTTGTAACCCAGTTTGTTCAATAATAAACTTAACGGTTTATTGTGGATATGAAAACATTTTTGACAAGGAATTGGGGACAATGATAGAATTACAGTTTTAAAATTAAGAACTTAGTCTTGGTTACGGATAAATTTTATTATAACAGTAAAAAAATATATTTGTAGTTTTTAGTTTATGTTATATTCTCTTTTTATTTTTAGGTACAAAATTGAAGGTGTTGTCATCAGTAGCTGTAGAAGAAGCCTCTATGACAGGTGGATTAGTACAGGAGTTTAGTCATACAGTTTTACCATCTATAAAACCTATATATACAGTTATACTTACATTACTAGCTATGTTGGTACGTATACAAGTTTTAATTTATACAGGACGAGGGTTAGGGTGGTTAAATGGTCTAATGCTTTTGCTTTAGATCATAAGGTCTATCACTAAGTCAAGTGGATGAGGGGGTCTTTGACTCCAAGCTTGTACATGACAAGGAGAAGGATCACCGCCACTGTTAAAAAAATTATTGAAAGAACATAGTAGCATTTTAGTCGCAAATGGAGTGGACCTTAAACCCCATTTTTATATTGCAAAAACAAATTATTGGTCAATATTTATGTCATTGTTTTACCACAAAAAAAAGGCGATCCCGACATCCAATATTTAAGACAAAATGGAGACGATTGAGATCATGCTCAAAATTGTGGAAAAAATGTCCATCTTATCCCGGACTGCATGGCATATGCCCATCTTCATTAGCCCAGTTGGTGCAAAAAAGTAGGATTATAAACTTGTCTTATCTGAAATGATTTTCTCATTATATTAATCTGTTATTAATTTCTGTTTCATATACAGCCAGCTTTAATACATCTATTTTTAAATCCACAAAAAGGAGGTCAGGGATTTGTGCGTTGTTTGGTTTTGTGTGGTTTTGCATCGTTTTTGTTCGGTTGGCATGTTCATGAAAAAGCTATACTTATTATCATTATACCACTTACGTAAGTAGAATCAACACATTCTCTTTTCTTTAGTGTTGTGGCATGCTATAGAATAATAATGAGTGGTTGCTATAGATAGTGACACATGAATTTGCGTGGGAGCCACGGTAGCTCAGTGAGTACACCATTAGCTGGCTAACCTGGATATTCCGTGTTTGATCCCTTCGTTGGCAAAGATTGTTCATCAGGATTTTCCGGCATGGTTCCCCCATGTCAGTGGTGCAGGACAGAGGGTACGGTTATTTGGATGGGACAAAAAAGCTAGGTTCTGTGTACACATTGGTATGCACATAAAAGATCCCTTGGCAATTGGAAATTGAGACAATACTAGACCGTAGCGCCGCTGTCCTTGCAAAATTTCTCTTATAGCACAATTTATGGCATTCTCCTATCTACATTACTCTAGTCAGAGCAGAACAGTAGGATGTTACTGTTATTTTGAGGCCAACATATATTGACATTTATTTGTATAGTTCTGTGTTCAATGGGAGGTTGGGCAATTTTGAATAATGCAGAGAGACATCAATAAGTAAACTTTTAATATCATTTATTTATTTATTTTATGACAGCTTATTAATATTAGAGAAGAAAGAAGATGGTAGATTATATTTATTTTTATCAACAATAGGATTCTATTCTTTATTTCCTTTACTCTTTACACAATTTGGTAAGTATTCATGCAATATTATATTATCATACATCACAAGATGACCAAGATAGAGTTTGTTGTTGATGTATAGATCTGTAGAGGTGGGATACTGAGTCCCAAAACCTGGACTTGAAACTACCGTGAGTTGCATTAAAGGCCAGACTGGCAACTTGACTTGAAATATTTTTGTTGACACGAGACTCGACTCTTACTCAGCGTTCATGACAATTTGCATATTCCTGAAGCAATGGCCCGAGAAATCTCTCTCTGGCCATTGCTGGAATAGCGTCTATTTTCCCCGTTCAATGAAAGCTATCACTTAAGTACAGCAACATGACAGTCCTTCGTTTAATCTGAGTCTTCCCTAAAACTTTGGAAAGTGATTTAAGGTATTAAAAACGGTGAAAGTATGTTCGTTTCCAAACAGTATTGTTTACATTTCATTCGACTTGATAGCCTCGTTTGTCACACAATTAGTTTTACTGCAGTATTCTCCTATGCACGGGTTAATTAGGCATAATAAAAGCGTGAGCCATGACGTAACGTTATGTAAACACATTTGGTCCAATACTGGCACTCGTTTTAGATGTAAAGCTTTTGTATGGTAGGTAGTGATTGGTTGGTAATCGGACTACTGACCAATCAAAATTTAACAGAACAATATCCACTCATAATAGCAGTGTGTAGTGAGATTACCTGTAATCAAACGAAACGCTGCGCGGAGTATGGACAATTTGGGACTCTACTGGGACTTGAGGAGTAGCGATTTGGGACTCGACTTGTTCCCACCTCTGTAGATCTGACAACATTCTACATTTGATATTGTCACTTTTTCAATAAAAGCGATCTATTAATCTTTTTTTTTTTATCTGTTTCCAGGCATCTGAATCCCTGACAATCAAAATGTTAATTTTTTCAAAGAAATTCCTAATTATCAGTTCTGTTGGTTACCATATTGTCTTTATTTTCAGAGGAAAATGTTTTCCCTGAAATTTAAAATCAATGGGAAATGAATTTTCCATGTAAATCTATGTTAGTTTTATGTACTTGTTTTTTTATTTTTCAGAAACACCAATAAAAATAGTGTTGTTGATACTTCACTGTCTGTATTCATTCTCTAGTTTATCTAATATTTATAGGTAAGATAGAATTTTAACTTCAGTTCATTTATCCCATTGATAGCAGTAGCCTAAATTCAGTATTTTGATAAAAGTAGCTCAAGTTTAATGTTTTGATAGAAGTAGCCTAAGTTTGGTATTTTGATAGAAGTAGCCTAAGTTTAATATTTTGATAGTAGTAGCCTTAGTTCAGTATTTTCATAGTAGTAGCCTAGCCTAAGTTCAGAAGTAGCTCAAGTTCATGATTTTGATAGAAGATACCCAAGTTCATGATTTTGATAGAAGTAGCCCAAGTTATGTATTTTGGTAGCTGTTTAGTATTTTGATAGTAGAAGTCTAAGTTTTCTACTTTATATGTGGTTGTAACCTTTTTGCATGGGGGGAGTGGGGGTGGGTGGATCAGTGAGTAAGACACTTTCTCACTAACGAGAAGGGCTCCGGTCTGTCCCGGTGTTGGCTGAGAAATTTGTTCAGGATTTTCTAATGTGGTTTCCCCTCGTTAATGGTGTAGAATGGAGAGCCTGACAAAGACAGCTGTTTAATTGTTTTGATGGTATGAAAAACTGAGGTCCCGTGTTCAACTTGGCGTGCACATAAAGAACCCTTGATATAAGAGTAGGTCGTGAGCAAATATGGCTGTAACCGAGAGCCCTATATACCACATCACTGACAAGATGCCTTTATTTTTCAGGTCAGCAAGTAGCATGCTACCAGTTGTATCATTGTACGAATCTCTGTATTTACTGGGTGTAATACCATTAGAAGTCTACAACTCCTTCTTACATCATGTTTTAAAATTAAACATTAGTTTACCATTTATACCGTTACTATTAACCTCTGTCTACTGTTCTATAGGCGTTTTATATGCCTGGCTCAGATTCTACACCACAACTTTAAAATCATCAACACATAAAACAAAAACAAGCTAGTTACCAAAAATAAAGATTTTTAATTATACCTTGTCAAATGTTTTGTTATTTGTACAAGAGATATATATTATCAGTGTAAATTGAAAAGTCAAAATTTTGATACCTACATGTATACAAGGATTTCTTAGAAAAACTATTTATTGTGATGTCCATTCTTTCAAAAGTATGGTACTTTGGTACCGGTAATGGAATTTATTTATAATTTTCGATACAGTGAATACAGTGCAAACAAACTTAAATTTCTTGAAGAGAAAATGGACTTATTCAATAAATATTTTCACTAAAATTGACTATAAGACAAATTCGTAATTATCATATTTCATATAGTGAAAAACAAATAATTAACTATGTTTGTGTGTATTTTTACAAAGGCTTCTACTTCAAAATATCAACTGTTGGTCATGATTGATAACACATTGAAACAAAGATCTGCCACCCTGAACAAAATTCCCTTTTCAATTTACACTTATATGTGTATACATCACAGTCATCTCAGCCACAAGGTCAAATTATTATATGGATGTAAATCAACATTTAGAAGTTTATAATCATTTGAGGGATTTTGAATTCTGCAATGAATATCTGTCCACAAAGAGCTCAGTTCCGTACATTATTTACAAAGTTGATTTAAAAATTTAGCAACATTCAGCATTCTTAGCCGATGATATAAACAAGCTAGCAGCACCCATAATGATTATTTTCTAGAATACATTGTAATTTTCGTTTGGTTGTTCACACAGACTATGTTTCCATTATTTCCAAATGAAAATTCTACCCTTCTGTGACAATATGAACCGTATCAGTGGTTGTCATGCAAGATACGCCCACATTTTGAAAGAGGTGGACAGAGAGCTTTTACTGAGGGAATTAATAAAAAATAATTTAAGTAAAGTTAATGAATATCATATTTAATTTGGCACTCTTAATTTTAAAAAAAAAATATGGTTTTTGTGATAATGAAAATAATGATGTATTCACAGCACTAAAGGTGTAAGATAAATCTGAAATAATATCAAAGACGTGTGTGAGATAAATATCAATAAAGTATCCACAGCAATCATGTCTTGTGTGAGATAAATCGTAAACAATATCAATAAAGTAACCACAGCACTCATGTCATGAAGTATCCACTGTGTCATGTCGAGTGAGAGAATAATCTTAAACTAAAATACAGATATCCTTTGACGTTGGCTTACGGTAGCATTATTTCTGATAATGTACGGGCAACTTGCCAATGGTACATTATCTCTACTAGATGAAATATTGGAACAGGATTTCACTTGTAGGGACAAAATGTCAGGCACTTATGAACTTGTATTTGTGCCTGACATATATGCTGTACATGTATTAAAGAAGCTAAATCTGTATTCTTTGGCACCTAGAAATCGTTATTAATTCTAATCAGTTATATTCGGAAATTACGTGAAGAGTTCAAATTAAATGGCAATCTTTGGCATCTCGTTATTTCAGTCTACGCTGGCAGTATTCCATGTGGCTATGTTTAGCCCCGCTCGATTTGCTTCATTACAAATGGCACCCAAAAGCATTGTGGCATGAGATTCGAATGCCAATTTTAAAATTTTCAATTTGTCTTCATATCAGAAGCCCATCTTTTCCCGGCAAGATAACAACATCAATGTTGATTTAAATTGACTAATAATTAAAGTTGTTTGCAATGTCAAGACTGTGGATGATACCGAGTTAAAGATTTGCCTCCTCCAAAATACCAATAAAAAAACCAAATCTATGCCAAACAAAATAACAGGTACCACACGGATTGTGTCTGAAAAAGCTTGAATTTGAGCCTTATTGCTAGGCTTGTTCATTAATGAAGTATCACAGAGCTTGTATGGGATAAATCTTAAATTATAATATGTCTCAAGCAGTAATGATGTAAATCATAAAGAATAAAAATATTGGTAAAACTCACTTAAAAAAAATAAATTATCTATTTTTTAAACTGAAAATCACAGACTAGAGACAAGTGATCCGACGGATAATTAAATGACGGTAGCCGCTTTTCTCCAATTTCTTCTTCCGTTGGGAATTTTAAAATGGATGAAACTGCTAGTTTGTTTTTACTGAACAAAACAAAATCTATGGTTCGGCAGTAAGTGACTGGACCCAATGGACTTCCACGGACCTTGGTGGTAGTAAAGGGAGGTTCCTCTAGATTTTCACTTAAGAATGTATAAGCACTACTCAATTCCAGACCGCTAGACATCAGTTCTTTATAGGCTTTTTCACTCGGATCAGCGTTAAAATCACCACATAGTATCACAGGAGTGTCTCCACACGTTTCTTTTAATAGTTTATCTATGAATTTACTTTGTAGATGTCGCACCTGGTCATAGCCTTTCTTCGCTTTTAAATGTGTTGCCGCTACAAACAACTCTCGATTGTTACTTTGTTTTAATTTCATGTGAATCACAATACAAACTTGATTTGTTTCATAACCAGTGGGTTCCTTTATTATAACACTTTTAATATTAATCACATCTACTGCATCAGATTTCCAAAATATCGCACATCCATCAGGCCCGTAGTTTGGAGTTATGTCCAGACAAGGTGAGAATGGTTTCGGAAAGAATGTCCCTTTATAGCCAGCCTTACCAAGTTCTGTTTCAATATACTTAAAATGGTCCACCTCTTGAAGGCACACAATAGTAGGATCAGGGGTTAAAATCTCTTCCATTATATGAAGTTTACGAATATCCCAAACCAGTGCGTCTGGTGGGCAAAGTATAAAGTTATCACCTCCTTTACTTAAAGCTGTAAAATAAAATAAAAGTTACATTACATTAAAAATTTGCAATTTTACAGCTTCCAAACCTATTCCTTTTAAATCTCTGTCATCCAGAGAGTTGATTATAGGCTTGTTATGTGAATAAATTCCTGCAACCAAAATCGGACATGTAATAGGTAGATTGCTTTAAAGGAGCTAAATTGCTAACATTTGGGAACTGGAAATTGATACAAATGGGTCGCACCACATATAATACTGTAATATGAATGTATAAACTGATTTACATTCAATAGTTTCCGTTTTTACTCTTAATTTCAAATCAGTTACGTTCCACGAAATAAGCCAGCAGTGTCTATCCAATGCAAATTTCTAGCGTCTGGTTATTCCACTCTTCATACGCCGTTTGCTTTGTTTGAATGTGTATAGCCTCGTTTCCTCGAGTCTCTTGCTAGAACTGGGGCTGAAATACATTATGGTACAACGATTCGTGTACCAATGAGATGAGAAAATGTTTACTTTGTCTTAAATATTGGATATCAGAAGCCAATCTTTTTCCGGTAAGATCACAGCATCAATGTTGATTTAAATAGACAAAAAATTTTCAAAGTTGAGCTTAGCTACTTTAAGCATGCATCCTTAATAGTTAGCACTTGTTTAACCTCTTATGATCGAAACATCATGAATATCATGATTATTTAAAACATTAGTTTCAATTTTCACACTTACCAAAAAGGTCATGTCCTTTAGTTTAACCTACCTTGTGCTAACAAATTCCACTGCATGATTCTAAAACTTGGCTGTTCTATTTCACTGGAACTGGACACACAATTTCTAGATATATCAACTTTAAACAGCTGTCTTTTAAATAATGGAGGTAGATTTTTTTCAGATCGTTCGTTTTGATACCGTTTTTCATGGTGATTGGACATACTGACTAACTGTGTATTGAACACAACGACAAAGCGTCTTCTTAATTAAATAGACCTAGGTCGCTAAGTGAAATTGTGGATGTATTGTTGGCCTACAATTACCAATTTTTTTAAATAGGAGTGTTCACTAGTATCTTAATAGCTACAGTAATATGACTAACATAGATTTCCGTTCAAGTTAATACAGATTTATCAGTGAAAGTCATATAAATATAAGACAATTATTTCTATTCACATTGACATCACACACTTGAAAGTCACACGATTTGTTGACAACGGAGAACTTCCGGTAGGCGGGAAGTCATGTTAAGTGTTCAGAAGGTCGACAGATAGAGTGAATACTCAAGTCTTGGTACATTTTGGTTGCGTGAACTGTACACTTAGGTGACATAAGGTCTGGCCTTCGCGTAAGATCTGATTCCCTAAAGTAAAATAGTCTACGTATCTCTTCACAATCGAGATATACCACCACGACGACCGATGTAAATTCTTTTACTTTTACAGGTGCTACAAGGGAGATAACTCCAAATAAGCCCCCCCCACCGCCACATTTTAATGGGTATGATTTTAACAGTTACAAAAAGATAAAAAAGGAGTACATTTCATTGTCAATACAGTATAACTACACTGTAACTACAATGTGCATGTATTTTTAATTTATCGTATAAATAATTTAATATAAAATCATGGTAGAACAATACCGGCAAACTGATAATTTGTGATTAAATACAAAGTTTATCTAGATGTAACATATACATTATTTTACAAATCATAATTATGGTAATCTTGTTTATGTTTTGCTATCTAAGTATTGTATAATGGTATATTATTGTGGTACATATAACTTTTAATTCACAATATCAGTAATCATAAGTAAGCTTTCATAAACGAAAAAGGATTATGTGTTCGAAACATGTTAAACATAATTATTATAAATTTTGTATCTCACTGATTCTGCAACAATCAAGGTGCATTCATATTATTGTGCAGAACATGAAAACAGGATTAAGAAGTAGTTCTAGGTATTTCAATTGTTTGAAATTGTCAAGTGTACTTGAATTTGTAATAATCTGTAATGTATAAACATATATTTCTATTATGGGATATATTAAAAACAGGCTGGAGAATTAACCACTGGATAGATAAAGGATAAATAGAAGGTTTTCACAATGGGTGGTATGACAGACCCAAACTTTGAAGACATCACATATCTACTTGTAATCTCCACAAGAAGCTAAACTCACTTGGCCTTTGAGGCTATTAATATAAAGACCTACCAGTACATTTTAAAACAAAGTTCAATAGTTCGTAAATATTCAAATAATAATTTGTATTTAGAAAAAAATGTTATCCTTTATTTCAAAGATAAATTTAAACGTATATTTCCTTAACTATCAAAATTAATAATTAAACCATTGAATGGAAAATAAAAATACATTTGAATTTCGAATAACCAAGAAAAATATATTTGTTGTTAAAACCATTAAATCTTTCGGTTTATTTGAAGTGAAACAATTGTTAAAGTAATACAGGTATTAAAGCTGGTGTTATCCTAATGAATCTGACAAATTGCTGTTATTCAAATAGACAAATTGTGGCTGACAGCTTGTAATGAACTTTATCAATTTTTAAAATGTGAGCTTCTTATGCAGTTTCATTTTATAATTTTATTTTTCTTGATCATTAGAAATAAGATACTGTACTTTCAAATAAAAAGAAGTCTTCAGACCTGGAAATAATAATTTTAGTTCAACCTGACAAAATATCAGAATATTTGAGGTTAAGCTTGACATTTTTAACTTTGTGTCGGAGATGTATTTAAATAGTCAACAAAAATAGAGAAATAGTGCCTGATATTGTCAGGAACAAGTCTTGCTAGTCAAAGAGAGAGAAATAAATGGGGTTTTAACGTCCACTCAACACAAACTATGTCATTTCAGAAAAAACACACGGTTCAATTTTAATTCAATAACTAGCTTGCGCAAAGGCGTTCTTTGCAGTGGGAGGAAACCGGAGGACCAGGAGAAAACCCCATGAGGTTGCACAGACAACTCTACTCCTTGTCACTTACAAACGGGGAATCAAAACCACGCCAGTTGACTCAATGACAGATCTAACCCCCACCCCATAGCTAGTCGAACATGTAGAAGGGAACATATCTATAAAGTAAGCACCGATTGTTGTATTAACCAATATAAATATTAACCAAGTATCGAAATACTGTCTTCTCTATAGGTGACAAATAATTTAGGTTTTTCTTCATTTCTTTTATCATCTTTCTCATCATCATCTGCCTTCTTAAGATGAACAAATGGCTGACTGGTTGTCAGTGTCCAAACTTTAGACTCTGTCAAATCAAGGTTGCCTACTTTCTTCTGAACAGTCAGGCTCCACAAGGAAGGGAGAGAACTCTTAACAGTAGCCAAAAGATCTTGTTTGGTTGGCACAGGAAATTCAAATACTTCCGAGATATTTACTGGCTTCGACTCGTAATATTTCAGCATTTTCTGTACACTGCTACTAATGAATGAGTAGGGTAAACCAAGAAACAGATGAATCATTACTACCATTTCTAAAGAATGGTGCAACTTCTCTAAATTATTGATTTTCTCTTGAAGTTCGAGGTCAGTTTGTATAAAATAATTCAAATGAACAAGAGTAGTAAGATCCTGGGAAACAAAGGCATGGGCGTAATCACATCTTAGCTTTTCAATACCCATTTCTACGACAAGTTTGAGAGGGAAAATTCCTCCCATGTGGGGTATGACTAGACGGCCAGTGAAGGAATCGCGTATAAGTTGTGCCATCATGGTTTTATTTTTCTTGTGAACTGCCGGTTGAAACTCGCCTTTACTTAAAGCACGGAAAATATAATTCAAACTGGCTGTAAGTTCACTATAAGATGAGCAGGTAATCATTATCTTCCACAAATAGTCGGTAAAATCATAGTCAAGTCTTTCTTCAAGTTTAAATTGATCCATTGGAGACTGTTTTGAGTCGTCGCCTTGAATTCTATTCAAGTTCTCAGCATCTCCTAATTTCATACTTTCAATCAATTCTTTCACCTGGTCTAAAAGTGGAAGTGTGTCATCTTTTGATGTTGCCCAATTAATCTCTCCAGTGGTGATGGCTGACATAAAACTCTTTAAGATCGTCAATTCTTTGAATAAACCAATTACAGGACTTCTAACATCCCCTGAAATATACAGTATTATCGGATGAGTTACGTTTATTAAATAAGGTATGTTTAAATTTCTAATACGTTAATAGATAAGGGGGTGGCAGATAGGGTGGGGTGGTGGAGACATGGTCACTAAAGGGCCTTGTTTAAAACATTACAGACAGATACATGGACATGTAGGTTGGGGGAGGCATCATGGTCTCTAAGGTTCATATTACCAAGTCATTGGTTATCTAATCAAGGTCGGCGATATAACTACACTACATATGATGTATGCCATCATCACAGGCCTAGAGAACAGGTTAATGGAATAACCATCCAATTAAGCAAAACGATAATAATTGCTGAAATAGACTGAAGTTTTAGGCGTCATGTGAAAAGTTACATGTACTGGATAAACCCATTCACACTGTCCACAGTCTAGTACCTGATGTCACTGATGCTTTAATAACGGCCTCAGAACAAAATTCTGGCTTTTGAAGAAGTTTTGACCCCTTTTTCCATGTAAACTCCAAAGAGACAGAGCCTTGGTATGCTGACGACTGAACAACATCATAACGAGCAAAACAGTTGTTGTTGGTGTTTCTTCCATTGAAGACTTTTTCCTCAATTGAGTCAATATCATCTGTCTCTACTTGAGTGAAAGTGGTCCATTTTAAACCCCAATGACATGCTGCCTCAGATTTGTACAAAACTGGAATAGCTCCCATTAAAACGGTTGATTGAATATCAGTTCCATCACATAAGCTCCAAAATGACGGCAGCTTAGAAATTACATCAGTTGACTGGTCCATTAGTTCTGAATAATTCACATTAAATAAAGAGATGAGATGTCTTGACATTCGACACGTAAAACCTTCTGGAACATAAATGACGCCTTGTGGTCGCTGAAAAATGGCAGGCGAGTAATAAGATGGAGAGTCACAAAAAGAGAAATCAGCATAGCTTTGTAATTTTAATGGTGAACCATCAGATTCACTAAGGTTATTTTGATTTTTGTCAAAAGTTTTTCCGAATGATTTTGTCGAAAGTTTTCGTTGCGGTGATGTGGGAATAATTTCTTCATTTTCTGTAACTGTGTCTTCGGGATCGAAGAGATCAGCAATCGGATATGGTTGACCTTTCCGAACTACTAAAATGTTTTTATTTGAAGCAAATATTTCCTTGGGCAAGTAATTTTCAAGGTAGCGAAGCCCATCAATACCATAGTTCACTTTCTGAGTTTGACGTGACGGTTTCCTTGGGTCATTTGTGAAGAAATCAATCGAGCAATCGCTTCCATACGATTTGGCTGATTTTGTACTGATCACCTCGAAAATAGACGATTTAAAGTCAACAATAGTAGCTCTATCCATTTCTCTTCAACTTTGTTGCAAAATTATCATTAAAAATTCTGGATATTTACTGGAATTTTAATAATTATTTGTCAATGTTTATTTTCTGTTTAAAAATACCGCGAATTTGTTTTGATGGGTTATGCACAATTTCAAATTGGGGTATTTACCAGGAACGAAATATATTCTTGCTAGCTATAGGGCCCATAATATTATTAAACTGTCATTTTTTTCAAATATTTCATAATTAATATACGGTGATAACATTAACTGTTTGATGTTTGACTATATTTCTTGACAAGGTGAATAATAAAATTAATATTTTTTCGTTTTGTGACATATAAAATTCGGATGGTAGCTTTGAAGTAAGTATTCTCTAAGAACAATTTCTATTGGTTAAATCAGAAATTTCTACCAATCAAACGATAGGTCATGAGAGACTTGACGGAAACTAATTCTAAAACATGGCGAATGACTTAAAGTATAAATACAAACACGTGTTGTTTGTTCTTATTTATTTCGTTCTTTGAAAATTTACCTGATAAATCTACATGCAGATATTTTTATTGAACCCATTTATAATTGAGTTTCTTAGTTGATAGCTTATAGGATCATTTCCTGCAGACGTAAGCGTGTCAGAAAAATATTGAAAAATAAGATCAGTAAAACGAAAGTAGAATTTGGCCTTTCCATTAGTCTTGTTGATAAAGTAACAAAATAACATTTTTTTTTTTAAAACCTTGTAATTTTTCACTATATTGATCATCAATCATTTAAAAGTCAATCTGAATAAAGCATATTATATCCTATTGGGACATTGCGTTTTTTTTTTGGGGGGGGGGGGGGGTGATGGTGCCAAAATGAAAAAAATGAAAATGTTTTTATTCGACATACTGCATCTGAATTTGTATGAAGCATTCAAGATTTTCATCAATGCTGCGCATTAATGTATTGAAATCAGCGAATTTGAATGCACACAAACGTTCATTGTTTTGACCAGGGGTGTCAAATAAACTAAACTCATTTCGATTCAGGGACGACATGAACTAAAATTTTACATCAAAAGTGGGCAGAAGATACACAAAAATATCAAGATAAAGAAAATTTAGACTGGTTTCCAAATTGCCAAGAATTAATATTGAACACAACGTTCTCTTGTATTATATACATTTTAGATACCTGTGACATACAGTACAGAAGTCAGAGTTTTACTGAAACCAGAAAACAATAATAAATAATTTCCACTGTTTGTTTCTAAGATTTATCAACACGTCAATTAGTTGAAATTTGTTCCACGGGCCACATTTAAATCCATCGCGGGCCACATGTTTGACAGCGCTGGGTTAGACCATCAATATTCATGTTACTTTATTACATGATTAATCAATCTTTTACATTTTTGTCCACCTCAGTGTCTGTACATTGCGCTGCATTTAATTTTAACTAGTTGTTTTAGTCTGCTGTTAAAAAGTTAAAAACACCAGCAAATTTTTAATTTGAAGAACTGTTGGCACATGTAGTTGGTGGAGACACAGTTATTTAAATGATTTATTTTCTATTGCAGAACATTTCAACCTAAAGAGTATTATAGGAAATTTCTGGTAAGATCTACATGTATATAACATTGCAACATACTACAACAATTGGTTTTAATTGAAAAAGAAACCACTGAAAAAGATTTTGCATATTTTATCCTAACATTTACTGCCTATTGAGGTGGGGTCATCCTCACTGATGACGGCAAATTGATACACCGAATAAACTCATGTATAATTTCAGGAAAAAGATGTCCGACCTGATGGAAGAGAACTTGGAGAATGCAGATCAACTGTTGTTAATATCGGTAAATATCTTTACTGTATAGTTGCTAGACTGCTACTGATGTAGATTAGGAGGGACATCTTGAAAATGAAAACTTCTGTGTACTGAAAATGTTTCTTAAGAAAATAAAGTCATGATGATCATGAGAATAGGAGTGGGGATCACTAGTAAACAAAGTCTACAATTTACTTGCCTATTCGACTTCAAATAAACTCTTAGGAGTTAAAATTGATACTTTGTTCCTAATGATTTTATTAATACAAGATTTGAACACATCACTTCATTGATTCCATGGCCATACATTGTTTATTTTTACAGGTAGTATAACAACAGCGGAAGGTTCAGCATTAGTTAAGTTAGGCAATACAACAGTAATATGTGGAATCAAAGCTGTGAGTAAATTTTAATAATTCAACATGTTTGAATAAACCCTTATTTTAATGTTTTGTATACAAACTACATTCCACAATTTTCGCAAATTTATAAAAATATTTCAGGAATTAGCAAACCCTAAAGCAGACGAACCGAAAAATGGCTATATAGGTAGGTATCTTTCTCATAATATTTATTGAACATAAATTATTATGAAAATATGTTGATACACACTTAATTCAACAAGAAAGTTGGGCATTTAAATCATTTCAGTGGTCAAATTCCTTCAGTATTAATGCAAAATCTTGCCAGGACAAGAAACCAGGGCGTCTTCATTCATTTATATCGTTCATTGAGAAAGCAAACTTTAGCAAACACATGTTGAAAATTTTGATTCAGTACAATAAAATGTCAAAATATTTAAGATCGATTCTTGGTGTTGAAAATGAAGTCAGCAACATGGGGCGAAAAATAGAGCTGTATACGCATTGGGGGACAGGTAAAAGGACGCATGACAGTTGGAATTTGAGATAAGAGAGAGAGATAGGTCATTTCGGTACTATCATATGGTTCAATTTTATTTCAATCATTCACTTGTGCGTAGGGGTCTTTAGCAGAGGGAGGAAACCAGAGGATCCAAAGAAAACCCACAAGGTCAGACAGGCGACCCTACTCCTTGTCACATACAACCGGGGAATCAAATCCATGCCAGTTGACTCAATAACAGGTGCATATGCTAACCATTCAGCCACCCACCCCCCCTGAATTTGATATAAGAGTAGGCCGTACCACATCTGTCAGGGAAAAATTTCCATGATAGCAATTAGCACACTGCACGGTGTAAATCTTAATGGTTGGCACAGAAAAGTAGGTCTTTAAAACCCAATTTCATTTATGAAAAGTAATTCAATCTGAAGTTATTCAAATGTTTATTTTCAAACTACTCAATCCTTTATAAGAATATATCTACTATGGCATTCACGGGTAGCACTTTAAATAACGGAAATAAAAATCAAAACATTGATGGATGTGAAATTAATGTTTTTATTTAAGTTCCAAATGTGGAGTTATCGCCCATGTGCAGTGCCCAGTTTCGACCCGGAGCACCAGGAGAACAGGCTCAAGTCTTGTCTCAATTCGTTGTGGATGTTTTACAAAAGTAAGTAGATACAAAAGATTTATGTCAATATATTTTCTACAAAAAAACCCCAAAAATGTAAAACTTCATTAGACCTGTTGGAAATTGACATGAACAGTGTGGATTCAAACACTAAGAAATTTTATTTCTTTGTGATTTCTTCCTTTATGACACTTTTAGTTTTCTTTATAATATTCTACTTTAGTCTGGAAATACAAAATGGAAAGCACTTTTAAATTCCTTGAAAAAATTATTATGAAGTTATTTTAAATTTCAAACATTTTAGTTACCTATGTTTACCTGGCATAGCACAGGCATAGTCAATAAACCAGAAGTAGCATGGCTCAGAAACTGAAAGTGGTATCCATCACAACCAGGCTTATTTTACTCCCCGTCCAAGCTACCCCCATACACCAACTTTCAGCCTTGGGACAGCCCTAGTGTAGCCGTCAACCCAAAACAGACAAATAGACGGCAGTCAAAGATATTAGTATAGATTACGCATATAGAGATAGATCATGAAAGCCTGGTTTGTGTTGCGGTTTTACTTATCATGGGTTGTACTCTTGGTTGAGGTTGTATTTAATTTGTTTTGTCATTAAGATTTAATTTTTCACTTTTTTATTTTAACAGTTCAGAATGTGTAAATCTACAAGATCTGTGTATAGTCAGTGGAAAGGTAATACAATGATTGATAATTTTTATCTTTCAAATTCATACGATAGATAATTAAAAATCCATGTTAAAACCAAATAATTTGGTCAAATCAATCAGCACCAAAATTTGCCTAGTTTGTCCACTGTCATTCAGCCGAACGATTCACCCGAATCCAACATGTTAGATATATTCGACAGAATTTTTATATTCGCCTAGTGTGCCCACTTTGCTGAAGCCTGGGGGGTTGGGATGGCCTAGTGGTCTAGAGTGCCGCGCTGCGACCTCTAGCTGGCCGGTCACCTCTGGCTTGCGGCTGTGGTTTCGATCCCTGGTGTGAGCGTATGTGGCATGGAGATAGGGGCACCTTCTCAACCTCGTGGGTTTCCCCCGGGCACTCCGGTTTCCTCCCACTGTTAAAGACCCCTACGCGCAGGCGAATTATTGAAATAAAATTGAAACCATATGTTAGTCCCAAAATGACCTAGTTTGTGTCGAGTGGACGTTAAACCCCATTTCTCTCTTTCTTTCTTTTGCTGAAGACTTCGCCCGATTGTAGAATTCATTAGCCAATCACCACTCATCATCCACTCATATCGAGAAGTCACGTTTTTATACGCCCACATTTTTATGTGGACGTATATTGTCGTCGCCCCTGTCCATCCAGACGTCCGTCCGTCCGTCCGTCCGTCCACAATTTGTTTGTGGACTCTCTACAGGTCACAATTCTTATCTGATTTTGACGAAACTTGAAATATAGGTTTATCCCCATAAGATCTCGGCTGCTTTCGATATTGGCATGTATCGGATCAAAACTTCATGGATTATGGCCCCTGATTGTACGAAAAATCACAATTTTGAACCGATTTTGACGAAACTTGACATGCATGTTTATAACCCAAAGATCTTGGTTCCTTTCGATATTTGCGACTATCGGAACGTAATTTCCTGAATTATGGCCCCTGATTGTCCGAAAAATCACCTTTTTTAGCTTATGGTCCCTCTGGAGGTCACAATTATTATCCGATTATATCACCGTTACACCCTAAGGAAGGTTGAGTTCGAATTTCGGAAAAATCGGACAAAATTGCCATACAAAATGGCTGCCAGTTGGTACGCGAAAACTGTTAAAAAATGGTATATCAAGGTTGTGGACCCTGTAGAGGTCACAATTTTAATTCGATTTTGATGAAACTTGAAATTCATGGTTATAACCCAAAGATCTTGGTTCCTTTCGATATTTGCGCATATCGGATCGTAACTTCCTGAATTATGGCCCCTGATTATACGCAAAATCGCCTTTTTTTTTAGCTTGTGGTCCCTCTGGAGGTCACAATTATTATCCGATTTAAAAAAACAATTGATTATATCACTGTTACACCTTAAGGAAGGTTGAGTTCGAATTTCGGGAAAATCAGACCAAAATTTCCATACAAAATGGCCGCCGTTTGTACGAGAATACTGTTAAAAGATGGTATATCATGATTATGGACCCTGTATAGATCACAATTTTAATTCGATTTTGATGAAACTTGAAATGCATGGTTATAACCCAAAGGTCTTGGTTCCTTTCGATATTTGCGCATATCGGATCGTAACTTCCTGAATTATGGCCACTGATTGTACGCAAAATTGCCTTTTTTTTTTAGCTTGTGGTCCCTCTGGAGGTCACAATTATTTTCCGATTTAAAAAAACGTTTCATTATATCACCGTTACACCTTAAGGAAGGTTTGAGTTCGAATTTTGGGAAAATCGGACCAAAATTGACAGACAAAATGGCCGACGTTTGTACGCGAATACTGTTAAAAAATGGTATATCATGGTTGTGGTCCCTGTATAGGTCACAATTTTAATTCAATTTTGATGAAACTTGAAATGCATGGTTATAACCCAAAGATCTTGGTTCCTTTCGTTATTTGCCCATATTGGATCGTAACTTCCTGAATTATGGCCCCTGATTGTCCGAAAAATCGCCTGGAGGTCACAATTATTATCTGATTTAAAAAAACGTTCGACTCTATCACCGTTACACCCTACGGAAGGTTGAGTTTGAGTTTCGAGAAAATCAGACCATAATTGCCAGACAAAATGGCCGCCGTTTGTACGCGAATAGTGTAAAAATATGGTATATCAAAGTTGTGGACCCTGTAGAGGTCACAATTTTAATTCGATTTTGATGAAACCTGAAATGGATGTTTATAACCTAAAGATCTTTATTCTTTTGGATATTTGCACATATCAAATTGTAACTTAATGAATTATGGCCTTTGATTGTAGAAAAAATCACTTTCCCTATTGCTTGTTCTCTATCTCTCGAACAATTATTATCCTATTTAAAAAAAACCTCTGATTATATTACTGTTGCACCGTAAGGAAGGTTGAGTTCGAATTTCATGAAAACGTACCAAAATTGCCGGACGAAATGGTCGCTGTTTGTACGCGAATAGTGTAAAAATATGGTATATCATGGTTGTGGACTCTCTACAGGTCACAATTCTTATCCGATTTTGACGAAAAGTCACATTTCTAGGTTGTGTACCGTCACACCATAATCATTGTCGGCTTCGAATTTCATGAATATCAGATTGGAACTGACCAACAAAATGGCTGCTCCCAATACAGTATGAAATACAGGACTTAATGATGTAGGAAAAATCACTTTCGGTATTGCTTGTTCTCTATCCATCTCTCAAAAATGTGGGCGTATCCTGCCTGGCAGTGCCAGCCTATCTTTGTTTGAAGATATGGTTATCAGTTGTCACCATAATTAATCATGTGGTGACGTGAAACTTAATGCAGTAAAAAAAACAGACTTAGGTTGATATATTGTTTGTTCAATTGAATAGATAGAAGTGTTACACAAATGTCTGCAATCACCACCACCACCCCTTTTGGCCCATACGCTACTGATAGTGGGCCCTGATTAAAAGATTATAATACTATTATATGTTTTTGACCACTAATGTTCTAGAAGTGAAATGTTTCTGGACATACATTACTAATAGTAGTCATGATTATAATAATATGATATATTACAGTTAGTGTGGATGTTACAATGTGATATGATCTGTTTAGATTATGATGGTAATGTTGCAGATGCTTGTGTTTTAAGTCTTGTATCTGCTCTTAAAAATAGTAAGTTATCACTGTCTCATTTATATTACCTGAATGACAGAAATCAAATAAAAATGAAATGGGCTTTAGGAGCCTACTTTTCTGCATACTTCGCGCAGCGTTTCGTTTGATTATAGGTAATCTCACTACACACTGCTATTATGAGTGGATATTGTTGTGTTAAAGTTTGATTGGTCAGTTGTCCGACTACCAACCAATCACTACCTACCATACAAACGCTTTACATTTAAAACGAGTGCCAGTATTGGACCAAATATGTTTACATAACGTTACGTCATGGCTCACGCTTTTATTATGCCTAATTAACCCGTGCATAGGAGAATACTGCAGTAAAACTAATTGTGTGACAAACGAGGCTATCAAGTCGAATGAAATGTAAACAATACTGTTTGGAAACGAACATACTTTCACCGTTTTAATACCTTAAATCACTGTCCAAAGTTTTAGGGAAGACTCAGATTAAACGAAGGACTGTCATGTTGCTGTACTTAAGTGATAACTTTCATTGAACGGGGAGAATAGACACACTCCCGCAAAAGTTCAAGAATCAGAAGTCAATCCAGCAATGGCCAGAGAGAGATTTCTCGGGCCATTGCTTCAGGAATATGACTTTTCTGAAATAAAATGAAATGGTGTTTAACGTCCTACTATTCTGCTCCGAACTAGGATCATGAATACGGGCATACGCCATACACTGTGCTGTGAGGAAAATTTTACCCGGACAGCGGCACTACAGCTAGGGCTGGGTAAAATATCGATATAAGTCGATAGTATCGATTGGACGGCCCAAAAAAGCACTATCGATAGCGGTGGGTTACTATCGATTATCGCTCTTCGTCTATTTTTCTTGCGTCTGAAATGTCAATGTTTTCTTTCAGTTAATCATAATACACCGCTCACTTTAATTACTATCAAGTATCAATGTGACACATAACAAAATTGTGACTGCTTATTGAACAGCCGTTTTCATAAACTCACTCTCATTGAAACGCTACTTTAGTTTTGAAGAAATTATTGTTGAATATCGCTAAATCGGAGATACCCGGATGTGTAAATAAAGTTAGAGTTATTTCCCTTTGCAAGCTTCAGAATTCGTCTGTACTGTTCACTACTTCTGTACGTGTGCCTCAGATAATAGAGTACCCGGTACAATAAATAGCACACATGGACGACAAAGCCTGCACCAATAAAGATGGGCATACACAATGCAGTGTGCTATGGGGGAAATTTTGCCAGAAATTCATCAAATTCCAAAAGTTCTTTTACCTGCACACCAACATGTACACATGTCTTTGGACCTCATTGTTTGGTCTGATCCAATTAGCAAGACACTTTTGTCTTGCCAGGCTCTCTGTCGGGCACAACTGATGGAAATGAGGCTGCCAAATCAGAAAGAACTTTCTCAACGAACAATGAAATCATACCGTTGACTTCCTTGTTAAAATGCTACAATCAATCTGATGAGCACCCTGCTCCAAAAAATCCCTTTTCCCCAATAAATTTACTATTAATAAGTGTCATAGCATACAATGCTTTACTATTACAGCCTGTTTACCTAAAGTAACTGTAAATGAAGAAACACAAGCCATAGAAACAGATGATAAAATAACTAATAATTTGAAAGTTCAGACCACACCAGTATCAACCACATTTGCTATATTTGATGAGTAAGTATGGTACACCAAATATAAATTGGCATATTTTCTCCAATGGCAATAAAAATAAGTACTTTTTGTTTATAAATTTTTTTTATTCTTATGAACAAATTCAAATTGGTGTGGCTAAGTATTCCATATTTGTTAACGCTTATTCCATGAATATATAAACTGTCTTACATTTTACATGTGGCACACCTTTAATCACGCTAAATTTACACAGGCACATTTTCTTTGCTAATCAACAGTGATATTGAATAAAGATGTTTGCCATACTTTCTTTCTGTGAAACACCAACCAGTAGAATCTTAGTTTAAATTTGGCGTAATACCCATTATACTTGTGAATGTAATTCAAATATCATTTAGAACTAATGCAAATTACAGACTTTGGATTTTTTAAGCAAGTAAAGTGCCTGTAGTTAAAAGATTTTCTTGGTACCATATTATTACTAGATCACACAGTATTTTGTTTACTTTTTTTCAGCCATTTTGTGATTGTTGATCCCACTATAGAAGAAGAAACCTTAGCAACAGGCATTATCACCATAGTAACTAAAGAGAAAAAATTGTGCATGGTTCATAAACCAGGTAAATCATTATATAAATGGCTCGTTGACAGACTTAGATCTTGGATTTTTTACATGTATGTTCTATTATTCAGTGTTTTCTGCAGGCCATTTAAAAGTTGCAGATTGCCAGTCTTAGAATTAAAATGGGTGTATTCATCCATTCGTCTGTTTGGCAAGCATTTTGGAACACAATAACTTGGCTTCGGATTGAGTTAGAATATTCGAACTTGGTGGGGGGGTTGGGATGGCCTAGTGGTCTAGAGAGCCGCGCTTCGACCTCTAGCTGGCCGGTCACCTCTGGCTTGCGGCTGTGGTTTCGATCCCTGGTGTGAGCGGTTGTGACATGGAGATGGGGGCGCCTTCTCAACCTCGTGGGTTTCCTCCGGGCACTCCAGTTTCCTCCCACTGCTAAAGACCCCTACGCGCAAGCGAATTATTGAAATAAAAAATTGAAACCATATGTTAATCCCAAAATGACCTAGTTTGTGTCGAGTGGACGTTAAATCCCATTTCTCTCTCTTGAACTTGGTGTCTGTGTTTATTATGTGAATGTCAGTTTATCTGTTCTTTATTATAACCTATTAAATGTTGAAATATTTTGATTATAGCCAGGGAAACAATCTTGAAACAATCTGGCCACATATCTCAGTCCATAGTTTCAAATTTACCCTTCATCAGTGTGCGATATAAAGGCTTTTTGGAAGTTCATCATTTACTTTCTTATTTACGGAGCCCCTTAAGTGCACGATTCCACTCTTATATAATTTTTTCGTACATGATTCCACTCTTATATAATTATTTCGTTTAAACGAAATATTAATTCGTTTAAACGAAATATTAATTCGTTTAAACGAAATATTAATTCGTTATAACGAAATAATTAATTCGTTATAACGAAATAATTAATTCGTTTAAACGAAATAATTAATTCGTTATAACGAAATAATTAATTCGTTATAACGAAATAATAATTCGTTATAACAAAATAATAATTCGTTTAAACGAAATATTATTTCGTTATAACGAATTATTATTTCGTTATAACGAATTAATTATTTCGTTATAACGAAATAATTATTTCGTTTAAACGAAATAATTAATTCGTTATAACGAAATAATTAATTCGTTTAAACGAAATAATTAATTCGTTATAACGAAATAATTAATTCGTTATAACGAAATAATTAATTCGTTATAACGAAATAATAATTCGTTATAACAAAATAATAATTCGTTTAAACGAAATATTATTTCGTTATAACGAATTATTATTTCGTTATAACGAATTAATTATTTCGTTATAACGAAATAATAATTCGTTTAAACGAAATATTATTTCGTTATAACGAATTATTATTTCGTTATAACGAATTAATTATTTCGTTATAACGAATTAATTATTTCGTTTAAACGAATTAATTATTTCGTTATAACGAATTAATTATTTCGTTTAAACGAAATAATTATTTCGTTTTAACGAATTAGTTATTTCGTTTTAACGAATTAATTATTTCGTTTTAACGAATTAATTATTTCGTTATAACGAATTAACATTTCGTTATAACGAATTAATATTTCGTTATAACGAATTAATATTTCGTTATAACGAATTAATATTTCGTTATAACGAATTAATTATTTCGTTATAACGAATTAATTATTTCGTTATAACGAATTAATTATTTCGTTATAACGAATTAATTATTTCGTTATAACGAATTAATATTTCGTTATAACGAATTAATTATTTCGTTTTAACGAATTAATTATTTCGTTATAACGAATTAATATTTCGTTATAACGAATTAATATTTCGTTATAACGAATTAATATTTCGTTATAACGAATTAATATTTCGTTTAAACGAATTAATTATTTCGTTTAAACGAATTAATTATTTCGTTTAAACGAATTAATCTTTTCGATTAATCGAATTAATCAATGTCGATTGAACACGTCGACTAACCCCAATGCTCCAAACAACGAAGTTGAAAAAAAACTTAATAAAAACCAATCGTGATCTCTATCGTTATTGATATACGGGATATACACATGGTTCATTTTTATATCATTAATTCGCTTGTGCGTAATGCTATTTAGCAGGTAGACCCAGAAAGAACCCTTGAGGTTAGACAAGTGACCCTGTCAGGCCTCGTGTCCCCCAACATGATCCCCATTACGAAAACCTTATTAAACAGATAGCAGCAAATGTTTTAACATATGTTTTGGGGTATCAACCGTTTGGTTTATAAGCGTATGTAGGAGCCACGGTGGCTAAGTGGATAAGACGCTAGCGTGCTAGCCAGGAGATCGCTTATTCGCCCCAGTGTTGGCGGAGAAAGTTCATCTGGGGTGTTCTTCGTGGTTTCCAGTTGTGAGTGATGCAGGACGGAGGGTCTGACAAGGGCAACTGTCTAGTCTTTTGGATGGTACGAAAAATTCGAGGTCCCGTGTACAGATTGGCGTGCGCAACAAAGATCCCTTGGCAGCTGCAATTTCATATAAGTGTAGGCTGTAGCGATTTTGTTTGGGCAAAACATCCCCCAAAGCACAATATTTGGCGTATGCCCATCTTCAGTAGCCCAGTGAAACTCAAAGCAGAAACAGTAGGACGTTTAAGCCCATTTCATAAGGGTATACACCCTATCGATTTGTTAGTGTTACGTGACTTGCCGTTCCAGCGAAATGAATGTTGGGTGGTCTAGGTCAAGGGGCGTTGTATCGGTTGACTGCATGTACGTGACAAGAAGTATGACTGCTTGTACATCCTCGTGGGTCTTCAGTTTCATCCCATTGCTAAATACCCCTACGCGAAAGCGGATTACACGTGTTAGTCCCGAAATGACCTAGTTTGTGTCTCTGTTCCAAGATTACCGACTCAAACCCACCGCAAATTGATAAAGTTTTTGGTTTTTTGTTTTTTTTTAACATCTTTTATTTTCAAATTTGGTGTTTTGAGCATTTGGGTGTACACTGGACTTCGTTTGTTCGTCCAGTCCGAACTTGACAGCTCTCCTTTTCAGGCCCTCCGTCCTGCACCACTGACAAAAACCAGATGAACTTTCTTGACAGTTCTCCTTGTCAAGCCCTCCGTCCTGCATCACTGATAAAAACCAGATGAACTTTTTCCGCCAACACCGGGAACGTACCAGCGACCTCTAAAGCTTGTGAACCCAATGGTTAATTCCCTAAAATATATGTTAAAAACTATAGGGTTCACAGGGTTTTCGTAAGGGGGATAATGTTTGGGAACTGGGTCTCTGGAGAAGTAGGTAGCGGAAACGATAGCATCCGTTCTCTCATTAACCCCTATGCTTCACACCAATATATGAAGAAAAAAAACTGATTTGAAGTGTATCCTCACAATAGGGGGAGGAGGAACCCGGGCCATCTCTTTATGCCACCAATGCTTCATAGACTCAATATCCATCACATGATCCCCATTACGAAAACCTATGAAGAGAAAAAAACTGATTTAAAGTGTATCCTCAGAATAGGGGGAGGAGGAACCAATGCTTCATAGAGTTCATACCAATCACATAATCCCCAGTACGAAAACAGTGTAAACATGAGGTCTGTTATTGGGTCAAGTGCCGTTATTTCAATTAACCGCCTCTACGCGACAAGCAGCAGGATCGCTTGTCCAACCTCGTGGATTCTCCCCGGGCCCACTGCTACATATCCTTACGCGCAAACGAATTATTGAGATAAATATGAACCACGTGTATATCCCGTATATCGATAACGATAGAGATCACGATTGTTTTTTTTTAAATTTGTTTTTCAACTTCGTTGTTTGGAGCATTGGGGTTAGTCGACGTGTTAAATCGACATTGAGTAATTCGATTAAACAAAATAATTTATTCGTTTAAACAAAATAATTTATTCGTTTAAACGAAATAATTAATTCGTTATAACGAAATATTAATTCGTTAGAACGAAATATTAATTCGTTATAACGAAATATTAATTCGTTATAACGAAATATTAATTCGTTATAACGAAATAATTAATTCGTTATAACGAAATAATTAATTCGTTATAACGAAATAATTAATTCGTTATAACGAAATAATTAATTCGTTAAAACGAAATAATTAATTCGTTAAAACGAAATAATTAATTCGTTATAACGAAATATTAATTCGTTATAACGAAATAATTTATTCGTTATAACGAAATAATTTATTCGTTATAACGAAATATTAATTCGTTTAAACGAAATAATATTTCGTTATAACGATATAATATTTCGTTATAACGAAATAATATTTCGTTTAAACGAATTATTATTTCGTTATAACGAATTAATTATTTCGTTATAACGAATTAATTATTTCGTTTAAACGAATTAATTATTTCGTTATAACGAATTAATTATTTCGTTTAAACGAATTAATATTTCGTTTAAACGAATTAATATTTCGTTTAAACGAATTAATATTTCGTTTAAACGAAATAATTATATAAGAGTGGAATCATGTACGAAAAAATTATATAAGAGTGGAATCGTGCACTTAAGGGGCTCCGTACTTATTCATATATTCTACAAGTTAAAAGTGATCCAACACTTTTCAAATATACTCTCCCAAAAAAGAAACGCAATGTGACATTTTGTCGTCGGAATACCCTCGCTTTTACCGTCCCCACGTTGCAACAGAAACCGAAACACGCAACTGAACCAAACTGTTCTCCGGTGTTGCTGTGGCCATAACCTCAGGTCTGAACCCAGTGAAGTCGGATTTGACGGTATCTGCGTATTTCAAATCCGGAGCTCTAACGGAAGGTCTGGCTCGTAATCTGGTTTCTACGCCGTCGAGAAATTGCTGCTGAATAGAGGTAGCTGTTGAGAACCGTTTCCGCAAATGTCGTAACCGGAAGTGACGATCACAGTCAGGTGTGGTCACTCTTGTTTGGCCGGAGTTTGAGTGGTCACTTGTGAAACTTCGTTGTAGGTACCTATCCAAAGAGCAAGTAATGGAACCCTGGGAAATATTCAGCAGGACGGGTACATCTGCTTGTAACCAACCAATAGCGTTGTTGCGTTGGTCTTCCTTCAGATGTGGCATCACTTGATTCGTTGAGTGTTTACATGTGCAACTGATTTAGAAACCGAGAACCCCCCATTTTAAAGACCTAAGATTTAGGTTCCATGCAAATAGCTCGCCAAGTTGTTAAAGTCTTTTGTCTTGGTGTTATCTAGTCCAGCGAAACCGAATTTCGGAAAAAAGTATGACCAGTGTAACCAAGCCTTGAAATAACTGCTAAGGTTCAGCCTGACATGATGTCAGGCTGAACTGATTTTCGGCCGGACATTTCAGATTTTCAGCCTGACAAATACCATTATTCCATGCAGTGGAAAATTCTCTCATATAATTCATATTTTTAAAATACTTTATATAGAGTTCACATTTTATTGTAGTCACAAAACCATCGTCTTCTTCGTATGTTAACCACACGTCAGCATTGCATTTTGCTACGTCAGTTTTGATCCACTTTTCTACCGTTCTTATTGTATGTAATTTTCGAACTAGTGACGGCGATGGCGCCCGTTTAGAACTGTCATTTTGAGAGACATTAGACACAGTACCAGTTTTAAAATATTCTGGAACGGTCCCACTTGCCAGGATATCCCGTGTCCGAGGGTTATTTTATTCGACATGTTTTCAAAGCTCGTCTATTTACATTCATATCGGAAGTGTCCAACAAAGTGAGATATTTTAATTTTCGTATAAAAAGTCTCTCCCTAATTACACCCATAGTCAACTTGAACATTTTCTTGTAACATTTTAAATATTATTACTTTTATTACTAATAATTTGTATAATTACATGTCATGGTTGTTAGGTGTGATTTTGAGCTAATCATATACGAAAGCAACGCAAAGCTAGCTACTACACGTAGACTCGAATAACCAGCGTAAAAGAGATGATTCTCAATATTATTATTCATTATTATTATACGCCCACATTTTCATGTGGACGTATTATGTCGTCGCCCCTGTCCGTCCGGACGTCCGTCCGTCCACAATTGTTTGTGGACTCTCTACAGGTCACAATTCTTACCCGATTTTGACGAAACTTGAAATATATGTTTATCCCCAAAAGATCTCGGCTGCTTTCGATATTGGCATGTATCGGATCAAAACTTCATGGATTATGGCCCCTGATTGTACGAAAAATCACGTTTCTAGCTTGTGGACCCTATAGAGGTCACAATTTTGAACCGATTTTTATGAAACTTGACATGCATGTTTATAACCAAAAGATCGTGGTTCCTTTCGATATTTGCGCCTATCGGAACGTAATTTCCTGAATTATGGCCCCTGATTGTCCGAAAAATCACCTTTTTTAGCTTGTGGTACCTCTGGAGGTCACAATTATTATCCGATTTAAAAAACCGTTCGATTATATCACGGTTACACCCTAAGGAAGGTTGAGTTCGAATTTCGGGAAAATCAGACCAAAATTGCCATACAAAATGGCCGCCGTTTGTACGCGATTACTGTTAAAAAATGGTATATCAGTGTTGTGGACCCTGTAGAGGTCACAATTTTAATTCGATTTTGATGAAACTTGAAATTCATGGTTATAACCCAAAGATCTTGGTTCCTTTCGATATTTGCGCATATCGGATCGTAACTTCTTGAATTATGGCCCCTGATTATACGCAAAATCGCCTTTTTATACGCCCACATTTTCATGTGGACGTATTATGTCGTCGCCCCTGTCCGTCCGGACGTCCGTCCGTCCACAATTTGTTTGTGGACTCTCTACAGGTCACAATTCTTATCCGATTTTGACGAAACTTGAAATATAGGTTTATCCCCATAAGATCTCGGCTGCTTTCGATATTGGCATGTATCGGATGGAAACTTCATGGATTATGGCCCCTGATTGTACGAAATATCATGTTTTTAGCTTGTGGACCCTATAGAGGTCACAATTTTGAACCGATTTTGATGAAACTTGACATGCATGTTTATAACCCCAAGATCTTGGTTCCTTTCGATATTTGCGCCCATCGGATCGTAACTTCCTGAATTATGGCCCCTGATTGTCCGAAAAATCGCCCTTTTTAGCTTGTGGTCCGTCTGGAGGTCAAAATTATTATCCGATTTAAAAAAACGTTTGATTATATCACTGTTACATGGTAATGCAGATTGAGTTCAAATTTTGTCTTGTCAGGATATCCATCCTTCATCACTAACAAGGGGAAACCATGCCAGAAAATCTAGATGAACTTTGTCACCCAATGCAGGGATCAAACACCCAACCTCAAGGCTGCCGAGCCAGCATCTTACCCACTTAGCAACATGATTCCCAGTCGAATTTGAAGCCTACTGAAATGCACCTTTATAACCCAAAGATCTTAATTCATTTCGATATTTGCACATATCATATTCTAACTTAATGATGTAGGAAAAATCACTTTCGGTATTGCTTGTTCTCTATCCATTTCTCGAAAATGTGGGCGTATCCTGCCTGGCATTGCCAGCCTATCTTTTTTATCTTCACGCGGCCAAGATACAACATGTAAATAGTGATATTTTTACTATGAATCGGGCCGTTGATATCACGAGCGAAAAAGAGCCTATTCTAAAAAATAGTAATATTTTTACTATGACTAGGTTCGTTGGTATAACCAGCGTAAAAAAGCCGATTCTAAAAATTATTGATTATTTTATCTGCACGCGGCCGAGATATAAATAGTAACATTTTCATTATGAAACGGGTCGTTGATATTTTTGGGCCTGGATTTTGAGCCGATTCTATAAAAAATAGTAATATTTTTACTAGGACTCAGGTCGTTGATATAACCAGCGTAAAAAAGCCGATTCTAAAAATTATTGATTATTTTATCTGCACGCTGCCGAGATATAAATAGTAACGTTTTCACTATGACTCGGGTCGTTGATATTTTTGTGTCTGGATTTTCGAGTCTAGTAATAATTAGCGATCGACTCGAATTCGCGAATGAAATTACTATTTTTGGCTTACTGTTTTACCCAAAATCGGTCGGACATTTATGTCCGGACGAAAGGCAATTTGGCCTGTCAAAGGGGGTCAAATCGCCCGGACATTGTCCGTGTCCGGCCCCTTATTTCAGCGCTTGAGTGTAACACCATGGGCCTTTCAGTCTGACGTGGAGAGCGGACCTTTCACAGACCCGTCGCCACATCCTACGTATGACCCATGCATCTTTTCTTACTACATATTTTCGTAGCCTTGTGATCGTCTAGGATTTATCTCGGATCGTCTTTGCTTCTCCTTCACGTTGTGTTCACTTCTTACTGGTTTCTTAAGACGTTTGTCTTCTTCAGTTATAACAATGCAACAGTTCGTTTTTACCTTTTATGTAGCATAGGTCTACATACAAGCATAGTACATATTACAATTATAGTCAATACTAACTAAACTCTTCTCAACCTAGACACCTCGCGGTGTCTAGGACTCTTAGATGGTAACCCTCTGGAATCTAATCGAAGTCTGCTAAATTCTCACGAGTATCCTAATTTTGTATCAACTGGTTTTGGACATTCAATTATCTAATTGGTCAAACACGATGTAAATAATTAGAGAGATAGGTTAATTGAGCCCAATGACGTCAAAACCCACGCTTAAATGGTCATATGGAAATTTACTAGATAAATTTCCCATGAGATATTAATTATCATGTTGTTGACATACAGAGCAAGTTATGTTTTGGCTAAACTACTCTTTTTATACGCCCACATTTTCATGTGGACGTATTATGTCGTCGCCCCTGTCCGTCCGGACGTCCGTCCGTCCGTCTGTCCGTCCACAATTTGTTTGTGGACTCTCTACAGGTCACAATTCTTATCCGATTTTGACGAAACTTGAAATATAGGTTTATACCCATAAGATCTCGGCTGCTTTCGATATTGGCATGTATCGGATAGAAACTTCATGGATTATGGCCCCTGATTGTACGAAATATCATGTTTTTAGCTTGTGGACCCTATAGAGGTCACAATTTTGAACCGATTTTGATGAAACTTGACATGCATGTTTATAACCCCAAGATCTTGGTTCCTTTCGATATTTGCGCCCATCGGATCGTAACTTCCTGAATTATGGCCCCTGATTGTCCGAAAAATCGCCCTTTTTAGCTTGTGGTGCGTCTGGAGGTCAAAATTATTATCCGATTTAAAAAAACGTACGATTATATCACCGTTACATGGTAATGAAGGTTGAGTTCGAATTTCGTGAAAATCGGACCAAAATTGACATACAAAATGGCCGCTGTTTGTACGCGAATAGTGTGAAAATATGTTATTTCAAGGTTGTGGACCCTATAGAGGTCACAATTTTGAACCGATTTTGATGAAACTTGACATGTATGTTTATAAGCTAAAGATCTTGGTCCCTTTCTATATTTGCGACCTTCGGATCGTAACTTCCTGAATTATGGCCCCTGATTGTCCGAAAAATCGCCCTTTTTAGCTTGTGGTCGCTCTGGAGGTCAAAATTATCATCCGATTTAAAAAACCGTTTGATTATATCACCGTTACATGGTAATGAAGGATGAGTTCAAATTTCGTGAAAATCGGACCAAAATTGACATACAAAATGGCCGCCGTTTATACGCGAATAGTGTGAAAATATGTTATTTCAAGGTTGTGGACCCTATAGAGGTCACAATTTTGAACCGATTGTGATGAAACTTGACATGTATGTTTATAAGCTAAAGATCTTGGTTCCTTTCTATATTTACGACCATCGGATCGTAACTTCCTGAATTATGGCCCCTGATTGTCCGAAAAATCGCCCTTTTTAGCTTGTGGTCGCTCTGGAGGTCAAAATTATCATCCGATTTAAAAAACCGTTTGATTATATCACCGTTACATGGTAATGAAGGATGAGTTCAAATTTTGTGAAAATCGGACCCTGATGGACAGACAAAATGGCCCCTGTTTGTACGCGATCAGTGTGAAAATATGTTATATCAAGGTTGTGGACCCTTTAGAGGTTACAATTTTGAACTGATTTTGATGAAACTTGACATTCATGTTTATAACCCGAAGATCTTAGTTCCTTTCGATATTTGCACCCATTGGTTCGTAACTTCCTGAATTATGGCCCCTGATTGTACGAAAAATCACCCTTTTTAGCTTGTGGTCCCACTGGAGGTCAAAATTATTATCTGATTTAAAAAAACGTTTGATTATATCACCGTTACATGGTAATGCAGATTGAGTTCAAAATTGACAGACAAAATGGCGGCCGTTTGTACGCGATTAGTGTGAAAATATGTTATATCAAGATTGTGGACCCTATAGAGGTCACAATTTTGAACCGATTTTGATGAAACTTGACATGCATGTTTATAACGTCTGGAGGTCAAAATTATTATCCGATTTAAAAAAACGTACGATTATATCACCGTTACATGGTAATGAAGGTTGAGTTCGAATTTCGTGAAAATCGGACCAAAATTGACATACAAAATGGCCGCTGTTTGTACGCGAATAGTGTGAAAATATGTTATTTCAAGGTTGTGGACCCTATAGAGGTCACAATTTTGAACCGATTTTGATGAAACTTGACATGCATGTTTATAACCCAAAGATCTTGGTTCCTTTCGATACTTGCGCCCATTGGATCGTAACTTCCTGAATTATGGCCCCTGATTGTCCGAAAAATGACCTTTTTTTTTAGCTTGTGGTCCCTCTGCGGTCAGAATTATTATCCCATTTAAAAAACAGTTTGATTATATCACTGTTACATCGTAATGAAGGTTGAGGTCGAATTTCGTGAAAATTGAACCAAAATTGACAGCTGTCTTGTCAGGCCATCCATCCTTCATCACTAACAAGGGGAAACCATGCCAGAAAATCTAGATGAACTTTGTCACCCAATGCAGGGATCAAACACCCAACCTCAAGGCTGCCGAGCCAGCATCTTACCCACTTAGCAACATGATTACCAGTCGAATTTGAAGCCTACTGAAATGCACCTTTATAACCCAAAGATCTTAATTCATTTCGATATTTGCACATATCATATTCTAACTTAATGATGTAGGAAAAATCACTTTCGGTATTGCTTGTTCTCTATCCATCTCTCGAAAATGTGGGCGTATCCTGCCTGGCAGTGCCAGCCTATCTTTATAAAACAATATGTCATTTTACTCTAAGTGATATTTAGTACATACTACATAATATGTGAATATGTTAGAAACATATAACTATATCTTATCTCCTCATTCCTTGTCTACAATCTTTAAAAACAATGTCACCACGACTATATTGCTACACCAGTCACAATTAGTGACCTTACCTTTTAAACCAATAATGGATTTCTTTTATCCTTACATAATGTCATTAAAAACAAGTAAGATTTATCAATACAGCGACCTCGTTCAAATAAGAAAATGATGAAAAATGGGCTGTGCGTTTCTTTTTCTGAAGAATGATGCTTTTTATTGAAGTTATTCAACTAATGCCTTAAAGATACATTATGGGAGATTAGGTAACGAGTTGGAAGTTCTCACAACAGTAGTTAAAAACTAGCTAATGTAAAGGCAATTTGCTGAAAATTTCAGTCAAATTAATCCACTATGAACTTAGAACCAAGTGAATGACAATTCCGCTTAGCCTTGGTCATCATTACTAGGCAGAATTTGCTCTTGCAAAATGTATGTTTAATGAAATGCTCATTCTTTGTTTCAGGTGGTACGCCATTGAAAGATTCTCAGATACAGCTGTGTATTGATAGAGCCATAGAAAGATCTGGTCAAGCTGCTAAATTAATAGATGAGACACAATGTTCTTTAGATAGATAATATTTCTTCCTCAACAGCTCATTTAAAATAAAATTCAACACCTTCTGGGGAAACTACAATTGAGAAAGTGGAGAAATTGAAATTAAAACTTTTAAGAGTTATTCCTACAATAAAATTGTTTATGGACCACAAAACCTACATTAATGACATGGCAGTGAGCTCAGTGTTGTGGATTTAGAAAATAATTGTGAGAAAATGATCGGTCAGATCAGTCTGAATCCTATTCACAGCATCATCTACACTAGGTTCCAAACAACTCTTTCATAGTTGATCCACATTTCAAAACATTGCTGAATAAAATGCACATGAAGCACGATTTATGAATGTTTTAATTTGAACAGTATGTATAGGAGAGAAGTACATAGACCCTGATTTCCAATAGTGAAAATATCTTGGTACAGTTACTTGGAATGGTGTAGATATTGACCTCTACCTGGTTTTATCCATCTTCGGTTACCCAGTGTACTCATTCCATTCTACTCCACTATAGCCTGGGTTAATCTATAGGGTTCCACGATTTCAAACTATCTGATTGTAGTTAGAGTGTACGAACCAATAAAAAAACAGTTTACAAACCAGTCCTACGTAGACTCTTTAGCGTCATAGAACTACATTGTTTTCAAACAATACGGCGGCTTATTTGATCGATTATGTGAAAGTTTGTAAAAGATTTAATATAAAAGAATTGACATGCTCACAAAAAGATTGCAGGGAAAGTTCTGACATGAAATTCTTAAATGACACTGATTTTTCTACTACGCGGTAGGTATTTTTCCCAATGACATATTTGCAAAGTGTGCAAGAACAGACTGAGGTCACCATGTGTGGGGAATTCTTTGTTGAGAGTTACTTCCCTTCGCCTATTACCTTTCCAAGTAACTCTTTATGGGATCGGACGATAAAAATATCACAATCCGCCAGGGCAGATAATTTGAAATTGTGGAAACCCTATGGATTAACCCAGGGTATAGTGGAGTAGAATGGAATGAGTACACTGGGTAACCGAGTATGGGTTTTCTCATGGTATTCTTTATGTATTTCTTACATTGTTAATATGTCCATTTGAATAAAACAATTGTTTTCATAGACTGGTTCACCTTAAAATCCCACTAAATATTGACAATGGATAGACCTGTTTATTGCTGTGTGAACGCCAAAGAATTGTGTTGTGTTTGTAGTTAAAAAGGATATTAATGAGAACTTGAATGTAAAATTGTTGTCTTCTTCGACCATAATCATTCAGCTTTAACGTAAATACAGATTCACTCCAGCAAATCCAACAGATTCATACACACACAATACACTGTTGGTTTTATATTGCTAACATCAATGTTCAATGCCTGAAATATGTTTGAAAGTCTGCTAGTCCTTTGCAGATGTTCTGTAGCTATAAATTTGTATTGGGTTATTTCCCCCCTAAAATTCCTTTTGCAACTGGATGAATCTGTGCAGGATATGTTCAGTATATTAAAGATACAACACTTGCTAAACTTAGCCATCTCACAGAATGAAATTAAGCATATTTCATTGTTTTTCCCAGAGCAAACGGGTTGAAAAATAAAAATATGTTTGTTCTGGACTAACGAAGACAGGCATATTGTGTATACAAAGTGGTATGAGGGAAATTTGCCAAGACAGTGGTGTGACTGCCTACTTTTGATCGAATTAATTATACTGAAATGCCAATGTGTACAACAGAATCTGTTTTTACATCCCCTCCAAAGAACTATATACTGTTACTTGCCCGATCCTGCAACAGTGGCAAGTGGTACTCACTGGAAAATCAATTAGCAATTTTTCACCATTTGGTCAACATAAGTATTAACCAAGGTCCTCCTCCTTATTGAGATAGTGCCTTACTCACTGAGCCACAGTGGCTCCCCACACCTGTTAAACATTGAACATAACACGACAATGAAACCAACACATTCTGGTATTTTGTATTTTTTTTATTTTTGTAAAGTCCTTAGATAATGAACTCGTAGGGTATGGCTTCAATCTGTTGAGGCTTGTTAGCATCTGTTCTCACAAAGAAACCTTCTTTAGGTTGGACAGCCTGCAATAGAAAAGGATTGAAAATAATTTGGTTACACATGTAATAACCTCAGTCCAATTCTTAAGACATTGAAATCTATAAAATCTCTGATGGTCTTTTTAAGGGTTTTTTTTTAATTGCTTGCAAACATTATGAAAATCTGATTTCTAAAAGGAACATCATTCCAAACATGATTCAATTAGGTCCTTGGATATGGTCAAACAAGCTAGCACCATCTATAATCTTTGCTAAAAACAATTGATTGTCTCTTTGTTTTCTTAATTCAAATAAAACAGGCAATATACAAGAGCTAAATCTGCCTATTGTAGATTTTTTTTTATGCCTGAAATGTTATATAAACTATTACCGTACACATTTATTAACATAAGACCATAATCAAGTCTGTGAAGTAATGACGCGAATAGAATTTAATGAATTTGTTAAAAACTACAGTGCATAACTACATTTTATACTACCATAAACACAATCTAGCGCAGAACAGCTAGTGTGATCAATTAGCCAATGGAACCGTCTGTTACGGCGAGCTTTAGGCATGTTATGCACAGAACTGTGGGTAATCCACTAGTAACTTTAATGCCACCTGGTTAATCAAATGTCCGACATCATAGGGTCAAAAAACCCTTGTATGACCTATGACCTCTGACGTAACCTATGACAACAACCTGTCAGATCTTCATGAAGTGTAGGCCAAATATAAAATCAACGAACAAAATATAGATCTGTACTTTAATCAAATTGCAGAAAAATCAAACCATAGAATTACCTGTCTTTTAAGTTGTGGCTTGGGGAGTTTGTTTTTCTTTGCTTCTTCAATCAATTTCTGATTTAATTTAACTCTAGCGATAAAGTCTTCTCGGCATTTGGAGGGTTTCACATGCTCAATTCGTACTGAAATTCTCTTGGCAATGATTCTTTGACTGTAAAATATATCAATGAAACATTTTATCACACAACTTGGTAAAAATTTGATATCAATCAAGTATTCATTGATTAGTTGATATTTCTGAAAAGATTTGTTATGTTGTTAGATTATAGAACTGAAGTACAACAAAGCCAACACTAGAAGACACTACTTAATTACTTATTCATTATCTTTTATAAAGTATCTAACAAACTGCTTATCAAGCTGCGTAGCCAGAGGAGAAAATACTGATTAGCTAGGTTCGTCAAGGTACTGACGTGCTACGAAACTATACACCATGCAGTGGAGAAAACCCATTAGTGGTCACATACCAGGAAGGATAGGACAGAAATCAACAAAACTGTTGATACATGTTGGCTCAGGACCAAACTTCTGCATAAAAACTGTTAATTAAACACAAATTTATCTTCAAATTCCGTTATCTATTTAACGTCCTATTGTTCTGGGCTAATGAAGACAGGGAATATGCCATGCAGTGTGCTATGAGGGAAATTTTGGCTGGACAGCGACACTACAGCCTAATCCTATATCGAATTCTACCCATCAAGGTCTCTTTACTGACATAGCAACCATTGCACCCAACAGTAAAATGGGATCATCAAAAATATATCAGATTACTTACCGTACTCTCTTGTTAACAACAACACCAAGAGCTCGTCTTGCTACATTAAAAACTTTACCGGTTTTACCATGATAAAACTTATGTGGCATACCTTTCTGGATTCTAGGATCAGCCTAAAAAAAAACCAAATGGTCATGTTTATCATTTCTTACGTATAAAAGAATGCATAGCCTAATCATCACAAAATCATGGTAGGGTTTACATCAATGGCTGATTTTACCATTATAATTTTAGTATCTTGAGAATGTTTTTTAAGCTATTTTGGATGGACTTGCACGCCGAATGAACAATCCATCGATAACCAGGGGTGGCGATGATACATTCTCTTTGATTGTGCATATTTGTTTGAGCACTAATTATTTTGCAACACCTACCCAAAAGATGTCACATGTATGATTATTTCCCCTGATGTATAATGCAATGGTACCGGTACATAAAAGACTTTCATATAATAATTGCTGCAAATCTGGAAAATTTTGAAAATGAAAACTTCTTCTAAAACCTTTCTAAATACCGGAAACTTATAAATTCACTTACTTTAATATCAACATAATCACCACGTTTGTATACGTGCATATATTTCGAGGTGGAAACCACACCCCGTTTCCTGAAGGGGCAGGAAAGAAGCCGTCTTGTGCCTGCTCGGATACCCATCTTTTACGGTCTAAAAATAAAAACATAACAATTAAAACATTGCTTGCATAAATTTAATCAGTACCGGTACATTATTTTATTAAACCTTTCCTTGATTCTGACACCTCTACCAGCTTCCGTGGTTGTAGAGACATGAAATTTTCCAGGGATGTTCAAATGGGCTAGCTATATGACCTCACACCAAATTTCAGCCAAATCCATCAATAACTTTTCATTTTACCGACCATTAGCTTCCCACAGGAAATATATTTATCCGTTTGACGTGGTGCGAAAGTGCAGTAACGTCCCAAACAGTCTTATTTCATAGGTTGTTGAACTTATTATGTAGGCCTACATATTTAATGATTTTGTGAATCCTAAGTCAAGTGTTGGCACTCACTTGGCCTTAAAATAGCTAAGTCTCTAACTCAATATCATCCAATATCTTCAACATTGAAAACACAAATGGTCAATTAAATCAACATTGATGCTGTGATCCTACCAGAAAAAGACGGGCTTCTGATATTCAATATCAGTTCCTATCCAGCCTTCTACAACTGCAGTATGAAAATACCGTTCTTACCCACCCCTGTTCTGAGGCTATTTTGGAATCCTTACCTACTATTTGTCACCTTGATTCTACTTTATTCGCAAAAGGAATCATTTCTTGCCACACGTTTATAAATATTCAACACTATTTTCAAGTAGAATTCTGCGATTAAAAACATACACCAAATACGTTTAAACTGAAGAGCCATTACGAGACCCGGACATGCTCAAACCGCAAGTTTATTTCATCGCTAAATTCTACTTGAAAATGGAGTTGAATTATTGTAAATTTGTGTCAAATATAGTGAGAAAGGATTTCGGTGGAAAATAATGAATTGTGGTGACAATTAATTAGACGGTAAAAGGTTTCTAAAACAGCCTGAGGACAGGGGTGTGGAATAGCGGTATTTTACCGTATTTTCATACTGCAGTTATAGAAGGCCGTTCGCTCAAAGACAGTTCCAAAAGAAACTAGGAAATTGTATGAAACTTGGTCCGATGTCAACATAACGGCCCGTTTGCATCATCATTGCATGCATGCAGAACTCACAAACCACGTGTGAGAACAAGTAAAAACAATAATCTGTGTCGGGGACGGGTAACAGTGTTTTCTTTTAATATTTGATTTGTAAAGCAACACAAAAATATTCCAATTCTTTTGGATTGGTGGATATAAGTGAATAATAAAATGGTGTAATTCAGGTTTATTTCAGAAAAACATTGAACGGGCACCTGCCTTGAGAATGGCCGACTATTGAAAGAACGTTGAACGAGAATAGACGAGACTTGTGAATTATTTCAATAATATAGATATATCGGAAAAATACACTGAAGGTAGTCTTAATATGTCTCATAATGTTCTTCTCTATCTATTTTATTCAGAATATTTGGGATTACATTTTATTTGGAAAAAAAAAAATGTTTTCCCGAAAGTCACTTTCAAAACAATATGGCGGAGAAAATTGCAATGGAGTATCCGTGTTGTGTTTAATGCCGATGTTATGAGTAACATAATCTAAATGTAGTGATAACATAACATAAACTATTGGAATCCCGTTGAAGATGGTATGTTGCAAATATATAACACGCTGACATCCAGGTCACTGCATAGTTAAACGTTAAAATGAATTCAATTTACCTGACCCTAATCGGTTGAAAATTTTCATTTTTGTTTACGAACAAATTACATGTAAATAATCATTCTTACGACATAGGAATATTCTGGGTCGATATGTGATCACGTCGATGGTGTAGACATAATGCATTTTATTGTTGTCTTCGTTCTGAAACTGTCATGATATTTTTGTATATCCCCTCACATCTCTGTTTCTCATTTAAATTACTTTGGGAGGAGATACATACACATGGCATGTAATTTTGTAATCATTACAAAGTTGATTCCAACATCTGAAGGAATAACAGTGTAGCCCAGATATTGTCAATATACTCATACTACAAACGACAGCTAGGGGTGAAACAGTGTTGGGATGAAACGACCTGTACCCAAAATTTAGTTCAACAGTTTTGATGAATTCAGTGGCATTATACACCACAGCCCATCATAAAACTAATTACTGTACCATCTACCAATGGTTGGAGAATGCACAATGCTTAAACATACATTATGCAATAGCTAAATCTGCCTATTTACAGGTCTTTCTTTAGGTCGTCTCAAATGTTATATAAACTATTAATGAGCCATTAAAAGACCTTAATCAACTTCGGATGCCATCTTATCTGTCTGATTTTCACTGATTTTAATATGATCTGCTGCTCAATGCTCATTGATGATTAAATCCCCAAATGGATAATTAAGACTATGTATTTTAATTCACCGACATTAGTAATGATGATTGAGGCTAGGTCTAAAATTCTATCGCCAATAACTTGGTTCAGAGTGGAGCAATTTGACTGAAATTTTCAGCATATTCCCTTTACATAATCCAGTTTTTAACTATTTTGATGAGAACTGTGAGCTCTTTACATTTATTTAATTTTCCATAATGCCCCATTACATTTTTCCTGGAGATTGCCAGGCCATTTTTCAAAAAAAAAGGATTTTTTGGGTGTGGGTTTTTGACACACTTCAGCAAAGATTTGAATGTAATGATTCTAAAGGACCAAGATAAAATAAACCTCTGAGTATGGCATGTTTTTTGCTCATCTAGTGTAAACTTGTATATTATGCAAGTTTGTGTAGTGTATGGTATATGTACATGCACGTGTACATGGAAATATGGAGTTCAAACACTGAATTACAAATTCTTGTTAAATTTCACAAGGCGATTTCGTCGAGTTCAAGAAGTGACTTGCATATGTACCTCTTCAAAGTTGTCTTTAGTGATGCTCAAAGTATTTAATGAATTTTAAATTTCACCACTGTTAATGCTTTCTGACCATTTTCAATAACATATATACAAAACATTTATATTTAGGCTAACCCTTTCATTTGTACCATTTAGGGAGCCAATGCATCACAACTCGAGAAGGAAATTGGATCGGAGCAGTTTCCGATTAATGAACATTATTTTGGGTTGGTAAATGTAAGTTAAATTTCCATTGTATTATTATTACTACTATTATAGTGTACATGTATATGAAATAATTTAGAAATTGATTTTATTAATTAGTTGCTATTAAAAATGTGACAAGTGAGAAAAAAATGAATTCATATATTTTAACCACATGTGGACAGGTTATTAATGTCATGTTGCAAACTTCCTTTAGGCCACACCAAATACTTATCTTATAGGCTGTTCAAAAGGATTGCGTTTAATTATTACATGTATCTCAGCAATGTATATAATATAGTTGATGAAATTATTGTATATAATAGAGATTCTGAGAGAAATATATGTTTAAACAAACTTTCTCTATATTTAACTTCAGGATTCATGATTTTCTTTTTATTTGGATTATATAGAATATCTCACAAACGCCTACATGTATTGATCTCAATTTGGGGTTAGGGTTTTAAATGGTTTGTGTAAACCACATGCAGAGAACTTTATTTTTATCGACACACGTCCTGCTTTGGGTAAAAAAAATTGTTATCAATCACCTAAAGTTAGTAAAGACCCAAAAGATTATGGTTTGGTTAATTTTACCGTGAGTTTATATGTATTCTTGATTTCTTGTTTACAGTTTGGTAATACCTGTTATTGTAATTCTGTCCTCCAAGCTTTGTATTTCTGTCGGTCATTTCGAGAGAAAGTTCTACAGTATAAACAGCTACAGAAAAACCAAAAGAAGGAAACATTGTTGACATGTTTGGCAGATCTGTTTTTTAGTATAGCCACACAGAAGAAAAAAGTTGGTACCATTGCCCCCAAAAAGTTTATTACTAGATTAAGAAAAGAGAATGGTTAGTATTGTAGCAGAGTTTCAAAAATGAGTGATATGACATTTGTCTATTAATTAAGAGATATGCATGTATATACCAGACTAAATTCACACTGAGAAACGGTGAGTTAGATGCTGGTTCGCTAATCTGGAGGTCGCTGGTTCAGTCCCATTATTGACAGAGAAAGTTGATTGTGATTTCCTGGCATGGTTTCCCCCTGTCAGTGGTGCAGGACGGATTGCCTGACAAGGACAACTGACTAGTCATTCGGATGAGACGAAATACTGAGGTCCTGTGTACACATTAGCGTGCATGTAAAAGATCCCTTGGTAGTCGGAATTTGATGCTAAAGTATGATGAAGCGCCGCTGTCCGGGTAACATTTCCCTCATAGCACAAGTATTGTGTATGCACATCTTCATTAGCTCAGTCGGAGCAAAACAATAGGACGTTAAACCCCAATTCATTTCTAAATGCACAGTGAATGAATGTTGATTGGACTAATTTAACTACATGTAGGCACAGGGACTTGTTCCTGTGGGCCTTCACTACATTTTCGAATCCAATGTACATGTAGCTCACTAAATAAAGGGCTGAGAAAGAAACAAGGAACAATGTCTAGTCATTCGGATGGGATGAAAGCCTGAGGTCTCATGTACATGTTGCTGTGCACATAATGCAATCCTTGACAGTCCACTTTTATAACACACTGGACAGTGAATGCCCATCTTCATTAGTGATGTTGGTAAACGACATTTCATTTCATTTATTAATGACCTAAAATAAAAACTTGATTCTAAGACACATTTAATTGATATATATTTTGTTTTTCAGAACAATTTGATAATTACATGCAACAAGATGCCCATGAGTTTTTGAATTATTTATTGAATACAGTAGCTGATTTATTACAAGGTAAATATACAGTTTTCATCAATGATTATACTGTATTTTATGTTGTATATGAGTTTTCATCAGTATTTATACTGTAGTTTGTATTGTATATGACTGGTTGATTGTAACAAACAAACTACATGAAAACATGGTATACGATGTAACAGATGCATTTGAAAATCTTCAACGATATATACATGTACGTCTTGTACATCTGAAAGATGTAATACAATCATAAAGTCTGTCATTTAGTCAATTGGTGTGGTCAATTACCAATTTGTATGTGACAGGGATTAGGATCACCTTGTCTTCCTGAAGGGTTTTCTCCGGGTCCTCCGGTTTCCTTCCTCTGCTAAAGAATCTTATGTGCATATGAATTATTGACATAAAATTAAAATTAGACCATGCATGTATGTGAGTACCATAAAGACCTAGTTAAACTCAATTTTTCTCTCTCTGTCTTTCTCTTGGAAAAAGAACCACTACCAGTATGAAATAATTTATGTATTTATTCTTCATAATGAATTATGAATAAGTTCAATTTTCAGAGAGTAAGTAAATAATTAGTTGTTGTTAATCAAAATTCTGTTCTGTTACAGCTGAGAAACAGGGTACAAAACCTAAAAACAGTTCAGGAGATTCTAAAGCTAAACCTGATCCTACATGGGTACATGATATATTCCAGGGAACATTAACCAATGAAACTCGGTGTTTAAATTGTGAAACAGTAAGTTCAGTATATATTTATCTTGTGTAAATGACTAAATCCTTATTGAGGAAACCGGATTCATTTTTAATCTAGGAGATAACAATTCCAAAATTTGCTAAAAAAGCCAGTAAATAGTGAAACAATTACAAAGACATAAATGCCAGATGTAAGTGATCACATAATTAATAAATCAATTGCCAGCATCCTTTGTCTTACATCCATTGGTGGGTCTGTGGCCAAACGGGTTAATGGGTAGATGTTGAATCAAAATGTCTGCCATTGAATCAAGTCAAATCAAGTGGCCTGATTTCAATTCGCTTCTTGTATGTGACGGGGGTTGGGATGGCCTAGTGGTCTAGAGTGCCGTGCTTCGACCTCTAGCTGGCCGGTCACCTCTGGCTTGCAGCTGTGGTTTCAATCCCTGGTGTGAGCGTATGTGGCATGGAGATAGGGGCGCCTTCTCAACCTCGTGAGTTTCCTCCGGGCATTCCGGTTTCCTCCTACTGCTTAAGACCCTGAATTGTTGAAATAAAAATGAAACCATATGTTAGTCCCAAAATGACCTAGTTTGTGGACATTAAACCCCATTTCTCTCTGTCTCTCTCTTTCTTGTATGTGAAAATGAATAGGGTCGCCTGTCCAACCTTATTGCTTTTATGCTCGCCCTCTTGTTTCCTCCCACTCATAAAACCCCCTACGTGCATGTGAATTATGGAAGTAAAATAAAACCTACTTTTTGTTGAGTGAACATTAAAAAACATTTATTTCTCTCTCAATTTTGTGGATTTTCACCAGGTCCTCCCACAGCAAAAAAAACACCCATATGCAAGCATATTATTGAAATTAAACTATATGTTAGTCCCAAAGTGAATGAGTATGTGCCAAACTTAAACCTCTCCCTCTCTCTCTCTCTCTCTCTCTCTCTCTCTCTCTCTCTCTCTCTCTCTCTCTCTCTCTCTCTGCATCATTTGGTTTATTTATCACTGTAAGTAAATTGTATGTAAATTGTGATTTCAGGTGAGCAGTAAAGATGAAGATTTTTTGGATTTATCTGTTGATGTGGAACAGAATACGTCCATAACTCATTGTTTAATAGGTTTCAGTAATACAGAAACACTTTGTGCTGAACATAAATACTACTGTGAAGTCTGCTGTAGCAAACAGGAGGCACAGAAAAGGTAAATAATACAAAACAATGTTAGTAAGCAGAATATAAACCCCTGGTCCTGTTACTAGACAAATCCTTACTAGATGATTGTGGTTTGTACAGTGTTAAGCATACCAGGGCCACATGAGATTGGGACATTGACACCTCGCCATTAGTTTTTCTTTAATTGTGATGCTTGGGCAAAATATTTTGTAGTTTCTGGGAAGAAAAATATTTTTTACTGAAAAGATATATTAAAGTAATATTCAATTTCAAAGGGAAAAGGTGATATTATTTAGTTTCTCCTTTTGTGAAATTTTTCTGGACATGCATCATAGTATTATCACAGGTTTTCTTCCACCTTATTAAAATCTTGAATGATAATGATGTTTATATTGCCAGCATCCACTACTATTGATTGTACATTTGTTTCAGAATGCGGGTAAAGAAATTACCACAGATTCTGGCATTACATTTAAAGAGATTTAAATATATGGAACAACTGAGTAGATATATTAAAGTCTCTTATAGAGTTGTCTTTCCTTTAGAGTTACGCTTATTTAATACAGTAAGTATCTATATACTCAGTTGAACAAAAACTCACCTTAGAAATTACGCAAGTAATAAAAAAGCACAATGCTGTGTAATTTCTTAGCTGCTATCAAAGGTAACTCTAGGCACTAGGGCCTCATACAAGAAATGAAATGTTTTAAAAATGCAGCCATTTCATTGGACATGATCTAAAAGATTTTGATGTTAAGCTATTTATGGAGCGATCAGTATTCTTAAAATAAAGTATAACACCTACACTTGAGATCATAAGATCTGTCATTGAGTCAAGTGGCGTGGCTTCGATCCTACAGAGGAGTCTCTGGGTCCTCAAGTTTCCTCCCACTGCTAAAGACTCCTAAACGGATGCAAATTCTTGAAATAAAATTGTAACATATGTTAGTCCCGAAATGACCTGGGGCTTGGATGGCCGAATGATGAGCACATGCGCGCTGTATCATAAAGCCTGTCATTGAGACAACTGGTGTGGTTTCGAATACCTGGTTGTACGTGACAAGGAGTGGGGTCGCCTGTCTAACCTCATGGGTTTTCTCTGGGTCCTCCAGTGTCCTCCCACTGCTAATGACCCCTAAACTCATGCAAATTATTGAAATAAAATTGTACCATAAGTTTGTCCCGAAATGACCCAGTTTGTGTCTAATGGACGTTAAATCCCATTTCTCTCTCTCTCTCTTCCTGTATGTGTATACATGATAATATATACTATTGATGTTATATTTCAGTCTGATGATGCATGTAATCCTGAGAGAATGTATGATTTAGTAGCTGTTGTTGTACACTGTGGTAGTGGACCTAATCGCGGTCATTATATTAGTATTGTTAAAAGTCATGGTTTCTGGTTATTGTTTGATGATGATATTGTTGATGTAAGTACAACACTATGTTCTATATACAACCAAATATGCTGGAAACCACTCTGGAAGTCATGGTGGCTTGATGAGTAGAATACTGGCTCACTAAATCTGGTCATCCAGGGTTTGATCCACAGGATTTTCAAGCTTGGTTTCCTCTTAGAAATGGGTTGGGCAGATCAGGGGTCCCAACCAGGAACACTGTATTGCGTTATTCCATCATATTCTGATTGATGCAGAAAAGTAAGACAATAAACCCCCATTTCATTTCATTTATCTATCATGTTTGATATATCGAGGCATTCCTATATGAATACAGATTGTTCTTACAGTAAGTAACTGAAAAGTCATTATTAAAAGAACTACATCTGCCATTAACTATAATAGAGCAATTCTTCATGTATATGTTTGGTACAATAAACATTACAACATCTCTGCAAACTCATGTTTTTCCTCGTCACTTAATAGACTTATGATCTTACCAACAGACAATTCTTATGTTTCATTTTCATTAAATTACCGCACATGCAGGGCTCTTTTCTGTTGGAAGAAACCAGAGTACAGGGTAGAGAAGGCGCCCCTATCTCAAAGTCACAAATGCTCACACCAGCGATCGAAACCACAACCGCAAGTCAGAGGTGACTGGCCAGCTAGAGGTCAAAGTGTGCCACTGTAGACCACTAGGCCATCCCAACCCCCAATCTTAACAGTATCTAACAAGACTGTTATATATTGGAAGTTAGAAGGCTGGTTGAGTGAGACTAATAATATTGCACTGGAAGTTAGAAGGCTGGATGAGTGAGACTAATTATTGACTTTTATTATTTCAGAAAATTGAGGCAAGTCAGATTGAGGAGTTTTACGGGATTCCGTCAGACATGCAGAAGAATTCTGAGTCTGGTTATATTTTATTTTACCAGAGTAGAGAATAATTAGTGCTGACTCTCGAAACAATCTCCTTTTCTTAGATCTTATATTTTAAATGTTTCCAATCACAAGCTCTGAGAGAGTATCACTTATGTTGTAAGCTTATGTTGATAACAGTTTTTCACTCTAAAATCATACTGTCCCTCCGGTTTAAAAATACACTATTCATGGGTTAAACTTAGACTATCCCACGGTTAAAGGCATACTATCCCAGGGTTAAACTTATACTATCCCAGGTTTAGAAGCATACTGTCCCTGGCTTAAACTTATACTATCTCAAGAGTTAGAAGTATATTGGTACTATCCGTGGGTTAAACTTATACTATCCATGGGTTAAACTTATACTATCCCGGAGTTAGAAGTATACTGGTACTATCCCTGGGTTAAACTTATTCTATTCCTGATATCATATTATACCTATGTTGGCATCATATCTCTGAGTATTATGACTTGAGATGGCTTTTTGTTAAGTTTAATTTATAATGCTCACACTGATTCTACATTGATATCAGTTAGGACTATCTCACTATCTCATTGAATGAGCTAGTTAGGATTATCTCACTATCTCATTGAATGAGTTAAATTAGGAATATGTCATTGGATGAGTTAATAGGGTGCCCCACATGTTTCATTAATATTCACAACACCTTATTTTTCAATTTGCTGTTTTATCAACTATAATGTCTGTATACGGAGCTACCAGTACATGCACAAGTTCAGTCTAAATTAAATGTATACAACTTCTTAGATACATCATGACCATTTTGGTATGCATCAGTATATTTGGAGATTTTTATTTTATCATGGGGCCACCCTCGTAACTGACGAAATATATCATATCAACATTAAATTCTTTCTCTTGGAATTCATTATTGGAGCTGTCAAATACCATTGACAAGAACTCAATATATGATTAAGCTATTGAGAAGCCATGCCAAAACTATTTTAATGTATACTTAATTTCAATCGTAATGCACACTATAACATAAAATTAAGATAAAACTATGAAAAATGAATCTGAGACCTTGTGAATATAAATATTTTATAATGTTGATATCGTATTGAGTGAGTTGTGTATATTAACTACTGTTTCTGGAACTGTGATTATCACATAGCTACTGTGTTAGGGACCATCTCAAAATTTCAGCACTTGCGTCTTAACAAGTAACCGCTGAAACTAGGTTGTAGGGGGGTTTAAGGACACTTTCTTCTAAACGAGTATCTCGTGAAACTGGGTTGTTAGAGGGGTTTAAGGACACTTGCATCTAAACGTGTATCCCTTGAAACTGGGTTGTAAGATGGGTTTAACGACACATTGGATATAAAATTATTTCAAGTAAATGTTGATTATGTACTATTGTATCATGAAGAGAAATATATCCGTATTTTCTTACTCCCTTAGCACTGATTATCTGTGGGAGGGTGGGTCAAGATCTATTCGGGTTATTAGACGCAAGTTCGTGTATTTTGAAACGGTCCCTTATCATCATTTATATAACAATATTTATACTGGTAATATAAGCTGTGATTATTAATTACCATTGATTCTAGGATACACCAGTTAATTTCTTTCGCTCATATGAACTGATTAATAACAAAAAACTATATATATCATGACTAATACAAAGAATAGGAATTGCCACAATATCCGTTTTATATTTTTGAAGATGGTTAAATAATAACACTGAATTTCATGAAGATTTTAAGATATTTCATGTTTTAGTAATAATTGATTTTTATGTCTAGTCCATTTGTTACGAAAACCAAAAGTTTGAATGAGGTAATAAATTCTGTGCAACTGATGTACTTCTCCTCTAAATTAACATTTAACTTTTATTCTGATCAGAAAACAAATATTCTCCATTATGTATCATCTTTAAAGGCATTTACCGATTTAACAGGATATAATACAACACAGTTCTATGGATAACAATCACTATATTATATACAAGATTTCACTAGTCGATAACAAATAATAACAACTACCAGTCGTGAAATCAGGCCCCAAGTTCACAAAGCATTCTCAGGCTTATGTTAAAAATTTACTCAACTTTCATTCACTGTTTATGAGAAATATCTTTCATCCTGAAACAGAAAACTTTCCACTTACTTATGTAGTTTCTTATTGATGTATTTGATACATTAAAACAACAAATGTTTTATAAAGGACTTTATTTTAGGTAAAATCGGGCGAACAACAAATGTTTTATAAAGGACTTTATTTTAGGTAAAATCGGGCGAACAATTTCGAGTTCATTTGTAAATTAAGTCTGAGAATGCTTTGTGAACTCGGAACCTTATCGAAATGTTGTGTGTCTCTAATATGGAAGTGGAAGAAGGATGGGAAACACTGCTATGTTATATGCACACAACGTTTTGTCAAGATTTCACTAATTGTTATCATTTGTAAGTATGTTTATAATATAGTAACTGTCATCCATAAAACTGGGTTGTTTTATATGATGTATACAGAACAAAAATCTAATCAGTTCATTTTAAGTGAGAAGAGCAACAGGTTTTGTCAAGATATTTTATTATAGATTTTACACATTTTTTGTACTGTAAATAACCATTTATTTCTATATTACATAGAAAACATTTTTATGCACGTCTTTATCAGCAAATGTATTCATAAAAACATGTTAAATTGGTTAATATTGTAAAAATAATTTTTCTGGGAGTTTTAGTAGAAGGTACTATATTTATACCAAAAATAGAACTGGTTGAAGTTGAACCCTTATGAGGTCAAATTCAAACCAATTTGAATAAAATTAATTAGTTAATTTAAATTGATTTAAGTGGCCACGCTGGTGAGAAATGCTAGAAAATATTTATCATTTTCAATTTATACCTACTGCACATTTGATTAATATTATCTTAAATGTTATAGTAGCTTTTTGCATTCTGAATACATACAGAATGATTGGACTTGTATAATAATTATCTACACTTGGAAAGGGTAAGTGCAGGGGGACTGCACCACACACAAACAAAAATACAAGACAAATCAACGGACAAGACACAATATACCGACATCACAAACAACAAACATACACTTCAGATCAAGTGAACAGATCCGGGGGGGGGGGCTAACTGTAAGTGTCTACTGCGCTCTACAGTCCTGGGTCTGTAAATCTTGTGCCACCGAAGAATAAATGTCTATGTTTATTAAAGTCTCTGAACATTAATGGAATTTTCGACAACATATTCAAAACTGAAATCTACTCAAAACAAAATTCAAATATCAGCCTTCCGCCTGAGATTAAAGAATAGATTTTAACAAAGACTATATGTGGCATTGACCGTATCCTGTGTATATCATCTGCCGATTGATGACAAATTTTTCAATTCATTGTATCTTTTAACCATTTTTGGACAGATATTTCTTTTAGAGATATTGTAGTTTACAAGGACTTCCTCAATCCCATAAATGACGTTCTGGGGTTTGGTTTAAACTTTAAAGCATGCAAGTTAGACCATAAGGTCTGTGATTGAGTCAGGTGGTGTGGGTTCAACTCCCTACTTGTTTGTGACAAGGAGTAGGGTCACCTGTCCAACCTTGTGGATTTTCTCCAGGTCCTCCCACTGCTAAATACCCCAATACGCAAGCAAATTATTGAAATAAATTTGATCTATGTGTTAGTTCCAAAGTGACCTAGTTTTTGTGGAGTTAAACCCCCTTTTTCTCTCTCTCCCAAATGATGTTCAGAGATTCAATTTGCAAAGATGTAACTGAGGATTAAATAATTAATATAAGTATATAGTATAATGCTGTAAACATTTGTTTTCTGTAAACGTATTCAAAATATATTATTTGAAATTAATTCTTTTTGTATTAGCTGAATTCAACTACATGTAGTTACATGTATAGTGAAAAGTTCAAAACAGGGACTACCGGTAAAATTATTTTAGTTCTTACATGAATTACTGGTAAGCGTCTATTATGTTTATAAAGAATTTGAAAATCAGGTTTTGAAAAATTGTTAAAATTCGTAAAACCAAGATTCAACAAAACCAATGTACATATATATCATAATTTGAAGTGAACAAAGTTGTGAAGCTTTTTATACTTTCACATTTCAAAGCTTTTGTCTTAGTTTGCAGTTTTACTTCCAATTTGTGTAGATGGGTAACATTATCAAATAGAATATTCTAAGTTAAAATTGCCATACATGTATTTGTTTTTTTGATCTGCTTCTATTTGCAATACAATTTTGTAGCCCTTGCTTTTGCTTAATAATTGTAAATATCAAAGGGTTGTTTACCATTTATATAGAAAATTTATATCACACAAAAATTGCATTTAAATTTAAAGACAAACTTATTGATCAGACGGTTTGCATTGTATGTTAGACATGTCTAATAATTAGTATTAAGCAAGAAAGCTGTCGTAGTTGTGATAAAAATCATTAAATGCATATCAATACAAATATTGTATAGATTTATTTACAATATTAGGCTATTTTAATTGCTTGAGATATTTATACAGAAATATTGAATGTGTATTTTTTAGATTCTGTTTCAAGTTTGATAATCAATTTGCATAAAGATAAATATGTTATTCAATTTGCATTAATTGAAAAATGAATTAATAAATACCCTATCTGCAAATTAAGACCCTATCTGCGAAGTTGTTGAAAGTTCTCGTTTAAATTATCGACATCATTGGAGATGTTAATTCTGATAATTTATCATGTTCAAGGAGAACACATTATACAAGAAGTTTTGTTCTAGATTTGTTCAGAGAGCTTACATCATTATGTGTTATTTTAAATTGCGTAAAATGAAAGACATCTATGTTGTTGATTTGTAGGCTTATTAATGAAGATATTTAAATAAAAAGCCTGGCATATTGTTTTGTTTTAGTTTGTTATGTTACGATACAGCCAAGCTTGTCCTTATCTTATCTATATATGTAAAGAAATTGTAATAATGATAATAAATGTTGATAGAGATATATAAAATACTTGTACATGGTAAATTAAATGTTTTTTAAATCTGATTGTTATAAATATCTTTACAATCAAACAATATTTTCTTGTTTTCATTTACTGGTTTCAAATCCCTGGTTGTACGTGACAAGGAGTAGGGTCCCCTGTCCAACCTCGTGGGTTTTCTCCCACTGCTAAAGCCCAAGTGCAATTATTGAAATAAAATTAAACCTTATGTTAGTTCTGAAATGACCTAGATTGTGTCCAGTGGATGTTAAACCCCATTTCTTTCTCTCTCTCTCTCTCTGTTTTCATTTACATATCTTGGAAGATATGGTGGCTCAGTGAGTGTGGTGCATGCTTACTAACCAGGATGTTCCGAGATCGAGTCTGATGATGGCTGAGAAAATTTCTCAGGATCTTTCAGCATTGTTTCTTTAACGCTTGGGGGGGCCGGTGGCCTCATGGTTGAACACGTTCGCGTGAAATCACAAGGTCTGTCATTGAGTGAAGTGGCGTGATTTTGATGCCCTGCTAGGGTCACCCATCCAGCCTCGTAGCTTTTCTCTGTTCCTGCGGTTTCCGTCCACTGCTGAAAACCCCTACAAATTATTGAATAAAGTTGAACCATATATATGTTAGTCCCAAAATGACCTATTTTTGCTGAGTTGATGTTAAACCCAATTTCTCTTTCTTACTTTTTCACTTGAAGATATGGTGGCTAAGTGAGTAAGGTGCTGTTGGTTTGGAAAATTCCTCAAACTTGAGATCTCTTAGTGTTGTTTTCATTTGTCAGTGGTGCTGGACAGAGGGCTAGGATCAGTGACTAGTCTTTCTCATGGAGATGGGCGAAAAATTAACCTTGCAAGTTGAAATTCAATTAAAATTTGGCAGAAATGTCGAAGTCTGGGTTAAATTTGCCTCACAACCCACTACATGGCGTATACGAGGCTTGGTTGGAGCAAGAAGATGTTAAAACCTTTTTGTTTCTTTTCAATTTAGTTTCTTCATGGTGTAGTCTACTCCATTGGGGTCACTAAAGGGCTGGCCCTCGAGTTCACAAAGCATTCTCAGACTTATGTTAAAAATTTGTGACTCATTAAGTCGCATTGATGTCATCCTTATCAGTGATTGTAGCAGCCTAGCGAATATTCACTGCTGATCAGTGTGTAACAGCTGGTCTATGATTCAGCTGTGGTATCAATTCAGCTGTCTTGTGTGGTGAACTCTGTAATGGTGCATGTAACTTGGATCAAACCCATGCCACTTGATTCAATCACAGACTCTTATGATCTAAAGTACATGCGTTAGACCACCCAACACTCATCCTGCCCCCCTCCTCATTAAAGAGAGAGAGAGAGAAATGGGGTTTAACGTCCACTCGACACAAACTAGGTCATTTTGGGACTAACATGTGGTTTCAATTTTATTTCAACAATTCGCTTGCGCGTTGGGGTCTTTAGAAGTGGGAGGAAACTGGAGTGCCCGGAGGAAACCCACGAGGTTGAGAAGGCGCCCCTATCTCCATGCCACATACGCTCACACCAGGGCTCGAAACCACAGCCGCAAGCCAGAGGTGACCGGCCAGCTAGAGGTTGAAGCGCGGCACTCCCAACCCCCACCCCCCCTCATTAAAGAACAAATCAACATGAACAAAACAAAAGTTTAATAAGTTTACTTGACATGTAAAATGATACAGGCACATAGAAGATATAGTGAGTGATATAGTGGTATGGAATGACCAAATAATACATCTAAAATTTACATCTACAGAATACAGACTAGATAATTGTTTGATTAATTTAAAAACGGCCAGAGGTATAATCATTAGGAAATACAAAACTATGTGATCCAGTTCCCTTGACTTTTGGCAGTCGTCCGGCATTAGGTATAACATTCCATGATAATGTTAGTGTCACATTCTGGTTTCCTCTGAAATTGAAGAGACGAGTATTAAATAAATGAATGAAGCCTATCTATTTTTAAGTTTTATATTGAGTCCCATTTCAGAAAGCAGACGTAATGGTTATATATTGTGTGGAAATTATGTGTATGTAACATAAACATGTGCTTCATGAAACAGGAACCAGGACTCTGGATGACATTATGCATGCGACTGTCATTTTGAATCCCTTGCAAATTAAAATATTGTAAAATTTGATTGATGGTTCAATTCCACTCAGTGTTTACAAAGATATGATGATCTGAAAACTTGTCAACATTTGGCATCTACTGCAGACTATATACATGTCAACACAAACTAGGGCTCTTTTCAATCCAAGTTCTTGCAGATTTTCTTGTGGTTTCCCCTTGTCAATTGTGCAGGACGGAGGGTCTGGCAAGGAAAGCATTTAGCATGCACGCAAAATAATCCTTGACAGTTAGGAGTTGAAGGAGAGTAGGCAGAAACTTAGCTGGGGGGAGGGGGGGGGAAGTTTCCGTAATACCTGATTGGCGCAAGAATGTAAGATGTTAAGTTACTTTGAACAACTTACTTTAAACCATGAGCATAATCCCAGAAATAATATTTGGTGTTGGCATTCTTCAGATCAAACACGGCATTATTACCTCTCTCAACAATCTTATCCCATAAAACAACTTGATTTAATTTCTGAAATATAGAAACAGTTGAATAACAAACTGCAATATATATATCAGATGTAGAAATAATCATGGTTTGCCAGGCAATGAAACCTATGCCCAGCAGTATAGTCGATCTAGCTGTTTATTGAAACAAGTAAAGACTCTAATGAGCTGCTAACGGACTGCGACATATGGTCTCTTTTAATTGAAAAGAAATATTAAGTCCAATCGCAAATTTCTAAATACTTGTATTCAGATAGTATGTTCGACAATCTGATTTTATCTTTGTTTTACCTGCTAGATCAACTGATTGTACATAAATAGGCCCAAACAGATATTTTGTACATCTAGCCCTTGAAAAATTTTGAAGAAAGACATTTTGATAAATATGACTGGGTTCCCGAAACTGAAATCTCTTCTCTGTACAAACAATAACATAATAGACTTTGGGCATAAAACTTAGCCCCATCTAATGTTATTTTTGGAAGAGATTTTCCATGGTACAGGTATGTTAATGAGTGGGAATTGTATGTATGTTTTTTACCCAAACTTTTGAACTATAATTTGAATGCTTCACTATTCCTTTATATTCTTTAAGTGTTACAGAACAGTCTGACTGAATGTTCAATGCTATAGCAAACGATTATTATTATTTATGTATATAGGTAAAGTAATAGAACTTACATGACTTTTAGTTTCATATTCAGCAGTTAAATATAGAAACAGTTGTTTTACATTCCAGTTAAATAAAGGTGTTAGATGTACTAGTTGTTAAAGATTGTAATTTCACCACATCACATTCATAGGAAATTTTCACAGGCAGTACACTCGATACAAACTAAGTCATTTCAGGACTAACATATGGTTCAATTTTATTTAAATAATTCTCTTGCACATAGAGGGCTTTAGAAGTGGGAGGAAACCTGAGTAAACCCACGAAGGTGGACAGGGGAATCGAAACCATGCTAGTTGACTCAATGACAGGCTTTATGCTACTACATGCTTCGGCCATCCAACCCCCCACTTCATAAACAAGACAGTACGATATAGTATGCAATATTCATATGTGACCAGCGCTTTTTATAACTGCACATCACTGATGCATGCTACATTATGGCTGTCTGGCAGGTACAGACACATAAACTTGTTTTCAAAATTTAAAAGCCTAATTCTAATTTTCCAAAATATGGCTAACATTATGTACTGAAATGGTCGGTGACTCAGTTTACAAATTCCAAAAGTCATTCAGGAAGAACAACTCTAAATTTCCTTCCCCATACGGTTGGATACTGAAATTTGATAAGACAATAAATCTGGTAATTCCTACTATCGTATTGGAATATGTTTTTTTTTCCATCCAGGGAAGTATTGAAATGAAATGAAATTAAATGGAGTTTAACGCCCTACTGTTCAAACTGGACTAATGAAGACTTGCATATGCTATAGAGTGTCCTATGAGGGAAATTTTGCCTGCACAGCGGCACTACGGACCACTCTTATATTGCATGCTAATGTGTACTAAATAACAGCTTTTAAAAAGGATATCAGCATTCAAATCAAACACTATAAAACCTAAATCTTTCTTTTCTTTTTCAGCTGAATAATCTCTTACTTCTTTTCTGAAAATAGAAACAGAAAATATTTTCTAGTACCGTACCCAATAGAAAATGCAGTTTGAACGAATCCTTATTATGCAATAAGTTTAGTTTTTTTTTACTTTGTGATTACTTTTGATTTAAAAATTAATTGATTATTGGGACAGAGGTGTGGGAAAGGAGGGTTGCTTTCAATGTGACATTTGTTGATGTTATTGTTCACATATATTCTAACAACATGGGTCTTTTTTGTGAGTGAAATGACTATGAATTTCATCCATCCAGCTGGTATGTACGAATTTAGAGGTTTTAAATTCTGTGTCTGAATTTTATCTAGACTCGTCTGAAAAGGTGATATCTTCCTGAAACTGCTCATAGTTCATAGACTGTGACATAATAGATGATAAAGATTAAATAGATAATCTTGCACAGATTTACTTAATAATTCACTTCATTCAATTTATATAAGTTATATTTCAAAAAATATACATTTGACTTATTGTAAGTAAGGAGCCCCAAGTCGGTTTAAATTTCAACTGAATTATCAAAAGTAAGCATATGTTAAAATGATAAACAGACGAACCACACTGTAAGTAACACGTCAGTCTTCGCGAGCAGTCATCTGTTGTTTCCAGACACCTGTTGATTGTAATTTTATACTTACACTGATACTTTACCGGTTCCTAGTGTGACGTTTTCTTGATTGAGATTAAAATCTGTAGATAAAAAGCAACAAAAAGTTAATCCTGCCATCACGCTTAGCGTGAAGGCAAAAATTGTATTTAACCGAGAAAGAAATGTGTTCATTTTCGTGTTTTTCGGCGAGTAATAGCAGAGTTGTCTTCTCTTGGCAAACGCGGAAGTGGGTTTCGTCCCAATTTACAACTCAGTGTCAACAACATGAGACGAAATAGATTTTCAAAAGACTGTTTAAAGTTAACCATGCTAAGATACGAGTCATTAAAGGTGAATATCAAGTATCAACATGGGCAAATAAATACTCAAATATATTTAACCTGCATAGGTTATAATGTCAGCAAATGACACGGAGAAGCTGTTTATCACCACCGACTTATGAGATCCGCCCGTAATGTTCTAAATCAGGAGGGCGGAACCAACTAATGTGAGGGGGTAGGGTGATACTTAAAAAGTTGCACCCAGTCATTAGCCATTGAATAGTCTTATTAGATTTGATCCTGCGAACGCTATGTTGAATAGTTAGCCTTAACTGCCTTCCATAATAATACTATTTCAAGATATTGGTTGAAATATAATGTTAGAAAAAATTTCCTCAGTGATGCAATTATAAGGCTATATTCATACAACTAAAAAGTGGGCCATACTGGCGGGGCTTGGATCTCGGGTCTGTATTTAACTCAAAATCAAAAAGTATTTATTAACACGGGTCAAATACTTTTATGTAATAGGACAATTAAAGTTGAGGGACATAATGTTTTTATAATAACTTTTCATCGGTAAATGGTGGTAAAAGATCACTAAATCCGCTTATAACTGCGGAATTAATGTCTTGCACTTCTTTATTTTTAACGACTTGAATTTGGTCAGAAGTGTTATAGGGTCATCCATACTTTGGTAAATGGAAGTGATGGAGTAGGCCTACTAAATTAATCACTGCCATAAGCCTATTTAATATTTTTCTTTTACTAATTGGATTGTGTAATTTTGTTACGTAGAGTTCCTTTACGAGTATATTAAATTATTTTGCAACTGTGTGGTTCAAACAAAATGACCTTATCAGTTCTGTTAAAGATAACGTATCTTCCATTTATATACGTAGGCTACGTCATTAAAAATAAGGATAGATCTAATGGTGTCGTATGCTATTATTAAAATGAAGCAGATAGCACTAGTCTTTTTAACTCTATTATCAGTAGTTGCAGGTTCGTTCTTATTTTATTTTTTTATTTTTTTAAAGTGTCCTAATCTTTAGGACTACCAACATTACAGAGAGTAGGAAATGGGGTTTAAAGTCCACTCGACACAAACTAGGTCATTTCGGGACTAACATATGGTTTAATTTTATTTCAATAATTCGCGTACGCGTGTTGGGTCTTTAGTAGTGGGATGAAACAGGAGGACCCGGAGAAAACCCACGAGGTTGGACAGGCGACCCTACTCCTTGCCACGTATACTGGGATTCGAAACCAGCCAATTGATTCAATGACAAACATTAGAGTACCAGGAGATTAATAACCTGTCAGTTGCGCGACATCTTTTAAGCAAAGGGCCGCGAATAGGAAGACATGATTCACAACAGTCTAAATAATCTCTTAAAATGCATGGATGAATAAACGAAGCGGTACATGCTGTGATTAACTTAGTTTTTCGTTCTTTTAAATCTATTTTATCTTTGTCTACGGAGAGATAAAGAAAAATGGAGTTTAACGTCCACTTGGCGCAACTAGACCGTTCCAGGACTAACATAATAATTTATTGTTATTTTTTTTCAGTGAATCGCTTCTGCGTAGGGGTCTTCCCCCACCACACACAAAATGGAATTAGCCCCCCCCCCCCAATATTTCGCCAACAATAATGATTTCTTAGGAGCGTTCTTAGCCGACCACATCCTCAGCCCCTCCAAAAAATTCCGTAGCCCCACCAAATTTTATGAGCGGGCTACGGGCCCGGATCCTACCCCTTGCCATGTACAAGTAAAGAATCGAAACCACACCCCTTGACTCAATACCAGACTTTGTGATCGAACGCACACGTATTTAACCCTTCACCGCTCCCCAACCAATCGCTTTGGATACGGACATAAAAGTATGTCAAATAAGACACCCGTTTAGCGTCGACTCCCAAAGGAATAATCGCATACAATAATTCTAATCATATATTTTCTCCACAAATTACATTTTAATAACTGTCTTTTCTGTTCAGAAAGGGGTGGCGAATGAATATTCTAATGACGATCAGTTAATATTTTCTCGACAGGTGAATTCAGCAACAGAGGTAAACAATTCTTGGTAAATTTTATACATAGCCATGGCAATTCTCAAACCAACGACCCCATATACCATTACTTATATGTTTCATCTCAAAGACTTTGTACTGGAATCCAAGCAATCCAGTATCATCAAAATTGACGAAAACCTGTCGATGTCTCTTGGAAGTCGTATAGAGCCAAAGGGTGTTCTTGTGTCAGCAACTGTGGAAGTAGCCATTTACGTAACAAGTAGGGATTCTAATGGCAATCCCAGAGAATCATATACGGCACTACCCGTGACAGCTTTGTCTACGAGTTATATCGTTCCCGCTGTTTGGACCAACGCGATCCTCAACGTAGCAGCAGTGCAGGATGGTACAACTGTGGATATTCGTTTAAACGCATCTTGTCCTGTGCGTTTCAATGACAAGACGTACAGGTCGCATGACACCATTACTGTACAGTTGGACCTGTTTTATGTTTTTCAACTGGAATTACCTTATGATATGAACAGTAACTGTGATCTGGGAGGAACACTGGTAGGTAGTCCATCTTTCAATATATTCTACCTAGGGCAATTATCAATGGATGTGTTTGAGGAAGGTTGGTTACACTGTATTCGTGCGTGATGCTTGATTTAGACGAAAGAAAATATTCTAGGCCTACTAGTGCTGAGTTAAGGTTTTACTGCCATACGAACGCCAAGACACACAGTACGATCAGTTCAGTGTTACCCCTGGCGGTGGACAGATTCACTTACAACCCTGGAAGATTTATTTCGTTTCACAACCGGATTTGATCCTGAACATTCTAGTTTCGGCTTTTGTGAGGAAATCATTTTTGTCTTTGTTCATCTTTTTATTTTAGATTACTTCAGATAAACCAGTCTCTGTGCTTTCTGGATCATCATGTATACTGGGTAATGGTGTCTGTGGATACGTAGTAGAGCAGGTGATTCCAGTGGAACTCTGGGGAAACAAGTTCTTGGTTCCCGATCTGTATGATACATCAGACTACAAAATCCGTATTGTGGCTGGTCACAACGGAACAGACATTTTCGTAACGATGAACGACAAGGTGTCATCTGGAAAAACAGAAATTTATTTTATGAATGAATGTGGAGTCATGGATTTAGATGTTGCGGATAGATCATCTGTGTCAATTGTGGGATCCAGAGGAATTTCTGTAACACAGTATAGTTTGGAACTTGCTCCGTTTGGGATAAATGTGCACAGTCGAGCACACTTTGGGGGAAATTATACTGTTACTCCTCTCGCACATAGCTTATGTTATGTTACTATATTGATATTAACAACCGCACAGTATAGTTTAAATATTAATGGAAAGTATCCAAATCTTTCCATGTGGACGAATCTCATTGGAACAATATATTCGACTATTACTATTCCTCTAGCAGCAGGTCAGCATAGATTGGAAGCATCTGAAGCCTTTCTAGCACAGGTTTATGGATATGCGGTATCAGGAACATATGGCTTCACCGCTGGTTACATATTGGATCACTTACCATCAGGTAAACTCGTTGAGAGGCATTTAGTAACTGGGTCGAGCTATAAAATACAACACATACTTATGGAAAGACAACTACTTATTTATTTGAGCTTGATAGCGTTGAGAGTATACTCGTCGAAACGTCGCTCAAATAAATAAATAGTTGTTTTTCCATACTAGGTGTTATTGTTCATCAGGTAAACTTTTTAAATTTGGGGATTAAACTGGACATACACATGACACAAGTTTATGAGATACAATTATATGTTCACTGTGTTCCATAAAACTGTGTATTAGCACCAGATATATTTTGGTGACTCTAAGAAGAGTGCGTGTATGTTGGGGGCGGAGAGTCGTTTCCTTCCTACCATAATTCTTCCAATAACGGAACAAAAACTCGGAGGGGGTGGGGCTCCATTCTCACCGAGACTCCGTAGCCCCAACCTTAAAAAAACACACCATGCAAGAAAGCTCTGAGTTTCTGAGGCTGGGTATAATAAATTCATATTATTGGCTCCTCACTAATCGACCTTTATTGGCCATTCGTAAGAAGGACTATTGCCCCTATTCTTTATATTACAGCCGATTTGTACGTTCAAAGACCGTATCTACCTCACCAAGCAACTCAAGAAATCACAGAAACCATGCGTACAACACCTTACCGAACATCTCTAAACCTGCCCACCACCACAGAATCCCCACGTTCAACAGATACGCCAGATGCACCAGCAACCAACACCATGTCCATACCTCCATCAGCATCTTCAACAGCTACTCCTGGGTGTCATGATAAACCAGGTGTCAGTTGCCAAATTTTAGAAACGTCACTTCATATCTGTAGAGATCCTGTCCTTTCTTTGAAATACTGTGAACGATTCTGTAATCTTTGCCAAACTTGTTCAGTTCTTCAACCATGTATCCCTATCATAGGCAGATAAAACCATATCAGCTCAAGTGTGTTTATTTTATTTTTTTCATATACATACATACAGTAAGGCCGATATGCGATATAGTTCTTCGTGTTGCCACTTGTCAGTTCATTCCAACTGTTTTCAGTTAATGACAAGGAGATGTGGACAGGGATTGCGGTGCCCTTTTTACTGCTGAAAGTGCCTTTTCTCAGACCAAAATATGTCCGTTCCAAACGTTTACTTAGACGAAAATATCAGCCAAATAGCTCTTGGAATGGCTACAGATGCAAGGAAATGACGGATAATTTTCTGGTGCCACCCCCCCCCCCTCCGCACCCCCCTCTCAGCGACGTGCCCGTTCTCCGCGGTCAGTGCCATCATTTTGCGTCGCCCCCCCCCCTTTTCAAAATTCCTAGATCCGACCCTGATATTGAGTATTCCCGATGCGTAAAGAACAATATTTTTTTCGGACAACATCATTATTAGTATTTTCAATTTTTCAAGAAGCGATATATCTGATGTCCTGGCAATCGGCAATCCAGCTGTAATTTGAGTGGGATTTAAAATCGATTGCAAAAGTAGTTAAAGTGGCATAGTCCCCGACGCCGTACGTGCTTCGCGCACGTTGGCAACCACGGGCACCTAGCTGTAACGTGGAAAATATTTAAAAAATAACATCAAGCTATATAAGTATAATGTCTAAAATCTGTTACGTCCATGTTCGTAAGCGAGATTTTCATATAACTGGGCTGTTTCCGATTTTCTTTCAGTAGGCTAGATATAATAATATCAAGGCGAGAAACTAGATGGAATAAATAATTGGGATCAAATTTCACTACCCTAAATTCCGTCACCACTGGCAATAATCACTAATTTCGCTAGATAGCCAATCGAGTTTACGATGACGTTTAAGAACTATGAAATATTTTCTGCGTTACAGACCCCTGTGTTCGCGACCACCAAAATTATCGCGCTTTACTGTAAAAACAACCTACACGGGTGCATCCAATAGATTAGACTCGTGTTCTGGATTCCCCCCCCCCCGCGTTCTACCTTTCTTGGACTGAAATAATACCGCATGTTAGTCCCAAAATGACATAGTTTATGTTTGGGGGTGTTAAATCATGTTTCTGTGTTTTATAATTATTTTGTTAAAGAGCGAAGCGTCCCTTTAATTCGTTATCACATGGTATTCACGTGACAGTCACAAGACCACTTAAAGAACAAAATGGCAGCAATAATAACACGGCTGATTTTCTGGGCTGTTATTATTTGCCTCTTTGAATCAATTTTATCAATTAAACCGCACCAGAGAAGACTGTCAGCTTATAATCCTACAATAAAAACTCTTCTTCCAAAGGGTTATTCTTACCAGACTAAATATTTTAACCAGCAGGTATGTTTCCTTTCAGATAAGATATTATATTATGGACATGCCTGGGCGTCCAGTTTTGACAGATCTATTCAGTAGGCCTATTGTTATCCGACCAAAACCGGTCGGTCCAGCTGACAGAACACTGGGACCAAGACAGACGACCACTCGAACCAATATTTTTGAAATAAAAAAGTATGCCCGATAACATTTTGTTCAATTTTCCTTTCAACTGATTTTCGAGTCCCTTAACTTGGGTGCAGTTATTTCATTTCCTCCAAAAGATATATAAGCGTATATAATAATTATGCAATGAATTGGCTTAAAGATTCTTAAATGTCAGAAAACCAAACAGCACTCAATTTGATGAACTGATCTCAGCAATGTGATTTAATAATAAATAAATAACTATAATATATAGGGGGGGTGGGATGGCCTAGTGGTCTAGAGTGCCGCTCTTCGACCTCTAACTGGCCGGTCACCTCTTGCTTGCGGCTGTGGTTTCGATACCCTGGTGTGAGCGTATGTGGCATGGAGATAGGGCCACCTTCTCAACCTTGTGGGTTTCCTCTGGGCACTCCGGTTTCCTCCCACTACTAAAGACCCCTCCGCGCAAGCAAATTATTGAATTTAAAAACCATGTGTTAGTCCCGAAATGACCTAGTTTGTGTCGAGTGGACGTTAAACCCCATTTCTCTCTCTCTCTTTGTCCCAATTTATCTGGGTATTCACAAAACTGTGACAGGATTCAATTCTGTGTCATTTGTTTGAAATTTCATCAGTTAATTTGGAACCTTTCTTAGTACCAATGAAGCGCCCCCATATGATTGACCCAATGGTAAATGAAATGGGGTTTAACGTCCTACTCTTATGCACCTAACCTGGGCTAATGGAAGACGGGCATACGCCATACAGTGCGCTATGAGGGTAATTTTGCCCGGGCAGCGGCGCTACGGCCTACTCTTATATCGAATTCCAACTGCCAAGGGATCTTTTACGTGCACTCCAAGGTGTACGCGGGACCTCGGTTTTTCGTCCCATCCGAACGACTAGGCAGCTGTCCTTGTCAGGCCCTCCTTCTGTATCACTGTCAAGGGGAAATCACGCCGGAAAATCGAGATGAACTTTCTCGGCCAATGCAGGGATCGAATACCCGACCTCCATGCTAGCGAACCAGCGCCTTATCCACTTAGCCACCGTGATTCTGACCCGATGGTAACAGCTAGCATGATCTTTGTGTGCCAGTTCTTTGAACAGCATTCAGTACAGGTACATGTGTATTTCTAAATTAACCTTAGCCTTGATAAAATGATTGTCAACAATAAGGCTTATAGATCAATTTATCACAGGCCTTCCTGCATTTAGTAATCAATGTGTATTAAAATAGAAATTTTAAAATATCTCTGCACTTTTTATTTGTAGGTTGATCATTTTGGATTTGTCAATGAGGATACATATAAACAAAGGTATTTAGTATCCGATCAATTCTGGAATAAAAATGGAGGACCAATATTTTTTTACACTGGTAATGAAGGTGATATTGCTTGGTTCTGTAACAACACCGTAAGTAAAACATGGCAAATTTAAAGTACCAGATTCTTAATGCAGTCATATTTTCTAGTCACATACAAGAAACTATAATTTATTTTCCAGTGCAAACCGATTTATAAATTGCAAATATTTTAAAGAAGTGAACTCATTGATTAAAAGTTGAAATATGAAAAAAAGTGAAGTAAGGGATGTAGGGCTGGTGAAAAATATCATTATAGCCGATAATCATCGGCAACTACGGCAAAATATCAGGATGAATTACTATTGAAAACAGAGTTCTCTTGGTTTATATGGACAAGAAATCGAGACAAACTGTCACAGGAAGAAACATTTCTAATAAGAACTTTTTTGGTAAATGGTACTTTATTCTGATTTCACAATAAATCAACTGTAAAATAAAAGACTAACTCCCAATGTTTTAATTTAAAAAGGTGTATCTTATTGTAATTATAGTTTTCGTTTTTAGGGTTTTGTTTGGGATACAGCCCCTGAATTTGAAGCCATGATAGTTTTTGCTGAACATAGATTTTATGGAGAATCTATGCCCTACGGTCCAGAGTCATATAAGGTAGTAAGATCACTGGAGTCATAATATTTATTTGCTTTTGTTTATTTTTGAAAGAGAAGGGACTATAAATAGAATTTATGTATTCATCAAGTGACATGGTTCAATACAACACTTGTACATGACAAGAAGTAGAGTTGCCTGTCCAACCTTGTATTAGCTCCCACTGTGCAAGTGAATATTGAAATAACAATGAAATAAATATAAAGAATGTAGGGACCCTTCGGGACTAAATCTTATAAAATTGTATAGCCTTCCGATGCAAATGTTCTTAAAAGTGAATCCATTTTGATTAAAAAGGTTCAAAGATTATCCTGCTTTGTGCACTATGTTTGTCCCGAAATGAACTAATTTATGTTCAGTGAATGTTAAACTGGATTTCTCTTTCAGTCTCTCTTTAATCATTTAGATTTTGTCCCATTACTAAACAAAATAATACTTTTCCATTTCTTTTCAGGATCCATCTAAACTAAATTTTCTGACATCAGAACAAGCCTTAGCAGATTTTGCTACATTAATAGAATATATAAAATCTACAACGCCTGGTGCAAGTAATAGTCGGGTTGTAGCTTTTGGTGGATCCTATGGTGGCATGTTATCAGCTTGGTTCAGAATTAAATATCCTAATGTAGTTGTAGGGTAAGTGTTTAAATAATAAGACATACATTGATTAATTTATAGATTGTCTCAAGTTACTCTGTGCAGTATTTCACACAAAAGCAAAAAAAAAGACTTTGATTAAATAGGATAAACAATCCTATCAGAAGTGCAGAAGGCAAGGGAAATCCCCCTGCAGTTACTTTTATGGTACAGAAAAAACAAGGTCCTATGTATACCATCGTTAAAGATACCCCACAGTTGAAATAAGAGTAGGATGTAATGCCACTATCCGGGTAAAACTCGACCCAGGGATGGTGCAAAAAAAGGAAAATGAAATGAAATGGGGTTTAACGTCCTACTCTTTTGCACCTAACCTGGGCTAATGGAAGACGGGCATACGCCATACAGTGTGCTATGAGGAAAATTTTGCCCGGGCAGCGGCGCTACGGCCTACTCTTATATCGAATTCCAACTGCCAAGGGATCTTTTACGTGCACTCCAATGTGTACACGGGACCTCGGTTTTTTCGTCCCATCCGAACGACTAGCAAAAAAAGGAGGACGTTAAACCACATTTCACATTTTATTTGATAAAACAAACTGAAAAAAAGGGCAAGGATAAACTTTCATTCATTATTTTCATCTTTTATTTACAGTGCTCTAGCTGCGTCTGCACCAATCTGGCAGTTTCACAATCTGACACCATGTTTGGCTTTTGATCAAACTGTAACTAAGACGTTTAGTTATTATTCTGATAATTGTGTTGATAACATCAGACGTGTTTATTCTACGATAGATAATATGGTTAAATCAGGTAATTTTACATCATTGTAATACTGAAAAACAACTTTATTTCACAGCACTCTCAATTCGTGGTGGGTTGGATGATCGAATGGTTAGCATGTGTGCACTGTATCATAAGGTCTGTCATTGAGTCAACTGGTATGGTTTCCATTCCCTGGTTGTATGGGGTCGCCTGTCCAACCTCATGGGTTGCCTCCCACTGCCAAAGATCACTACATACAAGCGAACAATTGAAATGAAAATGAACCACTTGTTAGTCGGAAAATGACCTTGTTTGTGTCAAGAGGACATTAAATCACCCTTTCTCTCTCTCTCTCTCCCCTCCCCCTGTCCTGCTCATTTTGACCAGTGCAAGTAGCTATATTTATTAAACATTATAATTTCAGGAGGATCAGCAGCTTTGTCGTTTTTGTCATCAACTTTCTCTCTATGTCAACCATTACTAGCAAACCAAATAGATACTCTAGAGGGATGGTTGGAGAGCATATGGGGTAATTTAGCCATGGTTAATTATCCATATCCAGCTAGTTTCTTAGAACCATTACCAGCTTGGCCAGTACAGGTAATAGATACATTATTTAATCTTGCAATTATTTAAATTAAAAGAGACCTAATCATTTTTATAAATGTCTTGCTAGCTGGTTGAAATATATTACATCAAATTCCTCAATAGAACTACCAGCTTGGCCAGTAAGGTAGATGCGTCATTAAACCTTGTAATCATACATAACTATGATTTTTTTTCCATTAAAAGTAGCCATGGTGGCACAGTGGGTAAGATGTTGGTTCGCAAACCTGGAAGTCACATGTTGGCTGACAAAGTCCATCTGTAATTTCTAGTGACATTTTCCCATGTCAAGGCCTGGCAAGTGAGAACATAGTCATTTGGATGGGATTAAAAACTGAGGTCCTATGTACCCATTGGAGTGAACGTAAAAGAACTATTAACAGTTGGAATTCATTTCATTTATATTAAAAGGGGCAATTCATTTTTATACGCCCACATTTTCATGTGGACGTATTATGTCGTCGCCCCTGTCCGTCCGTCCACAATTTGTTTGTGGACTCTCTACAGGTCACAATTCTTATCTGATTTTGACGAAACTTGAAATATAGGTTTATCCCCATAAGATCTCGGTTCCTTTCGATATTGGCATGTATCGGATCGGAACTTCATGGATTATGGCCCCTGATTGTACGAAATATCATGTTTTTAGCTTGTGGACCCTATAGAGGTCACAATTTTGAACCGATTGTGATGAAACTTGACATGCATGTATATAACCCCAAAATCTTGGTTCCTTTCGATATTTGCGGCCATCGGATCGTAACTTCCTGAATTATGGCCCCTGATTGTCCGAAAAATCGCCCTTTTTAGCTTGTGGTCCCTCTGGAGGTCAAAATTATTATCCGATTTAAGAAAACGTTCGATTATATCACCGTTACATGGTAATGAAGGTTGAGTTCAAATTTCGTGAAAATCGGACCAAAATTGACAAACAAAATGGCCGCCGTTTGTACGCGAATAGTGTGAAAATATGTTATATCAAGGTTGTGGACCCTATAGAGGTCACAATTTTGAACCGATTTTGATGAAACTTGACATGTATGTTTATAACCCAAAGATCTTGGTTCCTTTCGATATTTGCACCCATCGGATCGTAACTTCCTGAATTATGGCCCCTGATTGTCCGAAAAATTGCCCTTTTTAGCTTGTGGTCCCTCTGGAGGTCAAAATTATTATCCGATTTAAAGAACCGTTTGATTATATCACCGTTACATGGTAATGAAGGCTCTGTTCGAATTTCGTGAAAATCAAACCAAAATTGACGGACAAAATGGCCGCCGTTTGTACGCGAATAGTGTGAAAATATGTTATATCAAGGTTGTGGACCCTATAGAGGTCACAATTTTGAACCCATTTTGATGAAACTTGACATGCATGTTTATAACCCGAAGATCTTGGTTCCTTTCGATATTTGCGCTCATTGATTCGTAACTTCCTGAATTATGGCCCCTGATTGTACGAAAAATCACCCTTTTTAGCTTGTGGTCCCACTGGAGGTCAAAATTATTATCCGATTTAAAAAAACGTTTGATTATATCACCGTTACATGGTAATAAAGATTGAGGTAAAATTTTGTGAAAATCAGACCAAAATTGACAGACAAAATGGCCGCCTTTTGTACGCGATTAGTGTGAAAATACGTTATATTAAGGTTGTGGACCCTATACAGGTCACAATTTTGAACCGATTTTGATGAAACTTGACATGCATGTTTATAACCCAAAGATCTTGGTTCCTTTCGATATTTGTGCATATCGGATTGTAACTTCCTGAATTATGGCCCCTGATTGTACTAAAAATGACCTTTTTTTTTAGCTTTATAACCCAAAGATCTTAATTCATTTCGATATTTGCACATAGGAAAAATCACTTTCGGTATTGCTTGTTCTCTATCCATCTCTCGAAAATGTGGGCGTATCCTGCCTGGCAGTGCCAGCCTATCTTTAAAATTTAAAGTCAGCTTCCATGATAGAGATATCACAGAGAAGAAGTAAAACTTGCAAAACTTGCTCCTCTTATTAGGATATGATTTTGTAACCTTTGTATTTGGGGCCTGTGGTCATATGGATTGGTTAAGCTTGAGTTTCTTCCCTTTATTAAACAATATAGCAGACTCCTCTAACGGAGTCACCCCATTAAATTCTGCTCTTAATGCAAATCAGAATTCTCTTTGTGATTCTTTGAAGTTTTGATGCTTTTGATGACATAGCTAATAGGCAAGGCAGGAAAACTGCACCAGAAGACACAAACAAAAAATACATGAAGCAAGCTCCAAACGTGACCCATGGCAGGATCCCTGAGAGGTATTTAGCAATGGAATCATGCTAGAATGTAGTTAAAGATGCATTGTATAAGAGCTAAATCTGCTTCAAATCTTACATAGATTATTATTGAGACATTTATTCACATGGCAAGCCTATAATCTACTCTCTAGACCATCGGTGACCGAGACTGAAATAGATTTGAACACCCACAACATTTGAGAATGTAATGATAAAATGGATAATCTAGACTTACTCTCAGTTGTCAAGTACCGTTGCTATGATAATAAGCAATCTACGCTATCGTTACATAGTCATAACTTAACCCTGAATAAAGTAATTTGAATGAAATTTTCAATATATTCATTTTTCATCATCTATTTTTTTAACTTGCTCTTCATCTTACTCTTAGATAATGCATCTTTAAATGTATTACTTCATTGAAGTATGTCTACCTCGGCTTCCAGCTGATTGTGATCTAGTGAAATGCAATGATATTAGTTGTATTTTTAATATAATATATATATTGTAGGGAACTCTAGGTGGCCGGTCACCTCTGGCTTGCGGCTGTGGTTTCGAGCCCTGGTGTGAGCGTATGTGGCATGGAGATAGGGGCGCCTTCTCAACCTCGTGGGTTTCCTCCGGGCACTCCGGTTTCCTCCCACTGCTAAAGACCCCTACGCGCAAGCGTATTATTGAAATAAAATTAAACCATATGTTAGTCCCGAAATGACCTAGTTGTGTCGAGTGGACGTTAAACCCCATTTCTCTCTCTCTCTCTCTATATATTGTAGGAAGCTTGTAAACCTCTCTCCACAACACTAGAAGATAAATTATTAGTCAGAGGAGTAGCTAAAGCTGTTAAGATATATTTTAATTCTACGGGTACAGCAGAATGTCTCAATATAACACAGCAAGCCACTGGTAACCTTGGTGATGCTGGATGGGGATACCAAGTGAGTATATCCTAGTCAAATAATTCTACAAATGATATCTATATAAATGTAGCACACGCTGCTGGGTTGTTTATTTACAGTGATTGACAGTTCCATTTATTAAATAAAGGCAAAATGGTTCTTATTTCGGGTTTTACGTTGTTGATTCTTTTGTAATACTAGATCAAATTATTCACTTTTATGGAATAACAATTACTATGGTTTATTTAACTGCGACGTTTCAACAAGATTTCACAAGTCGTTATCAAGCATATACACAAATAAATAAAAATGAGAAAGACATGAACAAATATACAAATATCAGTAATACTAGATATTGAATGTAATGAAATAAATCTCCAATTTCCAGTCTTGTTCTGAAATGGTGATGCCTATGTGTTCTGATAATACAACTGTATTCAGACAAACAGTCTGGAATTACACCGATGTTTCAGAGAGCTGTTATAAACAGTTTAAAATAAGACCAAGAAGAGATTGGGTCCTCACCAATTATTGGGGAAAGTCCCTTTCTGCAGCTAGTAATATTATATTCAGGTAAGAAAAAGATTAATATATTCTATTTGGTTAATATTCAAATTAAACTCCATCTATTAGTAGTTTAATTCGGGGGTTCCCAAACTGTTTAGATTCGTGGCCCTTAATGGAATCCTTGACCTTTTATTGACCTTTTAATTGTTTTAATTTAAAAAAAACACAAGTCATTTCTTAAAGAAAGGATACATTAATAATGGTATTAAAATAAATCAAGTTTACCTATAAAATGATAGCTATATTATTCTTGTTAACTGGTGATTTTTAGTCTTTATTCCCACGCTCTTCTATGTTCAGTTCATTTATCTGCATTGTTAGGACTGAATTCACGTTGGCAAGCTTCTATATCAACAATTTCTAATTTCCTCTCAATCTACAGTTCATGTTTTTTCCCCTTATATAGAACATAATCATAGGTGCAATAAGAACTCTGCCAATACATAATTAATATTGATGATGTGAAATTGACCTGTTAGCCAAAGGATGCTGTGCAAAAGCCTGAGAACAGGGCTTTTTGAACAACTGTGGTGTTTTTCCACTGTTTAAGTTGTATGGTCTGTAATGTTTTGTTTTGCCATGGAGTTTTCTAATAATAATCTCTATTAAAACAAATATCTGGTATTGTTTTTTCAGTAATGGACAGTTTGATCCTTGGTCTAGTGGAGGTGTTTTAGAATCTCTATCAGATTCGCTTATAGCTATACATATCGAACAAGGAGCACATCATCTGGATCTTAGAGCAGCTAATAAAATGGACACAGAGGCTGTTAAAGCTGCTAGAATAGAGGAAAAGAAAATCATAAGCCAATGGCTCCAGAATTAAAGCTAACAATGTAGTTTTTCTGAGCCTGAAAGCGGTATTATCATTCCTACCAAAATATAATGTTGAATACTGGTAATAGCATATTCAAAATAACTTTAGACTAAAGAAAAACTACTGATCTACTTTAAGTACCTCCTTGTAAATTGAAATTTAAACTGTGTGTCTCTCAGTGATTGTTTGGCAAGTCTGTCTCATAATTAAAATATAATAAAATTGTAAAATGCCAGATGTAATTGTAAAATCAAATTAGGTATATCTAATCGTGAGCATCTGATGGCATTGTGAGTTGATTATGGTCTTGTCATGTTAATAAGTGTCTAATTAATAATATATATTACATTTAAACCCTAAAGAAAGATCTGCAATAGGCAGATTTAGCTCTTGAATAATTTATTTTTGATAAACCTATTGAATTCATATTGTGAATCGCATACTGTTGATACCAGTGGTAAATAACATTGTTGCAATTTATGATTGTTAGTTGCACGTGGATCGACCAGTCCTTTCTGTTTTATATAGACTCCTATTGTCTGCCTTTATCCATCAATTTTTGGGGTTGTTAAAAGTACCGTGTTTAATTTAATCTCAACTCCTAATTTCTGTACTTTATATGAATGATGATATTTTTGTAAGTTTGTGGTAAAAACTGTATAATTTAATTTGTATTATTATTGATGTTACTCTGATTTTTGTTGTAATTCATGTCTTGCACAACTGATGAGCAATAATAACTTTCTGGTCATCATTTTACTTGATTCGCTGGCAGGACTGTACATTGCAACTTTCATAGAAACTATTTTGCAGATCTTCATTGCATTTAGGGATTATTGCATGCTGATTTAAAATTTCAGTACAAGAAATGAATGTCTAAAATTTACATTAACTCTTGTTGGACTGTTTCAATGGCATTAAGTAATTGAACTGGAGTATACAGGTCGCATATACAGATCACAATTTCATAGAATACAATTACTGCTTATTACTGACTAGTGAACCCTAGTGGAAATGTTTCTCAGTAATAAGCAGTAAAATTGTATTCCATAAAATTGTGACCCGCAGAGTTGGGGTAGAGTTTGCTTGAAATTTAATGAATTAAATGATAAATAGTGTGTTTTGGTACCAACAGAATGAAATCAAGCATCAAAATCTATTTGAAAACAATATAAAAGTAAAGTGAAAGTATTGATGTGCCAAATTTTATATAGTAAAACATGCTGCAGTATTTTGATACTCCACAATTTGTTACTTAAGACTATATTATTTGTTACTTAGGCTATATTTTTTACTTAAGACTGTATTAGTTACTTAGGCTATTTGTATTTGTTACTTAGGCTATACTTAAGACTATATTTGTTACTTAGACTATATTTGTTACTTAGGCTAATTGTATTTGTTACTTAAACTGTATTTGTTACATAGACTGTATTTGTTACCTAGGCTGTATTTGTTACTTAGACTATTTGTATTTGTTACCTCAACTGTATTTGTTATTTAACTCCATTTGTTAATTTAGACTCTATTGTTTACTTAGGACTCTGTTACTTTATCATTGAATCAATAAATTAACCTTGTTCTTTTAGATATATTCTGTTTTATTCTAAAATTATAAACCTATAAACACATTACAATCCAGACTCCACTTCAACTTGTCATCTATTTCTGCTAAATTTGCTCAGTCATATTTTGCATGGGTTGATATAATTTGGGCAACCAATCAAATGTATTCCTTAATTTCATATATTTCAACCTTATTTGAAAAGATTGCCCTCCCTTAGGCTTTATTACAGTGAAATATCAGAGCAAACACCTTTCGAATCAGTTACCAAGATATTTTTTCCAAAGAATGACAACATTTAGTATTATTCCAATTTATTTGTATATAAAGATTACTGCACTTAAAAGCTATATTTAACTTTATTTATTGTGTTGTAGGGTTAAATTCTTTGAGTTCCTAAATTTAAGGAATCTAAATTGACTGACAAGTAAGTCATCCAAATACTCAATATCACTAACCGTAAGTATTTGACCGATACCATCAATTCTTTGAAACTATGGCAATATCAAAATGATAAAGTTTAATTCGACTACTATATATATATTTAATAGACTTTATTTACAGTATAATATATACATTTACAAGTATATATACAAAACATCTCAATATGAGTTCAATAACATCTTTTAACAGCAATTACTTACTAGTTTATAAGTCTATAACATTAAAGCAGGAATTTCATATTATCTAAGAAAGTCAAAACATATTTATTTCTATGTCTTTTGCAAAAATAGGTTGTCAACTCACTATTATACAATCATAGGCATTATTTTCCACACTTAAACATCTTTCACATCAGAAATAATAACTCAATTACCTTCCTTGTTTTCCCATTCCCCCATGCAATAGCTATCTTCAAACGTTTGAGTTTAATGTTGAAAGTGATATTTTTGCCAATTTCTAACTGGCAATAGTGAATTATAGGATTATTCTTTAACAAGGTAGGACTGTTTATAGATACCATCTATTTTAAGGCTTTTTTTAATATATTTTAAAAATATAACTTAAAAATATGAAATTGCCGCTTTAAAATATGGTGTCCCGACGCAAAGAACTACCGGTATGGTGAGACATCGGGGTAGTAAATCCACAATTATACTACTAAAGTTAAGTGAGATGTTTCAATTCACAAACTTCCAATGATACAGCGAATGTTCAAAAGTTTGAAGAAGACTTGTTTGAGAACAATGATGACTTTCTATAAGTCTGCTTTCATCGGATAGAAATTATCTGAGAATGGCAAACATGGAAACCAACCTCTCACTTTCCAAAGGCCCCGCAATCAGCTGCAAAGATATTATATGGGGAGATAATCCAGGAATAATATTCAGTCACTTGTAGATAGATTATTATCATTTGGATGACAAGATATTCTTCAATTCTACACTTTTGTATATTCTGAAATTATAAAATAAAATAATGAATACAATAAAACAAAATCTAGTAGATTTTCAAATCAAGTAATTTAAACAGACTAAACTAACAAACTATCTGCTCTCACAATTTTTTCACAGTACTTTAAAGAATACATTTAACTGTGTTTATTGTGCTTTTTAAGATTCTAAATTCTCCTCGGCAGGGCATTAAACCACATTTAATTTATAGGAACCATGGTGTCTAAGACATTGGTTCACTAACCTAAAGATCGCATGTTCGACTCTGCATTGGCTAAGAAAGTTCATCAGGATTTCCCTGATTTCCTCTTGTCAGTGGTGCAGACTGGAGGGCCTAACAAGGACAGCTGACTAGTTGTTTGGATGGTACAAAAAACCAAGGTCCCATGTATACCTTAGTGTGCATGCTAAAGATCCCTTAGCCTTTGGAATTTGATATAAGAGTAGGCCATAGTACCACTGTCCGACAAAAACAATGACAAACCTGGCTATTTCTATTCCATGTTTTTCTGTAATAATATTACGAGATAATTGATGTTGTGTAGATAAAGTGACCAATAGATCCAGTAGAACTGTTATAACATCGTCATCTACTCCAACACCTGCAATAAAAACATCTCAATATATGGTTCTATACCCCTCCCCTATCTATAGTCAATTCTTGTTACCCCTCTCTCTATAGTCAATTCTATTACCCCTTCCCTATCTCTAGTCAATTCTTGTCACCTGTCCCCTATCTATAGTCAATTCTATGTGTGTGTGTGAGTGTGTGTGTGTGGGGGGGGGCAAATGGTTAACGCATGCAAGCGGTTTCATAAGGTCTGTCATTGAGTCAACTGTCGTGGTTTCGATTCCTTGGTTGTACGTGACAAGGAGTAGGGTCGACTGTCCAACCACTTGGCTTTTCTCCCAACCCCGGGGGTTGGGATGGCCTAGTGGTCTAGAGTGCCGCGCTTCGACCTCTAGCTGGCCGGTCACCTCTGGCTTGCGGCTGTGGTTTCGATCCCTGGTGTGAGCGTATTTGGCATGGAGATAGGGGCGCCTTCTCAACCTCGTGGGTTTCCTCCGGGCACTCCGGTTTCCCCCCACTACTAAAGACCCCTACGCGCAAGCGAATTATTGAAATAAAATTAAACCATATGTTAGTCCCGAAATGACCTAGTTTGTGTGGAGTGGACGTTAACCCCATTTCTCTCTCTCTCTCTCTCTCTCTCTCTCTCCCAACCCCATACATGTAAGGGAATTATTGAAATAACATTGATCCATGTTAGTCCCAAAATGACCTAGTTTGTGTCGAATGGACATTAAACCCCATTTCTCTCTCTCTATAATCAACTCTTCATATCTCTACTCTATCTATAGTCAGTTCCTATTATCTCTTCCCTAACAAAAGCCAATTCTTCCTTTTCCTTTCTATAGTCAATTCTTGTTACCCCTTCCTTTCTAATGGAGGGTGAGCAATAAGGACACTGGAAGCTTGACTAGAATGTCACAGGTTTTGATTACTTGTCAGGGTTGGAGCACCAGAGGGGCTGACAAGGAGGAAATGCCTATTTGTTAAGATAGGACAAAAATATATTGACTAAACGTAAAAAATCAGAGATGTAAAAATATTCTAATTTTATGCTCTTAAAATTATGAAATCCCACTGAGTTTTAACTCTGTCCTGTGTTGCATCCTTAAGATTTAAGGAATCTCAATGTAAATGGGGAGATAATTCAAAATTTGCAATTTGATAGACTCGTCTTCCTTGTGACCACATGGAGAATCTGACAGGAACCTTGACCTCAAGAGTGCTCTCAAGAAATTGTAAATGAAGCATTGATCAAAAAGAACACCCATTACCTTTGACATCCAGTAACATTTTGACAAGATTAACCAGCCATCCAGATTGAAGTATAACCTCAGGTATATCAGGATATAATTTAATACAGGCACTTAAAGCTGTAATAAATAAATACATGTACAACAAATATCATTATTACAGTCACAGTCAAATCAAGTCACCTTTCTGACTATTGCCATAATCACAGTTAAAGTCTCTGAGTGAATGGAGGATCCCTTGAAAACTACACCATTGCGAAATTTGATTCTCTAAAAGGAATAGAATATCTGGCCAATTGAATAATTTGTCAATATTCATGATAAGCAGCTTCTGCAGACAATGTAAAAGGACAACACCACCTGTACATGTTGGGTAAAATCTTTTGATGGACCTGTTTTTAATCCAATTGAATCCAAGCAGGTATAATATCTTCAATTGATATTTTTATTTTGTTTCCTAATTAAATGCTAGATAATCAATTTAAATAGATTTTTTGTTACTTGTATATTTTTGTGCCCAAATTGTAATCTGATTCGAGTTTAAAAAAATAGAACTAAAGATTCAATGTAATTAAATGATATAGGGTTTAACCCGCTATTTTTCTACACTGACTGGGCTAATGAAAACAGCCATACAATTTTACAGTGTGCTATGAGGGGAATTTTGCCATGACAGTGGATCTATGACCTACTCTTGTATCAAATTCAAAATGTTAAGGGTTCTTTTATGTGCACGCCAATGAATATGCATGACTTAACTTTTTCGTCCCATTGAATGACTAGACCACTGTCCTTGTCAGGCCCTCTGTCAAGGGGAAACCGAGTTGGAAAATCCCAAGCCCAGCTTCTTACTAACTGAGTCACTGGGGCTACCGATTCAATGTAACATTTGGAGATAAAAGAATATTTTAAAAACCTTGAACACCCAGGAACCATAACTCTGCTATATCAGTCCACCATCTTTGATATTCCTCACTTAAATCAAGTACAGGAGAGTCCTTTTTCTTTTCAACAACATGAAAAGCACCACTAAAAAAACTTAAACAACTTGATATAAACTTCTTCCTTTCTTCACTCTTATCTGACAATAAAAAAAAAAAAATAATTTACTTGTCCAGCTTTGTATTAGAGGAAATAGTTTGCCAGGCATAAAATATCTACCACCAGTTTCAAAGGGAGGTAAGTATGCCAAAAAGGTCTTTGTAAAAAGAAATTAAATTGGGTTTGACATCTTACTGTTCTGCTCCGAACTGGGCTAATGAAGACAGGTATCCACCATACCTTGTGCTATGAGGGAAATTTTGCCCAGGCAGCGGCGCTACGGCCTTCTCTTATATCGAATTGCAACTCCTAAGGGATTTTTTACATGCACGCCAAGGTGTACATAGGACCTTAATTTTTTGTCCCATCTAAACAACTAGACAGCTGTTCTTGACGGGAATAACAGTAAAGCTAGTGTAATATAATTATATATGACCAACCTGTGTCTATATTCTGATGCTGTAATAACATTAAACCTAGTGTAGTAAAATTAGCTGTTAAAACTAAATCTTCTTGTCTATAAACTGAGAGACAAACAATATGATTACATGTATAATTAATATCGGAGAAATAAAACATAAAGTGTCAGATTAACACCTTCATTGGCCAAATGAGCAAAACAGGAACAGATTTATAAAGCATCCATTTCACTTTTTTACATGTCTAGATGTATCAATACTATCATTGAATAAAAATACTGTTTAAACCATGAACAAACAAGTTCTAGAACAGTCCTGTGGCTTATATAAAGTAAGCGTCCCCGAGAAGAGAATGCGTGCGATGACTGAACCCTGCTGTGAAAAATTAAATCCTGATCACATAAAGTGTCAGATTAACACCTTCATTGGCCAAATGAGCAAAACAGGAACAGATTTATAAAGCATCCATTTCACTTTTTTACATGTCTAGATGTATCAATACTATCATTGAATAAAAATACTGTTTAAACCATGAACAAACAAGTTCTAGAACAGTCCTGTGGCTTATATAAAGTAAGCGTCCCCGAGAAGAGAATGCGTGCGATGACTGAACCCTGCTGTGAAAAATTAAATCCTGATCACCAGTAAATCAATTTACTTTACATCCATTAGCCAAAATATGTAGATCGTATCGAATCAGTAGAAGATCAAATAGTATGTCTACGAGAGATTTATGATAACCAAGCCTTGAAATAAGGCAAATGTTACAGACATTGTCAGAAACAAATTCAAGCTTTGTCTGCATACCTTGAACATTAATACATGTCCACCACAAACTTCTAAAATGTCAAGTACTAGTTCATTAGCATCCAATATTTTTTCAGGGAAATTAAATTTATTTCCAGGCCTGATGATAATCATGAGAATAAAAAAACTTACTGAAAATAAAAAACTTACCGATCTGAGGAAGGATTGTAAATAACTTGTTTAATAAGGAATGAAACTTTTCATCTCTGCTTACAAAATTTGGTTCCGTGACAGCAAAATTTAAAAACACACCACATAAACTAGCTAAAGAATCCTGTAAATAAAGACCAATATAAACATCTAATAAATGTTCTGGATACATATTCTGGACAATGATTATAAAGGTTGGTTAATGTCATATCTTATTGTTCATGACTTTTAAATCTATGCCAGACCCTCTGTTTTGTGCCACATGCAAAGGAAAACCAGACTGGAAGTTTCATGCCATCGTTTTGGTACACCCTGGAACAGCAAAGTAGGTTGTTGAATTCCATTTCATTTCCTAGCTAGTGAGCCAGTGGTCCCAAAAAGTTGTAAGAGCGCACAAAACAGTTGTACAAAACAAGTACAAGCATACTATGGATTAGGAGTATGACATCAGCAAAGTCAACATGGAATTATAACGTCGTAGCAATAAACAATGTCTGTCAATCAATGCTCAATTGTCCAAGGAAAGTCACCCCCAAGAAGACAAAGAACAACAAGAAGATTAGTAGAGTTTGTTGCCCAGTTTCTGTTATAAATAATGTCATCCTACCTTAACTTCCTCTCTGTCATCATCAGTTGCCATGTCTGTATCATCTATAAACGACGTCCATTTTGAAACAAAATAATGAATCAATAAATCCTGAATGTTATTTTCTATGAGAATTTTTCTCGGTTCATCTTCTGATGAGAGATGACATAAACCAGGTAACAGAAACTGTAAGATATTATCGTTGTTCATCATCTTTCTCTTATCTTTACCCAAATCATTGTCACTAGCATCAGAAAAACGAACACTTTTCGTCAATTTATTAGCAGCACAATTATTTTGTTGGTTGTCCTTAGCTTCTTGCACTGTATCTTGTTGGTCAGAATCTTTATCAGTTATAGCCTTTAATTGGCTATCACTGTCTGTTAATGAGTTTGATTGGTCATGTGATATATCACATTCTTGTAGCATATGTTCGACTGATGGTAAAACTGGCGGTAGATCAGATACTAACTCAGGATTAACAGATAAATTTCTATAAAATAAAAGTATAAAAATTACCACAAGATATAAAACCCCAGGTTAAATAAGGTGTTGTAACCATTTGAATACTATTTGAACTGTACAGAACTCATTCTTTGCAAATCAACTACCCGGGAAGAGACTACTGAAGAAATTAAAAATTATTCTAGACTTTTCAGAGAAACAAATCATGTAGATAGCTCCTCAGTCAAGACATGCACTTAATGAACAATCTACCTCAATTAGAAATAAAATGGGGTTTAACGTCCAACTGTTCTACACCAACTGGGCTAATGAAGACAGACATTCGCCATGTAATCAGCTATGATGGAAGTTTTGCCCAGATAGCAGCACTACGGCTTACTCTTTTATCGTATTCAAAGCAGGGTTGGAAAAAAACAGTTTTTTTTTTAAAAAAACAAAAACAACTGTTTTTTTTGTTTAAAACGATGTTTTTTATTGTTTTTTTTTATTAATGTTCATAATTTGACAAATAAATGACAAAGGTGATTAAAACCAATGAAAACATAGCTATATGATAGTAATTACATGTTTGTCATCCTATAAATGAAGACAAGCTTCCCAGCTTTCTCGACACTCAGTCGATTTCTCAATTTAGAGTGAACAAGACCAAATGTTGAAAATTACTTTGTTTTAATTTTAAAGTGACACAATGATGTTGCACACAATACTAAATTCTCCATACAACATATCCTAATTATATAGAACTCACAACCCACACACTGCACCTTTAAACTAAAAATAACTGTTTCCATTCCTTTGATCTTTACTACTGTGGTTTACGTAATATTTATTAATACAGTACAATTTAAATACATAGAAATACACAAATGAACACTAGAATTTCGAAAAGAAAATTATTCACCTAATTATTTCATAATTTGACGATTACTTGACGATTTTCTAAGTTTCAGGTAATTTTATTTTATAAAAAAAACACAAATCAGCGTTTTTTTTGTTTTTTTTTCAATTGTTTTAAACGTTTAAAACAAGTTGTTTAAAACAAATTGTTTTAAAACAACCCAACCCTGATTCAAAGTGTCAGCAGTGATTTTTGGTGTACGCCAATATACACAGGAATTTGTTTTTTGTCTCATCTGGAGGACTTGACATTGTCCTTTTCAGCCTGTATGTCCTGCAACACTGACAAGGGAAAACTGAGCTGAAAAATCCAGAGGAAGTTTCTCAGTCAACATCTGGAGCAAACATGGAACCTTCTGGTTAGTGAGCCAGTATCTCAATTACAGGCCTAGTAATTGTCATGGACAGATGAACCCATTTAAATAAGTCCCTTCTCCAAATGTGGAAGACAAACACCTGAGCCCGAGTTCACGAAGCATTCTCAGACTTCAGTTAAGAATTTACTCAAATCATTCGCTTTAACTTTATAAAACTTTGTTGTTTTAAAGTATCAAATACATCAATAAGAAACTATGTGCAAAGATTTGTGTTTCTTGATCAAAGAAATTTCTCATAAACAGTGTGAGTGATTGAAAGTTGTGTAAATTCTCAACTTAAGTCTGAGAATGCTTTGTAAACACGGGGGCCATATCTATGGTTCAGGGCAGGCTAATATACTTACATAAGTTGTACTAGAAATGGTAGTAGTTTATATACGCTTTCTTTTAGAGCTGTTGTTTCCTCAGCTAACCACGCCCCTAATACTCTTACAGTAGCTGTCACAACTGGGTCGACCCACTTTAAATTTTTTTCAACAGAAACTTCATCTAAGAAGAAAATTATACCATTAAATGCACCAACCATTGCTGAATGAACCTGCAGTACCTGTTTCTCTTCAAATCCCATTGGTTGACCAGTAGTCATGTGACTGATGATATTTTCTAGTAACATGTAACACGAACATAAGAGACTTGTTTTACTCTGAATCTGACAAAAAAGATTTAAATAATAATAATATGAAATGAAATGCGTTAATTGAAACGAGCATATGCCATACAGTGTGCTATGAGGGAATTTTGCCTGGGCAGCGGCACTATGGCCTACTCTTATATTGAATTCCAACTGCCAAGAGATCTTTTATGTGCATGCCAATGTGGTTTTCCATCTCATCCGAATGACTAGACAGCACTTCGAAGCGGGAACCACGTGGGAAAATCATAATGAATGTAGGGATCGAACATGCAACTTCCAGGCTCTCGAGCCAGCATCTTGCTAATTTAGTCACCCTGGCTCCATAATAATTATAGGGCTGTGTATTAAGACCAAAAGTACAAGGGAGTGTGAGATAATTTGACATTACCTTTTAAAATTGGTACTATGTTAACACTATTTGACCGTTGGACCAGTAATTTGGGGTAGGTAGTCACCCCTCCAAATTTTACGACATGTGAAATGTGAATGATATATTTACAATACTTTTGGAATTATTTCACAGTAAATAGTCTACTTTGATTTTTTCTGGGTCACCTGACATCTGTAATACCACCAGTTGTATCCTGATATACATATCACACTATCTGGAAAAATCTGTTTTCAAGAGAAAATTGGAAAAGAATATTGACATCCTTGCTATAACCTATGGTAGTAATATTAAGATACAAGTAAAATGGATACCTGTTGCCATGTACAGTTCTCTAGAATCATTCTAACTTCTATACAAACTAGATGTGTAACCAGTAAAACAGTTTTAACATCAGCCGTCAAGGGAGGTAATAAACACACAACACTAAACTTCTCTACCACTTCTGATACCAGTAATAATATACACTGTCTCTGTTCTATACCTGTACGAATCGAATAATAATTACTTATTTTGGAGCGGTGTTTTAAATCCTCCTCTCCCTAGACCTAAAATCATAACACATTTATCACTCATTTCAGAGTTTGTCTACAAAATTTTCCTCACCCTAGGCCTATATCAAAACAATTTTATTACCATTTTCAGATATGTCTGCTCAAGTCTCCCCACCTAAAATCATAACAATTTTATTAACATTTTCAGATATGGGGCCTGTTTTTCGAAAAAATCCTCCTGCACTTACTATTAGAGTAGAGTTTTAGCCCTTTGTACTGCAGAATGTTCTTGTTGTCAGGTTTTGCTCCTGTTTGCTCAGTACACTTATTATTTAAGCGTTTTCCGAGATTCTATCCGGATTATCGCCCTTATTGTTGAAATTGTTTGACGTTCTAACATCTGACGTCAACTGGCAGACTATCGCCATTGAAGAGACAACCATTGTCAAGATCAGTTGCATTATTTCTGTTACCTCTTTTTTTTCCAAATCATTTTTAGTGAAGCCTGTACCATAACAGGCCCGGGACTGTACAGCGCAGTGGACGCTTACGGCTGGCCCCCAGATCCATTCACTTGATTTGATATTTTCCGCAGGTTAATCTTATAGGTTTTTGTTTTTCGTATAGTGCGGTCCTCCTGCACTTACTATTAGTAGATACTTCAACTTTGATTGGCTAAGCACTAAAATCAATCTAATATTATCCAAACAAATTACTAAAATTTGGATTTTATCTTAGTTAAAATTTCGTGAAACAGGCCCCTGTCTGCTCAAGTCTCCCCTACCGCATGCTTAATTCTTCTTTGCTGTGATATCTGGTACACTTTAGATTATCTGAACAGCTTATTAGAGATCAGTCAATCATCTAACGATAATTATCTGCAAATATTTTTCAATTTTTTGACTGATATTCAATCGTAAAGAAATTCTAAAGTGGCTGAAATTCATTTGTCGTTTTAAGAGTTATTACCGCCAGCAAAATATTTGTGTTTCAAGCTGAGTAAATCAGGCCACTTCAGGCGTGGATGAGACTGTTCAGACAGTGAAATGACAAAGCCTGAATTTGTGCCTGAATTTATAGCTCTGTTAAAACAACAATAACCTACCCAGTTTATTTTTGATATCTGCAACTAGAGTTGATATGAGTACTTGTAACCATGGTGATGAATTGGGTGTAGGATTCTTAACCTATTAATGAAATAATATAATAACATAGGTAAATATAATAGTTCAATAACAAGAGCTCTATTCTAATCAGTGTTCAACTGTAAAGATATACTAAAACAAAAACGATGGTTCTCAGAAAATTCTTCAAAAAATCTGATGCTGGAGGTAGGTTTTTTATTTTTTGTTTTTATTCTGTAAATATATTTTTTTATATGGCTTAACAGAGCTATTAATTCATATATCTTGTCCTCACTCTTGCATACTCTGGTCATATTTCAATATACAATCTATAGTACAAACGTTAAGAGAGAAAGAGAGAAGTGGGGTTTAACATCCACTCAACACAAACTAGGTCATTTCCGGACTAACATACGGTTCGATTTTATTTCAAAAATTCCCTTGCGTGTAGTGGTCTTTTATAGCAGAGAGAGGAAACTGGAGGAAGTGAAGAAAACCCACGAGGTAGGACAGGCGACCCAACTCCTTGTCACGTACAACCAGGGAATCAAAACCACGCCAGACCTACTGATACAACCCGCCATCCACCCCCCTGTACAAATGTTAAAATGCAGGGATTTAAAAGTTTAAAGTATATAATCTTTCTATACCTTTTCTATAGTTGATATAAAACTTGCTAATGTAGAACACAATTCAAATTTACTTGAATCCTGCAAACATATTAGAGTGACATTAAGATCTGTAATATTTTACCACAGCTCAATCCAAGACAGATTAAACCAGCCAACAGTGAGACTGATGTTCCGTGCCTCAATCCAAGACAGATTAAACCAGCCAACAGTGAGACTGATGTTCCGTGCCTCAATCCAAAAAGAAATATATCATACATATACAAACCCCAGCTTAGGCATGGGACTGAGGGGCCCAGGCCCAGGGCCCCGCGGTGTAGGGGGCCCCGCGGCTCATGGCAAAAAGAGAAAAAGTTCAAGTTTCAGGATAATCGATTTAACGGCACGAGGGTGGAGAGTTGGAGACTGGGCTATCTATGTGAAGTTCACTTCTCTGTGAAGTTATATGTCATCCACGCATTGTATGCCATTCGGAACTGAATAGATTTCGTATGTGATCAGATACTATATAATTATTCTTGTATTACAGACCCATATTTGTGTGTTACGCATGCGTGTTATTCAGAAGGATCTGAAATGATATTTTTCGTAAGGTTAGGGGCCCCGCGATTCTAGTTAGGCCCAGGGCCCCGCTTCGGTTAAGCTGGCCTTTGTACATATACATATTAACAGAGAAAATCACACATATTAACACATTTTAAAGATTTGTACCTTAGTTTGTGAAAACTTTGTAGTTAGATGTGATATAAGTTTGTTACTAGCTGATATATTATTGGTCCACATCTTATTACCACGACAACAGGCTAACAACATCAATATCTCCATAGCCTGTTCCTCCCCTGTTAAATTAAATTGCAGCAAAATATAACACAGAACATACAACAGAACGGCAACAATATTTACATAATGCAAAGGCGTAATTTAGATAGTAATTTAAAAGATTTTTTAAAAGCAATGTCTTGGCCCTGATGTTAGTGGTTTCAGATAAATATATCTGATTTAGACACAAATCAAATAATTCAGGGAACCGGAGTCCCATATAGATGGCAGCAGTGTTGGGATTTCAAAGATTTTCCAAGTCAGACATTTCTACCGAAAATAAAGTTGCATAACTCTTATCGTTATTTAAGCAGGTAGTCTCAGACCACAATTAAAAATCATGTGCGGACAAAATATTTATAGGAACTAAAGCAAATGAAAACGCCTATAACTGACGGTAGGATTGAGACATTTGAACAATTTTGGACCAATAAGTTTTAGGTTAAGAGCTCTCCTTAATCAAGATAGACAACACCCTTTAATATTTTTATCAGCCTTTAACATGTTAGGCTCTTTGTAGTTTAAACATTAGAACCACAGCAACATTAAAAAAAATAGGTTGCCAGGCAACAAAACATACGCCCACACAGCAGCCAAATCGTCCGGGCAGTCAACAAGAGTTGTTGCATTTTAAGTAATCATCAGAAAATCATAATTCAAACTCACCCATAACTACGGTGTAACTGTGATATAATCAAACGTTTTTTTTAAATCAGATAATAATTGTGACCTCCAGAGGGACCACAAGCTAAAAAGGATGATTTTTCGTACAATCAGGGGCCATAATTCAGGAAGTTACGATCCGATATGGGCAAATATGCAATGGAACCAAGATCATTAGGTTATAAACATGTATTTCAAGTTTCATCAAAATCAGTTTCATCAAAAAGCGATTTTTCGGACAATCAGGGGACATAATTCAGGAAGTTATGATCCGATGGGCGCAAATATCGAAAGGAACCAAGATCTTTGGGTTATTAACATACATGTCAAGTTTCATCAAAAACGGTTCAAAATTGTGACCTCTATAGGGTCCACAACCTTGATATAACATATTTTCACACTATTCGTGTACAAACGGCGGCCATTTTGTCCGTCAATTCCAGTCCGATTTTCACAAAATTCTAACTCAACCTTCATAACCATGGAACGGTGATATAATCAAACGTTTTTTTAAATCGGATAACAATTTTGACCTCCAGAGGGACCACAACTAAAAAGGGCAATTTTTCGGACAATGAGGGGCCATAAATCAGGAAGTTACGATCCGATGGGCGCAAATATCATAAGGAACCAAGATCTTTGGGTTATAAACATACATGTCAAGTTTCATCAAAATCGGTTCAAAATTGTGACCTCTATAAGGTCCACAACCTTGATATAACATATTTTCACACTATTCGCATAAAAACGGCGGCCATTTTGTCCGTCAATTTTGGTCCGATTTTCACAAAATTCTAACTCAACCTTCATAACCATGGAACGGTGATATAATCAAACGTTTTTTTAAATCGGATAACAATTTTGACCTCCAGAGGGACCACAACTAAAAAGGGCGATTTTTCGGACAATGAGGGGCCATAAATCAGGAAGTTACAATCCGATGGGCGCAAATATCATAAGGAACCAAGATCTTTGGGTTATAAACATACATGTCAAGTTTCATCAAAATCGGTTCAAAATTGTGACCTCTATAAGGTCCACAACCTTGATATAACATATTTTCACACTATTCGCATAAAAACGGCGGCCATTTTGTCCGTCAATTTTGGTCCGATTTTCACGAAATTCGAACTCAACCTTCATAACCATGGAACGGTGATATAATCAAACGTTTTTTTTAAATCGGATAACAATTTTGACCTCCAGAGGGACCACAAGCTAAAAAGGGCGATTTTTCGGACAATCAGGGGCCATAATTCAGGAAGTTACCATCCGATTGGCGCATATATCGAAAAGAACCAAGATCTTTGAGTTATAAACATGCATTTCAAGTTTCATCCAAATCGGTTCAAAATTGTGACCTCTACACTATTCACAAGCTAAAAAACGTGATTTTTCGTACAATCAGGGGCCATAACCCATGAAGTTACAGTCCGATACATGCCAATATCGAAAGGAACCGAGATCTTAGGGTGATAAACCTATATTTTAAGTTTCATTAAAATCGGATAAAAATTGTGACCTGTACACTGTTCACAAACAATTGTGGACGGACGGACGAACAGGGGCGACGACAATATACGTCCACATTAAAATGTGGGCGTATAAAAACAGTGCTAGGTATAGGCCAAAAAATATAATGTATTTAACACTGATCGCAATGGTGCGTGATTCCATTTAGATTTGATTGTGGTTTACCTTGTAACTGTTCTACTATAACCTGTATTAAACAAGGTACTGTATTTGACTGTATAAGATATAACTGTCCTTGTTGACTACCTGCCATACCATATAAACAAGAGTAACAATCCGATAACAAACTTCTGTCTATTTCTTCTAATTCATCTCTGTAAAATATATAGGAATAGAGATTAATGTCTTTTTAATACAATAATTTGTCATTTTTCTTTGGAAAAAAATTTTTCCTCGCAGCACCTGGCAGCAGTATTAAGTGTCAAGAATTTTTTTACGCGCAGGGGAGTTGGATGGACAAATGATTAGCGCCTGCACGTTGTATCATAAGGTCTGTCATTGAGTCAACTGGCGTGGTTTCAATTTTCCAGTTGTATGTGACATTGAGTAGGGTCTCGCCTGTCTAACCTCGTGGGTTTTTTCTGGGTCCTCTGGTTTCCTCTCAATGCTAAAGACCCCTATACGCAAGCGAATTATTGAAATAAAATTGAACCAGGTCTTAGTTCCATAATGACCTAGTTTGTGTCGATGTCGAGTGGACGTTAAACCCCATTTCTCTCTCTCTCTTTTACATGCATCCCAGTCTATACATGAATAAACCTTACATGTACTTTCTGAATCAGAAAATTGCCAAGACTCTTCTCAGAACATCCCAAGATTAAATACCAATGGCGACCACCCCAACCCCCACCCCCTGTAAAATATATAATAAGAAGTATATTATGTAAAATGTTCGCTCAAAATTTCCCCCAAAGCATGGCATATGCATGCTGCTATTTGCCCAGTTGATGCAAGCAAGTAGGACTCTAAACCCTATTTCATTTCACTTCCTAGCAGATGTTTCATTTGTTTAAATGGACAGTAATATATACTTCTTTCAACAGCCAGTATATCAGAAATTTCTAAATGTTTCTAAATTGTCCATACTTCAATTTAAAATTCCAGTTGGACAACTATAAGGATATTGAACATACAAAAATACGAAATGAAATGGGGCTTAACTAACTACTGTTCTGCTACGCCTAATGAAGACAGTTTAAATACCAACCTTGGTGGAGATATAATAATTTCATTCAACGGTGATACCAGACTCTTCATCTCTGGTTTTGAAGCCTGTTAAAGTCAAACAATAATGTTATGTAAATTTAACATCTGCTGTCTGTCTAGGTCTGGATAATAATTTCAATGTATTGCAATTTATGTAAATTTTATTGACAGTAATACAATATATCATTTATCGGTAACTGTAGATTATCACCATTTCCCCAATAAGGATCATTGTTTTTTTTATTGAAACATAGCGTAAATCAGATTATTATATATAAGTATACATAATTGATAAATCAGAACTACTGTAATGATATTTGACAAACGAAAAGTCAGACTAAGTTAAAGGGAATCCTGATCAAATAGTAAATCACAGTAGCTCTAATGATTAGGGTTATTTGTTTGATCAGTATCTACTACATATAAGAACGTACAGTTAACATTTTTTTTAAATTTTGAGATTTGATTCAGTATATAGCAGGGCCTTGTCTAGGAATTTGAGCAGCGGGGGGTCCAAGGTGGACACAGCCTCAAGTTTTGACGTTAGGTCCGGGGGAACAACCCGCAAATTTGATTAAATCTGAAAATTTAAGACAATATTATTTCTATTCATTTAGTTGCATACATGTACAGGATTATAGTGGCGTGAGCCAAAACAGCGTTATTTCCATGAATGTAGGAGAGAAAAAATATTCTCTGCTCTAGCAGGAGGTGGTGGGACAATGGGGTCCAGCCATACCCACACCCCCCACCCTGGACACGCGCCTGCATATCTTCATGTACAAGTCTGCATATCCTTGTGTTTACTGCATACCAGTTACTGCTACACAAAAAGATGCTTGGCAGAAAACTAGCAGTATATGAACTCCTTAATTAACTATTGATGATATTAATGCTTGGGATGTTGATTTAAATGATGACTTACAACCTGTTGATCTGAACATACTGTAGAGAGTATTGTTAATGCTACTGTTTTATATATGGTAGGAGGACAGCCTTCTGGTACAGCAGCTAAAAATAAACCTTATAGTTCTTATATACAGTATTTTATTCTAAATGTAGGTTATTATATGTACGTATGCAAAACTATATCCGACATACAAACGAAGGACACTTAATAGAAAAACAGCTGTATGCAATATGGATTATTTTCCAGAGTAGGACAGCAAACTAGATAATCAGAGTCGATTCAATGTTAGATCCAATAATAATATAATATTATATGAAAGTTTGCTACAAAATCAATCTAATACAAAAGGTTTCACATTTACAAATAGACTATGCTGATATGTGTCAAGAAAGTTTGGTAATTTGTTTTGTGTAATCGTGCATGGTGCAGCCCCCCTGCACTTCCTATTAAAGGATGATTTGGAACTTAATGTCAACTCCACCATTCATCACATATATAGAGTTACACAACAGGTTGAACAGAGAGAGAGCACGATAGTGTTCAATGTCCACTTAACCAAATCGGGTCATTTTGGGACTACCATGGTACAAATTTTTTTAATAACTCGTTTGCGCATAGAGGCCTTTAACCATGGGATGACTTGTTAAATGCCCTATTCCATGGAATCAATGCAATAAAAAAAATCATGCCACTTGACTCAATGACAGACGATACAATTAAAATACACACATAACACCGTTCGGACACCATCACACCATTCGGACACTGCAACAAACACTCAGGTTGGAGTAATATCACACTCACCATAAACCCAATATTTTAGTAGAATGGACATTATTCAATATAAAACAGATCCATCCCTTGTAGGTCTACATATTAAAGCCCCAATAACACTCTTGTTGTAATTGAATAATATGTCCCAATCTTTATTCTGGTCAACAAATTGTATTATTTTTACAACATTCAAATAAATTGATGATACAAATTTTATCGTAACACACCTAATTTAAAAAATTGTAAAATATGATGTAATGGATAATTTACACAACAGGTAGGACACATAAACATCTGGTAAGACTATTATTTATTTTCTACAGCTGCCAAGCCAGCAAGAGTGTTATTGTCCCTTTAAAACAACTTTACTTACATGATCGCAGGAGCTTTGCGAGGAATTTAAAGCCTATGGCATCTGCTAGTTGTAGTTTCATCTCACTATCACAGTTTTCAGCTTTAACCACTTTTGTTACCTAGAAAAGAAAACGAATGAATGAAATGGGGCTTCACATCCTATCCTACTTTTCTTCACCAACGTAATGAAGAAGTTAGTTAGTTCAGAGCTAAACTATCCTACGCGTAGTGTGATATGAGGGAAACTTTGTCCGGACATTCTGTCAAGGATTCTTTTTTGTACCCATCCAAAGTCACTGTCCTCAGCCCGTTGTCCTGCATGACTGAATGAAATAGACGGCCCAAGAAGGTGAACACAATATTCCTCCATGTTTAATGTGGGCATGTAAAAACTGCAAACATATTTTAAAAATTTCTTGAACTGAACTGTTTATGTTGCAAGTAGGCCTAATGACGTATTACGCAACTTGCGGCCATGACACTGGCCAGTTGAAATTTGGTGTAGGAGATGGGTTTCATCAAATCATATAATTATGCGGTAAGGCCTCACCTTTATTTCAATAAGAATTGATTTATTATATGTTAAGCTACGTGCAGTACTGTTTTGGGCCAGTTTATTTGTAAATTAAGCGAGCTATAGGTCAGTAAACTTTTTGTAGTCATTTGACTAAAAAACTTGCGCAAAGGAACTCTGTAGGAAAAACCACTACTGCGACAGGAGTAAGACGGAAGAAAGCAGTAGTGGAACCATTTCTACGGTTTGACATGACTTCTGAAATGTCTAACCTCATTTTTTTAGTTTCTTAGCAGAAATGGCGCTGAAACCCATTATGGTACACAATTCATGTACCAATCATACCAATGCAATTGGCAATGGTTAAATGTTTATTTTGTCGTAATTATTGGCAATCTAATTAAAATATAGATCTATATTTCGTTTCGTTTTTTATACTTTCGATGGCCTACACTCATGTAGATCTAACTAGTTATACTGGAAGCTCACGTTCTATGACGTCAGGTATCAAGCACGGGACACTTGACCCGATAACGTCAGTCATTCGATTAACCAATTAGCGACCGCCACGCTTTTTAAAATCTAGTTTTGTTTTGTTTTGATTTCCATCCGCTGGTGTTCGTTTTGACGTATCTACCCACAGTTCCACGCATGAAAAGGTCAAACGGTCGATTCGACAGGCCATTTGATTGGCTGACCCCACATATCAGGCTGAACACAAGTTAAATAACAAGTCCTCCAGATCCAAGAGTAGTAAAGACAAGTAAAAACGAAATTTTGAACTATAAAAAACGAAACGAAATTGGATCTGTGTTTTAATCAGATTGAATTATTGGATATCAGAAGTCCATTTTTCCTGGCAAGATCACAACATCAATGTTGATTTAAATTGACAAATAATTTGTGTTTTTAATGCCAAAGACTTTTGGTGTTATTGAGTTAGAGACTTGGCTACATTAAAACTGAAGGAAGTGATAATGTAATGAAAAGTTCCAACCAAAGACAATCACAAAGTTATGAAAGTAGTAAGATGAAATAAGATGACTTTCAAATCATTTGTTTTATACCATTAAAATGTTTGCAAATTTTTCATTATCTGATTTGGCCGATTTTAGCATTCGAAGACACGTTTCTACATTTGAGTCTGCCATGTCTGGGAATTGCTAAAATAATAAAATTCCTCGCAGACAACGAATTTCCCTCCACGTGCCGTCTTTCGTTTTGTTTACGTTGCGATGTCCGGAAGTATTCGATTAGACTGTAATATCCAGTTGTGATATATAGTAAAATGCCGACTGGATAATCAAATAATAATAATAATAATAATAGTTTATTCACAACTACATGTTAACATACATGAGTATGGAAATGTAAAGGTATAATGCATAATACATAATAATATATAATAATTGTTCGTGCACATAACATGATAACAAACATAGCAATAAATCTTATATATATTTTACTTGAGCATTATAGAGATAACAAATACATGGGCTATTTAATTATATTTTAAAACCTCTTTTCTTAAATAGTTTTAAAATGTATAATAAAACTTGGCGGGAATATAGAATTGTCTCCCTTTAGTGCGTTGGCACGATCATCTGTCCTACAGACATGACAACTGCATTCTAATTTGGCACATCATTGTCATTTTTGGTTTGTAGGCAATTAAAACGTTTAGTTTTTAACGACAAGTTAGTATATTATGAACAGATAGCCACACATTCAGATAAAATAATTTTAGAAATATAAACAGAAAATCATATGATTTGAAATGGTTCACCACCAGCAGTCTTACCTTATGCAATTTCCTGGGACTTCAAATTCTCTTAAGACTTAATTGAGAGAGAGAGAGAGAGAGAGAGAGAGAGAGAAATGGGGTTTAAGGTGAACACAAACAAACTAGGTCATTTCGGGGCGATCATATGGTTCAATAATTCGCATGCGCATAGGGGTCTTTAGCAGTGTAGGGGGGAACCGGAGGATCCAGAGAAAACCCATGAGGGTGGACAGGCGACCCTACTCCTTGTCACATACAACCAGGGAATTGAAACCAGGCTAGTTGATTCAATGAAAGACTTTATGTTGCAAGGCGCATGGGCTAACCATTCGGCCATCGACCACCCACACCATCTCAGTTTATAGATACTGTTACATTACCCCTACATAAAACTAGTATGCTATGAGAGAAATTTTGCCTGAAATGGTATTTCTACCTACACTATCACATTCCTACTGTCCAGGGTTCTTTTACATGCACACCAATTTACACATGGAAGATCAGTTTCCGTAACATCCAAAGGACTAGATAGTAGATATATTATTCTTTGCCAACTATCTAGACCAAACACTGGATATTAAAAATTCCAACTGACCACTTCAGTTTCCCCAAAAAATGGCCACAAAATGGCTTTCACCAAAGTTTGGTGACCAAACACAAGAAAAAACAACAATTAATTTTCATATCTTTATATATTGTTTAAGAATATTTGATTATATATAATATATATTATTGTAAAAAAAAAAAAGGGATATCTTTTATAAAATAGTAATTGTGCAAAAAAAAAAAATCAACAAATCAGAAAATAATCAACATTAACATTGATATCAACATCAACATTTAAAATTTTAAACTTTTTAACAACTAGCTGTGACTTTAACAAACAGAAACATATCAATAAAATTTAATTTTTTCTTTTTGAAATTTGAACAGTTTATCAGTTGGTGAACATCAGTTTTTCCATTTCAAAACAGTGTTAATTTTAAAATTTGAACAATTTATCACAGTTTGGGAACATGAATAACAGTAATTTAATCATTAAATAAAAGCAACAGTGACACGGTTGTAGCAGGGTGGGGAAGCTGCCCACTAAAGCAGGTATGACAGCGAACATTTTCCTCTAAGCTCAGAGTCAAATAGATCAAAATTGTCACTATTTATGTGGGGACTCCAAAAGTGTGTTTGCCTCTGGGCACTGAACCGTAAGTGAATAAAAGCATAATTCATTTTGGATCATAAAAATAAGCATCCATAATTTAGGACCACAAAATTGATTTTTGGGCCTTTTAGCATGATTGGATAGCAAACAAACTTATTCGTAACAATTAGGCTAAAAACGATATCAATAAACATAATTAATCACACATTAAAACGGCAATAGGAGTTGCACCAAAATAATAAATATATTCTATTAGTATGTATTACGATCAAAATAACTCCACCCACAATCATATCCTAGTTTACTCCTCAAAAGTCAATATTTACCAGCAAAACTTGAAAAGAACCAACTCACTGTTAAAGATATCACATAGCAAATTATCTTTTAGATATGTGGCAATATAACTAAATGTCCTATTGTACCTTTAATTATTGTACCTTTAATTTGAAGCGCTATTCTGATTTTCTCTTAAGTATAGTTTTCACTAAGTGACGGCTGTACTTATAAATGGCTGTATTTTTAAAGTTTGAAATAGAAATAGGAATTCTGAAACAAAACTGCAACAGTTTAATGGTCAAATCTAAAGGATGGTTCTGTTAGTTGAAGAAAGTTAAAGAAATATTATATTAATGTATTAACAATAGAAACGGTTTTTATAAGTGAATTATTAAAATATATATAAATATATATACAAATATAGGTGTTGTTTACAGATAAAATATGAATATTTTAATAAATAAATACTACGTATATTGTTCCTATACACTGAGTGATACTATAAATAATTACTATATATATATAGTATACAATGATATAATATAGGGATTAATTTAATACAGTATGCACATGTATAATGATATAATATATAATTCCTATATTGTATATAACCATAACATAAATACTACATTGTATACATTGATACAGTACTAGTAAAAACTATATACAATATAATAAATACTATATTGTATACAATGAGACAATATTGTATACAATATTGTATACAATAATTACTATATTGTATACAATAATTACTATATTGTATACATCAAAACATATACACATTATACCAACAGTAAAATAATAGATCGATGTTAACTTTAATTACCCAATGGTTGGACATGTGATAGGGTTCTCTATTCACAAAAATTCAAATATCTTTAATAATTTTTGGTTGCGACTGATAGTGTTTTGCTTCCATTGTGGACCGTATATCAATTAGTAAAGAGATTCAATTTTTGTGATTCAGGAATGTTGATGCTAGTTATAACAATTACAAAACGCTGAAATTATAGCACGTCTATCCAAACCATGAGTCTATCCAAACAATGATAAGGCATCTAACTTTTGTCCCTTTTTAAAAAAGGCCCAGGGAACTATGGAGTTGGATAGTAAAATGTTTTGTGAAAGATGACTATGTTTTTAAATTCAAAGTCTCATTGAAATGTTAAACAATTTTTGAGGTTTGTGAAGAGATAACTGTGCAGAAATCAAATATTTTAAAAAAGTATGATACAGAAGTTTTGACAAATAGTTTTCAATAAATTGCGTAGTTTATCACAGGTGAAGAAAGAATGCATGACATAAACCAATCGTATTGCTTTATTGATAACATATCGCTCCCGATTTTAACTACTGAATCCTGACTGCAACTGATATTATGGCACAGTTATTTATTTTTATTTACAAATGATCTAGTTAGTTTAAGATAAATATTGTTCAAAAATATTATCATGGATATATTCCCTTTGCAGATGTATTTACAACATCAGATTGAGTTAGTTTAAAGATACATTATGTAAGATTATGTTCGATTGAGGTAAAGAACTGGTCGTTCTTACTATAATAGTTCAAAATGAATATATTGAACATTTCATTCAAATTACTTTATTCTCAGCAAAGTTATTACTGTTTGAAGTTTTGACAAGATGTGGCATAGATTGTTGTTTATTATTATAGCAATGAAACTAGTTAATCAAGACTAAGGCTTGAGTCCCCATTTTTAAATCTGATCATTAAATGGCGATCATGTTTCAATTTGTTTAAATTTCATCCATCCAATGGTCAGAAAAGTTGATTATAGGCTTGGCATGTGAATATATATCTGAATAATAGTTTCCATAACATTTGAAGCCAAAATAAAGACCAGCAATAGGCAGATTTAGCTCTTACATAATGTACCTTTAAACTCCCATTTTATTTCCTTGGTAGATATTTCTATTAACTGTAGAATAATTAATACATAAGCAAGGTTAATACTCATTTAAATGCTGTTTGAAATGAGAATACCGATTGGTGCAAACTAATACAGGACGGACTTGATTATATCACTAGAATAAAATGGCTTTTGATTGGTTGGCTGATGTGTCAATCATATCTCAATGATCAAATATGATCCAAACTGGGCAGACTCTTCACAGCAGCTGTTTTTCTGATTGGGCCTTTCTTTGGATCTAAAATTCTTTGATCATCTGGTATATTCCTGTCAAAAAAAAAGTATAAATTAGACATTTGGGAATTAGTTAGGTGGCCTTGATAAAAGTTCAACTGGGTATTCGGCCCATTTATTTGCCGAGTCAAGCGGATATTGAACATAGATATGAAGATATAAAGTTGGTATGCAGTGGCGGATCCAGGATTTTTTTGTGGGAGGTGACAACCGCATGTTTTGTCTCACTGACCGCGGTTTACGGAGCTAATTTCTGCCGCTAGTAACATAGATGCTGGTTGTGTGTCTGATAAGATGCGCACGGTGTGCTATATAATATATATACGACCATGTGTGCATATCCCGGTGGAAGTTTGTAGGTTTGATTCCTATACACCGGTGGGGAGGGGGTGACTAGTAACCCTAGTCACCCTCCCTGGATCCGCCCCTGGTATGGTACGTAAACAATGGAAGGAATTTTGTTTCAGTTGCAGTCAATAACAATTCAAATAGAACTTTCAAAGTTACCAAAATGTTTCCCAATATTTTGCAGTGTTGTTCCCCATTTCAGTAGCGCAGGACGAAAGGCTTGGCAATGAACAGTGTCTACTCTTTTGTTGGATGACCGTAAAACCAAGGTCCTGTGTACACACTAGCATGCATGTAAAAGAGACCTTGGCAGTTGGAATTCAAAAGAGAGTGGGCCATAGTACTGCTGTCCAGGCAAATTTCACTGACAGCACACTGCATCGTGTATGTCAGTCTTAATTAGCTCGATTGGTACAGAAAAGTAGGGGGATGTTTGGAAAACAAAACATGCAACAGATAATTTCAAACACTGGAAAATTCCATCTAACATTTATGACTTTACTGCCATATTGTATTACAACTGTTTGAGTTGACTTACCCCCCTTGTTCTCTGGGTGTTCTATACGTTGCATCACCTGCTGCCCTCTGTCTCTGTAGATGATAGATACTGCCCTTCGTAGAATTAATTTCTATAACATATTGTTTTCTTTCATCATTAGCTCGATGGTATGCCTGAAAAAGTAATAATTGAATTTATATCCAAGACATTTTCCATATTTTGTGAAGCACAAAGTCATACTATACTATTCAGTTGCAACAGAAAATCAACAGGTAACAAAATTAATAAGCGCTTATTATGGTAGGCACTTACTGGAAGTTGCTGGTTATAAGTTTTAGTAATACTTCAGTCATTTTGCTGATAAGGCAGGGACTCTGCCTTTTCTTCTTCCAAAATTCTCAATGTAAAGTCAATTTTTATCTGCACTTGAAATTTCCCATGGAGCCCCTTTTTGAACCATTCTGTCCTACTCGGGGGCTACACCAGACAAACATTTTTAGTCAGTACCACAGGTGTCACCCCTGACAATATTAAACAAAAAATATCTGACTTCTAAGTTCTATTGCACTCCAAAGATATTTGTCTTCTGATGAAATCCAAACAAATTGCTTACAAGAAAAGACAGATCAAATTTATGTCAAACCTTGATAAATAATAAAGCCTCACCTTTGATTCTTGATCAAGTCTCCATTCTAAATCTCTAATTTGATTCATTAAACTCATTTTATCTTTCTCTAACGCTTTCACCATCTGTGGATTAGCCTTAAAAATATACAGCAATAAAATTAAATAATCATTCCATTAATTGGTGTCCCAATCTGATTCAAACACAGATCCTATTTCGTTTCGGGGGGTTGGGATGTCCTAGTGGTCTAGAGTGCCGCGCTTCGACCTCTAGCTGGACGGTCACCTCTGGCTTGCGGCTGCGGTTTCGATCCCTGGTGTGAGCATATGTGGCATGGAGATAGGGGCACCTTCTCAACCTCGTGGGTTTCCTCTGGGCACTCCGGTTTCCTCCCACTGCTAAATAGCCCTATGCGCAAGCGAATTCTAGAAATAAAATTAAACCATATGTTAGTCCCAAAATAACCTAGTTTGTGTCAAGTGGACGTTAAACCCAATTTTTCTCTCTCATATTTCGTTTCATTTTTTATAGTTCAAAATTTCGTTTCACTTGTCTTCACAACACTAGGATCGCAATGCTTTGGGACAAGATAACCTTGATTCTATCTGATACAGAGTGATGAAACTTATAGTATAGTTTGATTGCTTGATACTTTTGAAAACAATAAATGTGCGATTAATTAATATGTGTCATCTATGGATTTTGGGATTTCGGCGGGGGACAGACTGACTCACTGTTGACTTTTTTTTATTAAACCTTCACTTCCAAATTTTACATTAAAGGGACAATAACACTCTTGCTGGCTTGGCAGCTCTAGAAAATAAATAATAGTCTTATTCTAAGTACCAGATGTTTATGTGTCCTATTGTTGTGTAAATTATCCATTACATCATATTTTACTTGTCCAGAGGGTTCGAAAATATTTTAAAATCCAAGTCACATTTGAAAAGGTTTACGTTAACCTTTTCAAATCATGTAGTTGAATTTTTCCAATTTTTTAAATTAGGTGTGTTACGATGAAATTTGTATCATTAATTTATTTGAATATTGTAAAATAATACAATTTGTTGACCAGAATAAAGATTGGGACATATTATTCAATTACAACAAGAGTGTTATTGGGGCTTTAAAAGTCCTTAATTTAGATCAATGATCACTTTAGTGGTTTATTTTCGTTTGTAAAACGGTAGACAGTTTTCAAAGAAGAAGTCATATCACATGACTTGCCAACCAACAATAAAATATACTTACATCAGCTAAATCTTCTAATAACTTTCCACCCTGAGGTGATTTACCAACTAAAACAAACAAATATTAAAATTAGTTCATATTCATTACTGAAAAAAACATGTTAAATTTATTTTTATATTCAATTACTAAAAAACAAAAAAGGGTATTACTTATTTTATGTCTTTCATTATCCTTTGTTTTTAGATACCAACCATTGCAATATCTTTGCCTCTTAAGAGGGGTCTTTTTTGCAACTTATTTTAAAGCCTACACTTCATTTACCTTGGACTATTTTACAGTTGCAATGGATAGTAAGGATCAAGTGTCTTATTCAAGAACATACAAGGATCTGACCTAGCCAGCCTGAGAAACATGTAACAGTGTTTCCGTTGACAAGCTACAACATTAGGAAATATGGCAATATGCCTAGAAGTAGGTTTGCAAAGTGAGGCAGCAACTCATGATGTCACAGGATGTTGCACTGTCAAAGAAACTATCAAAATCTGAGATTTTGAATGTGTGCAAGGCACCATTGCCAGGGGCCATAACTCTGTATAAAATAAATACACAAGTTTTCCTCATTGTGACAAACTCAACAACCCATTCAAGTTTGAAGAGAAGTCAAAAAAACTGTAAGCTGTGGATAACTTAAACAGTTACAGCGACAGGGAAATAAAATCAATGTGCAACTGCAATACACGGATATCGACCGAGTGACATGACAATATATTCACTCGAGAGATAAAATGTCGACATAAACAATATTGTTAGTAGGCCTATACAACAGAAAGCTTACTTAAAAATTAATCCCCAGCCAGATATTATTATAGTAATAACAAGCTTATATAGAGTAACATTATTGATTGATTTTGTAACTGATCATAATCAAATTTCACACCTTCACACAAATAGTAAAAGAATCTAATACTAAAATCAATATCACTATGGTTTAATAACATTCATTTCAACATGTTTATAATCAAATCAATATATACTTTTTATTATCTCATGTTTTCATTGCTTGAAGAATATTATAAGTCATACAGTTGAATCATTTGTTATAAATATGAATAAGAGAAATGGGGTTTAATGGCCACACAGCACAAACTAGGTAATTTTGGGACTAACACATGGTTCAATGTTATTTCAATAATTTGCTTGCGCGAAGGGGTCTTTAGCAGTGGGAGGAAACCGGAGGACCCAAAGAAAACCCACAAGATTGGACAGACAACCCTACCCCATGTCACGTACAACTGTGGAATCGAAACCACGCCAGATGACTCAATGGCCGGGGAATAAGAACAGAATTGAAGCACACAAGATTTCTGAGCAATTAGTAGTGTAGGAGCGGAAGGAGAGAGAGAAAGATGTCCACTAAACACAAACTCGGGATAACAAATTGGGCAATTTGTTCTTTTTTGTCTTCTACTCTACATTGGGGTAATACAACTATTTCTGTTTAATAGTTTAGGTATGTTTCATATGTGTTATGTTTTTCGTATATGATCAGGGGGATCAAGCTTGAAGACATCCCCGGGCAGCAAAAACTCTAGCTACAACTCTATGAAGAATGCAGATTGTCATGCCTGGAAATAAGGCACCAGTCACAGACAATATCAGGCACAATTCCTCTGGTGTCTGTCATTTTGTCTGGTTTTTAATGATATATATATATAATACATTTGCACCACAAAATTCAGGAACAACTAAATTCCTTATTTCCAGACCTGTAGATTTTATACTAAAGTAAAGCTAAACACAGATTGTTACCTTAAGTAAATGCTACATAATCCATTGGAATACATTTTCATGCAGATTAATATGCGGGAGAGAGAGAGAAATGTGGTTTAATGTCCACTGGACACAAACTAGGTCATTTTGGGAATAACATATGGTTCAATTATATTTCATTAGTTCGCTTGCACGTATGGGCTTTAGCAGTGGGAGGAAACCAGTAAAAAAAAACACAAAGTTCGACAGCCACCCCTACTCCTAGTCACGTACAAATAGGGAATCAAAACCACATCACTTGACTTATGATGCAATGCCCACATGTTTAAACCATTCGGCAACCCACGGGGCCCGTAGCTTGGCCCCCAAAAATCAAATTAGCTCCCTCCCCCATATTTCGCCAACAATAATGATTTCTTAGGAGTATTCTTAGCCGGCCACATCCTCAGCCCCTCCAAAAAATTCTGTAGCCACTCCCCCCCACCAATTTTATGAGCTGGCTACGGGCCCGTTACCCACGCCCCCATGTTATTAAAGAAGTAAAGCTCAACACAGATTAGATCACATCATAGTTGTTTGTTCTCAATACAAACCTGGCTTGTTCAACATTTCTGATATATAAAAACAAAAGATGCGCTATAAACCATGACCGTTACCAATGGAATGGGGTTTAATATTTTGGTCATGTCAGCCGTACATGAAACAGGTTTTTTTTTTCTCAATCTGATTAAAATACAGATCGACATTTTGTTTTGTTTTTTTATACTTTCGATGGCCTACTCTTTATGAAGATCTTACAAGTTACTAGTGGTTTACCCACAGTTCTGTGCAAAACACCCCTAAAGCTTGCCGTAACAATCCGTTGCATTGGCTAACGGCTCACACGAGTCAGAACACGGCAATGATAACAACTCTCCAGATCCTAGTGTAGTAAAGACAAGTATAACGAAATTTTGAACTATAAAAACAAAACGAAATAGGATGTGTGTTTTAATTAGATTGTGTTTTTGTCAGCCCTACATGAAAACATGTTTCTCTAATTACGTAAGTCACTCACTCACTCATTGCTCGGATTTTTACAACCATTTAGCGGGTTTAAATATTAGTTCTGTTTGACAGCTAAATGTTCTACAAAACCCCTTATTTATTGATTTATAATCAAACCAGACAACATTCAATCAACATTTGTATATCCATTTCACCAATTCAAAAATGAAAATTCTTTGTTAAAAATAATTTCACTAACCATCTCGGAGATTTTTCTTGGATTCTTCAACCTTATTTTCTAGCATCAAGATCTGCCGCTCTAATTGTTGGTTCATTTCGGTCTGCGTTTCAAAACGTGTCTTCCATTCATTTCCTGAAAAAAAATCAGATATCTCAATTAACAAAAATGCCCAAGGTATTAAATAAAATTAACCAAAATACCAATAAGATATCAACCAAAATATCAATAAGATATTAACTAATATCTGCCCACGGCAGCTAAATCGTCCGGGCAGTCAACAAGAGTTGTCGCATATTAAGTAATTATCAGAAAATCATTGAAACTTCTGCCCCATACTAATGTTTAGTATACAAAACATTTAATATTATGGATTTATCTGTTTAATTATCAATTTTCAAGAAATTCAAACTCAACCATCATTAATGTGTAACAGGGATATAGTCAAACATTTTTTTTAATTCGGAATAAAATGGTGACCTCCACAGGGTCTACAAGGTAAAAAACATTATTTTTCGTACAATCAGGGGCCATAATTCAGGAAGTTATGGCCCAGTGTGCCCGAATATCGAAAGGAACCGCGATCTTTGGGTTATAAACTTACATTTCAAACTCCATCAAAATCGAATTAAAATTGTGACCTCCACAGGGTCCACAACTTTAATATACTATATTTTTACACCATTCGCGTAAAAGTGGCAGCCATTTTGTTCAGCAATTTTGGTCCGATGTTCATGAAATTCAACCCGAACATTCATTACAGTGTAACGGTGATATAATCAAACGTTTTTTTAAATCAGGTAATAATTGTGACCTCCAGACGGACCACAAGATAATAAAGGCGATTTTTCGTACAATCAGAGGCCATAATTCAGGAAGTTACAATCCGATATGCGCAAACATTGAAAGGAACCAAGATCTTTAGGTTATACAGACGGACAGGGGCGACGACAATATACGTCCACATGAAAATGTAGCCGTATAAAAACTAACCAAAATATCAATAAAAAATTAACCAAAATATCAATAAGATATTACCTAAAATATCAATAAGATATTAACACAGTTAATGGCTTTGTGTTTTTACTTTTGTTTTAGGGGCCGCACTATGGTAATCAAATAATTTGAATACCATCCTTCTAATGGCTAAAATAGTAAATTAGGGAATTGGTGGGGGGCCGGGGAACCACTTCCGATTCCATAGAAGCACATCACATGCTTGATTCCTCAGTATACTCATTAGATTGAAAGGAAAACAAAATTTTTAGTCTTTTCTTTTATTGACATGAATCGGGTTAGTAATGGTTGAGTATTTATTAATATCAAAAGTCAATCTATTCATATCATTAAGGTTATAATTATAGTAGGAATCATCATTGATTATGACCTGTAGGTTACAACTGTGTAAATTACCTGATGATTAATGTCAATATGATTAAAGTCACTGACATAGTAATGTACTAACCATGATTTACCTTTAAGGCCAATAGAAGTAAAAAAAATATTTCATGATCACCATGTATGAACCTATAATACTTTGGGTTGACATTCATAAAGCATAATGTAAGACTTGTGAACATGTAAATCAAACATTTTACCGTGCAATTCTTTTGAACTTACATTACAAGAATTTAAATACGATTTTCTGAGGTTGAATGACTTTTTTCCAACACACATATATATTTCAATATTTGCCTAAGCTGTGAAGAAAAGGCCAAGTGAAATGCTAGATTAAATGTGTACAACAGTTATTGATTGTGTGAGGCTACAGGTGTATGACAGTATAAATTATAATAGAAATCAACAGAATATCTCAATTGGACATTATATTTGTAAGTCTAATATCATATCTTATATATAGGATTACAGTCTATAATCCAGTATATATATCCATGATTATAATCTATATGTCGTGCTTGATAATATATACACCTAATAATATTGTATGTAAGTAATAAGATTGGAAAAAAAAAACAACAAAAAAACCTATATAACATACATAAATAAACAAAAATATTCATTGATTTTAAAGATTTCTGGACAAAAACCAAGAGAAACATTTCAAAAGAATGTAAAATATTATAATATATTGCTGTCCACATTCATAAGTTAATTGCTTTTAGTGAAATAAAGATGAGAAATCAAAACCATTAATAGATCCAAATACCAAGGAGAGAGTCTAGAAAAAAGAGAGAGAAATAGTGTTTGATGTCCACTCAACACAAACTGGGTCATTTGGGGACTAGCATATGGTTCAAATTTATATCATTAATTCACTTGCACACAGTCGACCCTTCTCCTTGTCACATATAATCGGGGAATCAAAAACATGCCCCTTGACTCAATAACAGACCTTCTCATTCAAAGACTCTCCTCCCCCGCCACCATCAAATAGTTTTGACCCCCCCAATCTTTAGATGGGAATCTTTATGGGAATCTTTTTAAGGTGATTGAATCGAAGTAGGGAAAATACCTACTATTGATATTTTGTTTTCTTTATTTTAATCTAAATTATCCATTGGAAAACATTTTCATCTGGATTAATAAGCGGAAGAGAGAGAAAAATGGGGTTAAACGTCCACTTGACACAAATTAGGTCAATTCCAGGCTACATGGTTCAATTTTATTTCAATAATTCGCTTGCATGTAGGGGTCTTTAGCAGTGGGGTAACCGGAGGACTCAGAGAAAACCCACGAAGTTGGACTGACAACAGTCCTCTTTGTCACGAACCACAACAACAGACCTTATAAACTGAATACCAAAAGAAACTTTGCACATTTAAAAACAAAGTTGTTACAAATTAAGTTGGACAGGTTAAAAAACAAATAGGATGAACACATCGCCCAAACGCAAGCTTCTTTGACCTACAATTTCTACCGGCAATATTCCTGTGTTTCTTTGAAAACGCGAAAATGTGAAAATCACGTGACGTCGTTACTGGGAGAAATGCACGTGCCACAGGAGTATAAAACCTGCACAGTAGCAATGTCAAACAACCACAATGCAAAAAGAACACTGAAAAATGCCATGACTTACAGAAGGACAGCGTCAGCGAGCACTGGGAATGCTTAATATGGGGGCCACGCACGTTCACGTTGCAAGAACCTTTGGCTGTTCCCGCGTTACAGTTGGAAATTTGGTACAGCGGTTCAGACAGACTGGATGGACATCGGACAGGTCCAGAACCGGACGACCACGGGTCACCACGCGACTCCTGAAAATCGACGCAGACGACTACGATGGGGAAATACAATGCGAAAGTGGCAACGTCGGCAGTGGCAACGCGTTGTGTTTTCCGACGAAAGTCGGTTCTGTTTGTTTCGAGTTGACGGCAGACAGCGTGTTTACCGTCGAAGAGGTGAAAGAACTGCTGCTTGCTGCGTTAGAGAAGTCGTTCCCTACGGTGATGGTAGCGTTATGGTGTGGGGAGGCATTTGTGGGAACCAGAAGACGCCACTCATCGTCATTAATGGGAATCTCAACGCGCAACGTTAGAGAGATGAAATCCTTCGTCCAGTGGTGCTGCCCTACCTCCAACAACAGCCCGTGGGTGTTCTGTTCCAACACGACAACGCCAGGCCCCACACAGCTCGTATCGTACAGGACTTTTTGGCCGCCAACAACGTCAATGTCTTGCCGTGGCCAGCGTGTTCTCCAGACTTATCACCCATTGAACATCTCTGGGACTGCTTGGACAGGCAAGTTCGAGCCCGACAACACGTTCCCGCCAACAGACAAGAATTGATTCAAGCTCTGCAAGAAGAATGGAACCACCTACCACCTGATCCCATCCGACGTTTGACGTCTTCAGTACGACGTCGAATCATGGCCTGTATTGCTGCACAGGGTGGTCACATTCGATATTAAACTTTAAAATGACATTTTTAGTGATTTTGAACACTCTCCTGATGTTATTGTTAATGAACTGCATTGAAACTCTGAACAATGGGATTTTCGACCCCCACCACCTTTGTTTGTATGGTGTAATTCCATTTACCGCACAGCGTTCATTTGAAGTTTTCCAATTCACTGTGAACATGTTGATGCATTAAATATACTCTACATCAAAGCGTTGCTATTTTTAGTTTTTTAATTACAGTCATGTCAATCTGATGCAAAGTTTCTTTTGGTATTCAGTTTATGTAAAGAGGCATGTGCTAACCATTCAACCACCCAAATCCCCCGAATTATTAAGCAGTGAAGAAATTAGATATTGTTGCAGCTTTAATGATAAATTATGATTTGATAGGAGTATATTTTTATACTTTCTCTGATGTGCATTCCAATAACAGCTTTAACAAGGAAACAAGCAGTTAGAATTACCTCCCCCGTTCAGTGTCGAGAAAATGTATTGGGTGACAAAACAAAAATAAAGATCGAGACATATAAATAGCTATAAATTTAACCCAAAGAAACTGAATTGTGATTTGGTTTTGCTAAAACCTAGAAAAACACAGGGAACACTGTAAACAAAATAAAAAGACCTAATACATTTATAATGGTAGAATATTTTACCAGAGGCAAATTCGTTATATTCATCTGAAATCCACAAAATCAACATTTTAATTAAAACAGGCCAAATATTTCTCTTCCCAAGGATTTAATCCATCAATTAGTTAGTGACACGTTTGACACACAAAAATTTTAGGAAAATTAGGTTTGGCCCTATGCAAATGAATAAAATAATATTAACACATCCTTGCTACTTGTAACCACTATTAGATAATACATATTGCCTATTATCACAGATTTCCTTTGGCAAGATCACAAAATCTGTGTTGTGCGTTGGTTGATATTTTATTGTTTTTCAGTATTTTGTTTACTGTTGATTTAATTGGAGTGAAATAATAAATATTATTATCATTACAACTACTCATAAGGTATTTGTTTGAACATTTGCAGATTAAGACAGTAAAAGCATGTCAGCTATGTTAGTCAGCATTTTAAATTGTTATGTTTAGTCTACAAACCTTCATTTTCAATAGCATCAAATCTTTTTTCTAATTCTTCAACTGTTGTTTGTAATTCTTCTGCAGACTGCTCTAGCATTTCCCTTAAACAACAAAAAAAAAATATTTATTTTTATGAAAAATGTCAAATGATCAAATATATCTAACTCAAAATTAACAATTTTATAACAAATATTTTGATCATTTCAATCAGTTCAATTACAATTGATTATGATTATTAAAATAACAATTAAAATAGATTACCGGTGGTATCCAAATTAATTTATAAGATAATTAAAAGATTATTCCACACAAATGTTTATAACTTGAGATAGTTCATTATTATAATAGTCATATACCGGTAGACCTACATATCTATGGTGAAAAGAATAATATAAATTTACACAAGTGTCAACTACAAAACAAACACACATAAAAAACAAACGGCAACAACACCAATCAACAATATTATTCTAGTTCTACCGCTAATAAAAAATACCGTTTACCGTTACTTTAAAAATGTACGAGTAGCATACCAACTGACAACTTTTTAGATTCATGTGTCAATTATTAATATAATATGCCAGATTATCCCTTAATTATTTTGATAGATTAACTTATAAATATCCTGAAACTATATGGTTACTTTTGCCCCTACATTTATTTAATCATTTAAAGAAAAAAACACAAGCTAAAAAAGCCTAAAAGTCTAAGACTCCGAGTTTAAGTCAATTCCCTTAGAGAATATATGGCACGATAGGGGTTGATGGGGAGGGGGAGGAGGTGAAATGTATTCTTTTTTACTTTGCCTTTGTTGGTTGGTTTTTAAAATTCATCGGTGACTGTAGCGGTTGGCTACATATAAAATTACCCCAACGGCCACCGAAACGCTGCCTTCGAAGTCTATGATGATAGTAATTATGTATTTGCTAGTTTCGACACTTCATCCCGCACGCTAACACTATTCATTCGTTGTAAATATCATTATCAGACCGTGACAACGACGGTTGAATGTCAAAACCGAACACTTGACTTGACACTTCACTTGTCAACCAAACAGGTGCCCGATTATGAAAATGGACGTATTCTAATCAATAACCCAAGAATTGACAAATAGTCGATTTTACGTAAAACCTATTAAAATTGAAAATATCCTTACTTCATTTGCCGTTCCTGATTAATTTCGGAACGTATTTTTTCCAACTCATATTCTTCGACCAAGTCCACCGCCATTTTGACACAATGTAAACGTTGCTATGTGTGGAATGACGTAGAGGATTTCCGTTTCTGAAAACGAGGCGGAAATCCCCTCCAGCTATGGACCGATCAACATGAACCACATTGTCTGTGATCGTCCACAGTCGGATTTATTTGTTCTTAGCACGCAAATTAATGAACAAAAATAACATTTAATTCGTTTTAATGATTAAACACGTATATAATCAATAAATCGATACGAACACATGATCTTATCTCGTGCATCTTTACACAGAACGAGATAGTCCATATATTCTTGCAACATATAATAGATCATGACTCATGCTGACACTATATAATTATTTCTTTGGGTTGCATTCCCAGTTGTTTTCAAATATGAGTGAAGTCTGTGTCACCACAGGCCCGGGACTGTACAGCGCGTGGACGGTTACGGCTAGCCCCCGGATCCATTCACTCTCTTTGATTTGTTTATGTTTGTGGTCTTTGAGTATGATGTCTTGTCCATATTTGTTTTTGTGTAGAATTGTGTGTGGTGTAGCCCTCCTGCACTTACTATTAGTGTGGTTTACTGGATTTATCTTGATTGATTGATTGATTTACCGTTAAAGAACTTAAAGCTTCGAAATCAGATTTGTGCGTTACAAAATTAGCCAAGAAAAAAAAAAAATAAAAAAAAAACAAAACCATACTTGGATTCATATTACTCATTAATAAAAATTACCTTGGGTTAATAATTTAGAGAATTATTGCGCAGTATAACGGTTTTGGTTGATTTAATACACGCTTACGATAAAAAAAAATGTATATTTTTAAAGCATCTTAAAACTGAAATTTGATAAAATATAAATTAAATTCTAGTTATACTGTATCGATAAACAACCCCAACCATAAAGAAACAGTTAAAGCTTTTAAGATGGGTCAAACGACTGCCGAAATTACAACCAATTGATTATTTGGTTGCGCGTTTTGATTTTAATAAAAGTAGCATTTCAAACAATCCGACATCTATGAGCTGTTGAAAGACCTAAGAGGAGGCCATTAGACTATAACTTTCCAATTGATAAAAAAAAAACTGTAACATCAAATCATTCAGAAAACAAAATTTTATTTCTTTAAAGTAAGTTATATCAAATACAATAAATTAGTAAAACTACATGTATATAATATTTAAATATGATTTAATGACACCAAACACTATTCTAATGGTACTCACCCTTTCTCATCATCTTTGGTAGGCCTATAATTGAGTTAAAAGACAATTTAAGACAAATGCTACGGAAGGCCTACTGTATTCAACAAGTTTTCAATTTTTCTTCTAAGGAATTAATATCGTTTATTGAATAATGAGTTCCAAATTAAGGATTTTTGTGTTTTATTTTGTTGAAGGGTTATTACTAGGAGAATGACCTGTCACAAACAACCACGTTTAACGTTCTACATATCACACAGTTTCGTTTATAAATGTATGATTATCAAGTGTCACGTGACTATCCATACTAAACCTTCACTGTCAGTCTAAAGTTAGTTCCGCTTAAGAACAGACACTAAGCTAGTTGACCGACGTTTGAATTCCTAAATCGACGATTTTATCCCAATACACCAAGTGGCAAGTATACTTTGCGAATTGTGAAAAGCAGGCCTATTTATTTCGCTCCCATTAAAGGGACAATCCCGATATGAACAGAGGTTCAAAAATAAAAGTCGGAGAATGTATGAAAATTAAACGCAAAAATATAGAGGAATGGTGTATTTACCTTGTCTCAAAATTTCAACTCAAAATATTGAGTCGTTTGGACGTGAACGACAAAACTGCTTATCCGGACACGTAACCCTTTTAAGATTTCGGTTCAATTTTTTGATTGGGTGACCTTATAACCGATTACGGTTACTTGAAAGGGCTATACAATGGATGACCCATGTGCTGTACTTGATAAAGAAAGGTAAATTTCACCTACACATTATTTTTATAAAAAAAAAATGTTTGGTTTGATCCAGATACCTCAAAATACACCTTCAGGCACCGGTCTCTAATTCGAGATAAATACTGACGGGTTTAAGTTGTTTGAAAACGTATCATAAATACAGAGTTAGTTGCTCGGCCTTTGAGTGGAGGATTTTAAGGGATTTTAACACAAAATTAGGCAGTTTTATTCCCAATACAAATATCGGGATTAGCCCGTTAAATAAAATAGAAAGAGTTTATTTAGCCTGTGCGTGTATATGTGAAATGAAGTAAAATCGCATTACAAAACAGTACATGAATACTACATTTTAGTTAGTTCTGGTGTGCAGAATGATTAATTCATTTACCAGGGTTGCCTATACTCGATAATTGAACCTACGGTACATGTCTGGATTCACGACTTATCGGGGTAAAATATTTATGTGCGATAATTAACGAGAATGTTTTTACATGTATTTTTAAAAATAAAACGAGTCTCTGGAGTACACGTACACGACAACCATAATATATTTTTTATTCCATACCCAGTTGACAGTTGCTATACCTATACTATATTACCTGCTATATGTCTCGCTATAACTATATTATATTACCTGCAATATGTCTCGCTATAACTATATTATATTACCTGCAATATGTCTCGCTATAACTATATTATATTACCTGCTATATGTCTCGCTATAACTATATTATATTACCTGCAATATGTCTCGCTATAACTATATTATATTACCTGCTATATGTCTCGCTATTACCATACTGATAATTGTTATACCCATACGTATTGTCTTCATTATCATCGTCACCATCATTATTTCTGTAAACATAGAAAACATACATAAACTGTATAGCATCAAATACGACTAAATTATACCAAAATCACAACCTGTCAACGAGCAGCACAAAAGACGTCTTTCAGTAGCGCCTTATTTTAATATAGGGCGTGCGGTAGAGGGTGGGTGTGTGTGTGGGGTGTAGGGGGTGTGGGGGCTTTACATCCCAAATTCAAGTGTGACTCGATACTAATTCCATACAAATACAGGTTGGCTTATCCCGTGCAACAACGGATAAAAGCAATATGGGTATAAGCCGACCCAGTGTTACAGTGTTAAATACATGTACAGATTTAATTAAAAAAATATTCTAAGGTCCCAATGGCCATGGGCCATTTTAGCACAAATTTAATCATTTGTAAACTACAGCGTTGTGAATACTGAATCTCTAAAGAATATCAGTTCAAAAATGGTTCCATTCCATTTAGCATTTACAAAGATAGGTGGATTATTCCATTGATCTATGCTATTTCGCTATGTAATAAGCCCGCCGCCATTTTGTTTTTGTCCGTCAAAATTTATAGTTAGGTCTGTTTTAAATCCGATCGAATCATAGCCGGGGAATTATCTAGGGCTCATATTTTGCTTTGTTAAGTTAAATCATCAATCCGTGTACACATTAGCGCTGATTAAGGATTTATAAATTTGACATTTTAGCGAAGAATGCAATTGACGCATCAGCTTTAAAACGGAAGTCCGGTGAATGAAAGAACTTAGTTTTGTTTCATTTAAAAATAAGTTGGAATATATAATTTACTACCTGTTGGGTTCCGTCCTTTCGTACTTTGTGTCCTGACGCCTGTCATTATTGTTATCCTCATGTCTATCCGCATCTCGTTTTTGATGTCCGTCCAAGCTATCCACACTGTAACGCCCATCAAGATGGGGATCTTCTCTGTGTTCCTCGGGATTGCGCCTAACGGGACTAGCTCTGCTGTATCGTCTCTCTTGGCCCGGGGCCCGGCGATCACCATTTTGAGCTATAGGGGCATCAGCCGAGCTCTCGTCTTTTTGCTGTTCATTTAATCTATAGTCATTTTTCTTCTTGAAGTTATCTCGTGAACCATCATCCTTCGGTCCACCTTTCTGCTCATCCCCCTCTTCACGCCTGTCATCGTCGTCATGATTCTGATTTTCAGTTCTCGTTCTGGAGACATTGAATCTGCGAACAGGTATCCGACGCTTCGTCTGCTTTGGTTTTACATCCAATCCTTGGCTAGATTTGTGCGTATCTTTATTTGTGTCTCCGTTTTCGTGGTCCTCTGTATTTCCGTACCTGCCGCCATTTCTGTCTTCTGGACTCGACTCCTCCGTCTTGTCTTTTGGATAAGGACTTCCTGGTCTTTCTAGTTCAGCATTAACCCGTGACTGCCTTCTTTCTCGTTCAAACTCATGTCTTTTCGTCGCACTATCGAACCTAACATCATGATTTCCACTGTCACCATCATTCTGATTCTTCTGCCCGGATGATGTATACGGACGTCCATTTTCGGTTGCAGCCTCGCAATATCGCTCTTGCTTCCCGCCGTCTGTCGATGGGCTATTTCTTCTATTGCTATGGCGACTGTTTAGTTCATCAGAACTTCTTGAATCTGTTGTTTTATCTCGAGAGACACTCCTTTTTCGTCCATTTCTCGAATGGCTGCGTCTTCGTGCACTCCGAGACTGACTTTTATTGCGTCCATTTGGTGACGGACTACTACGCCTGTTTCGTTGGTCGACAGTGTCACGTCTGCCATTACCAGACGGAACACCATGTCTTTCATTTTCAGTACTATTATGGCGTCGACTATTTCTTCTCCCTTCTTTCCTGTTTTCGGAATAATCGTTTTTGTCTTCATTATCTTTTTGTTGCCTTTCTCGTGCATATTCACGCCTGGCCTTTTCGAATTCTGTCAATTCTGGCGTCTGCGATTTATAATCTTCTTTATCATTTTGCTGCTTTTCACGTGCATATTCACGTCGCGCCTTTTCGAATTCTGTCAATTCTGGTGACGATGGGTTTTTGTCTTCCACTTCACCGTTTTGGCTGTTTTGTTGCTGGTCTGGCGGTGGATCTGGCGTTTCATTTGTGGGGAATCGTCTATTTCCTTTGTTTTCAGATCTCGTCTCCGGGCTGTCAACATCTTCACGTCTGAAATTACATTTTAAATTAATCATATGTTAATGTCGGTCTCATTAGCAATATTGTCTGTGATCGGCTGGGGTAGATGGGTACGGTGCTGGCTTGCTAGTGTTGAGGTTCCGCCCTCTGCACTGTCCAGGGTGGTTTCCCCTTGGCAGTGTGACATAATCGAAGGCATGGCAAGGAACAATGTCTATTTCATTTCATTTTCATTTATGATGCATGTGCGCATATTATCTATTGACAAAATAAAAACATAACGCTAACGCTACAATATACGTCCACATTCCTGCTTTGATTGATATGGTACTTTGTCAAGAAGGCTAGGCATTTGGTTTGTTTAGCGTTGAGGGTCGTGCCTCAACATCAATAGTTGCCGTCCTTAGAGTATAAGAAATAAGTATACCAAGACAATCCATTCAGAATTGTGCCTTCCTAACGCTAAAGGCAAAAAGTGGGCGTGGCCCTGCCCCTGGGGGTCAGGACATTCATCAAAATCAATAGTGGACGCCCTCAGGCTATAAGGAATACAAGTACCAAGCTGCTTCATTCAGAATTGCGGCCTGTAAACGACAAACACAAAAATTGGGCGTGTCTTGCCTGTGGGAGTCGGGACATGCAGTTGACGTCCTTAGGCTATAAGGAATACATATCCCAAGTTTAAAGACGATCCATTAAGAATCGTGGCCTGTAGACAACACACACAGACACGAAGTAAAAATGGGCATGGCTCTGCCCCTGGGGGTTAGGAAATCACCAAAAACAATACGGGTCATCTTTAGGGTATAAGGAATAGGTATGTAAAGTTTTAAAAGGATCTGTTAAGAATTGCATCCTGTAGGCGAACACACGACACAAAAGCATTGGGCGTGGCTCTGTCCCAGGGGGTTCGGCATGCACCAAAAATAATAGTGGTCAGCCTTAGGGTATAAGGAATAAGTATAAAAAAAGTTTTCAAGACGATCGATTAAGAACTGTGGCCTGTAGCTGACACACAGACAAAAAGAAAATGGGCGTGGCACTGTCCCTGGAGGTCGGGCATGCACCAAAAACAATAGAGATCTTCCTTAAGGTACCAAGAATGAGCATTCAAAGTTTCAAGATGATACATTAAGAAATGCAGCCTGTAGACGACAGACAAACAAATACAAGAAATGGGTGTTGCTGTCCCACGGGGGTCGGGCATGCACCCAAAACAAAAGGGATCATCCTTAGGGTATAAGGAATAAGTATTTTAAGTTTCAAGATGACCAATTAAGAATTGTGGCCTGTAGGCGACACACAAAAAGAAAATGGGCGTGACTCTGCCCCTGGGGGTTGGGCATGCACCCCAAATGATAGGAATGTTCCTTAGGGTACAAAGAATAAGCATTCAAAGTTTCAAGATGATACGTTAAGAAATGTGGCTTGTAGACGACAAACAAATAAATACAAGGAATGGGCTTGGCTCTGCCATTGGGGGTCGGGCATGCACCAAAAAACAATAGGGATCATCCTTAGGGTGTAAAGAGTAAGTATACAAAGTTTTAAGAAAATCCAGTTAGAATTGCGGCCTGTAGGCGACACACAGACACACAAAAAAAATGGGCGTGGCTCTGCCCCTGGGGGTTGGGCATGCACCCCAAACGATAGGGATCATCCTTAGAGTATAAAGAGTAAGTATACCAAGTTTGAAGAAAATCCAGTAAGAATTGCGCCCTGTAGGCGACACAAAGACACACGAAAAGAAAATGGGCGTGGCTCTGCCCCTGGGGGTTGGGCATGCACCCCAAACGATAGGGATGTTCCTTAGGGTACAAAGAATGTGTATGCAAAGTTTCAAGATTATAAGTTAAGAAATGTGGCCTGTAGACGACAAACAAACAAATACTAGAAATGGGCGTGGCTATGCCCCTGGGGGTCGGGCATGCACCAAAAACAATAGGGATCTTCCTTGGGGTATAAGGAATAAGTATACCAAGTATAAGGAATAAGTATACCAAGTTTGAAGAAAATCCAGTAAGAATTGCGCCCTGTAGGCGACACAAAGACACAAGAAAAGAAAATGGGCGTGGCTCTGCCCCTGGGGGTTGGGCATGCACCCCAAACGATAGGGATGTTTCTTAGGGTACAAAGAATGTGTATGCAAAGTTGCAAGATTATACGTTAAGAAATGTGGCTTGTAGACGACAAACAAACAAATACTAGAAATGGGCGTGGCTATGCCCCTGGGGGTCGGGCATGCACCAAAAACAATAGGGATCTTCCTTGGGGTATAAGGAATAAGTATACCAAGTATAAGGAATAAGTATACCAAGTTTGAAGAAAATCCAGTAAGAATTGCGCCCTGTAGGCGACACAAAGACACAAGAAAAGAAAATGGGCGTGGCTCTGCCCCTGGGGGTCGGGCATGCACCCCAAATGATAGGGATGCTCCTTAGGGTACAAAGAATGTGTATGCAAAGTTTCAAGATTATAAGTTAAGAAATGTGGCCTGTAGACGACAAACAAACAAATACTAGAAATGGGCGTGGCTCGGCCCCTGGGGGTCGGGCATGCCCCCAAAACAATAGGGATCTTCCTTGGGGTATAAGGAATAAGTATACCAAGTTTGAAGAAAATCCATGAAGAATTGCGCCCTGTAGGCGAACCACAGACACACACACACACCCACACACACACACACACATACACACACACACCCACACACACACATACACACATACACACACACACACACACACACACACAGACAGGGGCGACGGCATAATACGTTCACATTATGAATGTGGACGTATAATGAAATGAGGTTTAACGTCCTATTGTTGAGATGTTTGATTCATAACTTTGCTATCAGAAAAAGAGTCCTACAGATGCCACGATGAACTGTAAGATCCTAATGACCGCCAATATAAGGATTTTATTTAAATTGACAGCCACTAAAGTTACACAGTATGTAATTAAAATATTTATATACCTATTTTTAAACATGAGATTCTCTTCTACAGCCTCAAATCTAAAGGAAAATTAAGTTTAATTAAGTCAAGTATAAAGATGAATGGTGGGGCTACTTTATTTTATAAGGCGATTCTTTACTTTAAAAACTGGTAAGTGTGAAGGAAAAGTTCACAGGAGGGAATGTTTCATTAAAAAATACACTTATAATACATGTAGTTTATCTAGTAAGAATTTAAAAAATCAACGTTATTCTCAGGGTACCGGGTAAGTTAGCCCAGGGGGTAGAGGGCTGCAATGGGGGTGCATAAACTATGCCGTTCCGCTATCCAACTTATCATATTTGACGGGAAGATTGCTTGTCTACCATTTTACAACCGAACAAAATCATAACAAAATAATGGTACCTTTGATTTTCACTTCGGCTTCTTGCACCCACACTGATTTCAAAGTCAAGTTCATGAGATCTATCATTATATCTGAAATAATCAAATAATTAATTATCTTTAAAGGGACATTGTGGAAGATTAAATAGTTGACACTTTTTGCTATAATTGTTAAAAAATTAGATATTAAAAACAAAATATGCTGAACATTTAATCAAATTGCTTCATTCTGAACTAAAATATTAGCCAATGAATTTTAAACTAGTCTAGGTCGCCATTCATAAACTTAGTATAACAAACAAATTCGTAATTATCCATTTCATGTTAAATCATCCATCACAAAATGCATTCAAATCTTGTATATACCACGGGCAAAGATGGCATGAAGAGTTGATTATGGTCTGGATAACATTTCAGGCCCAAAGAAGGACCTGCAATGGGCAGATTTAGCTCTTGCACAATGGATGTTTAATATAAAAGTTGAGAAACAATGCCATCTACAGATATCCACATAAATGGTGTAGTCGATCTATCTTTCCGCCATAATTCTGTTATCTCTAGTGGTTCTACGAAGAGTAAACAGCCCCTCCCCTATGCGAACTACGCAATTTCCGGTTTCTAAACGGACATTCCCAATACAAGTGGGAACCGCACCGGAAAATCCCTGCAAACATCTGGGGCAAGTCCGAGACCCCCTGCTTAGGTAATTATCTGGTCTAACGGGTCGTGTTTACGAATACTAGAATTTAATTTACTGACCGATTATCTCTATGTGTCACAACATCCTCATCATTTCCATTTCTCACAACAGTGTCACCATCATCATTTCTCACGACAGTCTCATCATCTCCTCTGTGTGTCCTGGAGTTGGAAATTGAATTTTTATAAACTTTTTTCATAATCTGATTAAAATACAGATCTTTATTTAATTTCGTTTTTATTTAATACTTTCGTTGACCTACACTTGATTAAGATCTGACCACTTGTCTTCAAAGGTCGTGTTAGGGGTTGTACTGTAAGAGCGGCCTTTGACCCTATGACGTCAAACATTGATTAATCAATCAGCGTTGACGTTTCTAGTGTTTTACCGACAGTTCCGTGCATGTCACACCAAGAAGTCGAAGTAACAGATTGTTTCATTGGCTAATCCTTCATTTCAACCAAAACGCAAGTATGACAACTCTTCCAGATCCCAGTGTAGTAAAGACAAGTAAAACGAAATATTCAGCTATAAAAAACGAAATTAAAAATGATCTGTGTTTTAATGAGATTGCCCTTTTCTGTTCATTTGATTTTATTCTTAGGCTGTTAATCGATGGATTTATTGACCGGACATTGTTATACAAATTAAATGAAATGAGGTTTAATGTCCTATTTTTCTAAACATGCTCATTCCCCAAAGACCGGGGAGAACATTACCTTATTTGGTCTACTGAACACATGTCATAAACAAAACAGTATTTGATGGATATTTTGACATCACTCAAATTCATTAATTACATATGATTTGACTCTATAGAAAGTGTGAACAAAATAATTGATGATACAAGGTTACTCTTATTTTGTTTCGCCCAATCCGAGCGTAGTCGGGCGAAACATGATATTCAGCCGTTTTCATATTATTTGAATAATATGTTTTGACTTACCATTTAGATTGTGGCCGACTTCGTCTCACTCCGTCTTCGTCGGATTCATCTTGCGATTTATAATCACGGAGACTGGAAATATAGGAAACAGTAATCACTAAAAACATTCACAGAGAGAGAGAGAGAGAGAGAGAGAGAGAGAGAGAAAGAGAGAGAGAGAGGGGGGGGGTTAACCTCTACTCAACACTATAGGTCATTGCGGGACTAAGAAGCAGGAAACCGAAACCATGCCACTTGACTCAATGACAAACCTTATATGGTATTTGTTTGAACAATGACAAACTCCCAATAAGGTATTTGTTTGAACAATTGCGTCCACGCAACATAATCTATGTTCGGACTAGCATATGGTACAATATTTATTACAATAATTCGCATGCGCATGTAAGTCTTCAGAAATGTCAGGCCCCGGAGAGAACCCACAAGGTTAGACAGACGATCATACGCTTTGTAAAATACAAGCTTGGAAACGAAATCTGCCACTTGATACAATGTCAGGCCTTATGATTTAAAGCGCACGTGTTACTCGACCCCACTCCATCCCCATCAAAGAATCTATTTCTAAAAATACGTCTTTCTCAGCAAAGAATGAACTGATTAAACACAATTCAGTTTTAAAATTCATTGTAAATTGATTATAAGCAGATTTGGTGAAAGCAGTTTTCATCTTGTAGTAACAGTACCTACACACTGGCTTTTGTCACGCAACAACAAAAATAGCAGTGTGTGAAAATGCTATAGAATGCGATAATTTAACCGATTCCTTAACACGGTTAAACAACACATCTGATCATGGCATGGAGTTCAATGTCCCATATAAACTGGGCTAATATAAAGACGAGCATCGGTCCTACTGTTCTGGTCCGGCTGGGGTAATGACGATAGGCATACGCTACACAGTGTGCTATGAGGGAAATTTAGCCTGGACAGAGCCGCTACGGCCTACTCTTATATCGAATTCCAACTGCCAATGGATCTTTTAAGAGCACGCCAATGTGGACACTGGACTTCGGTTTCGTCCCATCCGAACGAAAGGACAGCTGTCCTTGTCAGGGCCTCTGTCCTGCACCACTGGCAAGGGGAAACCACGTCGGAAAATTCCGATGAACCTTCTTGGCCAATACCGGGAGCGACCCCGCGAGCACAAAGCTAGCGAGCTAGAGTCTTACTCACTTAGTCACAGTGGTTCCCTGACCCAAATAACACCAGAGAAATGGGGTTTAACGTCCTACCAGAATGAGTTAAGCTTAGAATAAAAATAAATGATATACCTGCGCACAGATTGTCTAGTTGAGATTAAATCTCGGTCCTGACTTCCATCTCGTGAGAAATTAGATCTGAAAAATACATAATATGTTAATTATTGGCAATAGATACCGATGTTAATTTACTTATGTTAATGAAATGTATTCATTTTAATAAAATTTATTCATTCTAATAAAAAATTACTTATGTTAATAAAATTTATTTTTGTTAATAGAATTTACTTTTGTCAATAAAATTTACTTATGTTAATAAAATTTATTCATGTTAAAATAATATATTGATCATTTATTTTTTTAAAAATATATATTTATTATTTATTTTAAAAATATATATATTATTTATTTTTAAAAATATATTTATTATTTATTTTCAAAAAATAACTTTACTATTTATTTGAATAAAATTTATTTATCATTTATTTTAATAAAATGTATCTATTATCTATTTTACACAATACCTGATGTACGACGGTTTTGAATCTATGCTTTTAAAACTATCAAAACGATATAATTGCTTTTTACTTTTGTTTCTGAAATTAGAAAAATAGGTTGCCAGGCAACGAAACATACGCCCACACAGCAGCCAAATCGTCCGGCAGTCAACAAGAGTTGTTGCATTTTAAGTAATCATCAGAAAATCATGATTCAAACTCACCCATAACTACGGTGTAACTGTGATATAATCAAACGTTTTTTTAAATCAGATAATTGTGACCTCCAGAGGGACCACAAGCTAAAAAGGGTGATTTTTCGTACAATCAGGGGCCATGATTTAGGAAGTTACGATCCGTTATGAGGAAATATACAATGGAACCAAGATCATTAGGTTATAAACATGTATTTCAAGTTTCATCAAAATCAGTTCAAAATTGTGACCTCTTATAGGGTCCACAACCTTGATATAACATATTTTTACACAATTCGCATACAGACGGCGACCATTTTATCCGTCAACTCTGGTCCGATTTTTACGAAATTCAAATTCTCTCTTCATTACCATGAAACCGTGATATAATCAAACGGTTTTTTAAATCGGATAATAATTTTGACCTCCAGAGGGACCACAAGCTAACAAAAGCGATTTTTCGGACAATCAGGGGACATAATTCATGAAGTTATGATCCGATGGGCGCAAATATCGACAGGAACCAAGATCTTTGGGTTATAAACATACATGTCAAGTTTCATCAAAATCGGTTCAAAATTGTGACCTCTATAAGGTCCACAACCTTGATATAACATATTTTCACACCATTCGCGTACAAACGGCGGCCATTTTGTCCGTCAATTTTGGTCCGATTTTCCCGAAATTCGAACTCAACCTTCATAACCATGGAACGGTGATATAATCAAACGGCTTTTTAAATCGGATAACAATTTTGACCTCCAGAGGGACCACAAGCTAAAAAGGGCGATTTTTCGGACAATCAGGGGACATAATTCAGGAAGTTACGATCGGATGGGCGCAAATATCGAAAGGAACCAAGATCTTTGGGTTATAAACATACATGTCAAGTTTCATCAAATCGGTTCAAAATTGTGACCTCTATAAGGTCCACGACCTTGATAAAACATATTTTCACACTATTCGCGTACAAACCGCGGCCATTTTGTCCGCCAAGTTTGGTCCGATTTTCACGAAATTTGAACTCAACCTTCATAACTCTGGGACGGAGATATAATCAAACGTTTTTTTTAAATCGGATAACAATTGTCACCTCCAGAGGGACCACAAGCTAAAAAGGGCGATTTTTCAGACAATCAGGGGCTATAATTCAGAAAGTTACGATCCGATTGGCGCAAATACCGACAGGAACCAAGATCTTTGGGTTATAAACATGCATTTCAAGTTTCATCCGAATCGGATCAAAATTGTGACCTGTACACTGTTCACAAGCTAAAAAACGTGATTTTTCGTACAATCAGGGGCCATAACCCATGAAGTTACGGTCCGATACATGCCAATATCGAAAGGAACCGAGATCTTAGGGTGATAAACCTATATTTTAAGTTTCATTGAAATCAGATAAAAATTGTGACCTGTAGACTGTTCACAAACAATTGTGGACGGACGGACGTCCGGACGGACGGACGAACAGGGGCGACGACAATATACGTCCACATGAAAATGTGGGCGTATAAAAAGTAATATAAAAATGTATTTCAGCGACATTCGCCACCCTAATTGTTGGCTAATGTTTCCCCTAACGGCCGAATTATTTTATTTATCACAACATTTATTTATCATTATTTACATATACTGTACTTCTCGGTCACATCCTTTAGAATCCAGGGAACATTTACAATATTAGAAAAAACGTTAACCAGTAATTGTTAGTGTAGCGGCCAGTACATTATGTACTTTCAAGCACTGTTTCAAATCGAGAAGCGAGGTTAAGCCTCAAATGACCAGCTACTAGGTTACGATAATAAACAACCAATGCATTGATAACTGCGCCCGGAACAATATAATTTGAATGAAATTTTCAACATTCTCATTTTGCATTATCTATTTTTTAATTATCATAGCAAGAACGGCCAGCTCTTTATTTAAATCTTATATAATGTATCTTGAATCTTTAACTTGATTTTCATTGTTTACTACAGATATCTGATAAATAGCATTTTAAAAGGTTGGACATTCGAATTAATTATGTTCGTGGGAACAAAACTTTCTAACGTAATCGAAATAATTTACCTTGAACGTTGTGAAGCCCGAGGTATATCATCAAAATCTACAGAGGCGAATCTTTGTCTGTAAAATATAAATACATTTTTTATTGCTGATAAAGAAACAGAAACCTGGTTTTCCGCTTTGTTGCTGATACAAAAACATCAAGCCTAGATGGTTTCTGCTTTGCTGCCGATATAAAAAGGAATATGTTGGGTATTTTTTTCAAGAGTTATAACATAAAATAAAGAGCGAGTGTTATCGTATTTGATCATGTCTGGGTATTGTTCTAGGCTTGGTAGGTTATTGATCGAATTATTTTATTTATCACAACATTTATTTATCATTATTTACATATACTGTACTTATAGGTCAGTCACATCCTTTAGAATCCGGGGAACTATTAACATAAAACATTTACAATGGTTGCCATCAACAACAATGGTCGCTATTGTAAACGCTTCGATCAATCGAATGTAATTCACAGATAAGGCGGAAATGCTCTTATGCCTTAACAACGAATATAACCATTTATGGAATTGTTCATTGCGATTTATCTCTGATTATTAATAATATATATGCATATACGACGTATATGAGCCTTTTGATCTTAATTTCTTTGATGAAATAAATTCCGTTCCTTTAACGAGCTGAATCTGATTTTGTATTCGGTTCATCAGAGTCGTAAAGGTTTCTATACTCATTAAACAAAAGGATAGTTTAGATAGATACAAATAACTTATGGTACATCAAAATCAGTTCACGTTTGAAGCTGATATAATCCCAGGTCTACAAGACGACAGCGTTATTAAAAAAATATATTTTGGGGACAATTAAAATCTTTAACTTATCGGTTCATTCAGAATTATTAAAACGTATAGGCTCGTATAGTTCTAGCTACTTTAACGCAGCTAAAAATGTTGAGATATACTGGTGCTATGATTGGGTGCCTTTAGTTTCACCTCACAAATTTATAGATCCGTTCTACTTTGGCGATACCTACGATATATTATAATTAAGAAAATAATTGACGTTTAAATGAAAATGGAATGGAAATATACAACGAAACCCCAAGATACAGACTCCCATAAAATAGAAAAAAAATGTTAACTTATTTTTGTGCCAATATCTACATGTTTTACACACAAATATATATTTCTTAATATGAATATAAATACAGGACTTTCATCAGGGTGAATAAATAAATGCCACGTAATTCTAATATCAATAGTTCAATATTTTGATTGGTCATTATAATTTATACTTTTTTCGCTTCAACATTTTTTAAAGAATGGGTCACTGCACAAATACCTTTAAACGTGAAAAATCAACTTCAAATTCAAATGAATAAAAAATATTTTAGACATAAAAATTGCACACTGCAAAATATACTATTACAAAAGATAATATTTTTATTGTAAGTTTTCGTTGTTTTTCATGCACATTGTAATATTGAAAATTTGACAGAAACACACGTTTTTTGTTATGTAGTCATAACTCCCTTAAAACGCTGTTTATTTGTATAATTCAACTACCACAATTTATTGTAGGAAATGTTCTGTATGTATACATTCATATCCTTTAAAAATAACTCGCAGAAAATGTATCAATTTGAGCTTCAAAATATAATTGATTAAAATGAGACAACAGAACGCCAATAAATGGCTATTTTTGAGACATGGTTATTGCAAAGATATATATTGACTTGAAATTTGGTGGTCATTAGGAGAGGTCATTATTACAAATGTTGAATATAAGAAACAGACTGCAAATTCTGGGAGTTATTTCCAAACTGTATATAACATCAAAAAATGGACAAATACCGTGTTTAAGCCGAATATTTGATTTTCCTGAAGTTTGATCAAGCTCCCAAAACGCTGTATATTTGCTTTAGAATAAATAAAATATATAACTTACTTAGGTTTGACTGTTTTGGCTACAACTGGTTTCTCGGTTTTAGCAAAAAACTTCTGACTGAAAATAACACAGGCTCGTCGATTTACAGATGTTCATTCGGTTCGTAAATGAAAGAATGAATAAATGAACTACAAGTATTTAATATATGGGTGGATATATGAATGAACTCCTGGATGAATGAATAAATAAATCAACTATTTAATACGTGGATGAATGAATGAACTACTGAAAAATAGAATGAATAAATAAATGAATGAACTATTTAATACATGGATGGAAGAATGAACTATTGAATAAATGAACAATTGAATGAATTAATGAACAACTGAATGAATTAATGAATGGCTGGATGGACGAATGAATAATATTTATAAATGAGCGATCGAGGGATTGAATGAAATTTAAAAACGAACAATGAATAGAGGACTCTTTGGTATATATGTACATAAATTGATGATGGAATGACAGATTTGATGAGGGAATAAAGGACAGAAAGATGATTAAGGATGTTAGAAATGAATATGATCGATGAATTTAAATAATGCAACCGTTCACTATTTCATTACATATTTTAATCAGTATTTACTTGTTTTGTGTTTGTTTGTTGTAGTTATTCAGTTCAAAAATAACATAATTTAATTCAAGTACCCACAAATCCGTTTTGTGAAATGTCAAGTTAAATTGTTGGCTTAAAAATAATCGATGTGATGTATTGTTATCATTGAATGTCGCTGTGCCCGAGTCATTATTTATTCGATACATTCTTCCATGTGTAGAGTTATAATATGTATTTAAAATGTTTTCCTGGTTCGAGTAACTATTTGTTTTGTTTTTTTAGTAATTAGTTCTCTTTTTAAACGCCCATGGTAACGTACGCGTTGACATTATGGTGGAAAGAACGTTGTGTATAAAATATGAAAAATTCAGAACGATAAACACGAAAAAATCGATTACATAATCAATAAATCGATTATCAAGTGTTTACTGAAAACAAAGTATAACAAAAATTACTTTATTGAAGATATAACGGATGCCCATGATAATATTTCCTTTAATTGATTAGAATACACCAACAAAGCTTTGAAGGAACATGGAACTGGGGCCTACTGAAGTGGTTTTATGTACTAATAAGTTGACTTTACTGTTCTAGTGACAGAATAAAAAATACACAACAAATACATCATAAAATCTGAAACAGTATGGGTTAATCAGAATTGTCTGTCAATGATACATAAAGCACCAGCAGACATATATACAATTTCCTTGCTTCAATGTAACAGAAAAATACGAAGATGCATTCGATATTGATTATTGTAACGTTGCATGTAATAAACTAAGAAGTAGTCAATACAAAGAGTTTGGTTATTATGAATACTAAAACCCCAAATATTGATGTTATTGTTGTTGTCGTCCTGTCGTGAAAATATGGAATCATAATATCAATATTTAATACACAAAGAACATTTTTTTAATCAGTACTGTCGCCTACGGGCGCCATTTGTAATAAACAAAGAAAAATAACCTACAAGACAATGCAGTAGTGATTATTAATGGCCGATTCATAAAGGCAAAATCATAAATGATAATCAAAAAACTTTTGGAATGGAGAAGGCAGGCGTAAATGACTGCTCTTTAATTTGGATGGTTTAGGTATTTCACCGAACATAATTGATTAAAAATTACAATATTCTCTTTAAAAAATTAATTATAAATACCTGAATGTACATTCATGTTACATTAATGTGTTTAGATCCATTTGCGTCTGTTTTAAGGTTCACTGTTTGGTAATTTAGAGATTAAAATAAACATGCTCGATACCATATTTACGTCGATATCCATGGAGAGAAATGACAGACTATCAGAAACATATAAAGCCGGCGTCTTAAAATCAATGGAAACTTTGTTTTTTCTGGTCAAAAATCACCGTGTGTTTGGCACCATTTAGCCCAATAGAATTGTTTGGATGGGTATTTCCATGGTCTGAAAGCGGATACTTATAAACGCCCAAATACAGAGGAATGGTGTATTTACCTTGAGGCATTTGGACGTGAACGTCAAAACACCTTATCCGGAGTCCAACCACGTAACCCTTTTAAGATTTCAGGTCAATAATTCGTTGGTTGACCTGATAATCGATTCCCGATCCTTTAGAGGTCTATACAGTGAATGGTCCATGTACTGTACTTGATAGCGAAAGGTAAATTTCACCTAGATATCATTTTTTAAAATAAAGGTTTGGTTTTATCCAGACACTGTATAATACAGCGTGGGACACCGGTCGTCATTTCCAGATGAAGACTGACGGGTTTAAGTTGTTTGGAAACGTATCACATGTATTGTGTTAGTTGCGCGGCCTGAAGAAAGAGGGTTTTAACACAAAATCAAGCGGTTTTATTCTCCAAAATATTATCGGGATTGGTCCTTTAACGTAAGGTCTAACAACATCTATCAGAGCTCTATGTTCACTTGACCGGATCTAGCTTCTCTTTCTACCCAATGATGATGCCTTATTGTGTACTAAAAATTTTTGCTTTAACCAAGCGAGGTCTAACAGCATCTTTCAGAACTTTTTGTTCAGTTGACCTGATCTGGCCTCTTCTTTACCCAATGATTTCGTGCTTTGATTTTTGACATAAAGGCTTTACCAAATCAAAACACAGGTACCTGTGGACAGGAACGCCCTTCTTATGTATGTGATTTTTTCAAAAAAAATTTCAAAAATGTTAATCTTCTTTATTTTTCTTCCTATTTGGTGCTAAATTATATAATATTTACTAACACAACAATTTCGTATTAAAACTTATACCTTCTGATGTATTTAAAAAAAAATCAGATAAGTATTTAAAGTAAGAAGGGCGTTTTTGTGAATCACAATAGCTGAACCAGGACGTCAAAGATTATAAATCTAAATGTAAAAGTAGTGGGATGTTTAAAAGGATTGGACAGGTTTTATCCATATGGAACGGACGAACAGATTTTGTAAATAATTCATAGGTCGAGATACATGTATGTGGTTTCTCGTGCTAGGATTTCGCCTTTCCACATAAATCAATCCGTTTCTGTTTCCCGCGTTTTTTCTTTCCGGATCGACGTACTCAATGAGCTGGGCGTCCTGTTTTAATTGGATTTTATTCTGACGAAGAAATATTTTAACGACGAAGGAAGTAGAATGTTAATAATAATACTAGGTTTTAAAGTGGCATTTAATCATACAATAATTTAATGAAGTTTTTGCATCAAAATTCTAATAAAAACAGAAACAAAAACAAAAAAACAACAGCAACAACAATGACAACCAACAGCAACGACGACCAACAGCACCTTGCAATATTGGTCAACCAAAATTAAAATGCGATTAAAATAGTACGTCGGCAATATCACTTCGTTGAAAACGAGCGTAAAATAAAGTTTTTTCCAACCCACATGATGCACGTTGTACAACTAATTAGACTAAATTAAACATAGTAAATTATAAATAAGCCAAAATAAAACAGGTTTACATTACGATAACACAATAGGCTATAAAACATGCTGACAAAGTGTCACATCAAAACCATACCTACGATACCGATTTTTATTTTCTAAAAAATGTTTTTCTGCCAAAGCTGAATGATCGGTTTGAATTTCTTTATGTTCTCGGTCATCGTTGTTGTTCTTACTTGTTCTTTTTGCCTTCGGCCCAACTTCGATGTCATCTTTAGCGTACACTTTACCACGTTGATTACTTCTGCCATGTCCTTGAATTTCTTTATCCTTACCACCGGCATCCTTATCCTTGCCACGCTTATTGCTGTCGGTGTCTTGGTTCTCTTTCCCACGTGCTTTGTTCTTATTACCAGCTTGTGCTTTCTTATTGTTCTTATCATTGTTACCACCTTGTTCTGATTTACCATCCTTTTTATCGTCTTTATTTGTGGTGGGCAAATCTTGGGATTTTGACCGCTGTCTGAATCTTTTTACACCCCCTTTCGTCTTTGTCTCTGGCGGTTTATCCATCTCCTTTTCTTTCTCCTCTTTGTGCTTTAATCCCTTTTTTGTCCGTTTTTTGTCATCTGCTTTTATTATCTCCCCCTTCTCTCTCTCGGGCTCGTGAGTTGAAATTCTAGCTTCACGCCCTTTCATGATTCGTCTGCCTTTTTAATTTTTTTTATCACAAAGATTACAAAGATAAATTATTACGACGCTGTTGAATAATGTCCGTTCATCTAGCACAGAATTATCCAGTGACGTGACTTATGCTCTAAATGAGAAGTTAAGTAACCCAATCAATATATTTTTAAAATCAAAAAGCGCACGAGTCGTAAGATCTAAAATCACGATATACTTTATACGAAACCAAAAACACTTACTTCACATCAAAAGGAAGAAAACAAAAAACGGTCGATAACTCCAGTTGACGCGCTACCCTGTAATCGTTGATAAGCAAACAGATATATGTTTGATTAAATATATGATGAAAATTAAAACTGTCGATTCACCCCTAACAACTCCCTTGTCAACAATAAATCTTTTCTACACCATGGATTGACTTTACATGACAAGACTCATCCGCTCGAAGGTTGCTAACGCAATTGGGAAAATATTTGTCAAATGACAATCAATACTGTTGCAATTAGACGTCTAACGACACCAGCGAAGATGCGGAAAAGGTTACCTGTTTTATTGATGTGGGGATGATGGAGATGATGACAATTGAAGACAATACATTACTAATGTAAGCCAGCCAATGAGAACACACACGAACTCTTAAATAATGTAGATTGATTTATATTATGTATTACCAACATTAAATCTGTCTCGGGCTATTAGTTTTCTCCAACAAAATCTCTCAAAAATGGTTAATGTGGTTCTTTATAATTAAAGTTACATTATGGGAGATAAGATAAAGAGATGGCAGTTCCCACTATAAGAGTTAAAAACTAGATAGTGTAAAGGTAATTTGCTAAAAATTTCAGTCAAATTGATCCCCTATTAGCCGAGAAAATAGCGTTTGAAATATTCACATAGCCTCGGTCATCATTACTCAAATCATTAATATAAACAGCATAGTCTCGATTATCCATTTGATTGATTTAATTATCAACGGCCATTGAGCGGCATATAGGAATTCAATCCGCCAACATCGAAGGCTAGCCTTCACATAGAGAGTTTATTATGGTCTGGATATGTTAATTAATGTCCAATTGATTATTTAGATAACATTTCAGGCCTAAAGAAAGACCTGTAATAAGCAGATTTTGCTCTTGCATAATGCTATTTTAATATACTCTGATATCTGAAAACATACGATTATCGCGTGATTTTAATTTTAAATATTTGTGTCGATCACAGTACTTATAGACAGAGTACATGGTATCACGTTCAACTGTGTGTGTGAATAATTATTAGGATATCACTATTAATCCGAATCATCCTTTAGCAATTCTCTCAGTGGCCCAGTGCTTAAGGGGTTGGTTCTTTAACCAGGACTGTACATGTTCAATCTTGAAGTTAGCTGAGAAAGTTTCTCGGGATTTACCAGCGGGGTGTGGGGGTTGGGATGGCCTAGTGGTCTAGAGTGCCGCGCTTCGACCTCTAGCTGGCCGGTCACCTCTGGCTTGCAGCTGTGGTTTCGGTCCCTGGTGTGCGTATGTGGCATGGAGATAGGGGCGCCTTCTCAACCTCGTGGGTTTCCTCCGGGCACTCCGGTTTCCTCCCACTGCTAAAGACCCCTACGCGCAAGTCCCGAAATGACCTAGTTGTGTCGAGTGGACGTTAAACCCCATTTCTCTCTCTCTCTCTCCCAGTGGGGTGTACTCTTGTCAGTGACGCAGCATGGATCGGGATTTTCCAGTGTGGTGTACTCTTGTCAGTGACGCAGCATGGCGGGGGGGGGGACAAGAAAGTGGCCCGTGTATATTTGGCGTGTTCATATAAGAACCCTTGACAGTTGACATTTGACAAGGAGTAGGTGAAAATGCCGCCCCCCAGGCAACATTCGCCCCATAGCACGATGTATGATCGGTTACACGTTCCGGAAGCGAAGATCACGAGTTTTACAACTTCTAGAAATGAAATGAAATGGAGTTTAACATCCTACTGTTCTGCTGACGTTGCTTTCATTTGAAATTCCCGAACAAATAGATAGGTTATCGCCCTGTACACTTTTGCAGATTTCGTCATTTGGATATATATAGGAACCACCAATCTTATAACAAAATGAAATGGGGTTTAACGTCCGACTGTTCTGCCCCTATACTGGGCTAATGTAGATGGGCATACGTCATACTGTGTGCTGTGAAGGAAATTTTGCCCGGACTGCGGCGCTACTGTCTACTTTTATATCGAATTCCAACTGGCAAGGGATCGTTTACACAAGACCTCGGTTTGTTGTAATGGAATGGCTAGATGTCCCTTGTGGAGATGTGTTACTAATTTTTACTAAATTCTGAACAGTAAAAATATCCAATTATGAAACATATAATTCGTGGCTAAATAAAAAGACTGATTACCACAAAAATAAAATAATATTATTCTTCGGCATTGATTGCTACCTCGGCTCCATCAAATCAATAGTTATCTCCCTTTAAACCAGTTCCGTTGATTGCTGGTTTCCCCTGAAGTATTTATCCCGCCCAAACGTTCCGGGCTCTCCTTTTTTTCATGGATAGCATTCAATGTAATATAGGATTATAATCTGTATCGTTTTTTTCTCTAATTTTTACAATAGATTATAAACTGACCAACCGTTTTTCATCACTTTACATTAGACAGGGTTCTATATAATGTGGTCGGGGGTTGGGATGGCCTAGTGGTCTAGAGTGCCGCGCTTCGACCTCTAGGTGGCCGGTCACATCTGGCTTGCGGCTGTGGTTTCGAGCCCTGGTGTGAGCGTATGTGGCATGGAGATAGGGGCGCCTTCTCAACCTCGTGGGTTTCCTCCGGGCACTCCGGTTTCCTCCCACTGCTAAAGACCCCTATGCGCAAGCGAATTATTGAAATAAAATTAAACCATATGTTAGTCCCGAGTGGACGTTAAACCCCATTTCTCTCTATATATATATAATGTGGTCGAATTGTTTAACGCGTGTGTGTTAGATCGTAGGGTCTGTCACTGAGTTACATGGTGTGGTTTCGATTCCCCGCTTGTACGTGGCAAGAGGTGGGGTGGCCTGGCCAACTTGGTGGGCTTTCTCCGGGTCCTCTGTAGCACTATCGTCGTTGCGACATTGTTTTAAATTTATTGATAAGGAATCGAGAAATAAGATGGCTTAATATTTCATTAATCAATATCTTTGGCAAGTCAGTAGATTCACATATATGTACTTATTAAAGTACTTGAATCAACTTAGTGAAAGATTGACATATTGTTACATGTACATAAAAAAGAGTTATAATGTGGTAAACATTCGATTCTAGGTTGATAACAGATATCTCATGGGAAGTTTCCAGAGAAAATTTCCATAACCATATAAGGGTGGGTTTCGACGTCATTTGACTTAATTAACCAATAGCACTAATTATTTACATCATACTTGACCAATTAGATAATTGAACGTCCAAAACCCACAGCTTCAAAACTATCATGCTTGTGAGAATTCGTTAGACAACAGCTTGATTCCAGAAGGAGAAAGATGTAGCAAGTTCTACTAGCAAACTCGCCCAGCGAGTTTTGGTTACTGGTGTTTGAGAATGACTTTAGTTAGTATTGTAATCTATACTGTGCTTGTAGGTATCCAGCTTGATATATATAAAACGTAAAAACGAACTGCTGCATTGTTATTCCTGGTAAGACAAACGTCTTAAGAAAACAGTAAGAAGAAATACACAACGTGAAGGAGAAGAATAACGATCAGAGATAAATTCTAGACGATCACAAGGCTACTAAAATATGTAGTAAGAAAAGATGCATGGGTCATACGTAGGATGTGGCGACCGGTTTTAGTAAGTGTCTGCTCTCTACGTCAGACAGAAAGGCCCATGGTGCTACACCTCCGATTTCCTCCCACTGCTAAATACTGTCACGCAAGCGAAGTATTGAAAACAAATTGAACCACGTGCTCGTCCTGGAATGACCTAGTTTGTATCTGATGGACGCTAAACCCCGTTTGCCTCTCTTTTATTTCTGTATAAGACCATTTAAAACAGCTGTCTGAATTTAAACCAATAGATAATCAAAATAGAATGCAACATGAGAGAGAGGAGAGCGAGAGAGCGGGGTGGGGGAAGGCCATTCGACCCAAACCACGTCAGTTTGGTACTAACATATGGCTCAATGTTCGAAGAAGGAAACCGGAGGACCCTGATATTATCAGACGAGATTCGCAACCAAATCGCCCGCTTTATTATAACACCAAGTTTATTGCCTGTTTCTGTCCTCTCGTTACACCCTATAAAGGTTAATATTTAATATTCATCTATATTCCTACATTGATCTTATTGTCATGAACATACCGAACAATTTCTTCTTTATGAAAAGATAAGTAATCAATGAAATAGTGTCATCATTCCAGCATGCAGTACATCTATCATTGAGGCCACGCCAATCTGATTTTCTGTTTTTCCGGCTCCAGATAAATAAATATTCAATTGAATTACGTGAAATACGTTTTGTTTTAAAGTATCAAAACTTAAACATGCAATATGCAAAAGCTAAATCTGCATATTGCAGGTCTTTCTTTAGGCCCGAAATTATTAATTAGATATTAATTAACTTATCCAGACCTCGATCTTAATATTTACTGGATTAAGATCCGTTTTGCTGCTCTGCTTTCATTCACGATTTTTTCACGAAATAGATAATCGAGACTAGGTTTTTTTTTATCGTACGGCTTTTGTAATGATGATCGAGGCTACCCCGGACATTCAATCGCTAAAATCTCGGTTCAGAGTGGATCAATTCTCCTGAAAGTTTCAGCTAATTTACTTTACATTATCTAGTTTTTTTTAACTAACATAGTGAGAACTGCCAGCTCTTCATCTAATCGCCCATAATATATATTTAAAAATGTGGAACTAAAAGCTTACGAACGGCACAAACAAGTATTTTGTTTTTTGCAAAAGACATTTTTCAGGAAAAACAAGAAAAGGAATTTTTACAGGCGTTTCCGAACAGAAAATCTACTTGTTGAGGAATTATCAGCAACATGTTTTGACACATAGCACCATTAAAGATAATGCCAAGTAGAGATGAAAGGAAAGGTGTTTCCGAAGAACAGAAAATCTACTTGGCGAGGCCTTATGTTTTAACACATAGCAACATGTTTTAGCACATAGCGCCATTAACGTTACCCAAGTAGAGATGAAAGAAATTCGTTGCTTCGGGGAAAGGGATGAAGTTTTTAATATTTCAGAAATGGATAAGGAATTTTAAATATCAAATTATTTATCAGAAAACATGGACCACAGAACAATGAGTTATTTCTGGACCTGTTTTGAATTCTTAGAAATTTAATATATTGATTGGAGATATACAGATTATAAGTATTATATTAATTACTGATTAGAAAAAAAATCCTCAAAGAGAAATGACTTTTTCTTGGTTCTTTTAAAATATTTTTTTGATGTGTAAATATAGTGAAAACCAACCACACACAGATAACTTTCACCTTAGTTCAATCGGTAAATGACAACAGGGATGGAAGGGGGGGGGGCAGAATTATTTTGTAGTGGACGAAGGAGAAGTGGGAGAGCATTTCCAGAGGAATACGCGATTTGAATTTTTACTGGATAACGGACTAAAATTAACAATAAAAGAATTTTATGGGTTTTCATTGTAGTTATTCTATTAGGCATTTGATATGAACTTTAATCATATTTCAATCAGCATATTCCGAGTTTAGGTACTTTTGATAACGAGGATGGGGTGGGGCGAATGGTTTAACACGTGCGGATTGAATAATAAGGTCTGTCATGGAGTCAAGTGGCGTGGTTTCGATATGTCCAACCTCGTGGGTTTTCTAAGGGTCTTCCCAGTACTGAAGACCCCTATGAGCAAGCGAAATATTGGAATAAAATTGAACCATATGTTAGTATCAAAATAAGTATTGATCGGGATTATCAAGTCACATTTTGGCATGCTGGAAGTCAGGCCCATTAATTGGCCGTGACACCTACATCCACCCTTTCGACCTTTCAAACACACATACACACACACCCTTAAAAATTCTACAACTAAATTAATTTGGTTCGAAAAATGACATACATTTTACATGGCCGAGATTTCTCCACTGGGCCCTTCTTTAACCCATTTTTTGTTACGGTATCTAGTAACATCGGCTACTGTAGGAAGGTCTCTTTAATGTCACTGTCTCTTAAACCCCATCAAATTATTAATATCTCAATAAACCATGTAAATAGGAGTAAACAGACTTACTAGTACAAATATGTCGTCACTTAGTGTTAAAAGATCGTGAATTATTCATCCGAATATAAATAAAACATTTCTGTAATTCAAAGCTACAGATCGATTCTATTTTGAAACCCCTTTAATGACGTTATCTCTGTTATAACAATATTTTCAGGCCAGGAGCCACATTCCTTCAAAATCAATGGCAGCATAAAAATCTATAAGTTTAACGAACGGTAAATCCAAATTTCAGATTGGGTCAAAGAATGTTCGTAAGTAATTTAAAGGGGGATTGGGGAATGTAAACTAAAAAAATGCACATTTCCATTACACATTCTGTCGCTTTGTTACTGTTAATTTTAGGGCATGTCGAATATAACAAAAATAGTTCTTGCGGTTTTATAAGTGGTGTGTGTTGTGGGGGGGGGGGAAGTCAATACCTGTCACCCATAATTTTATGGATCTGTAAATTCTTTTAAAAAAAATAAAAAATTTACTTCAAAAATCACCAACGGTCTGGCCACACACACATACGTGTGTGCAATGCTCCACGTATATCGAGTCCCCATTAAAGATACATTACGTAAGATTTAGATAAAGAACTAGACATTCTTGCTACAATAGTTCGAAAGTCTCGTTCCTCCATATTTGATTAAATCGGAGAAATCGGATGCCATCGCGAGTTGATTAAGGCCTGGATCAGTTAATGCCTAATTAATACTTTAGAAAACATTTCAGACCTAAAGAAAGACCTGCAATAGGCAGATTTAGCTCTTGAATAATGCATGTTTAACTAATCAAAAACAAATGTCAGATGTTCATATCTTTTATTTCATAAAAAAATAAGTTTTTCTAATATTCTTCTCCTTCCTCTTCTCCTTCGCCTTCAACAGAATCAACACCAACTTCTTCATAATCTTTCTCTAGAGCAGCCAAATCTTCTCTAGCTTCAGAGAATTCACCTTCTTCCATACCTTCACCGACATACCAATGGACGAAAGCTCTCTTGGCGTACATCAGATCAAATTTATGATCTAGACGAGCCCAGGCCTCAGCAATAGCAGTAGTGTTACTCAACATACAAACAGCTCTCTGTACCTTGGCTAAATCACCTCCTGGTACAACAGTTGGTGGTTGGTAATTGATACCTACTTTAAAACCAGTTGGACACCAGTCAACAAATTGGATGGTTCTCTTGGTCTTGATGGTGGCGATGGCAGCATTGACATCCTTGGGAACAACATCTCCTCGGTACAACATACAACACGACATGTACTTGCCATGACGAGGATCACATTTTACCATCTGGTTAGCGGGTTCAAAACAGGCGTTGGTGATTTCAGCCACGGTTAGTTGTTCATGGTAGGCTTTCTCTGCCGAGATGACTGGGGCATAGGTAGCAAGGGGGAAATGGATACGTGGGTAGGGAACCAAGTTGGTCTGGAACTCAGTAAGATCAACATTAAGAGCACCATCAAATCGCAGAGAGGCGGTAATGGAGCTGACGATCTGGCCAATTAAACGATTTAAGTTGGTGTAGGTTGGGCGTTCAATATCCAAGTTACGGCGACAGATGTCATAAATAGCTTCATTATCAACCATAAAGGCACAGTCAGAATGCTCCAAGGTGGTGTGAGTGGTTAGGATAGAATTGTAGGGTTCAACAACAGCAGTGGAAATTTGTGGTGCTGGGTATACGGCGAATTCTAACTTGGATTTCTTGCCATAGTCGACACTCAATCTTTCCATGAGAAGAGATGAGAAACCAGAACCGGTTCCACCACCAAAACTGTGGAAGATGAGGAATCCTTGAAGACCAGTACATTGATCAGCCAATTTCCTGATTCTGTCGAGAACCAAATCAATGATTTCTTTACCCACGGTGTAGTGACCTCGGGCATAGTTATTAGCAGCATCTTCTTTACCGGTGATAAGTTGTTCAGGATGGAAGAGTTGGCGGTATGTACCGGTTCTTACTTCATCTACAACGGTTGGTTCCAAGTCAACAAACACAGCTCTTGGTACATGTTTACCAGCCCCGGTCTCACTGAAGAATGTGTTAAAGGAATCGTCTCCTCCACCAATAGTTTTATCTGATGGCATCTGACCATCGGGCTGGATTCCATGTTCCAAACAGTACAACTCCCAACAGGCATTGCCCATCTGAACACCAGCTTGGCCGACATGAACAGAGATACACTCACGCTGGAAAAGAAAGAAATGTCAATATAAGTAGGATTTAAGATGGTGAGAGGAGGGGTAGAAATGGGTTTTTTAAACTGCACTCGACACTTAAACTAAGTCATTCTGGGAACAACAGTGGGAGAGACCGAAGGACCAGGAGATAACCCACAAGGCTAAGCAGATGAACCTATTCCTCGCCTCGTTCAATTTTGTTATCGATACCCTACCACTTGACTCAACAGCTGACCGCACCAATGATCTAAAGTAGAGTACTCCACTCCCAACCCCCAACCTTATCAAATACACAGACATAAATCGGATTCAAGGTTATATTCATCAGAAAATATAAAATTAAATGACATGGGTAACCTCCAACTGTTCTGCTCCGACTGGGCTAATGCGCCATACATCGTGTTATGGCATTACGGTAGACTCTTGTATCGAATTCCAACTGCCAGGGAATCTTTTACGTGTACGCCAATGTGTACACGGGACCTCGTTTTTCTTCTCTATCCGAAAGACTAGACAGCTGTTCTTGTCAGGCTCTCCGTCCTGCACCCCCGACAAGGATAAACCTTGCCGGAAAATCCCGATGAATTTTCTCGGCCAACACCGGGAGCGAACTCGCGGGACAGAGTCTTACACACTTAGCCACAATGGCTCCCAGAAAATATAAACTTTGGTGAATTTAGTAAAGAAAAAGAAAATTGACTTACCATTTTGAAGAATAAAGTTGGTCGTCAACGATATGAAATAAATAACAGCTTGCTGTAACTGATGTTTGTCAGAAGGCAAGTCAAAGTAAATGGTGAATAGAACTGAACAGTTGGTAGTTTATATACTATAATAATTGGTGTCTATAGTAACCCTTTAATTACCCTTAATCTTAGTTACAACCAGCGATCAACCAGTGATATATAGACAAGACAATTCAAGTCCGAGAAACTGTCGTTAACAACCGGTGAGTTAATCGTGTAATCCACCAACTGGTGATAATTGAGAAACCAACAACTCTATACAATTAGTTAAACGACATTAATTAATGCGGATAAATCTGGGAAGACTGATTTTCAATCTTCTACCAAAAGCAGATTTGTAAAATATAACAGCGCTTTTTAGATAAAATAAATTTGCTATAATTTCTTCGACGTTTGACTAAATTCCCAGCACTATGATCTTTAACGTATTCGATCATCCATTAAGGAAATACTGTATATACTAATATTTGTTACTGTCGTTTCAAGGGCGAATCCAGCAATTTTTGCAGGAGTTGGTTTGCCAGATTCCTGGGATAATGTAACGTTTTTTGGGGGGTGGGGTCCGGGGATTTCTCTCCTCCCGGCCTTGAGAATTATTTGAGAAATACATGGTCTCTATCCTCATTTTGATGTATATCTGGGGTAACTTTGACAACACAGAGAAACAAATTTTACATAAAAAACATACTAAATACACATGTACCCAAATTGATCCCGCAGTGAATATTCGCTTGGCCGCTGCAATCACTGATAAGCATGACATCGACGAGACTTAATGAGTTCGGCATATTAACTTTTTTATTCCGACAAATTAAATTCTCAAACATTTGTTTGAGGTATAAGAAAAATAAATAAAGGCGTTTGAAATATTTGTAGTTAAAAAATATTTCCTATTTAGTGTAAATGGGTATTAAAATGAGTAAAATGCATTATTTTGCCCGAAGCAGTTAGGTGTTATGTAAACATTGCACGAGCCGTTGAGCCAATGACTGACGCCACGTGCAGTCAACGCACGTGTTGTGGACAGTCATCTGTTACAGAGATAATTCGTAAGTAATTCTCTGTGAAACAGATTGACATGTACCTACTACTCTATGTTTTTTTTTATGTATCTGGATCCGCCACTGCGTTTGTTTGTTCAGGGTTGGCAGCTCAGATTTGGTGCATAAGGTAGCTAGGACCGGGGAGAGCCCGAGAAGCATAGGCCTGGTGACTATGGCCTGCCATTTAAAGGAGCTAAATCGCTAACACAGAAATTGACGCAAGTGAGTGGCAACGTATACAATACTGTAATATGAATGTATATAAACTGATTTACATTTGGTGGTTTCCGTTTTTACTCTAATTTCAAATCAGTTATGTTCGGCGAAATAAGCCAACAGCCTCAATCGAATGCAAATTTCTAGCGTCTGGTCATTCCAGTCTACATACGCTGTGTGATTTGGTGCATATATGTGTAGCCTCGTCCCTCGAGTATTTTGTTACAACTGGGGCTGAAACGCATTATGGTACCAATGGTAAAATGTTTATTTTGTCTTAAATATTGGATATCAGAAGCCCATCCTTTTCCGGTAAGATCACGGCATTAATGTTGATTTAAATTGACAAATAATTCGTGTTTTCAATGTTGAAGATTTGGGATGATATTGAGTTAGAGACTTAGCTACTTACAATTTTGGTTTCAGAGTTATGGCCTAGATGGATCGATGCGTGCTACGGCGGGTGAAACTTATTGATGTACAGACGTACGGTCATAATGTAAACAAGGATATAGGACGTCAAATAGAAAGTATAAGTGTCTCTAATGTCTTTGGGTTTAATGATTATGAATTTTATATAAACTATAGTATTTCCTCCATGTGAGGTGGGAGATAGTCTGGCGTCTATGGTGGAGTGGTTTTATAGGGAATTGGGTATAACGTCCATTCAAGATTTACACGAATAAGGCACATTCGCGAAAGCCATAGACACAATTTTCGTTGAATACTACGCTTGTCTGCAATAATCTTTAGTACTGGTAGGGAATCGGAGGACCCGGAGAAAACGCACAAGATGTTGGGGTGAAGACCCTACTTCGGGCCACCTTGTTCTCCAGTCAAATTATGATTTACCCCCCCCATCATACAATAAAAATAAATTGCAAGAAAACGTTTTTATGCATTTTGCCGTTTATTTAGGTGTACTTTATAAAATCAAAAACCTTGACCGCGAAAGTTTTCCCGGAGTGGTTGCACCCTGTCAGTAATGTTTGATTGAGGGCTTGGCAACGGAGAACTTAAAGTCGTTCGGATGGAACAAAAAACCTTCGCGTGTATGTAAAAGAACCATTGACAGTTGAAAATCGATATAAGAGTAGGCCGTAGCGCCGCTGCCCGCGCAAATTTTCCCCATAGCACACTGAACGGAGTATGCCTGCCTTCATTAAATAGCTTAGTAGGGCGTCATATCCGATTTCATTTCATTTGTAGGCATCAAGGTTTACCGCAACCTCGCTTGGAGAGCTGCTTAAACCAATTTGTAAAGTGTCCAGTTTCTTCTACGACAGCGATATAAGTATTCAATAAAGATCTCGGGGCTGTGCGTCGCAGTTGACGCTTACGACTAGTGCACGAATCCATTCACTTTATTTGAATTGTTCGTCTGTTTGTGATTTCTGAGTATCATATATACTATTCAAAAAAAGTAGGGGATATTTGATTTTGGGGGCATAATACTAAAATATGCAAATGACTACGAAAAAGTCACTATAGAACCTAACAGAAGAAACATTTCCAGTTACATGTGACGCCCAAACGCACCAATAGCTACCGCATGGAATGCAGGTGATGCTTGGGATCATCATGGGGGTCCAACCCAAGATTTGCACGACTCTGATTTTGAATGTTACAGTCATTGTGGCATTGAATTCCAGGGTGGAAACATCAGTTTAATTGTTTTAGTGACCAGAAAACAAATTTTGATATGCGTCGGCTTACCCAAAATGAAAGGTTACGTGCCCTTGGCATGCTACAGATCGGCACAACACAGGCGGTTGTGGCGCGGACGATGAATGTTTCTCAGTATGTCATAAGCAGGCTATGGTCCAGATACCGTGATACACAATCTGTACAGGACAGACCACGCTCAGGTCGACCACGGGCGACAACTCAAGCCCAGGATCGATTTATCCGTACCGTGGCCTTGAGAAATCGTGTCATCACAGCAAATCAGATCAGCGCTCGTCTTCAAACAGACACTGGTATGAGAGTGAGTGGCCAGACGATTCGGAATCGACTGCATAGGGGTCACCTTCGCGCCCGACGTCCTCGCGTGATCCCTTGTTTGAAAGATCATCACATTCAGGCAAGACGTCGTTGGTGTAGGGATCGTCAACACTGGGATAATCGACACTGGAGCAATGTGATGTTTTCAGATGAGTCAAGGTTCACTGTTGATTTTTTGGAGGGTGTAGCGTCGTCGAAACGAGCGCTTCCAAGACGTTAACGTCTTGGATTTGGGGGTGGTTCTGTTATGGTGTGGGGAGGCATCACTGTTGCTGGAAGAACGGCTTTACATGTTGTTGCAGGGTGTATTACAGGCCAGTACAACCGGGACAACATCTTGGCAGTCCATGTTGTGCCGTTCGCACGACGTCATGGCCGCCGTTTCATCTTCCAGGATGACAACGCAAGATGTCACAGGGCCAGGATCGTTATAGGTTACCTCCAACAACAGAACATCACCACATTACCTTGACCAGCACGGAGTCCCGGCCTCTCCCCCATCGAGCATGTCTGGGACATGCTTGGACAGAGGTTACGTCAACGTCAACAACGTCCTGCCAATGTCCAAGAACTTGCTGCTGCGTTGCAACAGGAATGGGACAATCTGGACCAAAATGACCTTAGACGTCTCATTAGGAGTATGCCACGTCGGATCAATGCTTGTTTGGCAAACAGAGGAGGATTTACCCGTTACTGACTTTGTTGTGATGCTGTGGTAACTTTGCAGTTTGACCCCGGGTATCATTTTACCCTTATAATGGTCAGTCTGTGCCTTACTTAGTCTAACAATCATTTGGAATAAATCGATGAATGTGAACTTCATTTCATTTTGTCATTTGTTTCTTCGTCAGTTTCATTAGGTGACTTTAATAACACTTAAAAATCAAATATCCCCTACTTTTTTTGAATAGTATATTTGTTTTTGTGTAAATTATGCGTGGTGCAGTCCCTCTGCACTTACCATTAGACGCCAGTCTCTTATAATAAATACTGATAATATGCACATAAAGTTGAAATTTTTAATTTCCCGATAAATCCAGCAGCAAGTTTCAAAAACTTACTAAACAAATACGTCTTCAATTCAAAGCAACGAATCAATTCTATTTTTTGAGACATTTTTAGGCCAGCGGCTATATTCCTTTAAAATCGATAACAACATAAAAATGTATGAATTTAATAAATGTTATTTCTAAATGTCAACTCACTGCTATTTACATAAAATCAATTTTAAATATAAACAGATTCTGAGGGTTTTGCTTCGAAACGAACGTTCAGACAGATTCTGGGGGTTTTGCTTCGAAACGACCGTTCAGCCAGAGTTGCAAAGTGGAAGGGCGGATCCGATCAGCGACGGAGCAGGCGGTCGGTGGGCCCCGAGGCAGCATTGCTGCCGGACCCCAATGACAAAATGACACCCTACTGTATGGGACGGGGTTGTCGCTCCCCCGAGGTTATGGGGGTCCTATCCAGAGGAATTTTTTTAACATTTCGACCTAAAATGATTGTCTGGAGTATATCCCGGACGTGAAGTCATATACTTTAGACTTTTTTTCAGAAGGTTCGAGATTCTTGTTGTCAAGCAAGTTTTTGAGCGAGTGTAGGGGGTGGGGCGGAGAGGGAAATTTGGGACAATTAACAAGACCGCTAACCCACCCAACATTAAATCGTTGACATCTTTTTTTTTTCTGACGGCCCCTTTGTGGTCCCCCATACCTAATAATTTCAAAACTCATCTGAAATAGGCTAATTTGTTATACGACTTAGGGGAAATGGATCTTTTCCCATTTTTAGATGGAAAGGGTGTGTAAGAAATTCTAATCTTCATTACACAGAACAGGTGTTTGGTTTAGTTACTGATATTTTTCAAGATGCATTTTATATTTATTTTGGCTTCATGTTTAGTAAACCATTACCATTTATTAAACGAAATGGGGTTTAACGTCCTACTGTTCTGCTCCTTACCTGGGCTAATGAAGGCGGACATACGCCATACAGTGTGCTGTGAGGGAAATTCTGCCCAGGCAGCGGCGCTCCGGCCTACTCTTATATAGATTTCCAACTACCAAAGGATCTTCTTCGTGCAATCAAATATGTACACGGGACCTCGGTTTTTCATCCCATCCGAACGACTAGACAGCCGTCCTTGTCACACTCTCCCAACTGAATCACTGACCACGACATTTATTAAAACAAACCCATTAGCAACTCTCTGGAGCATAGTAAGGCAGATATCTAAATGGTTTAGTACGTCAAAATTTGAACGATAAAATGGACAAACGAGGCTAAGGCTAAAAGAACTGTCAGTATTTATACAAATCTTACACAATGCATTTATAAAGAGTGAGGTTTGAAAAGGGAGAAGAGGGGCAACTTTCTCCACCCATTTATATGGATCTCAAGATGCGTTTCCGTCTAATTCGTTAAAATATCTTGAAGAGAAAAGGATGGGTTTCATGAGGAAGACACAGAGCATTAACATCGTTTCAAAATCCACCCACGGTCCCGTCGCGTGTGTGCCATGCTCCACACACATTGGGTTCCCATTAACTAATCAAAACCAAATGTCTGATGTTAGTATCTTTTATTTCATGAAAAAATAAGCTTTTCTAATATTCTTCCCCTTCCTCTTCTCCTTCTCCTTCAACAGAATCAACACCAACTTCTTCATAATCTTTCTCTAGAGCAGCCAAATCTTCTCGAGCTTCAGAGAATTCACCTTCTTCCATACCTTCACCGACATACCAATGGACGAAAGCTCTCTTGGCGTACATCAGATCAAATTTATGATCCAGGCGAGCCCAAGCTTCGGCAATAGCGGTGGTGTTACTCAACATACAAACAGCTCTCTGTACCTTGGCTAAATCACCTCCTGGTACAACAGTTGGTGGTTGGTAGTTAATACCTACTTTAAAACCTGTTGGACACCAGTCAACAAATTGGATGGTTCTCTTGGTTTTGATGGTGGCGATGGCAGCATTGACATCCTTGGGAACGACATCTCCTCGGTATAACATACAACAAGACATGTACTTGCCATGGCGAGGATCACATTTTACCATCTGGTTGGCTGGTTCAAAACAGGCGTTGGTGATTTCAGCCACGGTCAGTTGTTCATGGTAGGCTTTCTCAGCAGAGATGACAGGAGCATAGGTAGCAAGAGGGAAATGGATACGTGGGTAAGGAACCAAATTTGTCTGGAACTCAGTAAGGTCAACATTAAGAGCACCATCGAATCGTAGAGAGGCGGTGATGGAGCTGACGATCTGACCAATTAAACGATTCAAGTTGGTGTAGGTTGGACGTTCAATATCCAAGTTACGGCGACAGATGTCATAAATAGCTTCATTATCAACCATAAAGGCACAGTCAGAATGTTCCAGGGTGGTGTGAGTGGTTAGGATTGAGTTGTAGGGTTCAACCACAGCAGTGGAAATTTGTGGTGCTGGGTATACGGCGAATTCTAACTTGGATTTCTTACCATAGTCGACACTCAATCTTTCCATCAGAAGAGATGAGAAACCAGAACCGGTTCCACCACCAAAACTGTGGAAGATGAGGAATCCCTGAAGACCAGTACATTGATCAGCCAATTTCCTGATTCTGTCGAGAACCAAATCAATGATTTCTTTACCAACGGTGTAGTGACCTCGCGCGTAGTTATTGGCAGCATCTTCTTTACCGGTGATGAGTTGTTCAGGATGGAAGAGTTGGCGGTATGTACCAGTTCTTACTTCATCTACAACGGTCGTTTCCAAGTCCACAAACACAGCTCTTGGTACATGTTTACCAGCACCCGTCTCACTGAAGAATGTGTTAAAGGAATCGTCTCCACCACCAACAGTTTTATCTGATGGCATCTGACCATCGGGCTGAATTCCATGTTCTAAACAGTACAGCTCCCAACAGGCATTGCCCATTTGGACACCAGCTTGGCCGATATGAACAGAGATACACTCACGCTGGAAAAGAAAGACATATCTTAAGTGGTTGTATTAATTGATATCAATATTAGTAGGATTAGATATGGAAGCACGAGTTGATCAAGGGGGCACACCACAGACTAAACAACAAATCCCTAGTTCTATCCCGGTGTTGACCGAGAAAGTTGTTCGGGATTTATACAACCGTGTGTCTCCTTGTCAGCCCCACAGGAACAAGTAGTTTGCATCGCAAAAACGTGGCCATACAGAGTACAAATTGGCATAGAACGTTCCTGTGCCAGTTTGAATTGTCGAGTAGGCGGAAACGCATTTTCCAGGGAACATTCCTCTGTACCACAATACATCGCATATAGATGCCTACATTGAAGAGGGTTGCTGCAGAAAAGGGCCTTACAGGCTACTTTGTTTCATTTGCAACATTTAATTTTTTAAATATCGAGCTAAGTGGGAACAAGGTTTGAAACAAATGGGATTTACGCAAACTCACACAAATTACCCCATTTCGGGACTAACATGTTACATGTTATTCCCTTGCGAATAGGGGTCTTTAGTAGAGGAGGTGGAAGACCCGGAAGAAAGTCACGAGGTTGGGCAGACGACCATACTCCATGTCACTTGACTCAATGACAGACCACGTGATATAAAGCGCACACGTTAAACCACTGGACAACTAAATCAGTGGCAATTTACCCATGGTGTCATCAACGATGGTGTGATAGGGCCCCAAACGTTTACGAGCCCCATAGTAAAACTTTTCCACAAAAATGGTTTATTTTACTTTGAATAATTTAATTACATTTGTGTGATATCATATCGTTTGAAACGAATTAAAATCAAACATGCGTTATACAGTGAGACATGGGTGGTTACACAAATTGGCTGCTGTACGAGTACTCTACCGAAAACACGTAAACAGCTAAGTTCACCAAACAAAATTTGTTAATTGAAAAACATCGGTAACCACTGAGCTAGCATTCAATGACCCGATATATACTGTACTTATCTATTGAAGCAACGACCGGGGTTTTACAATATAACATCAAGCCTTCTTTTGAAGATGTTTTTTATTTAATCTACACTGTATATTCAAATCAAAATATAATCAATGTTTTATATAATTCAAATTCAATATTTGTAGACGGGAGACAGTGAAACAGATGCGTTTTAAATCCGACACTGGGGTTTCGTTCACATTTGAAATAATGTCGTCGATGCGTAATAGGGTTACTGATGCTCGTGAAGTATTGTCAGCCCAAAATATCTCGACGTTTTGTTGTTCGCTGGGATCAGGTAGTTTGCTAGACATACATTTCGGAATAATTTATATCCAAATATACACATATCCTATTTATTTTGGACAGAATGACCAGCCGGGGCTTCCATGCTTTTCAGTTCAGTTTCACTCCGACACTGCCTGCACCCACCCACCCTTAAAAGAAAAGAATCTGATGGCTGGTTCCAATTCATTGATACATAAAAATATAAACTTTAGTAACTTAATTAGTAAAGAAAGAAAATTGACTTACCATGTTGGTGATCAAGTTTTAGTTTCTGTATAAAGTAATATGAAGGGTTCAACAGCTTGCTATGACTGATGTTTGTCAGAAGGCAAGTCAAGGTAAATGATGACTTGCACTGAACAGTTTGTAGTTTATATACTGTAATAATTGTTGTCAATAGTAACCCTTTAAACGCCCTTAATCTTTGTTACAGATACTGAATCCGCGATCAACTAGTGATCTGTGTAGACAAAACAATTTAGAAATTGTCGTAAACAAACGGTGAGTTAATCTCTTTACACCACGAAGAGTTAGTCACGAGAAATAAAGATGAAACTTTTTATGCGTAACGACCAAGGGGTGATCGGTCTATATCAGACATACAAATGAAGTGAGATCTACAACAAAACACCCCCTGTCTTCAAAATGGATTAGTCCCTTGGTCGTTGTGTTAAGAAAACAGGTGCGTGCACTCGGTTTCTTGACCTTTGAGTTTCAATATTGAATAATCCGAACTTTGAAAAGTTGCGCCAAAAAAGTGTTGATGGACATTTTTAAACCAGACGAAATGGTTCCAAATGCACATATTTAAATATTATTAATGTAATATAAAAGCTTATGAAGTGATTTATATTCAATGTATACTGTTTTATTGTAATTTATTACTAATTATGTCCAAATTGAACGGCAGTCGTTCCCGCCTCCTTAGTCCATTCTACATGGTTTTTGTTAAATTACAATTTTGTCGTTTTGGAATCACCCATTCGTAATTACTTTCACTTTGTCTTGTAGGATATGTTTTTCTCCATTCATTACAAATATGGCACCCGAAACCATAGAATACACGACTCGTGTACTGATTTTAAAGTGTTCACTGTATCTTGAATATTGGATATCAAGATCCTATGTTTTCACGGCATAAGAACATCAATATTGACTGAAATGTGCCAATATTGAATTCCAATTCGAGTTTATAATTTCAAATAGTATGGAAAATATTGAATTACAGGTTATGTTCCTGATTCTGGATAAACGCCCACTCTACACAAATAAGGTCATTTTGGGACTAACATGGTTCAATTTTACATCAATAATTCGCCTGCAATGGGAGGAAACCGGAGAAAGCTCACGGGGTTGGATAGGCGATCCTAATCCATGTCACGTACAACCGGGGAATCGAAACCATGCCAAATAAAATGGGCTGTAATAATTACACAAAGTCTGGATTGAGACGATAACTGGAGTCATTTAAAACATAACGCTAACGCTACAATATACGTCCACATTCCTGCTTTGATTGATATGGTACTTTGTCAAGAAGGCTAGGCGTTTGGTTTGTTTAGCGTTGAGGGTCGTGCACCAACATTAATAGTTGCCGTCCTTAGAGTATAAGGAATAACTATACCAAGATAATCCATTCAGAATTGTGCCTTCCTAACACTAAAGGCAAACAGTGGGCGTGGCTCTGCCCCTGGGGTCGGGACATTCATCAAAATCAATAGTGGACGCCCTCAGGCTATAAGGAATACATAAACCAAGTACCAAGCTGAATAATTCAGAATTGCGGTCTGTAAACGACAAACACAAAAATTGGTCGTGTCTTGCCTGTGTGAGTCGGGACATGCAGTTGACCTCCTTAGGCTATATGGAATACATATCCCAAGTTTAAAGACGATCCATTAAGAATCGTGGCCTGTAGACAACACACATAGACACGAAGTAAAAATGGACATGGCTCTGCCCCTGGGGGTTAGGAAATCACCAAAAACAATAGGGGTCATCTTTAGGGTATAAGGAATAGGTTTGTAAAGTTTTAAAAGGATCTGTTAAGAATTGCATCCTGTAGGCGAACACATGACACAAAAGCATTGGGCGTGGCTCTGTCCCAGGAGGTCCGTCATGCACCAAAAATAATAGTTGTCAGCCTTAGGGTATAAGGAATAAGTATAAAAAAAGTTTTCAAGACGATCGATTAAGAATTGTGGCCTGTAGGTGAAACACAGACAGACAAAAAAAAAATGTCCCTTTGGGTTGGGCATGCACCAAAACAATAGGGATCTTCCTTAAGGTACCAAGAATAAGTATTCAAAGTTTCAAGATGATACATTAAGAAATGCAGCCAGTAGACGACAGACAAACAAATACAAGAAATGGGTGTTGCTGTCCCACGGGGGTCGGGCATGCACCCAAAACAAAAGGGGTCATCCTTAGGGTATAAGGAATAAGTATTTTAAGTTTCAAGATGACCGATTAAGAATTGTGGCCTGTAGGCGACACACAAAAAGAAAATGGGCGTGACTCTGCCCCTGGGGGTTGGGCATGCACCCAAAACGATAGAAATGTTCCTTAGGGTACAAAGAATAATCATTAAAAGTTTCAAGATGATACGTTAAGAAATGTGGCTTGTAGACGACAAACAAATAAATACAAGGAATGTTCGTGGCTCTGCCATTGGGGGTCGGGCATGCACCAAAAAACAATACTGATCATCCTTAGGGTAAGTATACAAAGTTTTATGAAAATCCAGTTAGAATTGTGGCTTCTAGGCGACACAGAGACACACAAAAAGAAAATGGGCGTGGCTCTGCCCCTGGGGGTTGGGTATGCACCCCAAACGATAGGGATCATCCCTAGAGAATAAAGAGTAAGTATACAAAGTTTTAAAGAAAATCCAATAAGAATTGCGGCCTGTAGGCAACACAAAGACACATGATAAGAAAATGGGTGTGGCTCTGCCCCAGGGGGTTGGGCATGCACCCCAAATGATAGGGATGTTCCTTAGGGTACAAAGAATGTGTATGCTAAGTTTCAAAATTATAAGTTAAGAAATGTGGCCTGTAGACGACAAACAAATACATACTAGAAATGGGCGTGGCTCTGTCCCTGGGGGTCGGACATGCACCAAAAACAATAGAGATCTTCCTTAGGGTATAAGGAATACGTATACCAAGTTCGAAGAAAATCCAGTAAGAATTGCGCCGTGTAGGCGACACAAAGACACACGAAAAGAAAATGGGCGTGGTTCTGCCCCTGGGGGTGGGGCATACACCCCGAACGATAGGGATGTTTTTCTTAGGGTACAAAGAATGTGTATGCAAAGTTTCAAGATTATAAGTTAAGAAATGTGGCCTGTAGATGACAAACAAACAAATACTAGAAATGGGCGTGGCTCGGCCCCTGGGGGTCGGGCATGCCCCAAAAACAATAGGGATCTTCCTTGGGGTATAAGGAATAAGTATACCAAGTTTGAAGAAAATCCATGAAGAATTGCGCCCTGTAGGCGAACCACAGACACACACACACACACACACACACACAGAGACAGGGGCGACGGCATAATACGTTCACATTATGAATGTGGACGTATAAAAATCGGTGGGAATTTTGATAAACTGCCTCACTATACCAATTTTCATTTGCTGAGTTTACAAAGCTATCAATTTGTCGTTTAAAGATGAATTCTGAAAGACTTAGATAAAGAGCTGACCGTTCTTGCTATAATCGATAAATTGTAATTAATGTATTGAAAATTTCATTAAAATTGTTTTTTTTTTAATGAAATTAATCCAGACTCCATTTTTAAATTAAATCATTAAAGTGCGACCGTATTTTAATCCGTTTACATATGTGCCACCCGATGGTTTAGACGATTAATTATAGGCTTGTTTAAAGTCCACTCGACAAAAGCTAGGTCATTTCGAGACTAAGATATGCTTCAATTTTATTTGATTAATTCGCTTACGCGTAGGGGTCTTTAGCAATGGAAGACCCGGAGGAAGCCCACTCAATGACAGACCTTATAATGCAAAGCGCACGGGTTAAACCATTCACCTACCAACCCTTCTATAGTGATATATATATGTTTCTATTTATTAACTTTCCCACTACATTTTGAAACTCAGAAGGAGGGCCTGACAAGGACAGCTGCCTAGTCGTTCGGGTGGGGCAAAAAACCGAGGTCCCATGTACACATTGGCGTGAACGTAAAAGATCCCTTGGCAGTTGGAATTCGATATAAGAGTAGGCCGCTGCCCGGGCAAAATTTCCCTCATAGCACACTGTATGGCGTATGCCCGTCTTCCATTAGCCCAGGTCAGGTCCAGAAGAGTAGAGCGTTAAACCCCATTTCATTTCATTTAATTTACATTCTGAAACTATGCAGACTGTTAAAGAGATTGATATAAATTCTAATTATCAAAAACCAGATCGTCTTCATGTTTTAAAAAACTAAATGTCAATTAATATATATACATGTACTAGGATTTTATCAGTGGCCTTTCCTCCGTGACCTACTGGGTCAATTCAAGTCCTGGGTTAAGGTGGTGTAGTGTTTAACACCAGTTAGATCAGCGTAGCACTGGTGTAACGCTGTGCTAATCAAACCTCAGACCCCTCTGTGTTTGAAATCAATCCGAGTTAAGGTCTATGGTGTTGAGGTTGTATTAAAAAAAGGATATATTTACACTACATCAATACCAGTGTCGTGTGTTACCCAAACACTAACTTATACCCGAGTCCCCCAATTTGTCTATATTTTCGGTATCAATTTCCCGATTTAACAAACAAGCTACATGAACAAAAATAAAGACAAGGATCTTTGTGCAATATTATTTCTAATCACATAAAAACTAGACAGACAATAAGAACCTGATAAAAGTTATTATCCATTTAAAAACAACTCTATCACTAATCCCTAGGGGTTAAAAAAAAATCTCAGTTCAAGTCATGTATTATAACACAGGTGTGAAACAGCAGACGGCAAGAGGGGAATTCCTTTTAAGACTTAGATTTAGTTTTAAGGCTTAAAATATTTTTTTACCCATATATGGCCAAAGATATGTTGATCGCAAGTCTGCCGATTTACGAGAAATTTCAGATAGGAATTTTCGACTGAATAATGATTAAATGAGACTTCCGAAAATTCAACATAGATCCTAGTTACGTAATTTACCCTTCTTTTGCTGTTTTTTATCGCCCGACGTCCGTCCGTCCACAATTTGTTTGTGGACACTCTACGTGTCACAATTTTCACGAAACTTGCAATATAGGTCTATCTCCCAAAGTTCTCGGTTCCTTTCGATATTGATATTATATCGGACCATAACTTCTTGGACAATGGCCCCTGATTGTACGAAAAATCACGCTTTTAGCTTGTGAACACTCTAAAGGTCACAATTTTTATCCGATTTTGATGAAACTTAAAATATATGGGCGCTAATGCCCTAAAGTTTTTATAGTCCCTGTCCATATTTGCATTTCAGACCATAACTTTCTGAATTATAGCTTCCTGAAAGTACGAAAAATGGCTTTTGTTTTTATCTTGTTTTCTACCCATCTCCTGCAAAGAACAGAAGACAAAAACACCGCGTAACATGCATAAAGATAACACTGTATAGGTCTTTTTATTTTCCACCAGTGTTAACACTGGTATTGACCTACTTAAGACACTCGTGTAAACATTAGTGCTAAATCGAGGGGCTCAGGTTAAGGCACTAAAAAGAACACCATTTATACACCACTACAACACATCCTTAACACAAGCGTAACCCGGGAGTTGAATTGACCCACTGTATGCCGTACGCCCGTCTTCATTCATCCGGCTGTTGCGGAGAATCGTAAGCAGGCCCGGAGTTTGACCTTTACGATCCCTGCGACACTTCAAGTTCCGGGGACCCTCAACATGAAAAATAAATCACATTACAAATAGAAAAAGTCAACTAACATGATATGGTGTAATACTTGATTGACGAACTTTTCTAGGAAAATGACCAAACGCCATTATCTTTTTCTTTGGATGGAACTTCCGGTAATGACGGAAGCGCATTGGCTTAATCAGTCACTATGTTTGTGAATTCCGACTGCTGATCGCAGTTCCCTGTATATTTTATCGCTAAAAATGTAAACGGGGTTTGAAAAACCTTTTAGATGAATCTTAACCTATTCAATTAGTTGTACTTCATTACGTAAGAGGGTGCACATGCCGTATCTCGGTCAATAAATGTTTAAACCTGAAGCACCCAATCCACTCAATGTATAGACTAACATAATGTGGAGTGTGTTTGTTTTTTTCCGTATAGTAACAATATTGATTAAAACGACGCAGTATGAAGTTGTCAAGGCAGTTATATTTAGGCTTGGATCTTGTAGGCGTAGCTTCCGGCGTAGTTACCCATTGTCAGTGATGCTGGACGGAGGGTCCGACAAGGACAGCTGTATAGTCGCTCGGATGGGATGGAAAACTGAGGTCCCCTGTATACGTTGGCGTGCACGTTAAATAATTTGATATAAGAGTAGGTTGTAGTGCCGCTGCCCGGGCAAAATTTCCCTCGTGGCACACTATAAGGTGTTTACCCCTCTCCATTAGCCCCGTTCGGAGCAGAACAAAGAACAGTAGGACGTTAAACACCATTTCGCTTCATTTCTGTAGGCGTAGCTTATAAAACCAATAAGTGTTTAACGTCCTACTTGTCTGTGCATACCGTACAAAAGAATGCTAAGTCAATCAAGCACAATGACTTTAATATTTACAATGCTAGTGTAACCCAATTCCAGGCTATTCTCTAAAGTCTATTGTCCCGGTTCTTTTTCTTTGTCTTTGATTATATCATATTTCAGTATTATTTCATATAGTTAGTTATATATTGGTGTGGGCTTGTAGCGAGTAAAGGGTATCATATAGTTAGTAACATATCGGTGTGAGGTTGAAATGAGTAGATGGCATCACATAGTTGTATATTGGCGTGGGATCGAAGTGAGTAGAGGGTATCATATAGTTAGTTGTATATTGGCGTGGAGTGAGTAGAGGGCATCTTATGATATATCGGTGTGGGGTTGAAGTGAGTAGAGGACATCGTATAGTTAGTCGTATATTGGTGTGGAGTGAGTTGAGGGCATCATATAATTAGTTATATATTGATGTGGGGTTGAAGTGAGTAGAGGTCATCATATAGTTATTTATACATTGGTGTGGGGTTGTAGCGAGTAAAGGGCATCATATAGTTAGTTATATATTGGTGTGGGCTTGTAGCGAGTAAAGGGCATCATATAGTTAGTTATATATTGGTGCGGGCTTGTAGCGAGTAAAGGACATCATATAGTTAGTTATATATTGGCGCGGGCTTGTGGCGAGTAAAGGGCATCATATAGTTAGTTATATATTGGTATTGGATTGAAGTGAGTAGAGGGCATCGTATAGTTAGTTGTATATTGGCGTGGAGTGAGTAGAGGGCATCATATAATTAGTTATATATCGGTGTGAGTAGAGAGTTATATATTGGGGTAGGGTAAGATTGGTTTGGGTAGAGGTTTACATTTTTGTATGCGGGTGGCATTGGGGAGAGGGAGAATACTGCAGGATTTAACATGACCCCGAGATGTGACAAGGAGGTTGGAGCCATGGTTGCGAGTATGGGCGTAATGTCGTCGACGAGTGGGTGATGCTGATATAATTATTATCAAGATGTTGCTAATCATGAAAAAAATATGACAACTACAATATTGACCGAGAAATAATGATAATGGTTATGAAGAAGGGGATGATGGTGATGATGATGACGATGATGATGATGATACCAATGGCGAAGGTCCTATAGATGAATGAAACGTGATAATTATGATCAAGGCGGTGTTGGTTTTGAATAGAAGGCAACTGCGACGGTAACCAGGGTAATGATGACGACGATGATGCTGATGATGTGGGTCAGGTCTTACTGAAGCGTGAAGAGACATAGTATAATATAATATCTATGCCTGATAATGCCTCCATGTATATTGATAACCAACGAACACAAACCAATAGCCAATCGATGCATGTGAAGACTTAATGTGTATATCAACGATTAATAACATATAGATTGTAGCTTACTTATATATAGATTGACATTATATACCAAGGCCAGTATATAATACCAATAGTTTGAAGTATGACAGTTTCAAATAGGATAAATTAAAGCGCCTAAACGTATGTCACAATAAAGTATTAAATTTGGTTGAGCTAATATTTTATTTGGATGAGCAAAGCGAGGTATGTGGTGTTGTAACAATAGAACCGACAATTCAGAAGATCTGAATAAATGAATGAACAAATGAATGAATGAACGAATGATTAAATCCAAAATATAAATGTTATAAAATATAGCGATCTACAGAAGAATATTGATTACTGAATATTATTAATATTATTATGTCATAATGTATGACATTTTATTCATTATTACAATACACGTGTCATATAAAATCAATACTCACTTCTCTTCCCAATACTGGTCACTACGCCGTTTAAACTTTTCCCTTGTCTGAGAAATGGCTGTTCCCGTTACCTCGATAAACCCACTGGTTTCTCTTGTAAATTCCTTCATTTTTGTTGAATTTCGTAAATAATGTTAACCTACAATTTAAAGGAAAGACATCCATTGGTCGATTGAAATGTCAGATATTATTTATTCAAATAGAGGCATCTAAATATGAATTGCATTAAGAGGAGATTCCTCGAAGAATAAATGTAAGATCTGTTGGTCTGTGTGTCCATTGTAATCACACCTTCCAATGAACTATGCCCTTAAATGTCACCAATTTGTATAAGAAATAACGTAAGGTGGCCTTAAGATACGAAATTACACCTAGACAAAGAGAATTACAGGCAGAAGATTTAATTTATTTTAAATATACGTATCAGTAATTGGTTTGTGTCTATTGAAATTGAACCTCCCAATGAATTAATCCCTTAAATGTCACCAATTTGGATAAGAAATAATGATAAAGTTATACCTATTAAGATCTCTCTGGATGAAGTTAGTTCCAAATATATCACAAACCCTATTTCCTAACATAGATACTATTTCAAACGGATTAATGTAATGGCTACGATGTCAACTGATAGCACAGAGTAAAACCAAGGCACAAATGGTATCCAACAAGCTGCGTTGTTTAAGATGTAAGAAGATTATTTAATAACAACAAAAACCATCACTAGCATACAAATCTCCACACAACATCATTTCGTAAATAGTAAATATATCGCTTGAATAAGCCGCTTCATGACCGATCCATGTCAACCGTTGTCAAGTGCGCTGTACAAAAAAACAACACGAGTCGGTTAAAGACGATGTTTTTTTAATCGAATGTTATTGAACCTCGGTACTGTACGCGATGAACGACTTTAAACGGCTGGGACGAAGAGACAAGCATCTATGTCACAGAGAATGGAACTAAGTATGAACTTGCACGCCTCGTACTTGCCGCTACTACTCTCAAACTAACCTAACCACCCTAGATGTCTTGTCTTCCGGGTCTGGAAATGGATTCGAATTGTCGATTATTTTAAAAACTGGAATTATACATACATGAAATTGTTAGGCCCTGTGTGGAACGCTGGAATCAAATCAAACAACAGTTGTGACTTTGGCTCGTATACTGGAACGTGAGTCGAGCCACAGATTATAGAAGCTGGAATTACATGTATACATACATGAAATGTTTAGGCCCTGTGCACTTTCAACGCTGAGGCACTGTGCACTTTTAACGCACCGGGGGGAAGGCTAGAATCCAATCAAGCAAACGTTATGACTTGGCGGTTCTTCTGACGTACAGAACAAACTGTATCTTTTCTATTAACCCATCAGACCTATCCATCCATAAACCTGTTTTAATCGATTATTTTATAATCTTCATTTATTCAGTGTTGTCATGTTATGACAGTTTACACGCTTTTAACCAAAACTTGTAAATGCCACTCATTGATTTCAAAAGAATCATTTAAGTTGTTAGAGGCGACAAACTGTATTATCACTAATTAAATATTTAAAGAAGTTCCAAAATATATACCAAATCATGAAATGTCAGGAAAAATTACTAAAATATTTTTTTGTAAAATTTGTTTCGAAATATAAAATTGATGATATGTTAAGGACATGGGGAACAATAAAACAATTTTTGGTGATGTTACGTTTCGATTTGGTGGAATGGGGTGGGGGTGTGTGAAGAAGTAGGCAACGTTTTATTAAAGGGGCAAATCCCGTCCCCCACTTGTCACTGGTGTATGACGGAGAGCCTGGCAAGAGGAGATGTATAATCCTTCGGATGAGACAAAAGAACCCTTCACAGTTGGAATTTAATTTAAGAGTAGGCCCTATTGCCGCTATCCGGGAGAAATTTCTCTCATAGCACAGTGCATGGCACATGTCCGTCTTCATTAATTAGCCTAGTTAGAACAGAACAATAGGACGTTAAACCTCATTTCATTTCACAACATCTCCGGGAAATACTGTAAGTTAAAGTCACCATAAGTCATTTCCTCAACGGAAGTGAATGTGCAGCTGTTATAATGTAATCAGCTGTGCAAAAACGAACAACGCCATGAGGAATGGATTGGTTTGTACGAAACCGATAGGATTATTATTAATTCATTTGTCCAAGATCACACCAAGATGGCGAAATCAATAGAATCAATGCAAATTTTAAATGAATAATATATGAACCAAAAATGTTTATGCTTAAATTATGTGTTAAACCTTTGTTCTGGAATGTCGGGGCTTTAATTAAATTACACGAGAGTGTCGAGTGCCAAGATTTCGATCCCACACTTGTGCGTGACAAGGAATATGGTCGCCTGCCTAACCTCGTGGGTTTTCTCCCACTGCTAAAGACTCCTCCATTCAAACTGAGCCATAGGTTTGTCCGAAAATGACATAGCTGGTGCCGAGTGGACGTTAATCCCCATTTCTACCTGTTTCTCAGATACCAGGAACTCTCCATCTGTAACATGTTTGTACATTCCACACGGGTTATAAGCGTTAGATTCTAAAATAGGCCCTTTTCATAAGGTACAATGGTTTCGTGTGCAATGAAAGGGGGTGTAAGGGGAGAGTATTTAGCCCGGGCAGTGGCATTTCAACTCCCTAAGATTGTGTTTCTTTTTGATTATTTCTTATGTGTGTTTAAACTATATGAACATTACTATAGAGAATACAGAAATGAAGGGTGGGATGTGGTGTATTTCGTCCAGACAATGGCATGCCACCTTTTATGATTCTGATTTGTTGGGGTGGGGTGGGGTGGAGCGGAGTAGTATTCTAAACTGTATGAACATTTCTAGAGAATACTTTATATCGTATGGAAAATGACACATTTCGCCAGGACAGTGGCATTTGAACCTTTTAAGATCATTTTCAGAAGTACCACTTATGTGATTTTAAATGTAGTCTCTACTTTCAACGAATAGTACACATAATTGTATTAACCCCCTTCATAATATTTATTAACTATTACCTGTATGTTTGAATGCTATTAGATAATTAAGGGAAGAGCGGAATAATGCATGAATAAGTCGGGCGGTGTTATAACTAAACAAATACATTGTGTTTAAACACAGACTAAGGGGATGGGAGAAGTATTGATTTTATTGAAGTTTTATGTCTCTATCTTGTCACACAAGTTATAATAGACATAACAAAAGATGTCAACGTCTCCTTGACAACCACCTCTTCAATTATTAACACACTTGTTTCATCTACTGGGTTTTTGTATCTTATTCTTATTGGTCCTTGAGTGCGACTTTTGGCGTTCTGCTACCGTATTCATCGCTACGTCGCTCACAGGGGCTTGTAATTCGCAAAAAGTAAATCATAATGATTTCAGGCGCACCGCAGCGGATTGGAGGGCTTTTACACTGCGGTCCATCAAAGGACAAGCATCCCTCACCCAAACAAAAGAAAAAAAAAGAAATGGGCCTGGTCATAATTTCTAAGTGATACAAGTGAGTAATATTGATGAAATCTGATCTATATCGTATTCACGAGCTTGCGTGACAAGGCCAAGAATGCTGAAAATTAACAGGTTTCGTCCTCTCCGATCTCAGTCCTTCACATCTAGTTTGAAAATCAGGAAGGTTCATCCTTTGCCTGAGACACAATCACGGAGGAAAACCTCGGCATCTGCCGAGGTTTTCCGAGTGAGACACAATAGGAGAGGGGCCATCTCCCTCCCACCCCAATTAATAAACATTAACAACAGGGGACTCTATCACGTTCACATTACAAACTATAGCCTCTATCACGTTCACAATGTTTCGGGAAGGAGTCACAATGCTATGGTGGCTGATTGGTATCATGTCGTATTGTCGTGATGTCGCCTTTCTTTCATAACGCGACAACCCGACATCACGACATTTCTACCCGACAACACGACAACCCGACATCACGACATTTCTACCCGACATCACGACATTTTTACCCGACATTACGACACTAAAAATGTCGTGATGTCGGGTAAAAATGTCGTGATGTCGGGTAAAAATGTCGTATTGTCGGGTTGTCGTGATGTCGGGTTGTCGGGTTGTCGCGTTATGGAACAAAAAACTGGTAATAAAGAAAATGGTTGATCAAGTGGAAGTAGATCCACACTCACATTGCAGTTTGAGTTGCATTCGTATCCATTTGTATAGCCTGTAGGGTGTCTACCATCCTGTCTTGATCATGCCAAATCTGATTAAAATCTCATAACAATTACAGTCTGAAAGGTGTTTACAGACAAAATATTCACGAAAAGTGGGCGTGACAACGCCCCTATGGGTCGGGCATGCATTTACATCAGTAGGTGCCATTGTCTCTTTAAAAATAATGCTCATGCCAAATTTGAAGAAAATCCATTAAGAATCGCGGCCTGTAGAGTGTTTACAGACTAAATATTAATATAGGTACCATCCTGTTATTGAAATGATTGATCATGCCGAATTTGAACAAAATCTGTTAATAATTGCAACCTGTAGAATATTTACAAACAAAATAATAACAAAAAAGCGGGATTGGCACCACCCCGCGGCTTAGGGCATGTACCCGGAGAAAACCCACGAGGTTAGACAGACGACCCTACTCTTTGTCATGGACAAGCTTGGGCTCGAAACCACACCACTTGACTCAATGACAGACACACAGACAAGGGCGGCGGCATAATATGTTCGCATTATGAAATAAAGTGGGCGGCGGCATAATATGTTCACATTATGAACTGAAATGGGGTTTAACGTCCTACTGTTCTGATCCGACTGAGCTAATGAAGACGGTTCACATTATGAATGTGGACGTATACAAATGGATACGAATGCAACTCAAACTGCAATGAGAGTGTGAATCTTCGTGCCTTATAGCTAAAATGCCTACATGTGACAATCAAGTTGCAAAGTTCAAAGATCGATCAACGTCACGGTTGCTGTTTTCCCACGAGTTTCTCAATTTAAAAAACCCTGTTTGTTTACAGTGTGTTTGGTGCCACGAACTCTGATTGGACAATGCTAATTAGTCACTTGTAAAAACAACTAGCGCAAACTTCTTTAAGTGGCATTTAGTAATTGAACAGTAACACAATAACACTATTTATGGATTAACAATTACTGGTTTATCAAGCAACTTGCTTGATAAAGACGAGAGTATCATCGTCGAAACGTTGCATGTTAATAAACTAGCGCAAAGTTCGGGGAATTGCTGAGTATTCAAGCAACGGAGAGATGTTGTATAACTCGCGAACGTTGCTTAAGGAACGTGGGGGTCACTGAACAATGAATATCAGTTAGAATATTTTGATAAGCCCAACTCCAAGTTTGGTCAAGGTCACGAGAGCTAATCCCAACAATCTCGCCAACAATCACGTGTCATAAATATAACCTTATTTACATAACTGATTTGAAATTTGAGTAAAAACGGAAACTTTTGAATGTAAGTCAGATTATATACATTCATATTACGCTATTGTAGGTCTATGTGTTGCGATCCATTTGCTTCAATTTGTTAGGTCCCAAATATTAGCGTATTAGCTCCTTTAAGTCAAAGAATTTTCTTGAAATCCGCACTAGCAAACACTGGGATTGGTCATGAAAATTCCCTTCATTTTACTGTACTCAGGAGAGATTTGATTGGACGATGACAATTGACACTCAGGTTTTCAGTCTCAATACAGTAATGGCTAGAGAGGGATTTCTCGGACCATTGCTTCAGGAACATGATGCCTTCATTCCAATTTTTCAAATGAGCTAGGATTTGGACCAAGGACCCTTTTGCTTACACGCCAACGTGTACTACTACAATGATTTTCTAGTTTTCGTCTCATCCGACCGACTAGAGACTTTCTTGTCAGGCTCCCACCCCCCCGCCGTTAACATGGAAATGAAATGAAATGGGGGTTTAAAGGGCGTATGACTCTATTTTATTTTATGGAACCTTAAAAATGAAAAAAAAATGTTTTAAAAGCACATATTAATGTAATATGAATGCATATAAAGTGATTTATATTCAATTTTTGAAAAAATAATTTAATTTCTAATCAATTATATTCGGTGAAATATAATTGAAATGGGGGTTTAAAGGGCGTATGACTGTATTTTTTTGGAACCTTAAAAATGAAAAAAAATGTTCCAAAAGCACATATTAATGTAATATGAATGCATGTAATGTGATTTATATTAAATTTTTGAAAAAATAATTGAATTTCTAAAATATTATATTCGGTGAAATACGCGAGAAGTTCAAATTGAACGGCAGTCGTTTACGCCTAGTGCATTCTGCACATTTTTAAATTATTATACTACTCAAAAGAAGTTAAGGGACAAACCTTTTTTTCTATCAGGTAATTGTCTATGCACATATCAGATATATATATATACAATTATTGGCGGAAATCGTGTCAAAATTGGTTCACGATATCCTGACGACAAAACCTGTGTACAAGGCATATGTCATTTTCAAACAAAACGATTTTGACAGTCTCCTTAGAAACCATAAACTGAAGCTCAAAACAAGGCTCCACAAAACTGTTTACATCGCCCAAACGCAGTAGGGTGCGACATTTTGGAGTTGATTATGTCCTTGCACGTGCACTATGCATTTTCCATGAACAGTTTTGGCATAAAAAATACCTTCCATGACCGTGCTGCTCTCAGTTGAAATTTCAACATGGTCAGACGTCAGCTGAGTGAACTTGACAGTGGAAAAACCATTGCGTGGCCTCAACAGGGTTTTACACAGAGGAATGTGGCACAGAGAATCGGTTGTAGCCAGAGTGTGATTGGGAGACTATTGCAACGTTTCAATTCAGAATGGCCACGGTCTGGTAGGCCAAGATCAACGTCGCAACGTCAAGACCGGCATATCATTCAAATGGCCTTCCGTCAGCGCGTTGTTACAACGACATGTCTGAGAGATGAACTGCGAAATGCAAGTGGTGTTCAGGTATCGGACCAGACCATAAAAAATCGTCTGCGAGCCCACAACATTCGATCTCGACGACAAGCGGTTCGATCACCTCTTCTTCAACGTCATAGGGCAGCACGTCGTGACTGGTGCACACGTCATAGAGACTGGAGACGCAAACAGGGCTTTGTGGAGACGGCGACAATGGGGGTGGGTTTTCTTCACTGATGAGTCCCGATTTGCATTACAGTTCAATGATGGCAAACGTCGCGTCTATAGGCGGCAAGGAGAAAGATTTTTTGATGTTAACGTCAGACAACGCCATCGTTTTGGAGGTGGTACGGTAATGTTTTTTCGACGTCTGATCGACAGCATGCCTCGTCGTTGTGTCGACTGCTTACGAGCACGTGGTGGTTTCACTCGTTATTATCAAAGTTATCGAATTTGAGATAGTTTTGTTGGACCTCATTATGTTCAAAATGGCGAATTTTCATCAGATCCTCAGAATACTAGTAGTTGTGTATAAAAAGTGCATATGCTTTGCATAACAGACTCAACATTGAGACATATTGAACTCATCCTGACCAAAAGTGTGCTTAAAAGTTATGATAAATACATGTTCCCTGTGTCTAATCAAATGTCAGACAAAACTAATTGGTTGACCCTTAACTTTTGTCGTATATTTTGTCGTTTGTAAAAAGCCTTTACCAATTACTTCCACATTGTTCATTAAAGAGTGGCATCAGAAACCATAGGGTACACGACTCGAGTACTGATTATAAAATGTTAATTGTGTCTTAAATATTGAATATAAGGATCCTATAGTTTCACGGCAAGATAACATGATCATTGAAATTGAAAATTAATATTGAATCCAATTCGTGTCTTACTGAAAATATTACCTAAAATATTGAGTTAGAGACTAAGGTCCGATCACGGTGGCTAAGTGGATAAGGCGCTGGTTCGCTAGCCTGGAGGTTGGGTGTTCGATCCCTACATTGGCCGAGAAAGTTCATCTCGATTTTCCGGCGTGATTTCCCCTTGTCTGTGATGCAGAAGGAGGGCCTGACAAGGACAGCTGCCTAGTCGTTCGGATGGGACGAAACACCGAGGTCCCGTGTACACATTGGAGTGCACGTAAAAGATCCCTTGGAAGTTGGAATTCGATATAAGAGTAGGCCGTAGCGCCGCTGCCCGGGCAAAATTACCCTCATAGCACACTTATGGCGTATGCCCTTCTTCCATTAGCCCAGGTTAGGTGCAAAAGAGTAGGACGTTAAACTCCATTTCATTTCATTTCATTTCATTTCCTTTAACGTCCTACAGTTTGGCAATGACATATACATGGATATAAACAACGCAAGAAAATCCCAATGAACTAGCATGGGAGATAACTCTGATTTGGCAGACCTGGCCCCAAGTTCACAAAGCATTCTCAGACTTAATTTCTCAGCGTTTACGAGAAATATCTTTGATCCAGAAACACAAATCTTGACACATATTTTCTTATTGATGTAGTTGATGCATTAAAACAATAAAAGTTTTATGAGGGTTTATATCACGGTGGCTAAGTTAGTAAGACGCTGGTTCGCTGGACTGGTGGTGTGGTGTTCGATCCCTGCATTTGCCGAGAAAGTTCATCCAGATTATCCGGCGTGGTTTCCCCGTGTCAGTGATGCAGGACGGAGAGCCTGACAAGGACAGCTATCTAGTCGTTCGGATGGGACGAAAAGCCGATGTGCTGTGTGCACGTAAAAGATCCCTTGGCAGTTGGAATTCGATATGAGTAGGCCGCTGCCCGGACAAAATTTCCCTCATAGCACACAGTATGGCGTATGACCGTCTTCACGAGCCAGTCGGAACTGAACAGTAGAACGTTATACCCCATGTTAGTTCATTTACACATATTTCGAATTCCAACTGTCAAGGGTTCTTTTGCGTGCATTCTAATGTGCACATGGGGGACCTTAGTTTACGTCATATCCAAAGGACCAGACACTGTCCCTGACACGCTCTCTGCCACGCCGGAAAATCCTGAGGAATTTTGTCGACCAACTCACCGAGTAACCTCAACTCTTTAAAGGGACAGTCCCGATTGGAACAGAGTCTCAAAAATAAAAGTCTGAGTACATATGAAATTTAAACGCCAAAATATCGGAGATTGGTGTATTAACCTCGTCTCAATATTTCAGCTCAAAATATTGAGTCGTTTGGACGTGAACGTCAAAACTGCTTATCCGGACACGTATCCTTTTTAAGATTCCGGTCCAATTTTTTGATGGTGACCTGATAATCGATACCCGTTCCTTAAGAGGTCTATATAGTGAATGGCCCATGTGCTGTACTTGATAATGAAACGTAAATTTCACCTACACATCATTTTTGTTTAACAGAAAACCTGGTTTAACGTACACACCGCATAGTACAGTTTTGGACAACCGTCTCAATTTTCAGAAGAAGGCTGACGTGTTTAAGTTGTTTGAAAACGTATCACAAATACTGAGTTAGTTGTCCGGCCCTTTGGTAGAGGATTTTAAGGCATTTTAACACACAATTAAGCAGTTATATTCCTAAAAAAAATAATCGGGATTCACCCTTTAAGATTTAGGAATTACATTCATCAAACGGTTAAAATGTTCAAGCAACAACTTACAGTACCCAGCGGAGCTGCGGTGGCTCAATGAGTAAGGTGCTGACTCACTAACCATGGGGTTTGGGGTTCGATCATGTTGCTGGCTCAGTAGGCCTATTTTCGAATAGTACATATTGGCATTTGGAATTCGATATAAGAATAGGTCGTAGTATTTATTAGACAAGTCAGTGAAGAAAAGTAGGACGTTCAACCCCATTTCATTTTATTTTCTAAATCTTAAGATGAAATTTTAAAGGAGCTAAACCTCTAACCCAACATTAGCCTTGTTTTGCCGTAACTAATTAACTAAGCAAATTGTCCCATGAAGTGCTACGTATTGTTGGGGTCATGGTGCTCTTGGAGTCATACACATATTCCGTTTGATTTAACTTTTTCAAGACATATATTCTACAAAATCCAAACAGGGTGCCTCATGAAGTTTTATGTGTTATGGATCGAGTGTGACTATTTTAATGGTTAATACTTGAGGTGAAAGTATTTATTTTAATACAAATTATGACAATATGTCTTTAAAATTATTCATTTGACCTATTTTTACTTGCCACAAAGCAACAATAAATGCACAAATTGTAGCGGAGATCACGTCGACACCACAAATACAATATTGCTGATACACGTCAGGCAGTGGCTAAACTATTTATTATTACAGTATTGAATGGATATTTTCATACATGTATTATAAACTGAACCTTGGGTTATTTTCGTGTTATTCGTCTGTACAATTGGATTGGATTCAATACTATTATTAAATTCTATATAATGGTTTGGTGTTTGGTTATTATACAGTTGATATTATTTATATCAAAGGGCTCGTTAAAAGAACCCGGATTTTATAGGTGTACCAGCACAACTACAGAAATTCAAAAAGTAGAGAAGGCATTCAGTAGGCCCTAATAGACGTTAACGAGATTCAAACAAGAAAGGTAAGTAATATAATTTTAGAATTTTTTCATTTTACATTTAGTATTTTATGTTTTACCATGAACACGAGATTTTCCCGTGTCAGTGGTGCAGGATGTAGGGCCTGACAAGGCCAGGTGTGTAGTCGTTCGGATTGAACAAAAAAACCGAGAGACTGTGTACACATGGGCACGAACATAAAAGATCCAGTTGCAGTTCGATATAAGAGTAGACCGGGCAAAATGTCCATAATAGCACACTTCATGGCGTATGCCCGTCTTCATGAGCCCAGTCGGAGCAGAAGAGTAGGACGTTAAACATCATTTCATTTTATTTTGTGTAAATAACACCCAGCTATTTGATGGGCATACACAGGTATGGTCTAGGCTATGTCGGATCCTTAAGTCATAACATTTACTTTTTGTCTTTCAGTTAGAACAATGGCGACAGATCCCGTGACCGGTTTAGACCAAACAGCCATGGGTGCTTTTTATGTCCTATTTGCAATTTTAGGAACGATTTTCAACTTTGCAGTGATTGTAACTGTTCTTTCCAGTCGTAATCTGAGATCAAAAGGAATGTTTATAATAATTGTATGTATCTCCTTTGCTGGTCTGCTACAGAGTATCTTCGTAAATTCAGTATTTGCCCATGTAAATCTTTCTACACATGAAAATGTAAAGGATTGGTGTCCACCATTTGTTGGTGCATTGGTAACAACAGATGTTTGTCTCGCAGTGACTATGTATTGCTTGTTTTTGTTACTTGTCAACCATTTAATACATCAACGTAGTCCAAATGAATCCAGAGAAAGAAATACGGGAATTATCGCCTCGATCTCAATCAGCGTGTTATTTCTAATTCTCGTTCCAATCATAAAAACACATCCATGGTCAGGGTCAGAATGTTACAAATTGTTGGATTTTGAAAATCATAACTTACGGGTTGGGTTGACTGTAGTCGAATTTTTCACTCCCACTTTCCTTCTGTGTGTCGGACAAATTATATCTATATTCATTTTCGAACAAAGATCTTCGCATGTTCCAACTCCTATTGTAGTTGCTGCGTTAATGATTGTGGTCACCAACATGCCGGGCAGAATGCTTGAAATACTTCGTATCGATTGTTCTTATTCTGACTCTTGTGACTGGTTAATGTGGCTACCAGTGGTGTTACAAATGATTTATCTGGGTAACGTTGTTGTTATACCGCTTTCCTGGCTACTGGATAACGAATTCCGACAATATTTTTTAGCGATATTGGGACGAAGGCCAACACCAGAATTACTGCTATAACTGCTTACAGCCACAACGTACACCAGCCAGACCAAGTTCCGGACACCAACCAACACAAACATACCAGAAACAATGCACCAATGACAGCTTACAGCAACAATTCACAACATTCAAACCCTTGTATGTACACAAACCAACAAAAACCATTGTCCCACAGTCTTCCATACATTGTTCATATCACAGTGGCTTCAGACAGAAACCTACTGATAAGGTTTTCCGACAGTCTACCACACACAGATTCTGAGCTCTATGATTTACATGATTATATTTAACCAGCTTTTTATGAAAGATCTCCACCAGCCTCGAATCAGAAGCGTATGCGCCTTGTTATTGAATGAAATCTGCCCAGTGAATCCCGTGGAACTATATGTGACGTATTCTGAAAGGATCCAATTTGACACGGTTTAATCCACGATAATATTTACTCATTTTAATTAAGAAAACAGAACTAAATACTAACCCTAGATAACATCCACACTTAGATTCAATCAGATTGAAAATTTCTATTCCTCCACAACAAAATGGCGTCAGGTTGATTACATAGCGAGCAGCATAGATAGATGACATTTCAATCTGATTAAAATACGGGTCATATTTCGTTCCGTTTTTTATAGTTTAAAATTTCGTTTCACTTGTCTTGACTACACTAGGACCAGGGAGAGATAGTATATTTTCGAGTTCGACTTGAAGTGAAGGATTGGCCAATGAATCGAATTTTACGGCGAGTTCTTTGGCGTTTGATGCCTTGAACTGTGGGTAAACCACTAGAAACGTCAATATTGATTAGTTAAACAAATATATGACGTGGACGTCATAGGGTCAAAAGTCGCTTGAACAACCCTTTACGCGACCTTCCTCCAATACAACCGGTCAGATCTTCAGGTAGTGTAGGCCATCGAAAGTATAAAACAAAAACGAAACGAAATATAGATGTGTATTTTAATCCGGATGATGAGATTTCAATTCCGCCTTTCTTTGTAAATACTGCACGGCGTTGAACCATTTTTGGACCCATATGCCTATTAGCAGGCGCGGATCCAGGATTTTTTGCAAGGGGGGGGGGGTCTAGGTTTGATAACGCCCAGCGCCGAAGGAGCTCACGTGTTTTGGGGCCCTCCCCCCAGAAAAATTTGGTAAATTAGATTCAATTTGGTGCATTCTGACGTATTTCCGGAAGGTAAATACCAAAATTACAGGTCTAAAAATCGCCAATAAAATCGCATAAAATTTTTCAAGTCTGAGCAGGGGGGGGGGGGGGGGTTCCGGACCCCCTGGACCCTACCTCTGGATCCGCGCCTGATTAGAGATTCATCTGTCACAATTCTGTAGTTAGCTAAGGAATCATATTGAGCTAAAATCACGAAAAGAGGTTTTGAAGGACAAAGTAAAATAATTGAATGTAATCGAGTCTAGTTTGATGTATAAATTCTTATTTGGTTTCCTCCTCCCACTTCCACAGACAAACATGTTCTAAGAGATTGACAGGATCAGCCGACCACGAAATAAGAGGCAAGTCCACCACAGCGTGAAACATTAAAAATTCAAAGTCAGAAGGAAATTTATTGTCTCCATTTTCTTAGTTTAATGTGATGTAATGCCCTTCAAGATCATATTTCAATCCAAAGTTGTTGCCGTTGGGTATGAGTAAGTGACATATATTCTTATCAAGACCATGAGGGTAATTGAAGTGCCGGATGTAAATAAATATATATATATATATATATTTGAGATTGATAGTTACTAATTCACTCTTTTCTTCGTTTTACGCCTTTGTAGTAGTGTGTATCATTGTATGCTTATCAGCTATTTAGTTTTAATTCGTTATAAATGGATTATGTAAGTGCTAATTCTGCCTAAAACAGACCTTTTGTTTGAGGCCAAATGTTATATAAATTATTAATCAGATATTCATTCACGCGACAAACCCATAATCAACTCTCTAGAGCATCGGATGGTTTTGATTTTCAAAGGATTTAAACACGATAGTTAGTTAATGAGAAATGAACTATTAATTAGGCATTATTAGCAAAACAAGACCATCATCAACTCTCGATGCCGTCGCTAGCCTGTGACAATTTAGTGCATTTAAATACCTTTTATGACCGATGGTTTAACGTAAATATGGATATCCGAGACCTTGTTTATTATTGTGTATCAACGGTACTAATGTCGTCCAAGGTTAGTCCAAAATTGAGTCGCTAATATCTCAGTTCAGTTTTTTAACTATTATAGTGAGAACTTCCAGCTCTTTATCTAATCTTCCATAATACCTCTACGCGCAAGTGAATTATTGAAATAAAATTGAAACCATATGTTAGTCCCAAAATGACCATGTTTGTGTCGAGTGGACGTTAAACCCCATTTCTCTCTCTCTCTCCCATAATGCCTCTATATTATAAATAAATACAAACACTTTCCCTATAAAAGAGGGGGGTTTGAAACACAGCAACACAAGAATGAAATTAATATTAAAGATGCCTTATGTAAGAATACGATAAGGAGCTGACAGTTCTTGCTATAATAGGTGAACAATAGATACTGAAAAGGGAATATGTTAAAAATTTCAGTCAAAATACTTCATTCTGAAAGGAGTTATTGCTGTTTAAAGAACACTGTAGTCTTAATTGTCATTGCTACCATTGATTATCAATTTATTGATTATTGCTTGCATAATGTAAATAAAAGCTCATTGTAAATATGTTAATTAAAAAAGGTCACAATGTTAGTTACTTCTAATCTATATCCATTGGCTTTGAATTAAATCCACCCCGGCTTTATTTTGAAATGTATTTATAATATTCCTTATGCGATCTGTTGACACAATTGTTTGTATAGTCAAGAGTTTAGCCTTATCTTTATACTTATTATCATCATTATTAGATCTACGATACTTAAAGATATATTATGTAAGATTTAGATAATAGTTAAAAAATATTCCTTATGTGATCTGTTGACACAATTGTTTGTATATTCAAGAGTTTAGCCTTATCTTTATACTTATTATCATCATTATTAGATCTACGATACTTAAAGATATATTATGTAAGATTTAGATAATAGTTAAAAAATATTCCTTATGTGATCTGTTGACACAATTGTTTGTATATTCAAGAGTTTAGCCTTATCTTTATACTTATTATCATCATTATTAGATCTACGATACTTAAAAAATATATTATGTAAGATTTAGATAATAGTTCAAAAATATATAATGCAAAATAAATATATTGAAAATTTCATTCAAATTACTTTATTCTGAGCGTTTTGACAAGGTATGGCATAGATCGTTTATTATCATAACAGACTAATCACGGTGGGCATACGCCAAACAAAGTGCTCTGAGGGACATTTTGACCGGGCAGCGGCACTACAACCAACTGTCAGGATTCTTTAACGTGCACGTCATGTGTACATGCACCTTGTGTTCCCGTCCCATCCAAACGGCTATATGTTGTCCCTTACCAGGAACTCCCTCCGGAACGGTCGAACCACTGACAAGCTAGAATCATGCCGGAAAATCCCTTTGAACTTTCTCGACCATCGTCTTACTCACTGAGCCTCGGTTAATGAAAACAGGCACGCCTTCAACCTTTCACTCATACCACATTGTATGACATACACCTGTCTTCATTAGTCCAGTCTGTGTACAACAGTAGGACATTAAACATAGGCACACGAGCCAGGGGCGCAGGGGGGGGGGCAGCTCCCCCCCCCGCTAACTTTAGGGCAAGCTTACTTTTCGGGCAGAAGGGTAAAGTGAAAAAAAAAATTATTTCATCTACTTGACAAAATAAGGTGCCCGAAATCTAATAAAAGTGCCCGAAATCTTTGTTCACAGGCTGGAAAATGCGTTTGCGGCCGTCAAATATTCTAAAATTTTCTTGGGGGTTCATACAAGGTTAGTTCCGCTTTTTCGCCTCTCGAATAAAACCGGCGCCGCTGTCTGTTAACACTAATTTTACTTTTCTTTTAATTGAATTCAACGAATTTGTACTTAGCTGGCTGTGGATTCAAAAATTTTGTCTGGAGCCACTCTACTGTGTGCGATATTTTTCGGGCATCGATTATTATTTGTGAATGCAGCTGCAACAGTCTGGTTGGATGGTTGGAATTCAGAGTGAGGTTTCGGTTACAAAACCATTGGATACCTTTGGAGTTGCTTACACGGGCTAGAATAGTCGAAAACGCATCTGCGGTGGTAAAATATTCAAAATTTTCTCCATGAGGGTAAGACCCCAACACCCTGCGACGGTTGATAGGTTGTTTGGAATTCGGGTCAGCCAGGTAGGCCATATTGGACCAAATTGAAGTTGCTGTATTCACAGGGTGGAATAGCAGGAAAACGCGTTTGCGGCAGTTAGATTTTCAAAATTTTCTCCGAACGGTCGTGGACTGTAAATGATTGATTGGAATTTGAGTCAGCTACTGTAATTAGGCTATATTAGACTACTTTGAAGTTGCTTTGTTCAAAGATTGATATAGCACGAAAACGCGTTTGTAGCCGTCAAATATTCCAAAATTTTGAGAGGAGGGGCGGGGAGGGGGGGGGGTGTCCCATACACGGTAAGTTCCGCTTCTTCGCCACTCGAGGAAGACCGGCGCTACCCTCTGTAAACCCGATTTTTTTTTGGGGGGGGGGGCATTTAGGGTTCTGCCCCCCCCCCCTAACTGGCTCCCTCCTAGAAAATTTCGACACCCCGAAAAATTCGGCTACCCCAATGGGCGCCCACGACGTGGTCAATGGGGCGCCCAAACGGCATAATTTGTGGGATGCGTCATTCTGAAGGGGCGCCCATAATAACGAGATTGGTGGGCAGCGCGCGACGATATCATGGGCGACCACAATGCAAGTGAGATTGGTTAGGTGCCAACGAATGAATTGGGCGCCCAATACGGTGTGATAATCTTCAAAATTGAAACAAGTCGCACTCTAACCCGATTCCGATCTTTTCATTTTTCTAATAAATTATTTAAAGTAAGTTAAAGTCGTATTCCTTCCTTCAAAGTTTTATAACAAAATATCATAATACACCAATATCGCAATTTCAGTCTCAAAATTGAAATTTTCCGTCATTTTCAGGTGCAAACCCTATTTTCCAAGTGAAAACAAAAAAATATTATTTCATCTAGTTGGCAAAATGAACTCCCCCAACAGAAAATCAGATTGGTGTGGCCTCAATGATGGATGTACTGCATGTTGGAATGATGACACTATTTCATTGATTACTTACCCAAAACACTAATTTAGTGTTTTTTTGTACTGATGGGTTAGTATAGCAGAAAAAACTCATGCGGCGGTTAATTTTTTTAAATTTTCTCGTGGGTATCTAGACCCCCATAGCCCGCGACGATCGATTGGTTGTTTGGGATTCAGGTAAGCCACCTAATATATTGACCACATTTAAGTTGTTCTACTCACTGGCTGGAATAGCAGGAAAACACGTTTGCGGCAGTTAAAGTTGCTAAGTCTCTAACTCAGTATCATCCAAAATCTCCAACATTGAAAACACGCATTATTTGTCAATTTAAATCAACATTGCGGTTGTGATCTTACCGGGAAAAGATTGGCTTCTGATATCCAATATTTAAGACCAAATAAACATTTTACCATTGGTACACGAATCATGTACCATAAAGCATTTCAGTCCCAGTTCTAGCAAGAGACTCGAGGAACTAGGCTAGAAACATTGCACCAAACGGTGTATGTATATTGAAATAACCAGACGCTAGAAATTTGCATTCGATTGAAACTGTTTGTTTATTTCGCCGAACATAACTGACTTGAAATTAGAGTAAAAACGGAAACTATTGAATGTAAATCAGTTAATATACAGTCATATTGCAGTATCATACACTGTTAGAAATTTATGTTAAATTACAGTAGTACAAGCAGTTTCATACCTTATTTGTCGGTATATTCTCCACAATATAGTAGTTTTACCAAATGTGGCGTATGTTTACCGAGTTTCGTGTATGTTTACCGAGTTCGTGTACGTGTACCGAGTTTCGGGTATGTTTACCGAGTTTCGTGTATGTTTACCGAGTTTTGTGTCTTTTTTTTTTTACAATAAACGGTGATGAAATCAAAGACATAATGAAAATCGTCAAAAAATACATTTTTACATATGTAATACTTACAAACTGAACCGGAAATAAGTTACGTTTATTCATATTTTTTTTGTAATTTTACTTTTACGTTAGAAATATAATAGTTACAAACTAGATAATGTAAAGTGAATATGCTGAAAATCTGTTAAATTGCTCCACTCTGAATCCAGATATTAGCGATTGAATCGTAGGTCCAGCCTCGGTCATCATTATTAAGGTCCGTACGATAAAAAAAAACCATATTTCTTGATTGTTCCATTTTTGAATTAATCACCAATGAGCGTTAATTGACTCAAATCCAGTGAAAACCCGACACAAAAGATGGCATCAAGAGTTGATTATTGTCTTTTCATGTTAATAAATAACATAATTATCAGGTCTAAAGAAAGACCTGCAATGGGCAGATTTCCACTTTTTATTCACAATTGATGTCTCTACTTTCCATACCAAATTTGTCAAGCTTTTATTGGAAATACATTTTGCTTTTGACACAAATACAAATGACCAAAAGTAGGCCTAATTTATGGCCGAATGTCTTTGAAATGGCATATTTTATTTATCTTAAACGCTGGCGACAATTGACTGAAATTTTCAGTAAAATTTTACAAAAATGAGACTCGGTGAGAGTGTACTGGATTTTTATTTCACATGGTTTAACCTTTTATTTTACGTTTCTAAGAATATCGGATTTTATGGGATGATCCAAACCTCCAAATTGCACTATTTTTCATAATTATTTATTGAGTTATCTCCCTTCCACAATGGCTGGCTTTTGACAGGAATGTTAATCTCATTTTAGATTTTAACCTTTTTATTGTGTATTCTACCAATAAATTAGAGATTTGGTAAAATTCTATTTTCATTTTTGCAGTATTTTTTATTCCTTTTATTCCAATAGGCAATATTACATTCCAGTACCGTACTGTACTGATTACTGATATTTTCTTACGGTGTAGCCCATTTATTATAATCTATTGACTTTGAATAGTTTGAACGTTGTTCAGTAATCACTGACAGCCATGGTGACCTTCGGATGCACACTATGGGTGTGACTACAGTCTGAACTATCCCGACCGTGCTCTATCGTATGGTATGGCTGGTCAAGATCACAACAGAAGGTCGCCCATGCATTTACAACCGATACAAATCCTAACCCTAACTGAGTAACTCACGAGTAGGTCAAGACCAGTTAGCATCACAAAGTTTATTCCCATTGGGCCATTGTTGCGCGCTGCAGTATAAACTGGTTCACAGTGGAATATATGGTACATGTATTTTTTAAAATGAAACTCAAGAGTTCAATGTCATGTTTGTATTGGTTTGAATTTGATATGCTATCTTCAAAATAGTAAACTATGAGCGACAAAAAAGTACCTGCGCATTACATATAACAGTAGAGATAACCAGAAAAAGGGTCAATTCTCACTATATTTTGTTAAATTGGAAATGTTCTCATTGCAGAGAATTTAGGCCACAGCACTGTGGCTGGCTCATTGTGCATCATTACATGTACTATTCTGCAGTAGAAGTATATGCCACAGACAAAAGAAAGACTGTGATATACATGTAGCAATGTGCCTTTGTCTTACAATACATGACATGTATGACAATTGACAAACAATAAATAATGACAATCGAATTAACCAATGCAACATTCTCCATTGTGGGCAGGAGAGTTTTTTGGTTTGTACACTGTTACCCTGTGTTTGATTATATACATGTATGGCTGGCCCTCAGATCTATTGATCACTTGATTTGATATTTGGTTATTTTTTTGCAATGTCTGTTTCTGTCTTGTCCGCAGGTTTATCTTGTAGATTTTATTTTGCGTGTAGTGCGGTCCTCCTGCACTTACTAAATTAGAAGCCAGGTAATGCACAACCTCATATGACCTTTTACAGTGTTACATTTTTGGAGCTTACGCGGGACTCATACTAATTTGGATTCTGTGTGCCTGTGCGGCAAGTCTGTAAATTGAGAATATTTCATTTCACCCTCATATTCAAATCTGATAAATTCATCAGTTATATCCTTTGGTGTACTGGTAGTTCAATAAAGTCCTGTTATTTTTCTTCCAGGTTCCTCTCTGCGGAGATGGATACAGGTAAAGGCTACACATTTTATAAAAGCACTGCTGTTGGCTCTGATGGACAAGGTCCCAAAAAGAGAAAGGTTTATCGCAGTAAACATAACAAAGATGGGTTGCAAGAGGAGGAGAGAGAAAGAAAATGTCCAATCTGCGGAAAAGAATTTGCGACCAATAAAAAACTTGCCAGCCATATTGAAATAACACACGAGGAACGAAAGTTCAAATGTGAGACTTGTGGCAAATTGTTCCAAACTGCAGGAAATTTGAAAAAACATGATCTAGTACATTCTGGAGAACGCCCTTATTACTGCGAAATTTGTGGACGATCTTTCACCCAGAGTGGAAACCTAAATAATCATATAAAAGGCCATTTAATGGATAAAAAGCCTGATTTAGCTACTTTATCTAATCCAAGTGATTTAACTGTAGTTCGACCTAAACAGATTCACATGACCGAACCATGTCAAGTAACTTGTCAAGCAACGGGGGAAAAGAAAACAGGTTCTTTACATTTAGTTTATAAATTTATTTAAAGAAGAATTTTACTAGTAAATGAATGTTTTTAAGTTAAATATGGATTATGTAAGGTTTAGATACATGTACAGAACTGACAGCTCTTGCTATAATAGTTCATAAATAGATAATGAAAAGGGAATATGTTGAAAATTTCAGTCAAATTACTTCCTTTTTAGCGGAGCTATTGTCAATTGCAGAATGGAGTAATCTCGATTGTTATTGTTACCGTTGTTATGATAATCTTGATTATCCATTTTTAAATTAAATCATTAAACACAAATCCTGTTTAAATCTGTTAAAAATTGGAGGATCTGATGGCATCAATAGTTGAGTACATATACAGTGTATGTGTTTGGTATGTGAATGAATGTCTAATAAATATAATTTATATAACATTGAAGGCTTAAATAAAAACCTGCAATAGGCAAATTTACTTGCGCTTGTAGCTCTTGAATAATGCCTTTTTAATTTTGAACAATCTACAGTATATAATACCGGTATGTGCAATTTTTATATGCCCCTATATTGAGTTTGAATTATGGTCGTATAATGTCATCACCTGTGTCCTTTGTTCCATCCAACTTTTTTTTGTTAATGCTCTACACACTGTTATACATTGATAGTTAATCAAGTTATGCTTTTGATCACTATTTGATGGTTAAATCTTGTGACAGGATACAGTAGTTCTCAATACTCACTGAGATTGTCATTGGAGTAGAAGGAGACCTCGGTTGAATTTTAAAATTTTACAATCATATATTTTGTTTACATTTCCCAGAGATTCACATTTTTACTTTTAAAGTTTTTTATACAAAGAGTATAACAGTAATAGAACTTTCAATGTTGATCCTTACGTGGAATTTCTTAACAACTACTTTAGGATTGGCACATACAACTTCGCCGCCAGTTGGAGGGGTAATCCTCTGTCCATGAAGTCATTCCTCAGTTACATCCATATATTAAGCTATGGTTCTTTATTTTTGTTTTGTATTAATTTCATGGATGTTAGTTTGTTAGGATAATGGTTTTATGAAGTTATTTGACAGTAAAATATTAGTGGTTCATATATGTTAAATAAGGAAAGCACAATATAATGTATATTGAGAATACTTAGAGCGAACACTTGTACAAGCCACTACAAGGGTTATGCTATACAGTGTACCTGTACTAACCAGTGATTGTCTTACATATAAAGATAGGGTTTGATGGCCCCACTACAAGGGTTATGCTATACAGTGTACCTGTACTAACCAGTGATTGTCTTACATATAAAGATAGGGTTTGATGGCCGAATGGTTAAGGTAAACGCGTGCACGTATCACAAGGACTGTCATTGAGTCAACTGGTGTGGGTTTGAATCCCCAGTTGTACATGACAAAGAGTAGGGGCCTCTGTCCAACCTTGTGGATTTTCACTGGGTCTCCCCGTTTCCTCCCACTGCTAAAAACCCCTACCCGCAAGCAAATTATTGAAATAAAATTAAACCATATGTTAGTCCCAAAATTACCTGGTTTGTGCTGAGTGGATGTTAAACCCCATTTCTCTCTCTGTCTTTTTACATATAAAGTGTACAAGTATTGTGTTTTTATTTGTTCTTAATTGCTAAATGAAATGCCACTCAATGATGATGTGCAATCATCTTTCATTTTTTTTAGTCTTGAGCTTGTTCTAAAATTGATATTAATAAAACAGCAAACGTTGTGCTTAGTTTTATATGAAAAAGACATTTAATATTCTGTTTTATAATGATTTTATCTTTGGTGTGGATATTTTATGTTAGAAAAATATTTATTGTTGTGCAATTTCCTATGGAGGCCAAACCACTTTGAATTTCTATATTTCAGGAACATTTGTTATACATGTACTTTTACTTTCTATTTGTTCAGGGGAAAAACAAATTTAAAAACAAATCTCAAAATATTTTAGTTTTGAAATTTTTACTAAACTTTGCACACAAGAATTGAGTCAAGTATTTATTGATCAAGTTCCTGAAGAAATAAAAATTAAACTGGTTTGGCTGGAGGATTAATAAGTTGTTATTTTAATGATCAGGGTGGGTGGGTTGTCTAGTGGTTTAATGTGTCCGCGTGAAACCATAAGGTCTGTCACTGAGTCAAATGGAGTAGTTTTGATTGCCTGCTTGTACGTGACAAGGAATAGGGTTGCCTTTACAACCTCATGGGTTTTCTCCGGGTCATCTGGTTTCCTCCCCGTCGCTAAAGACCCTTATGCACATGTAAATTATTGAAGTAAATTGAACCATATCTTAGTCCCGAAATGACCTAGTGGATGTTGAAACCCGATTGTACTCTCTCTGTTTTACAGATCTTGGTTTGATGTAACAATTCCCAAAGGGGCTGGAAACAAAACTGAAAATTATCAGATTTTTGATTTTGTTATATTAATTTATTTTATTTATATTATAGTATTTATATAATAGATACGTACATTACTATTATTTGTATTGTACCATTATATACATGTAATAAAGGTATGTACAATATATTACATATACTGGTTATTGTTTTCAGTGATTAAATATTGTACATACCAGCCAGTGGGAGCCATGCTGAACATTAACGACAAGAATTGAAAAATTAAATTAAATGCAAATGCAACATTTGACTCTATCATGGACACATTTATTAAAACGCAACATTAAGAATTACACGTACTATAAAGATTTACACACTGAGACAGTTGAGTTGAAGTCAGGTGTTCAATTCCTACACTGGCCAAGAAAGTTCATCCAGTTTTTCCTGCGTGATTCCCCCTTGTCAGTGATGCAGGACAGAAGGCCTGACAGGATAGCTGTCTAGTTGTTTGGATGGGTACAAAAAAAACGAGGTCCTGTGTATGCATTGGCATGCACCTAAAAGATCCTGTGAAAATTGGAATTCGATATAAGATTTGGCCGTAGTGCCGCTGTCTGGGCAAAATTTCCTTGTAGCACACTGTATGGCGTATACCCGTGTTCATTAGCCTGGTTCCTGATTCGGAGAAGAACAGTAGGACGTTAACCCCCCCGTTTCATTTCAGTTGTCTTAATTGGCAATTTAAAATGAATGAAATGGGGTTATCATCCTTTTCTTCTGCACCAATGAAGACAGGCATACATTCTGCTGTGGGGAAAATTAACCCTAGATAGGACCTCAGTTCTCCATATATCTTCCCAACAACTAAACACTGTTTCATGCCACACCCTCCATCCTGCTACCTGACAAGGTGAAAACATACCATAAAAATCTGTAATTTACATCTGATGTTTGGAAATTATTTTTGCCTCTTACAAGTGGTGTGCCTAATGTTTCCGACCTAAAGTAATATGCAATCTGTATGGATATTGCTATGCTTATTTTTCAACATACTTCACCTAAACCTGTTAGAAAATAGCCATTAATTTTCATGTGACCCTAAAAACTCCTCCACAGCAGTGATAACCTCATCATCCATACCACCAAATCTGTGGCCTCTGGAGTAAAATTTGAGTTCTAGAAAGAAGAAGCCAGATCTGGAGAATAGGAGGCATAAATGGTGGATGTTGAAGCAGCCAGGCACCTCTGTCATAATTATGTAGTATCTAACTGGCTGGCAAACAGTATGTCCTGCATTATTGTGTCGAGACAAAGCATCAACTTTATCTTGGATGGTCAATTCACAAGGACGATCAGATCATGGTTTTCGTCTTCAGTACTAATCCTGTTCCGTTCTTAAAATTCAGCACACCAAGGTTTGACTGCACTATAACAAGGAGCATTGTCACCTAATGTTTATGTAATGTCATGAATTTGCTTTTGCGTAACCTTTCTCCATTTTGAGAGCAAATGAAGGGGCTATTCTCTTTATCAGCGATATGTAGGATATACTAACACCTAAAATCAAATTCAAACAAATGCTGAGATATTTTTCTAGCAAGATGTGCAGATAGGTTGACTTTGGGCAAGCTATTACATGGCGAGGCTGGAAACTATTAGTATACCCCTCATGTATGGCAATGAAAAGATCGTTGTTCATTTTGAAGATGATATAAAATCCTTTAATCATGACAACTTGAAGTCACATGGGTCCACTGTTCATTATGTTGAACAGACACACCCATGAAATTTATGTCAGACCAAAACCCCAGGTGATTACAAATGAATTTAATGGGGTTTAACGTCCTACTGTTCTGCTCTGAACTGGGCTAATGAAGATGGACAGGTGATAGACAATAACATAACTGTTAATAATAACAATAGAAAAGTCTTTACGAAAATGTATTGTAAACCATAAACAAACAATAAGTTTCATATATTGAATAAATAAACAGATGTAAGAATACAAAACAATATTGTTTACATTAAAAATAAATAAATAATCATGCCTGATCAGTTGCACAATGAATTTTTAAACTTTTCAGTTTGTCAATGAATAAATGGAATTTTTAGAATAAAAATAGATACGATAAACAATGGCATGGGGAAATATTTAGATAGCGATAAAATGAGAAAATTTGGATGAGAACTGATGATATGGTATGATGGCTGTATTAAGTTTCCAAGGTAAAATGGGAAATTGTTTCATTGAATCATCTGAATTTTGAAAAGTTGTTCATTATAATAAAATCTGCCCTGTATTGTAGTAAAAGTACAGGCCATGAAAATATTCCCACATAAAAATACAGTTGTTAATTAAAAAGATATACAAAACAAATATATGCGCACCTGTAATTAATGCTATATAATATTATATGTGATCTTTTGTCACTCACACTCATTTTATCCATCTATCCATTGTCAATAATAAAACAATATATATTCTGTAACCTGTATATTAAAGTTACAATTAATCATATTGTGTTCAATAACCTGTACATTTTAAAAACAGTTAAACATGGTAACCACAATACAGTAATCAACATTATTGGCTTCTCCTGTAAACAAAATATTAATATTTAATGACTTCATAATATATAAACAATAATCTATTTAAATTTCACTTGTGGTTATTTCAGAAGAAAGCACGACACAGTGGCTAGTGTTATTTCATATCAATTGTTAAAAAGCAACGAATTGGCAACTGAATGAATTGAATAACTTGCAAACTACAATATTGCGAATTTGAATCTCGGAAAGGATACCAGTACAAAAATGGTTTACTTCTGTTTATTATTTACAAAGATTTTATGAATCGAAAATCATTCTGAGTCCTTTCTGTAGATGATTTAAACAAGCCAGCATCTCCTGTAAGATTTGGGTAATATCTTTGTTAGACCTCTTTTTTTAATCTAAAGAATCTAAGCCATAAGATTATCTAGTTCAGTTTTTGCTTTCTTAATTTTATTAAATTATCAATTTGACCAAATTTTGATGTGGATTATTACTAAGTCATGAAAACATTAAATGCAAAAAATTCAGTAGAGTAACATCCCTTACAGTCTAAGATGTTAGATTAATAATGATAAATCGTCATTTTAAAAGAATGATGTGATTGCAATATTTACACAGAGAGACAGGACACTTAATCGAGTTCGCCAAATAAATCATCATCATCATAACTACTTGATTTCTCTTCACTATTTCCAGCTACAGGTTGGGTTAAATTCACTAGATTTGATATTTGATGTAAAATGTCTTTTTCATTAGATTTATCAGTTAATTTCGTTTTAACTGAAGATAAAGAAGTATCTTCATCAGTTTGAGTGGTTGGGTTCGATTCAGATTCTGTGTCCATCTCTTGTACAAGATGTTTAACAGGAGCTGCCCACGTATCTCTATCACCATCGTCATTCAATTCTACTATTCTTGGTTTATTATTAGGTGTCCGGGCTGTCTGTAAGATGATTTCATCGTCGATATCAACATCTTCTAAGTCGGGTAAATCATTTAAGTTGTTGTTTGGGGTCTCATAAACATTGTTAATCTCTCGATTATTAGGCTTTGAGAAAATGCTGTCTGCTGCTTCGTTTGGCTTGACAGATGTTATAAAGGGCATGTCTTCGTCTTCCTCGTCTTCATCTTTCTTCTTTGGTTCAGTTTTGTCATCTTCTGTTTGTGAAGAATTATTTGGTTCTTTTGATTGTGTAGAATTTTCTAATTCATATGTTCCATAGAGCCAGTCTACAGATTTGGGGTCCACTACAACATGTTTGCCATCTCCTGTTTCCTGATCTTCATTTAATTGTTTTTCTATCCTGTTAGCTTCGTTCCGTTGTCTCACTTCGAGTAACGCATCAACACTATCTTGTACTCGTTGTCGTTCTTTGCTGATCCATCTTTCACGTTCAATCTTTTCAGCTTCTGCACCGCCAGCAGCCCACGCCTCAATACATGCTCTGTCTTTAGGGAAGACGGGGCGATCATCCAGATAGGTTAGTTCTTTCAAGTTAGCAATAAAGGTTTTTCTATAATTCTTCACTTTTTTCATAAATGGATTGCCCATTAGATTCAAAACTCGTAGATTTTTCATTTGTTTCAATACTTCTAAAATGTCGGGATCCTCTATTTTATTATGTGAAAGATCTAAAACTCCTAGTTGTGAACACTCAGCTAATTCTTCGATATCTTCTCTTGTTTTAAGATAATTATGTGAAATACTCAGGGTATGCAACACGGGTAAACATGCGATATTTTCAATTTTACTAATCTTGTTGTTACAAACATTCAGCGTATCTAATATTTGTAATGGTTCTAAGTTTTCAAGCTTTCCAATTAAATTCTGTTGGAGGTAGAGGCATCGAAGTTCTTTCTGGTTGTCTAAATTTTCAATAACTTGAATTCCATTTGTTTCTAGCCACAAACACTTTAAACCGGTATATTCGTCTAAGTTCTCAATCTTCAAAATACCTTTGAAATGCAGGTACAATACGTCATTAAGATAGGGTGTTGTGTACATTTTTAACTTTTTACAATGTTCTTTTAGGAACGCCTTTGTTAGAACATTCCTGTTTTCAAATTTGTTATTTGTGACGGGTTTCTTCTCTTCATTTACAGTAACTTCTTGGTTTTCTTTTTTAACATCATCCGATTTCTCCTCTCCGGACACAAGGCTTTCAAATAACTCTTCTTTTTTCGATATCTCGACCTGTGGTGTTATTTTCTTCTCTTCTTCAACTTCTATTATCAGTCGATTGCCATTATCACATGAAGAAACTGGTATTTCGTCATCCGGTATTTCAGTTATTAGCGGCATTGTTCCTTTTTGATATTCGGAGCACGTAAAATGTGTATGAATAACTCACAACAGTCTAATAAATTGACTTATTTGACGAAGAATAATACTTGCTACAACAAAAATGATAGCAATGGCGTCCCTGGTTACCGTTGCTGGACCTGTATTTGTTTTTTTTGACAACCAAGTCTATTGTAGACTCATGTGTCAAGACCCTTTTTTTCAGAGTTATCTCCCATCTGTTCAATGGTCTTCTGTCGTGATGAATTTTTATTTTTTGGTTTTCCCCTACATATTTAAAAGAATAAAACAAGGTAGATAGTTACACTTGGCAAGTTGGCTTGGCTGCCAATATTTTGACCATAAAAGACGCCAGGCAGTATAGGCCTTATAACATTAAGTGTCAGTCAAATTTATAGCTTACTTGATATTGCATGTTTACAAATTACAATACAAAAGTCAAAAGTCAGAACGAATTTGAAGGAAAAGGTATGAGACTGAGACCAACTGTCGCCCAAAACTAGTTGAAATGGAATGTGCGGTAAATGTACTAAATTTCCATCCTAATAGATATCTTTTATCTCCTTGAGTTATGGAACCCACACAAAACGGATTAATATTGTTGATATTTTGAAAGAGCGGGCCTATCCAATACAAATAAAGGTATTATTTATTTATTTATTATTTTCATATTATGTTTTTGGAGACTATATAAGGACATCAATTTTGATGGAGCTCCTGTAGATTACTTAATAGCCCTAAACATATTCGGAATTGAAAACAGGGTCGGATATAACTATTTTAGTCATTAGTTGACAGAATGTCTAACACAAAAAAAAGGAATATGAACTTCAGCATGTCAGGCATGGCATTTTGTAACTGACACTTTGAATTTTGGGATTAGTTAAACTTGGCTATAAAAGGATCTAGTGTTTCGAATCGTTCCGTCCAAATGACTAGCTGCTGTCCCTAGCCCGGCCGTCAGTCCTGCACCTATAACAACTGGAAACCTAGCTGGAAAATCGTGAGTAACTTTCACTGCTAACACCAGGTTGGAACTAGGATGGCAAGTTAATAACATCATACTCATTCATTGAGCAAAAGAGTATTACTTACATCGAAAGAGACAAAACCGTGCCAGGGAGGCAACAGATAACTTATCCCTGACAAAGTCTAAATTTTAGCCTACTGACCATCCTTATCTTACAAAATATCTTAATTATACTGAGCGGCATCGAAAACGCATCGCTTAGTTTTTCGTATAACAAAATGATCCTGTAAACATATCTTATTTATTTTGCTTCTTATTGTGAACAATATTCAAATGGGAACACATCAATAACAACACATTTGTACACTTATGGATGTTTAATCTGTAATCAACGGTACAAAGTCAGAGGGGTCAAAACCAAAAGTACGACACAGATGGTTATTCCATGCTACGTCGCTGCACAGCGTGCGTAAGAGCCAGTGGAGGACATACACGCTACGGACATATGTGTCGTTCTTTTGGTTTTGACCCCTCTGACTTTGTACCATGATTTTGTTATACGTAAAACTAAGTGATGCGTTTTCTATGGCGCTCAGTATATTTTAATCAAAATCACTTTTAAGATATGTAAATCCCCAGTTTTCTAAAACTTGACATTGTACCATGGATTAAAGTATGACAACTCATCCCAAAGACCACTCATCCAAGACCACTCTTGGGATGAGTAGTATTCTATTGGGCCGAGTGGTCTTGGGATGAGTTGTCTGGATACCCAATGGATCTGCAGTAGTTTTCTTGATTTGTTGATGTTTTATATGCTTGATACTTTAGTGACCCCTGCATTCCCATGTCTACACAATCCCACAACTAAAATTGTGATTCTCAAACTTATATGCTTATCCTTTGATTTAATTGTGTTTTTAACAGGTATATGTTTGTAAAAATGGATTCTGGTAAAGGCTATACGTTTTTTAAAACTGTATCTGCTGGCTCTGGTGTTTCCAGAAAAAAGAAAGTATATCACAGCAAACATAACAAAGATGCTTTACAAGATTATGAGAGAGACAGAAAATGTCCAATATGTGGGAAGCAATTCACAACCAATAGTCATCTGAGGAGACATGTGAAAGTGCACGACGAAGTAAAGTTTAAATGTGAAGTTTGTAGCAAACTACTTTCCAGTACGGAAAGTTTGAAAAAACATCAGCGTGTTCACACCGGTTATAAACCATATAAGTGTGAAATATGTGAGGCACGTTTTGCTGCAGGAAAAGCGCTTGATAATCATATCAGAAAACATTTAAATAATACTCTTGAAACTAAAGGCGACATGGACTCATCAAGAATGGCGTTGCCCAAAAATATTCACATGACGGAACCATGTGAAGTAACTTGTCAAGAAACGGGGGAAACTAAATCTGGTTCATTAAGCTTAGTTTATAAATTTCTATAAGAACAATGGATTTAGCAAGAAAGAAGACAGAGTGCAACCAGTATTTCACCTATGAAATAAACTTCCTAAAGTCTCGTGATGCAATAGTTGTCTTTTGCAAACTACACTTTAGTGATAGATCAATCTCTAAGGTAAATCAGCCAAAAATGGTTCCATTCCATTCAGTATTTATAAAGATATGTTGAATTGAAATTTCATGGATCTATTTGCTGCTCACGATGTAAAAAGCCCACTGCCAGTTAGTTGTTTACAAACCTCATTGATGGGCCCATTTAATATCTGATTGAATGCAAACTGAGAGATTATCTAGTGCCAGTATTGGGACCTTTTTTTCTTAAATAAATGTTAAATAATCACTGCGAGTACATATCAAGAGTTGATTGAACTTTGAGAAATTTAATAAATATCCAAATCAAGCATTGTTACATTACATGATAATTATGGAATACTTACAGGGACAAACAACTGATAATTGTGAGTACAACCTAGCTTACTGAACTGCTCATTTACATTTCTAAGGGTGTGAACAAAGAATAATTAGGCTGTAGGCTGATCAGGTAACTAAAAAATTTCTGGACACTTTAGGGAGTAACAAAATTCAACACTTGCGTCCAAATGATTAAACTATGGAAATGAGTCTCTGGGTTGAATGAGACACAGCGAATAGAAAATGATTAAATGAAATGTGGGTTTTCTTCTAGTCTCTGCTCTGGTTTCTTCCCGCAGCTCAAGACTCCTACTATGAGCAAACAAATTATTGATTCATATTTTATGAGTATTTTTATTTCATTGTCATACTTTCATTGTTGTTTTCATTGGTATCATCCCAATGGTGCATGTACATAGATATATCCCATTATAATTTCATTATATTTTCATTATTTATATAGTATTCCATGACAAATGTATCTTTTGCATGCATATGTATGTTGATGTTTTGTATACTGTTCTTAATGGACGTAATATGCAAATAAAAAAAGTTGAAAGTTGAAAGTTATGTTGGTCTCGAATTGATCTAGTTTGTATGGAGTGGACCTTAAACCCCATCTTGTGCGCTCTCTGTCTCCTCCACCCCAAAGTTGACGGGTGTTGTTTTTCTCCTCATGTATCAACCAATTGTTAAAATTTGCAGGAATCAGTGTGTGTAACCACCGTAGCTGTATAGGCAGTTAACTATATTTTGCTCAGACCAATATTCCTTGTTGTAAGAGATGATAATAATATGGACTTAAAAATATCAATAAAATAACAGAAATATGAAATATCTGATTGATAGACTAAAAGGCACCATAGGAATTTTGTCTTTCAAATTTGAGTCTTGCATTATGTTCATGACAAGGTTCATATAAGTTAATTCCAGATTCAGTTTGGTAATGAATGGAGCAGTGCTGTGTGTAGAACATTCTATATGTAATAAAGAGAATAAAATCATGATTTGTCTGCAACTTTGTAAATGCTTTAAATATCCAGCCAATGAAATGAAATGGGGTCTATCATCTTACCATTCTGTACCATAAGTACTAATGCCAACTGACTGAAGCAATGCCGGTGCTATGTGAGAAATTCTGCCCAGACAGCAGTGCTATGTGGCCTAGTCTTATCTCTATTTTCAAGTTTTTTTTTTTAATATTCATCATTATCTGAACTACCAACTGGTGCTCCTATGACAAGAGGGGCCCAGTCAAGAAAATCTTTTTCATGCAAGCTAACAAGTACAGGAGTGACCTTTTTTTTTTTATCCCATTCAAGCACATGAGGGACCTTGTTTTTTTTTCTCCCATTCAAGTGTACATGAGAGTCCTTGTTTTTTTTCCATCCCATTCAAATTAATAGAAGTTAATCTTTGCCAGCCCCTCCCCCTGCATAAATTTGTCATATTTTTTTTTAGGGGGGGGGGGGAGGGGGCTGGAACATTTCATTACCAAACCAAAATAATAATTACAAAAGTTTACTCTACCAGTTTTATTTCGATGAAAGCTGTAACTAGGGGTAATATGATGTCGATATGGAGAATTGACTACCTACAATTAAGAGAAAAAGAGAGAAGTGGGGGCTTAAAGCCCCAATAACACTCTTGCTGTAATTGAATAATATGTCCCAATCTTTATTCTGGTCAACAAATTGTATTGTTTTACAATATTCAAATTAATTGATGATACAAATTTCATCTTAACACACCTAATTTAAAAAATTGGAAAAATTCAACTACATGATTTGAAAAAGTTAACGTAAACCTTTTCAAATGTGACTTGGATTTTAAAATATTTTCGAACCCTCTGGATAAGTAAAATAGGATGTAATAAATAATTTACACAACAGGTAGGACACATAAACATCTAGTACTTAGAATAAGACTATTATTATTTTCTAGAGCTGCCAAGCCAGCAAGAGTGTTATTGTCCCTTTAACGTCCACTCGACACAAACTAGGTCATTTCGGAACTAACATATGGTTTAATTTTATTTCAATAATTCGTTTGCGCGTAGGGGTCTTTAGCAGTGGGAGGAAACCGGAGGGCTCTGAGGAAACCCACTAGGTTGAGAAGGCGCCACATACGCTCACACCAGGGATCGAAACCACAGCCGCAAGAAAGAGGTGACCGGCCAGTTAGAGGTTGTAGCGCGGCACTCTAGACAACTAGGCAATCCCCCCCCCACCCTACAAGAGGAAGATATTGTGCAGAACCTTAACTGTGCCGAGACATAAGGCAGTCGTTAGATAGCCTTCAGTACGGTACATTCATGTGGATATGCAACTGAAAATCTGTCCTGGCGATCAACATCATGGGGGGGGGGACCTATCGTTCTCCCCCCTCCCCTAAATCCACGCCCATGGCCGCCATCCTCCACCAATGACAAGATGGAAATGAAATTACATGTAAATAGGGGTTTACCGTCCCCTACTCTTCTGCTCCGACTGGGATAATCAAGACAGGCAAATTTTGTCCGGACAGTGGTGCCACAGCCTACTTTTATGTCCATACTGATGTATACAAAAAGGACCTTATTTGCTTTGTCATTTCTTACAAACGACTATACTTGTGTCCCTTGCTAGGCCCGTTTTCCTACACTACTGACAAGAGGGAACACATCGAAAAATCTCATGTTAGCCAGCCAACGACTTACCTGACAAGAAGGAACCAGTCAAGAAAATTCTAACCAATACTGGGATCGAATGGGGTTAGTTAGCTCGCAGTGCACCTTACTGAGTGCTAAATGGCACCCCGATATCCATGAAAATTGATATTCTATATCTGCTGGCCATGGAGTTCGTGGAACATTACCAGTTATTACTATTACAAATTCATACATTGATGATCATAACAATGTTAAAACTATGTAAGATTGTATTAGATATAAAATTTATTTATGTATATATATTTACATGTAAAAAAATAAAATAAAACAAGTTGCACATGTTCAGCAGTTTTAAATTAAAGGATATGTTTAACTTAAACATGATTGAGTTCAATTTTTTAAACATCAAAACATCAAGTTGGGACTTTAAGAATAACCAACATAGAATTTCACACTTCGGTTGATGTCAAAAGGGGCATCATCACCATTTGATCTGTAATTTTCTATTAACTCCTTTCCCTCAAGTTAAAGGAGCTAAATTGCTAATATTTGGTACCTAGAAATTGCCACAAATGGGTCGCAACGCACATGATAGTATAATATGAATGTATGTAAACTGATTTACATTCAATCATTTCCGTTTTTACTCTAAATTTAAATCGGTTTTGTTACGCGAAATACTCAAAAGGTGTTAATCGAACGGCAATCCCCAGCATCTTATTATTTCAGTCTACACCAATATTATTTATGGTGCTTGCTCTCCAGATAAGATTATAATGTCACCTTTTGACATGACTTGCGGAATATGTCTAGCTTCGTCTTTCGAGTCCTCCGCATCGCATTATGGTACACGATTCGTGTATCAATGGTATGTGTTTATTTAATTTTATCTTAAATATTGGATATAATAAGCCTGACATTTTCCGGTAAGATCAAATTAATTTAAATTGACAAATAACTGATGTTTTCAATGTCGAAGTCTTTGGATGTTATTGAGTTAGGGAGTTACCTATTTTAAATTATAATATTTTAGTACATGTACCAAGATTCTCGCAAGCAAAGTTATAATATCATAGTACAAAGGTTCCCTCGAAGTAAAGTTATAATATTATAGTACCAGGATTCTCTCTAGTAAAGTTTAAATTGGAGGAAACTATTTGGAACCGTATACATGGAATAGCAATAACTTTACACATAGCAACAAAAGATGTTGTGGAAGGGGTAACTATATGCCCTATTGATGCCTCACAGATCCGGGCATTTCCATATAAAAGATAGATGTCGCAGATGAACTAGATGATGTCCCAGATAACGAAGTTCGTCGACCGGCTGCTTCGGGTCTTTTACTGTAGCGAGGGATTCTCTCTGACACTGAAGAAGTTCGTGGTGATGGTCGTGGTAACCCAGGAGGAGGATAGGGTATCCTTCCAGGAAAGGTACATTCAGGAGTGAACATCATTTGTGAGTCATGGATATTATATGTATCAGGTTTGGGTAACCCATTATGGCGTTTGTCGGACATAACAGTACGTCGTGAAGTAGTTCTCTGGGTTAGGTCAGATGTAAGCGCCATTGGTGATGAGGCATGGACATTATGTGTGATGGGCAATTCACTATTACGTCTATCGGGCATCATTGTCCGCCGTGAAGCGGTTGGGGTAGGGCGAGTCGCTGCTAGCGTAGTTCGAAAGGTGGATGTCATTGACTGAGAAGAATGCGTTGATGCATCGGACTGGGAAAAATGATGGGCAGATGTCATATCAGACTGTGAGTCTGACATCCTCGATTGACTGTCCTGGTTTGTGGAGATCGCTGACCTTGAATCCAATGATAAGGATCGAGAGGAAAAGTGATCCAGAGTCATTGAAGGAGTAGAGGAATTTGTTGAAACAGCCGAACCTGGAGATTGGTGGACCGAGTTCGATCTTTTGAAAGGAAACGAGGATTGGCGAGGTTCTTGTGTCCATGACATAGAAAACGGGTGAACCGATGTCATCAACCAAGAGGAGATATCGGCCGATGTAACTGACTGGGAGAAAGGGTCCATTGGTGTCACTGGCTGCAGATCAGAATGCCCGTTAGCTTGGTGTGATTTCGGTGTAAAATGAGGACGACGGTTTGTTGTTTCAGACATTGATACACAAAATTCGGATGTCACTCCGGAAAAGGAAGACCGCCTAGGTCGAAGTGGTGTTACTTCCCTAGGCTCGCTATTACGAGGTGCTGTTGCAGAGTGTCTGGGTCGAAGGGGTATTACTTTCATATTCACACTATTACTGGGTGCTGCTGCCGAGCTTCGCGGTCGAAGAGGTGTTGCGTCCATATTCACACTATTACTGGGTGCTGCTGCCGAACTTCGCTGTCGAAGAGGTGTTGTGTCCATATTCACATTATTATTGGGTGCCGCTGCCGAACTTCGTGGTCGAAGGGGTATTATGTCCATATTTACACTATCACTGGGTGGTGCTGCCGAACGTCGAGATCGGAGAGCTGTTACTTCCTTATCTGCACTATTACTAGATGTTGCTACCGAATGTTGACGTTGGAGAGGTACCCCAGACACCCCCGAACGTTGAAAAGCTGGTTCTGAAGCACATTTGGCTTTCACTAACACATTCGCACTGTGGTTGGGTTTAACCACCGAGGTTGCGTGGGAATGGACACGTGCCTCTCGAAATGTTTCACCATGTGTTTTAGGCCGGGTCGTTGTTCCTGTTATTGGATTACCAGAAATTGATTTTGGATTGAGCTGGGAAGACTGGAACGCACGAGTCTGTTGTGTTTCACCATTGGATTGTTCATCGGTATCTGATAAATCGTCCGAGGATTTGGTAGTGGGAAGAGTTTGTGAATTAAATCCAGACGTAAACTTCCCCGCAGTACGTATAATTGCTAGTCTTCTTGGTTTCTGAAAGTTGGAAATAAAATCATTAATCATGTGCAATCCCGTACCATTTTAGCATTTTTTAAAACTCCCCCGAGATAAGTTTATCCATTGTCCCTAATAAACAAATAATGCTAGTCTCTAAAAGATTTCTCAAAGTAATGTCCCCGATAAGCTAAAGCCAGTGACTGATTCATGTGGAGGTCCACCCCAACCCGCCGTCTACATAACAGTATGCAAAATAATATTTTATTCTCATTCATTTAATCGTGTAACTTTGAACATTCTATTGGTTGGGTTGGTGTAGCTGATGGAATTGAATATTGTGTTCTTGTCTAGATAAGCGCCAATAGTCACAATTGACAAATCGATTTTTCAAACTTGGAGCTCCCCCTAAACAATTACACGACATGATATTATTACATGAAGTAAGACCCGAAACCTCATGTAATAAGTGGCTTAATCAACCATAGTAACCTCCATGGTTAAGTGGGTAAGACCTGGCCCACAAGGTTGGAGGCTTTACGATCCCTGCATTGCCTGAGAAAATTCACCTGGATTTTCCGACGTGGTTTCCTCTTGTCAGTGGTACAGGAGGGAGAGTTTGACAAGGACAGCTGTGTAGATATTTGTTCGAATAAAACGAACACCCGAGGTCCCGTGTACACATTAGCGTGCACGTGAAAGATTCCTTGGCAGTTGGAATTCGATATAAGAGTAGGCCGCAGCGCCGTTGTCTGGGCAAAATTTCCCTCCACTGTATGGCGTATGCTGTTTTATTAGCCTAGTCGGAGCAAAACAGTAGGACGTTAAACCCATTTCACTTCATTTCATTTTCTTTTGGGGAATATTAAAGTGGCAATTTCATATTTTTAAGTTATATTTTTAAAATATATTAAAGTAAAGCCTTAAAATAGATGGTATCTATAAACAGTCCTACCTTGTTAAAGAATTCACTGTTGCCAGTTGAGAAATTGGCAAAAATATCATTTTCAACTTCAAATTCAAACGTTTGAAAATAGCTATTGCATGAAGGGAATGGGAAAACAAGGGAGGTAGGTAATTGTGTTATTTATTATTTCCGATGTGAATGATGTTTAAGTGTGGAAAATAATGCCCATGACTGTATAATAGTGAGTTGACAACCTATTGAGCAAAAGACATAGAAATAAATATGTTTTGACTTTCTTGGAAAATATGAAATTCCCGCTTTAAACAGCAAAAAGAAAACAAAATCCCATTGTGGATGGGTTCGGTGATATTTTAAAATTGTCATTCTAGATAGGCAGGAGCAAGATAATACGCCATTAATATTCCACTATAATCCTTATATTCGTTGAATAGAAAATTATAATTAAATATTAAAAACTCATTTTGGGCAGATATATATGTGCTGATTGGTGAACTTACCCAGGCTGATTTAGACGGAGCCCCCATCTCGGCGCCCTCGGCCATTATCCTTTAAATTAAATCCAAAAGTTAAAATTCAACTATTAAAACTCCTCAGATATTCATTAACGGAACAGTACACATACAATTAAACAGTCCACCACACTTGAGCTACCATTTTTAATGCTTCAAAAGAAAACCTTTAATCAAATGTTCAGCTGCTTGCTTACACCTTCATTCCATGTTAATAAGTGTGACCATGACATCATGGAATAACAATGTTGTTTCTCTCATCGTTTCTAGGTAGGGCATCCTCTTATGCTCTGGTTGATTCCTCGCAATCTACCCAAACCGAAAATGTTCCCGGATCTATACCCTGAATTAGTTTATATCCGGATCGGAGAGACACATTTCAAAATGTTCACCACTTTAAAATATTGATCTTAGATGGTTATTGGTCTTTGAGGCCTTAACTGAAGACAATATACGTACTAATTACCATCTGTCTTTCCGGAATTATATTCGAGATCAATAAATCGATACAACCTGGCATTCGTCTACACATCTTCGTTACGTGTTGTTGGAGTGTTCCGGGTGTTGTAGCTGATGATTTCCTAATCAAAGTTGTAACAATTTATTACCACGCGACTTTTGATTAATAATTAGACTGCCTCTGATAACGGTCGACTGGGGAGATTCGTCCAATCAATATTATCTACTCTAACTTCTGCTGCAGTTCTCGAGATAGCTGGCAAAATAATTGGTTTGTGTTTTGGTCTCGAACAAAATTCATGATTAATTAATGGCGTCCAGTGGTCATTGAGTAATAGAGCGATCAATTGAATCGTGAATGTTGTCTATCAGATGTGACTTTCACGAGCGTTTGTAACAATGAGCAGGTGTAAACATATTTAGATATCTATGCCGATTTTTCACTTTTTGTATCAATCAAGTGTCGGACATCTATTACATTTAACGCCCGACTTTAAATATTCAACAATATACCGTTTCGGTGGTTTAAAGTTTACGTAAAAGCCACGGAAGGGCGAGGATCAGACTTTTTAACGTCCACTTGACTCCTGACTTCTATTACATTTAAGATTATCCTACTGTTTACGGTGGTTTAAAGTTTATTTAAAAGCCATGGAAGGGAGAGGACCAGACTTTAACGTCCACTTGACACCTGACATCGGGTGGTTTAAATTGTCATTAAAAGCCATGGAAGTGAGAAGGACAGCCTTGAACGTCCGATCGACACAAACTAGGTAATTTCGGGACCAACAGATGGTTCAGTTTTATTTAAATAAGTTGCTTGTGGGTATGGGTCTATAGCTGTGAGCAGGCCCGGATCCAGGATTTTGTGGAGGGAGGGCCATACATTGGAGCAAAGGGTAATAATCAGGTTTGGTGTAGTCCCCAGCGGAGATAATGCGAAAATCATGTTTATATCATCTATTAAAGAGCAGAACTACAACAGTAACAAAGCAAACGAAAATCAACTATGTCACACTGGGGCTGACGGGGGGGGGGGGGGCATGGCCCCCTGCGTCCCCCCCTGGATCCGCGCCTGGAGGACCCAGAGAAAACCATGAGGTTGTGGAATAGGCAACCATATTCCTTGTCACATTTTCATTGTGATAATTTAGCAGTGGTACACCTGCTTAATAAGCAGACATCTAGAGAACCTAATATCATGAGACTTATTCGGTTCTTCGTTGTGAAAATTATGGAATTTAATATTTTGTTTACTGTCCGTGACGTGACTTGAGTGTCTAATATTCAATCTAATTTACTATCTCGATTGCAGGTGAACGAATTTCAGCAAAGCTTTCCACACATGGATCCCACGCTTACAGTAGTTCCACAGTATCTATTACAGATCTGAACACTGTTGCGGAAAACTAGTGACGGATTCGTTAACCACTGGGTCGCTATAACAAATTTTGCGATCAGTTTTATCCTTCACAGGCAGTTTTTCCAATATCAATAGCTATGCTGTGTACTTTTCTATATGGCATATTGTTTGTCTAAACATTTGGCAACAAGCACAGTCAATTCTTATGTCCCTGCCTTAAATTTTATTCAGAAATTAACTGGGGGCCCAAATGTTTCTCAGCACTTCGTATTGCGTAGATTACTTAGGGTTATCAGAATTGAGAGGTATCTATGATCAGCGTTTGCCAATTACACAATCCATTATAACTCAGTTAGTAACGGTTTTAGGTGGCTTAGATTTGCCATTTTACCTTCAAAGATTATTTACAGCAATCCTTCTTCTGGCATTTGCAGTATTTTTGTGGATCGGGGAAATGACAGACTCACCGAACAACCTGCAAACGCAAAATATTGTCTTTTAAAAAAACATATGGTGACACTGGTGTAATTTCATCTTTAGAAATACATATTTAAACACAAGAGGGTAACAACTATCCAATTCCAGGCCCGTAGCTAGCGGGGGAGCAAGGTGGCAGCCGCCCCCCCCCCCCGGCAAAAAGCGGTGCCCCATATGAGCGCCGAAGGCGCCCTTTGACCACTGGGAAAAAACGCCCCCCCCCCCCGAAAATTTCGACACCCCCGAAAAAATCGGCTCCCCCGATGGGCGTCAAAGTCGCTCTTCCAATTGGACGCAATACGAGGCTAACGACCAACGTTCCAATATCAGTATAAAGCCGAGTGACATTGCCAAACCAATGTCACTTGGTATTATGGGTGTCTCGCCAATCATGTCGTTATTTATATATGAGCCCCCCCCCCCCCATGGCGAGGCGCCTCAATATGACTCACGGCTGATGGGGCACCTTAAACGGCTTAATCTTTGGGGTGCCTTATCCTGGAGAGGAGCCCATAATGACATAACTTGATCAATGGGGCGCCCAAACAGCATAATTTGTGGGGTGCGTCATCCTGGAGGTGTGCCCATAATACCGAGATTGGTGGGCAGCTCGCGACGATATTATGGGCGCCCATAATACAATTGGCGGAGCGCCCACAATGCTAGTGAGATTGGTTAGGTGGACACGAATGAATTGGGCGCCCAATACGGAGTGATAATCTTCAAAATTGAAACAAGTCGCACTGTAACCCGATTCCGAACTTTTCATTTTTATCATAAATTATTATAAGTACGTTCAAGTCGTATTGCTTCCTTCAAATTTTTATAATGTTCAATGTTCATACTAAAATATCTTAATATTATGCCAATATCGCAAATTCAGCCGCAAAATTGAAATTATCCGTCATTTTCAGGTGCAAACCCTATTTTCCAAGTGCAAACAAAAAATATTATTTCATCTAGTTGGCAAACTAAAGTCCCCCAAAACACTAATTTTACTGTTCTTTTGTACCGAATTGACTATGGATTAAAACCTTTTGTCTAGGATAACTCTTCTTTGTGCCACATTTTCAGGTCGGCATAGAGTGGGATTTCGGTTACAAAACGATTGGAAACTTTGACGTTGCTTAACTCATGGGTTAGTATAGCAGAAAAAACGCATATGCGGCGGTTAAATTTTTAAAATTTTCTCGGGGGTATCTAAGTTAGGCTGTATCAGACAACTTACTGTATTGAGGGACTGGAATAGCGATCGTCAAATTTTCTTGGTGGGAGGGGGGGTCCCTATACGTCCGTAATCCGAAATTATTTAGAGTATTTCTTTTTCTGCCCCTCTAACATTAATCGAGTCCATACGCCTATGGAGAGCACCCTAGACCCTAGGGGAGGGGGTTTCCACGGTACCGGTCGCCGTTGACCGTCAAGTGTAGGTACATCGGTGCCCCCAGAAGCCCCACTGGTGCCCCCAGAAGCCTTTGCCGCCCTAACGATTTTGGGCTAGCTACGGGCCTGAATTCTTTTCATCGAACGGAATTCTGACAATCCTAAACTATGCCCAGTGCAAGCGCTTTTGGACAACCGTACATTCCGCCGTCAATCGAGTTTGTGGCTGTTTACGTTCATGAATTCGGCGCCGATTTCACGGCATTCCTTAAGCGTCACCTCAATTTAGCTGTTAGCATGTGGTCTAAATTGCGAGCGTTATAAACCTCATAGTTTCCGCATAGGTGCTGCTACGACAGTTAAAATTGCTGCGCAGCTAGCAGAATTAAATAAAAATTGAATAATTAATTAATTACTACGAAGTTGACAAACAAACTTCCGAAGAATAATACAGTTTCCTTTTTGATCAAATCTTATTCAAGGTAGGATCTAGATCAGGTTTCCAATGAAAAGCAAAACATATTATACGTTTTATTAAACTGGTAATTAGAAGCTGTAAAATACCTTTCAAATACAATGTTCCATCAGTTTATTGATTTAATAACCATCTAGTAATTAATACAGTGATTTGCATATCTTTACCCAAGAACGAGCAATACATTGTTTATTAAACTTTTCGATATAACGGAAATATTTTGTTTTGTAGCTTCCACCTGTTTATTGATTATAAAATAGCTTTCCCACAAACATAATTTATTTGGGTTTCACACTGCGTAGCTTGTGTGAAACACTATTGTTTTTGTTAAAATTATTGTTAGGGTTTCACACTGTGTAGCTTGCATGAAACACTATTGTTTTTGTTAAAATTATTATTCTTATTATATATTATTATTCCAATTCCATTTTGAGTAGATCTCAGCAACTGCTTGTCGCATCGGGGGGGGGGGGGGATGGCCTTGTGGTCTAGAGTGCCACGCTTCGCCCTGTGGCTGGCCGGTCACCTGGCTTGCGGCTGTGGGTTTCTTCCGGGCACTCTGTTTTCCTCCCACTGCTAAAGACCCCTACGCGCATGCGAATTATTGAAATAAAATTGAAACCATATGTTAGTCCCAAAATGACCTAGTTTGTGTCGAGTGGACGTTAAATCCCATTTCTCTCTCTCGCTTGTCACATCATTACGATTTCTTCGATTGTACTGGGGAAGTGGGTGTGACTTAGAGGGTAAAGCTATCTTGAACGTTCTGCGACAATGCGAAATGACCAAAGCTATCGTTTTTAAAAATATTGCAGTAGTAATTTTAACAACAATCATTGGATTTTAACTTCTAGTACATTTTGGCATAGCCGGAGACAGAGAACATAGCTACGCTACTTTTGATTTTTGATTTTCGGCAAATATTCGAAGATATTAGGCACCAAATTTAGAAAATTTAAATTTTTACAAATTTTTTTTTTATTTATGAATATTTTTTAGTCGTGATTAATTATTTATTGTTCGATTTGTATAAAACAAAGTTCATGTGCTCCGTTGTCTCAATTGTCATTTTTTTTGTTACCGATAGTATTATCTGTAATTGTGTCAGGATCACTTACATATTACAAATGTATAAAATGAATTGATTGCTGGATTTGGTTGATTCTGTGTCCATTTTATTCCATGTGTGCAATGCTTATGTGGAAATCTGTTTAACGGTTTCATGGTAACAGACGCTCAAGGATAACATGGCACCGGAAGTGAAGTAAGTCAAGGGTAACGTGGCACCGGTGAAACCCGTCATTCCTGCTTTGCAGGTCTAGTTATCAATACTTTTTTGTATATTATGTATTTCGAATTTATTGTGGGCAGTGGTAAAGACACGGGTGTCTTAAAATACAAATAACATCCATATAAAGTTCAGATTTAATCTAATTTATTCAGCAGTTTCTGTAAATTCAAACAAATTTCATTTTGATTTAAAAATGACCATTACATTTAGTGTGTAACAATCAAGGCTATCAACAATCAAATTTTTAAAGCTTATTTATATATTAAATTCTATGAAAACCTCATTACTCCAAGAATAATTATATGTGATTTGCAATTGTTTTGCTGTCAATTTAGGCATAGAAATTTAATCAAGCAGTCACATAATGAAGCATTTTATATATATTAGATTAACTATTTTCTGGGCACTTGCAATGGGTCTTTTAAATGTGCCCAGCTGACCTCCACTTCCAGCGGGTCTCATAGTAAGTGCTATTTTTCATCATTGTTTTTTATGCAGGAGACCCTGACAACCCATCGAGATTATTCGATATGGTAGCATAATAATCTGTTCAAAATGTGCATTCTACTGATGGACTTATTCAACATACTGATATACAACAATATAAATAATAAGAAAGAAACATATACAATATACAATAAATGGAATATCTACTTTTATCAATATAAGGTACATATACTGAGCGCCATAGAAAACGCATCACTTAGTTTTTCGTATAACAAAATGATCCTGTAAACATATCTTATTTATTTTGCTTCTTATTGTGAACAATATTCAAATGGGAACACATCAATAACAACACATTTGTACATTTATGGATATTTAATCTGTAATCAACGGTACAAAGTCAGAGGGGTCAAAACCAAAAGTACGACACTGGCTCTAATGTATGCTGTGCAGCGATGTAGCGTGGAATTAACCATCTGTGTCGTACTTTTGGACACCATCTGTGTCGTACAGGATCATTTTGTTATACGAAAAACTAAGTGATGCGTTTTCTATGGCGCTCAGTATATATCTATGGTGTATGGTTTAATATAAATATTAATGTCAAGTTCTGCTCACAGATATTTCCTTCAGACAAAAGGTCTGATATTATTCAATGTATTTATTTTATCAACAATTATGTACCGGTATTATGATATATATAAGATATATATTAGCCTGTTAAACTATATACATGTAAGTGTGTTATAGATAGTATCTGTTAAACCATATGACAAGTGTGCAATACTCATGATACAGTATATATATCAAATTGAAAATATGACACATATATTCACACACCAATTAGCATTCTTATTTGCAATATTACACTTGCTAAAAGTGAGCTTTTTGTACTAAAGTGTCAATTACCCGATTTCTAAAATATACTATGCTAATCATGTATAATTACCCAATTTAGATAAATTAACAAATATATTTATATTTACAAAATGCGCAAAAATAATATATATTTTTATTTGTCAAGTAGTCATTCTTTATTGCACTTTAGACAAAAAGTAACATCAAACCTCCTGTAGTGTATGTCATGGCTAGAAAGGCCAAAGCAATTTGATTTTCAGTCCTGATAAATAAATAGCTACTACTTGATTCACATGAAAGATGATTAGTTTTGAATTTCAAAACTTCGAAATTTGGAACTAAAAGCTTTAAACTTTTGATTTTTAAACTATTTACTTTCCCCTAAAAAAGTAAGAAGCAAAGAACAAAAGTCAAACTAGTGTGGACAATGATTGTTTTCCAAGACATAAAATATAATGAATCAACAATCAAAACAGAAATAGACAAACTACATTTATAATCCAAGTTTAATGTATTTAACCAATTTGATTGAATTGGGGTTTACTGTCCACTTTAGTAGCGGGAGGATCTCAGAGGTGAGTTAGGCCACCTCTTGTCATGTACAAGAGTGGCTTTGAATTTTTGAAACCATGTGTTAGACCATTCAACCATGTGTATTGGTCTCCACTGAGTTATAAATAGACACAGGTACAATATACAAGGCAGATTATGTAGAACACCTGACGTCACTTCTCATTTTGGGAGTTTACAGATTCTTTTGTTGTTTTCTTGTAATTATAAATACTATGATAAATTATGGTATAATTGTAAAAATAGATATTACAATAAATAAAAATATGGAAAAAAATAAATAAAAAACATTTGTATTACCCTGTAAAATAAATAAAGTTAATTATATAAATAAGTGTAACGACAGAAACATATTACATTGATTACCAGTAAATTCTGGCACACACAAATAATTATTAGGCAACCAGTGATGCTGTCGGAACCACAGCCATGTGTGTGAGTGTACATATATTGCAGACAACAGTTCAAAGATTGCTACCTCTGATCTTGTGACTCATCGAAATGTCGGCACCCATGGGTTCAAATCCGGTGACTAAAGACCACATTATTGTAAAAAGACATGTTATTTTAGCTTTTGCTAACTGATCAAACATAAAAATTGTTCAAAGAGCAATTGTTCATACATACCAGAGCAACAGGCAGTTGATAGCCTGTTTGATATTTGACAACTTAACATTTTTGGACAATTAAACAACCCTTACAAATTCCCTAAGAACAGTGTAAGGATAACTGTTTCGGTATCCCGATTTGATATGTTCTATTGTTTTTGTAATAACCATCCATTTGTTTTTAAACGGAAAAAATAACATGTACCAAAATCATGGTAGAGGTATGAGGTGTACTATAAATTAAATTATTCAAAAAATTCCGAAGTTGAAAACATATAATTACATAAAATATAAACAGTATCACAGTCAGAAAAAATGATTGGAAAAAATAAAAAATACATAAAAAATAATGTCATATTAGCACAGTTAAAACAGACGGACGGAGAAATTCAAGTTCACTTGTACAAATAAAGAAGTTGATATAAAACAAAGTTATATTCAAACCTGTTGATCAACATATGAATGATTTTGAATCCTTTGCAAACGACACAATGGTGAAAGTTAAATCTCTATAGAAAGACAAATTCGTAACATTTGGCATTCTCTGCAAGTGATATAAACAAGGCAGCACGACCTATAAGTGTTGGATGAAAATTGTGATTGGCTTTTTTTAAATCTGATTGACTCTCAGCAGATATTTTGGTTTCATTTTCTTAATTAAATAATAATCAATGCGAGTATATATGTGAACTGTTTCAATGGCATTTAGTAATTGAACTAGAATATACAGGTCACAATTCTATGGAATACAATTACTGCTTATTACTGAGGTACGTGCAAATTAAGGGAGATCCCTGGTTTGTCAGCATTGAGAATGTATTGTTATGTACATGTATATATTGACTTGTCTTATTATTTAGATTTTATCATTGCTTGATAACGACTAGAAAAGCCTAGTCGAAACGTTGCTCAGTAATAAGCAGTAATTGTATTCCATAGAATTGTGACCTGTACACTATAGTATATGTGGATTAAAATGTTGGAAGTTTGATATTATTCAATATGTCGATCAGCAGCATTAAAGACAGTTTGTATATAAACATCTATTGTACTGTGCATGTTTTACTACTATTTTCTGTTGCAGTCGCACTTTTTTTACCACTATTTTTATCAGTAGCACTGGTAGTTTTCTCCGCAGCATTAGCAACCTCAACAACATCAGCTGCTGCCTTGAAACTGGTTTTTGATTTTTCTCTTTTTACAGACTCTTTTTCTTTTGAACTTTCAGCCTTGACATCTTTTGTTTTCTTGTCAGTTGTGTTCGATGCTTTTTTATCAGCATTTTGTTCTTCTATTGGCTCTGGCTTCAATGCAGATCTGTTTTCTGATTCTGTCACTGAATATAATAACAATAATCCAAAACAATTATTTGAAATGAAATGGGGTTTTACGTCATACTGTTTTGCTCCGACTGGGCTAATGAAGACGGGCATATAGTGTGCAATGAGAGATATTTTGCCCGGGCAGCGGCACTATGGCCTACTCATATCGAATTCCATCTGCACCATAAACAATTATTTAAAATCAATAGGAAACAAGAGAGAGGGAGAGATGGTTTTTATAACCTCCAATTGACACAAACTAAGTCCTTTCAGGACTAGCATATGGTTCAAATTTTTTCTCAAAAAATTTTCACTCCCAAGCTGCTGAGGTCTTCATTATCAGAATGACTGGAGAAAACCAGAGGACCAGGATAAAAATCAATGAGGCTGGACAGACGAGCTTACTCTTTGTCACGTAAAAGCAGAGAATCAAACCCATGCCACAATGACTGACAGACCTTATATTATCAATAAGTGCACGCATTAGACCTTTTTGCCACCCAACCCCCCAACAACATCAAAATAAAACTTTCTCTTTCTCACTGATCCATCGCAGCTTCCCTGAGCTAGAAATATAATATTTATTATCTTACGTGATGGTAAAACTACTCTAGGTGTTTTAGTTTTCTGGGTTTTCTTCTGTTTATAGATATCGGATTTCTCCATGTATTCTTTTAATAATATATCTTCCTGGTATAAATTTTTAAACGTTTCAGAAGATCCACCGGTACCAGTACTTAGTTTAGTTATACGGGGCATCTTCTGATGTTTTTCACATAGCCAGTAGATTTTACCACTTGGTAAATGACATCTAGAATAAAGAAAAATATTGATGTACATAAGAATAAAATGAAATGGGGTTTAACCTCCTACTGATCTGCTCCTACTCGACTAAAGTACATTATAAACATATTAGTGAAGTGTTATTGGGTGTTCTGGGAGGGTTAGCATAGACTACATTGTACACTCACTTGTCAGTAGTAGGATTGTAGCATGGTAAGAAAGATGACATGTACTCTTTTATTCAGAGTTAAAATGAATGCCTGTTCTTTTTCCTCTGCTTATCAGGACATTTGAAATAAACATTAGTTAAAATGGATCAAGAACAAAACTTGAAATACTTGTAAACCGATTTGACTCATCTATCAATGAAGGTATGCGGAAATAAACTCAACTTACCGAACAAGTTGGTCTAAGAAAGCGATCATTTGGTCCGAATTATCTTCAATAAGAAAACTTCTTAAGGTTTGGAAACCCTGAACGAAATCTGTATGATCTTTTGATTCCTAAAACAATAACATGGATGATATTTAAGAAACAAATTATTCATTTCTTTGTCTAAGAACAATGACCGTGAATATATTTGTTACATAATAAAACAATTGTCATGATAAAAATTAGTAAAAATCACTATCAAGCATAGCCAAATCCAACTCCTTTAAAATCCTATTTTTCTGAACCAAGCGGTCTAAATGAAGACAGACATGCATACACCATGCAGTGTACATGTGCTATGATGTTACGGTTTACGAGAATGATTTTATTTTTTTAACAAATCAGGAGATGCAACTCTTTAAGTGAATTGGGATTATCTGAGGACAAGAATATTTTTTATATATGGTTTTAATCAGCTTGATTTTCTCCTATCACCAAAGATATCAGTTGAATATAATATGAACATTCAACAAATAGCTGATCATGACTCACAATGGCATTGTATACAACGTTTTGGAAATATTCCCTTATTGTTCGTTTCTCTTTTCACTGTGAGTGAAGCCTGTATCACTACGAGCCTGGACTGTACAGCGCAGTGGACGCTTACGGCTAGCCCCCGTATTCATACATTTTATCTGATACGTACGTTTGTTGTTTGTTATGTCTGTATATTGTGTCTTGTCCGTTGATTTGTCTTGTGTAATTGATTGTGTGTGGTGCAGTCCCCCTGCACTTACTTTTAAAACCGAATTTAGAACAATATTACCCTTTTCAAGTGTAGATCTGAAGTGTATATTTGTTGTTTGTGATGTCTGTATATTGTGTCTTGTCTGTTGATTTGTCTTGTGTAATTTATTGTGTGTGGTGCAGTCCCCCTGCACTTACTAATACTAACCTGTTCAACCCAACTGACAAACTTTTCCCCATTATTACATGTATTGGATATACAGGTTAAATTGATATGACTCTGTCTAGCAATGGCGTACAGACGTCCAAGATAAGGTGACATATTCTTCAGTTGTTCTTTAGCACTATCAGATCTTTTAAAATGGTAAGATTTATCACACACATGCCAGCCCTGTTAGGAATAAAAAATAGAATTAAATAGAAATACTCTTAATCTAATAAGTATCAAATCAGTAAATACATATACAGTTCAAAAGAAAATAATCGCTTTGCATGTAATTTGACAAGACTTAATGGATTGAAAAATAAAATTGGGTTTAACGTTCTACTATTTTGCACCAGCTGGGCTTATGAAGATGGGCATACATCATACAATGTGTTATAAAGGAAATTTTGTGAGGCCAGCGACTATCAAACGATCTTTAACATGCAAGCTAATGAAGACGGGCATACATCATACAATGTGCTATAAAGGAAATTTTGTGGAGCCAGCGACTATCGAGGGATGTTTAACATGACCTGTGCTTTTTAAAAAGTGAAAATGGGTTCTGCACCAACCAGATTACTGAAAACTGTGCGCTAAAAGGGAAATTTGGGGTTTTTTTGAGTACCATTCGAAAAACCATACAGGGTTCCTTGCCAGGCACTCTGTCCTGCACTACTGACAATGAAGAACCAACCCGAAAAAATCCCAATGAACTTTATCAGTCAACAGTGGGATTGATCACAGGATCTCCAGGTGAGCGATCCAACGTCTTCCTCACACTAGACCCACTGCTCCTCAAGGTGTATTTTTTTGCTCAGGGATTTATTTTCTTGGGATTTTTACAAGGATCTTTTCCCTGTTATTTCCCAGAGATTCTGACTTAATTGCACTCTTCTTCAACTTTGAGTGAAGAGAGAGAGAGAGAAATGGGGTTTAATGTCCACTCGACCCAAACTAGGTCATTTTGGGACCTAACATATGGTTTCAATTTTATTTCAATAATTCACTTGTGCGTAGCGGTCTTTAGCAGTGGGAGGAAACCGGAGTGCCCGGAGGAAACCCACGAGGTTGAGAAGGCGCCCCTATCTCCATGCCACATACACCCACACCAGGGATCGAAACCACAGCCGCAAGCCAGAGATGACCGGCCAGTTAGAGGTCGAAGCGCGGCACTCTAGACCACTAGGCCATCCCAACCCCCAACTATGAGTGAAAGATTTATTCATCACTACCTTACAATATTTTTAATATTAACTGTCTGACACTTAGTTGAAATTTTAAAGGATGTTAAAATAATTTAATAACTGACCTCCTCATATTCACACATCATCTTAATACATAAACCATCTTCATCCCAGATATCATCTATATCAATCTCTTTATCTACATCAGTATTTATCTATAATATACATACAGTCATGGACTCTGTCAAATCCGACATCGTACGGGATCATTACAATATGTCGGAAGTCACAGAGTGTCCGAATACCCAGTTTTCTCAAAACCAGAAATATTGTAACTTCGAAAACCGGAAGTATTATTATAATGTTGATTCAAATCACCAAATTTCTGTACATTCAAAATTTTCTAACATTAATGTATATCAATAATTTATTATATTGTAGAATCTGCATTAAGCAGCCACCCATGGGAATTTTTACGATTGACCGCTTAACGGGAGTGGCCTCTTAATAAAATCTCGTGTTTTTTTGTGCCGACATCAATTAATATTACGCTTGAATGCATTGGAAGCAAACACCAATACTTCACTTGAATTGGTAAATTTGGCCGTCGCTGAATCTCGGATATAACTTCTGTAAACTTATCATTTTGTACCAACCTTCAATACTACTGTCTATCATTGTGATGTATTCGATAATATTTATCCATTTTTGTGAAGAAAATCGATGAATTAATTTAATTTTATCAAATAAGCACATGAACCAAAAAACATCGCTGATTTTGCTCCCGATTCACAGGGGGTGTAACTCTGTATTATATATTACAGGTGGCGCTAAAAACGTCTATTTAACAACATAGCGTCTTTTAGTCGGTACTTTCAGTTTATTCAATCAGTATCAAATAATGTTCCGTTACGTGTGAAAACAATGATCAGGTTTGTCGTTTAATAAAACAAAAGATTAATTAACAGATAATCCCGGGTTAATTGTTATTTTCACATTTCTTTTTATCTGATCAGTGGGAGTCCAGTTAATTGATTACTACTCACGGGATTAGCGGGGGTGTTATGAAGAACGACAAGATGGTATCATTCAACAATGGCCGTTGAATGGGCGATGTTTTGTTAAATTCATTAGCAAAATAGTGACCGCTGGCCGCGTTAGAGGAGTGACCGTTGAATAAAGAGATGAAACAATAGAATTTTTACGGGGGGAATTTATTGTGGCCGCTTACAAGGAGATGTCGCTGAATAGGAGTGGCTGCTCATACGGATTCTATTGTATATTCCATTACAATATAAATGAAATGAAATGGTGTTTAACATCCTACTCCTCAGACCGGGCTAATGAAGACGGGCATACGCCATACAGTCTCCTTCCAGCCAGTCAATTTCACGTCAATTAGTACAGACAGGTAAATATAGGTGAAATGAGAGCTGTGGATTTCACCGTCAGTCGATCAACGCTGGTAAATAGAAAACTGTGGTCAATAGGCTATGGTGATTATCATCTTATAGAAAATGAATAAATTTGATCAATTTACCCAAAACGCCATCATATGAACTTCGGATGTCCATAAGTAATGATCTGCTGATCTAATTACTGCATTCTTGAATTAAGACGTGTTTTAAAGGGAAGCTTTACTGATGACCAATAGCATAGCACATGGCTCAAGATAGTGGCCCATTGCACTGAAGTCATATGTTCTATTCTTAGACTGGGGTCATTTCAATGAACATGGGACCCTTTCAATGGATTTATGGGTTGGGGTCCTTCCGTTGAACTCAGGCCCCCTGTCTACTTGGGTCAATATCCAGATATCTCCTCGGCTTTGTTGTTCAGCATCATTATCTCTTGCAATAAAAAACCCAGATGGTTCATAACCTTGAAATCTATTATATCTTAGTAATTTACTATATAATTACCTGTGTTTTTTCTCTAATTGTTTTTCTTGCAGATACTGGCCGTCTAAGTTTTCTCCCTCTGCCTGAAAAAGTAAACAAAGTTTTAGTCATTGAGTCCCCTCGTATTGTTGAGAATCATAAAGGTAAAACTGTTAAGTTTTCGACAATCCAAATGATTGTTACTTTTGCCCAGTTATTGGAACTCTTTGAATATGGATTTGTGACATGGTTATGGCACATGTTTTACTAAGAAGGATGCACTGAAAAAGAGATTTCTATTTTTCATGAATACCAACAAATTCAGGCTGTGCCTTTTATATGTGGTAAAAGTTTTTCATATTTCAAAGATCTACAAAATAGTTGATAAAGCTATCAATACAACTGACCTGTACTTGTTGTTGTTTTCTCAATGTCTAAAACAATAAGTCGAGGCATGGGTGTCTGATCCATTCTACTTATAAATGAGACGATGTGACGCATAAACTTTCTCTGTACCAATTCTCTCTCTTCCTGTTCATCATAAAACAAACAAATTAACAGACATGTTATTATTACTTGGATTAAACCATTAATCCTAATCAGTTTTACAATACATAGAAAATACTCCACTCAAACATACAATCAATAATAGGTTTCGACCAATGATTTCTTCTTTATCATAATTTCATTTTGAAGCGGCCATAATAATAGTATGTGCAGAAGGACCGCACTACATGCAAAACAAAAATCTACATGAAAAACCTGCGGACAAGAGAGAAAACAGACATTGCAAAAAATAAGCAAATAGCAAATCAACTGAATGGATCTGGTGGCCAGCCACAAGCATCCACTGCACTGTATCGTCCCAGTTGACTAAATGACAGGCTTTAAGACACAGCACGCACATGCTAACCATTCAGCCATCCAACCCTCCAGTTTGCAATGAAATTGAGAGTGGATATTTTGCTCTGTTATTCTTGTAAATAAAGGATCACAAAAACTCTGACCTATAGGGTATTATTTACAAGATAGTTGGGTTCAGGGTTCATGAAATTGAAAGTGGATATTTTGCCCCTGTAGTAAATGTTCTACAGGTCAGGTTTTTGAGATATATTTGTAACATCGCTGGAACTGTTCAGTTAATTTTATGGAGGAACTCTATCAATATTTAGTGTTGTCCAAGGATTTCTGCCGAGTTATTGACGTCCAAACCTTGTAAACGAGACAGATGACTTTACGTTTTGTCATATACAAGTCTGGAATCAAACCGACACCACTTGGATCAATGATAGACCCTTATTGTCTAAAACACACAACTGAGGTTACTCAGCTCTCCCACCCCCATCACTGAAAACTTAAAAACCTCTGTTAAAAAAAGCTGTCCTGTACCTGATAAGAGACGTTGTTTTTCTGTTGCTTGGCAACCTGTTGATGTATTTCTGTAATATCCTTCTTTACTTTCATAGCCTCACTTTGTAGTTTTTCGGCAGCTGTTGGTAATCTTTCCTTCACGAACGAACATAAAGTATCTAAAGCGGACTCGTTTTGTTTTTGTAAATAAACTTTAGCAGAATTAGAACGTTGTTGTAAAATTCCAACCTGCAAATGCAGCAAAAATAATAACGATCGTTTTATTGAGTGTATGGAATCAGGTTTAAAGAGAGAGAGAGAGAGAGAGAAATGGGGTTTAATATCCACTCGACACAAACTAGGTCATTTCGGGACTAACATATGGTTTAATTTTATTTCAATAATTCGCTTGCACAAAGGTTGGACTGGCAACCTGAATCCTTATCACATTGAAGCAGGGAATCAAAGCTGTGCCATTTGAGTCAATGACAGACTCAGATCAAACATAGAGCAGATCATGAGAGAGATCTAGGCTGGAAATACCAGTATTCAGACCCAGCATATTCAAAGCGAGACACAGCATTTATTGAGTGAATGACGGATCCTGAATAAAAATAAAGAATGATCCACTATTCTAGAAAATCTCATACCCCTTTACAATCATCAAAAATAGTATTCTGTAATTTTGTTTATTTATCTAGATTGACCTCAAAATTAGAATGCATGCCCTTTGACTGTGGGTGATAGATTTTTCAAGTGAATTTATATGCCTACCTCCGAGACTTTCCACTCTCGACCCGTACCTACTATAGCGAGTACTATCGGTAGATTTAACGTTAAAACAGCAAATCGTAACTCCATCATACAATTCTTGGAATTAACATACTGTAACAGAATAACATAAAACCATGGCAGTATCTGTTAATAATTAACAAGTCCTTGATCTATTAGACTGAAGTCCTCAATAATATACTAAACTACCAGTAAATTGCGTCAATATTTCTAGGTTGTAGCGAGTCCCCGATATATTATACCACAGTGCTTCACCATGACAAGTCGGCGATATATTATACCACAGTGCTTCACCATAACAAGTACCTGATATATTAGACTACAATGCTTCACCATAACGAGTCCCTGATATATTACACTACAGTGCTTCACCATAGCGAGTCCCCAATATATAAGACTACAGTGCTTCACCATAACGAGTCCCCGATATATTAGACTACAGTGCTTCACCATAATGAGTACCTGATATATTAGACTACAGTGCTTCACCATAATGAGTCCCTGATATATCAGACAACAGTACTATACCATAACGAGTACCTGATATATTAGACTACAGTGCTTCACCATAACCATACATTACAATGAAGCACTTCATTATTACACAGTAGGTTGCCATGTTGGGTCTTTGCTAACAATAAATGCCTGATATATTAGACTGTACTAAGGTAACGTCAGAAGTCATGTTTACCCTTGCCTTACAGCGAGTTCCCAGTGTAGAATAGAACCTACCTCATCTGATACACAAGCTACCACTACTTTAGCATGTCTTAAACCTTTAGATATATTATCATATAAACCACGATTCTACAAATATAAATAATATCATCTTAAATCACCAATATTACTAAATCAAACAGCTGCGTTTGGTTCAACATACCAACAAAAAAAATGGTTGCCCGTTAACAACCAGTACAGTTTTCAAACTGAACAAAATTCATAAGCTTACATTAAGATAAAGTCTTCCTTTAAAATTGTATCACATCAGTTTCTCCTTTTTCACTTCAGGCTCCTCCCTTTCAGTTTGCACTATTAAGGGGGAGGGGACTGTTGCACTGTGCCCTTATTGTTAGACTAGCAGAAACCCCTATTTTTTCTAAACCACCTAGGCTCAGATTTGTAGGGAGGCCTGAATAAAGCCATGACCATGTGTGAAATGCTACTGACCCCCTTGGTTAATCCTTAAGAGAAATATTGTCCAATGGTGGGTTCAGGTAGTCAATTGCCCACGTTCGGGTAATCGATAGTTAACGATATTAAATTCATCTTTTACTGATTGTCAGATAATCCTACCACTGTCGTCTGTTCATAATCTAACCAGACATTAATTCCTTTTTCAGCTAAATATTTCTTGATAGCTCTCGGATCATAATCGCCCAATGCTCCCTTTATTTTCTTAGATCCTTTTTCAACAGCATCATGGGAGTTGGCCCAACAATAACTTAAAAAACATTCTGGATGATCTTTCAATTCCTGAAAATATATTAGAATGGATAAATTATAAATATTTAGGATATGTCAGAATATTAGCTAATGCCACTTTAAATCTTTGAGAGAATCCTTGACAATATAAATTTGAAAAATAGTAGGTTTAAATTCCCCGTATCCCATTGCATGACCTTTACTGTCTTCGTTAGCCCAGTTGTTGCTGGAAAGTAGGACATTCGACCCCTCGCTAGTTGTTTGTATGGTGTGAAAAAACTAAAGTGCACCCAGTATAGTCAGAAATGGTGATGTATATATGAAAACATAACGCTAACGCTACAATATACGTCCACATTCCTGCTTTGATTGATATGGTACTTTGTCAAGAAGTCTAGGCGTTTGGTTTGTTTAGCGTTGAGGGTCGTGCTTCAACATCAAGATACTCCATTCAGAATTGTGGCTTTCAGATGCTAAAGGCAAAAAATGGGCGTGGCTCTGCCCCTGGGGATCGGGACATTCACCAAAATCAATAGTGGATGCCCTCAGGCTATAAGGAATACATATGCCAAGTACCAAGCTGATTGATTCAGAATTGCGGCCTGTAAACCACAAACACAAAAATTGGTCGTGGCTTGCCTCTGGGAGTCGGGACATGCAGTTGTCCTTAGGCTATAAGGAATACATATCCCAAGTTTAAAGACGATCCATTTAGAATCATGGCCTGTAGACAACACACACAGACACAAAGTAAAAATGAACATGGCTCTGCCCCTGGGGGATAGGAAATCACCAAACACAATTGGGTCATCCCTAGGGTATAAGGAATAGGTATGCAAAGTTTTAAAAGGATCTATTAACAATTGCATCCTGCAGGCGAACACAAACATTGGGCGTGGCTCAGTCCCAGGCGGTCCGGCATGCACCAAAAATAATAGTGGTCAGCCTTAGGGTATAAGGAATAAGTATAAAAAAATTTTCAAGACCATCGATAAAGAATTGTGGCCTGAAGGTGACACACAGACACACAAAAAGAAAATGGGCGTGCCACTGTCCCTGGGGGTCGGGTATGCACCAAAAACACTAGGGATCTTCCTTAAGGTATCAAGAATAAGTAAGCAAAGTTTCAAGATGATAGGTTAAGAAATGCAGCCTGTAGATGACAGACAAACAAATACAAGAAATGGGTGTTGCTGTCAGTGTCCCAGGGGGTCGGGCATGCACCCAAAGCAAAAGGGATCATCATTAGGGTATAAGGAATAAGTATTTTGAGTTTCAATATGATCGATTCAGAATTGTGGCCTGTAGGCAACACACAAAAATAAAATGGGTGTGGCTCTGCCCCTGGGAGTTGGGCATGCACCCCAAACGATGGGGATCATCCTTAGGGTGTAAAGAGTAAATATACAAAGTTTGAAGAAAATTCAGTACGAATTGCGCCCTGTAGGCGACACAAAGACACGCGAAAAGAAAATGGGCGTGGCTCTGTCCCTGGGGTTGGGAATGCACCCCAAGCGATAGGGATGGTCTTGCGGGTACAAAGAATATGTATGCAAAGTTTCAAGGTTATAAGTTAAGAAATGTGGCCTGTAGACGACAAACAACCAAATACTAGAAATGGGCGTGGCTCTGCCCCTGGGGGTCGTGCATGCACCTTAAACGATAGGGATCATCCTTAGGGTGTAAAGAGTAAATATACAAAGTTTGAAGAAAATTCAGTAAGAATTGCGCCCTGTAGGCGACACAAAGACACGCGAAAAGTAAATGGGCGTGGCTCTGTCCCTGGGGGTTGGGCATGCACCCCAAATGATAGGGATGGTCCTTTGAGTACAAAGAATATGTCTGCAAAGTTTCAAGGTTATAAGTTAAGAAATGTGGCCTGTAGACGACAAACAAACAAATACTAGTAATGGGCGTGGCTCTGCCCCTGGGGGTCGGGCATGCACCAAAAACAATAGGGATCTTTCTTAGGGTATAAGGAATAAGTATACAAAGTTTGAAGAAAATCCATGAAGAATTGCGCCCTGTAGGTGAACCACAGACACACACACATACATACATACATACATACATACACACACACACACACAGACAGGGGTGACGGCATAATACGTCCACATTATGAATGTGGACGTATAAAAATAACTTTACCGTTTTAACTATTCCAGCTAGTTTATCTGCTATGGCTTCTTTCAGTTCGGGTATTTTCTCGGCATAACGTTGTTTACTTTTAATCATAATCATTTGCTGAAATAAATATTGGGTAATGTGTATGCAGAAAAGATCCCTATAACGTTAATAATATGATATACCCAGGTATAAAAAAGAGATTTGAGGGAGTGGTTGCTATTTTCAAGACTGTGTTAAAGTGACATAGTTTTATAGTATTGCATAAATAATTAACTTGTGGTCTTCAACTACTAATATCTGCAGAGATCCACAGAATAATTTGTGGTCTACCTTTCCAACTACAAATATCTGTCTAGAGCCTTTAATACACAATTTTTACTTTACATAAATTCCAATATAATATATATAGGCCTACCTCTTGCTGCCCAATCCTCATACCTAGATCTGTTTTAAACCAGGCTAGACTATTACCTATAGGTGCTATAACATATTGCTTAGTTAAACCATCTATTGTATATAGTAACAGATCACGACATTTCTCATCTCGTTCAAAATTATCAGATATCAGGGCTAAAACAACCTGTAAAGATAAATCAAATATCAGAAACTGTAAAATTATGAGAGTTAAAACAACCATTTAAAACATTTGAATATCGCAACCTAATGTTTTATAAATAAACTATGGCTTCTGATACTTGAATAATATCACACACAAATGTTATTCAGTACCATAAATAAATTTAGTACTCTTCCAGTCTTATATCTTATAGTGTTCTCAGTAAGCATAGCTTCTATATTTTAGTAAACTTTAAGTAACAAAACATAAGATTTGATGTCATTATTAGAACCTGATATTAACTACAATAACTACTTACCTTACAATTCTTTAGAGCAAGCGTCAATTCATTAATACCAACAGTCTTCATATCACTGTTAAACCAACTAAAATACATACAGTCAAATTTAATCATTTCATTGAATGAATAGTCATAAAAATGCTGCTAGAAAACAATCAATTATAATTATTTCACTATATTATCATTTAACAAACTATTCTTTTTTTTTAAATTTGTCATGATTAAAGAGAATGAGCTCCCTTATATACAAGGGGAGAATGTCCATGTACATGTAATATTTAAGGACATGAAATTGTTTTTACCATGAATGTCCAGCTTTTTCCAGGTCATCTTTTAACCACTTTGGATTAATCTTATCTCCAGTTTCCTTGTCTGTTGGCATATCTGATGCACTGTATAAAATGGTCACATCTTTTGACATTTCTGTATTTAATTCCTGCATCATGATAATACTTCTCTGTAGATTGGCATCGAAATCGGTCGTACTATTTGATGGTAATGTTTCTAAAATATTCAAACAGTTTTAAACCATTAGGCGGAGTGAGAGAGAGAGAGAGAAATGGGGTTTAACGTCCACTCAACACAACCAGGTCATTTCGGGACTAACATATGGTTTCAACTTTATTTCAATAATTCGCTTACGTGTAGGGGTCTTTAGCCGTGGGAGGAAACCGGAGTGCCCGGGGAAACCCACGAGGTTGAGAAGGCGCCCCTATCTCAATGCCACATACCCTCACACCAGGGCTCGAAACCACAGCCGCAAGCCAGACGTGACCGGCCAGCTAGAGGTCTAAGCGGGGCACTCTAGACCACTAGGCCATCCCAACCCCCCCATTAGGCGGAGTAGGCCTACATGTAAGTTCCTTGAAAACAATTAGAACTAAGTGACATCATCGCTCATACTAACTCAAATCAGAATTAACAGAGCTTTGCTTACCTTCTAAATGTGACATGGAAATGGTGTGGAAATATTTACGACATTGTAGAAATGGTGCTTTATGATCCTTGGCTTTTGTTACTAAATCAGAATCAAAGAGACATGGATCTAAAGTTCCCTAAAAATACAAGAAACAAGCATTTGAAGGCAGTGTTATGAAATGTCGTACGGAGGGAGAATTTACCTGTCATAAATATAGAATTTCAAACAAATAGTTTTTATACATAATATAACAACTGCTAAAAATTGTCATTCTTGTAAAAAAACAATACCTTTCTAATCTGAGGTAATCAAAATACGTCCAAATTTGACTGGGTTTAATGTACAAATATATGTCATAGAGTGTGCTGTGAGGTACATTTTGCCCAGACAGTGGCATGCCAATATATGAACATGATCGAATGTACCTCATGTTTCTGTCCAAACCAAACGTCTTTGCTGAAATCTTTAAAGGGGTTCAATGAATTCAAGTCTTGTGACATTTTTGTCTCTTCATGAAATGTTACAATCCAGGAAAATTTCATATTTTCTAAGAAAAACATTGTATAAGTAAATTTCATTCCTTCAAAAATAAAGTGTTCAACTTGCCTCTTTTACAACACAATCTGGACAGGGTACAAGGAAATCATAAACAACACCATGAAAAGATTCTTCTATTAAACCTTCTATTATCTCATGTACAAGGAATATTATATTAGCTGGTTTCTGTCCACATACTTGTATTTCTAATTCACTTTCACTGTAATCAAAACATAACATAACATGACATAGAAAGAGAGAGAGAGAGAGTGTGTATAGGGGTCTTTCCAGTCAGAATCAGAGCAATCCATTTGGTTCAATGTCCTCTCAAAACAAACTAGATCATTTTGGGATAACTATATGGTACAATTAGTGGCAGGAGGAAATTCACGAGGCTGGACATTGGCGCTACTCCTTGTGATGTATAAGTATGGGATAGAAAGTCCACCACTTGAGTTAAAAGATAAAAGGTGCATTCAATCAATCACTCAACCACCCCATCATGGATTACAATTTATATTTGTAACCTACAATCTGATGTTTACACCCCATCATGACCTGTATAATGTGATGATTGACATTTTGCCCCTAGAACGGACCTGGTAACACGTCCCATGGAATACGATGGACTTCGTGATAACCAGGTGACAGAACCCCACATAATAAATGGATAAACAATCGGTTTGTCGAGTTTCTTGGGAAAAGTTGGTTTTTACCTAATTTGTCTGATGAGAGCAAGATGGTTATTTTTATTTAACATAGAACCTCTCTTCCATATTGATTTTCCATTTGAAAACTGGAAAAGTCTAACCTACAAACAAAAAATAAACGAATTTTAAAAAATGAGAAAATATTCAAACACGAATTGTATTGTCTCAGCAACACTATCAGTAGCAACATTATCGCTAGCAACATTATCATAGCAAACACTAGCAGATGCAATACTGGCAATAGCATCACTAGCAGTAGCAACACCAGCAACACTGTTGGTAGCAACACTTATCACCAGCAGATGCAATACTAGCAGATGCACCACTGGCAGTAGCAACACTATCAGTATCAACACTATCACTAGCAGCACTATCAGTAGCAACACTAGCAGTAACAACACTAGCAATAGCAACCACTATCAAAAGCAACACTAGCAACCACTAACAGTAGCAACACTATCACTAACAACACTAGCAGTATCTACCACTATCAAAAGCAACACTAGCAGCCACTATCAGTTGCAGCACTAGCAGTAGCAACACTATCACTAGCAGATTCAACACTATAAGTAGCAACACTAGCAACCACTATCAGTACAAACACTAGCAGATGCAACACTATCACTATCAGTAGCAACTCTAGCATTAGCAACACTATCAGTAGTAACACTACCACTAGCAACCACTAGCAGTAGCAACACTAACAACACTAGCAGTAGCAACACTAGCACTAGCAAATACTAGCAGTAGCAACACTATCACTAGCAACATTATCACTAGCAACAATACCACTAGAAACACTAGCAGTAGCAACAATATCACTAGCAACACTAGCAACAAAGTAAACTTGAGGATATCAAGTTATGAAGTATGTGCCAGCTGAATAAAAAAATCTTTCCACGCAACACTAAGAAAAAATGTTATCATATCTGATTATTGGCATCAAAGGGGTGGCAACCTCCCCAAATATATCAATTGGGGAAACAACAGGTAAAAATAGTATATTTTGAACACTACTGTTTTGGCTAGTTTTAAGAAAAATAATTTGTTTACAGCCCTCCTAATTAAGGATCCTATATGCCTATGATTTCTAATGAATATGTTTTGAAAGAAATAGATTCTGTTTTAATCAAATGTGTACGATACCATGTGTTATATATTTTGTATTTTCAGCCTCTAACAGTAACTAATTTAATTATTTCATTCATTCTTTGTGATTTTATCCTTCTTATTTGTTCATGTTTGCTTTGCAGATGCTCCACGCATTAAGGGAAATGAAAGTAAAAATATGAAATGTACCTGACATCTGTTAAAAAGACCAGCAGGTAAATAACTGAATCTATAAACCATCTTTGACTGTTCTTTACCTTTCTTCTTTAAATCATCGTTAGATGGCCAGACAGTCTACAAATATAAACAACATTAATCAACAACGAATCATCATTCAAGAGTCAAATAAACAATACAAATTCAACCTGGAGAGGCCTTAAGATGTGATTCTGGTTCAAAATGTTATATAAATTATTATGCAGACATTTATTTACGTGGAAAGTCCATAATCAACTCTCGTGGTTTAAATTATCAACATTATAATCTCTGTTTATAAAATATTGAAAAAGTTACCTCAATAGCTTGTTTAGGTTCTTCATGTGGAAGAAGACAAGGTACTATATTAATATTTTGATGTGGTAGAGGAAAGGTCAGATCAAATTGTTCTGTTAATTGTAATAACCATTGATGGAGACTTGTAGGATATTCATTCCATATTGTCTTCATGTCAGAATGATGAAATTCTCCTCTTTTAGCCTATATATATATATATATATATATATATATATATATATATATATAAATTTAAATTGTAAATAAATTTGTAAAATTGTAAAATTGTAAAATTGTAAATCAAAATTGTAAAATTGTAAATCAAAATTGTAAAATTGTACAATTGTAAATCAAAATTGTAAATTAGATTTGTAAAATTGTAAATTAAATTTGTAAACAAACTGTAAATTTGTAAATTAAATTTGTAAAATTGTAAATTAAATTTGTAATATTGTAAATTAAAATTGTAAACGAACTGTAAATACAAATTGTAAATTAATTAATCAATTTGGTAATTTAAAATTAGTAATTAAATTAAAATTAGTAATTAAATCAAAATCAAAATCAGTAATGAAATGAACTCAACTCAACCTTATCAGTAATGCAGTAAAGATCATAGAAGATTAATTACCTGAATAGGAGAGCTTTTAACTGATACGACACAAGACATAACATTTACAATCCACTGGGGGTTGATCACTACTCGATCTCTTAATACATCATTATCAAAATACTGTACAGTTCCTAACTCATGTAAAAACTGAATGGCTTCCTTAATCTGAAAACCATAATACCAGGTTTGATAATGGTGAATAACTATAAATATTATAACAGACATTTTTTAATGCTCAATACAATAGGATTGTTACATTGAACTCATGAATATTGTGACACTACATCATGGACATATATTCAATACAATCAACCCATTGTTTCATCAGGGATATTAGGTAATGCTAGGTCCCCAGTCCCCACTGCCATGTGAGGCGTTGGAATAAGTTTATCCTTGTTAAGTCCACGATCTGGTACGTGCAAATACATTAGAATAAGTTTCAATAGTACTGTTTTTCCATGATCAACTTACATCTTTTTCATCGTATATGCCTTCCTCCATACCATATTGTCTTATTTTCGACCATTCCATTATACTTGTATCCTTTCTAGCTCTGAAAAATGACGGGTAAAATGATTTTCAAACCATACAAAAGATTTATACTATTCAAAAAAAGTAGGGGATATTTGATTTTTAAGTGTTATTAAAGTCACCTAATGAAACTGACGAAGAAACAAATGACAAAATGAAATGAAGTTCACATTCATCGATTTATTCCAAATGATCGTTAGACTAAGTAAGGCACAGACTGACCATTATAAGGGTAAAATGATACCCGGGGTCAAACAGCAAAGTTACCACAACATCACAACAAAGTCAGTAACGGGTAAATCCTCCTCTGTTTGCCAAACAAGCATTGATCCGACGTGGCATACTCCTAATGAGACGTCTAAGGTCATTTTGGTCCAGATTGTCCCATTCCTGTCGCAACGCAGCAGCAAGTTCTTGGACATTGGCAGTATGTTGTTGACGTTGACGTAACCTCTGTCCAAGCATGTCCCAGACATGCTCGATGGGGGAGAGGTCGGGACTCAGTGCTGGCCAAGGTAATGTGGTGATGTTCTGTTGTTGGAGGTAACCTGTAACGATCCTGGCCCTGTGACATCTTGCGTTGTCATCCTGGAAGATGAAACGGCGGCCATGACATCGTGCGAACGGCACAACATGGACTGCCAAGATTTTGTCCCGGTAGTACTGGCCTGTAACACGCCCTGCAACAACATGTAAAGCCGTTCTTCCAGCAACAGTGATGCCTCCCCACACCATAACAGAACCACCCCCAAATCGATCATGTCTGATGATGTTAACGTCTTGGAAGCGCCCGTTTCGACGACGTCACACCCTCCTACGTCTGTCCAAAAAATCAACAGTGAACCTTGACTCATCTGAAAACATCACATTGCTCCAGCGTCGATTGTCCCAGTGTTGACGATCCCTACACCAACGACGTCTTGCCTGAATGTGATGATCTCTCAAACATGGGATCACGCGAGGACGTCGGGCGCGAAGGTGACCCCTATGCAGTCGATTCCGAATCGTCTGGCCACTCACTCTCACACCAGTGTCTGTTTGAAGACGAGCGCTGATCTGATTTGCTGTGATGACACGATTTCTCTAGGCCAAGGTACGGATAAATCGATCCTGGGCTTGAGTTGTCGCCCTTGGTCGACCTGAGCGTGGTCTGTCCTGTACAGATTGTGTAGCACGGTATCTGGACCATAGCCTGCTTATCACAGACTGAGAAACATTCATCGTCCGCGCCACAACCGCCTGTGTTGTGCCGATCTGTAGCATGCCAAGGGCACGTAACCTTTCATTTTGGGTAAGCCGACGCATATCAAAATTTGTTTTCTGGTCGCTAAAACAATTAAACTGATGTTTCCACCCTGGAATTCAATGCCACAATGACTGTAACATTCAAAGTCAGAGTCGTGCAAATCTTGGGTTGGACCCCCATGATGATCCCAAGCATCACCTGCATTCCATGCGGTAGCTATTGGTGCGTTTGGGCGTCACATGTAACTGGAAATGTTTCTTCTGTTAGGTTCTATAGTGACTTTTTTCGTAGTCATTTACATATTTTAGTATTATGCCCCCAAAATCAAATATCCCCTATTTTTTTTGAATAGTATATATAAATAAGATAGAATCTTGCAATAAATTTGGACATGAAAGACACAAGGGATAACACCAATTAAAAATATCTTACTCTAAAAATTTCTTCTCCAAATTAAGCCAGACTTTTGGTATTTTTTCCCCCATATTTTTCTGTTCCAGAGTTACTCGTAACATGTCATCTTTTAGTTGTTTAATATTCTGAAATTTGTAAAAATAAAATGACTACAAAAACAACAAATCAAAATAATTCAGTACTTCCCATCATATCAAATTGTCCATGCTTCACCCAATCAAGTTAATATTCATGTTAATTTATACTTCATGTCCATTAACTTGTCAAGTACATTTTTCAGACAACATCGAATTTTTCAAACTGTTAGATAATATCTCGGTTTGGATTCAATCAAATTAAAAAAATGTCCATCTCATCATTTTACCAAACATTAGTGATGCTTGTTTATATATATATCGTCTTCAATGCTGAATGCTGTCAATTTGTCAATTGATCATTTCTTTGTAGATATTTAATGGAAATTTAATGAACCATTTTTGGACCTTTCATAATATTATAGTGTTTAAGGGATTCAAGTGAGGTCTAGCAGTGGACGAAGGTTATTTTTGCGTACACTTTAAATTAGAAATAATGAATACAAGAATAAATTAGCAGAGTTTATATTGATAATATTTAACTTACCGTCCCTGTTATTGAACTAACAAAATAGAAATCTATAATCTGTGGATAAAGTTTCCTCAGTTCATTCATAGCAATATCAGCTTTAGGCACCTATATAATTATAAATAGGTCTTTAAGAAAATGTAAGATAGCACAAAATGAGCTCAAAACTATAAACATTTTTCAGCCTATAAAAGAGGGATGTTTGACCTTACAATAAACAACAATTAGTCCGGTCGCCAAACCCAATATTTCGAGTGAACCTGGAAATTGTATACAAAGTTTTTTTATGACCAATTTTAGTAGCCTAGGGTGTCCTCTTTCAGAATCTGCCTGGTGAACCTCAGTCACCCTTGAGCTTTTGAGAAATTAAAGATGGCGTCCAAGAAGGCCACACATCAAATAATCCACTATAGATCCCATAGTCTCTATTCTAGGACGATAATTTTGGTTTCTAACCATATGTTTATGGGGTAATGGAATATCATCTAATCACCCCACAACATAATAAATGATTTCAATGTATTCATGACTCCATCCTATGGGTGTTCGACCCTACAATTGAAAGGGATCACAATCTAAGGATGGGTTTTTGACACTAAAATTGAAGGGATCACAATCTAAGGATTCGTATTTGACCTTCAAATTAGAAAAGATCACCATCTAAGGATGGATGTTTGACACTTCAATTTAAAGTATACAATGATTGTGGGGACCCTTCAGGACTAAATCTTATTATTATGCCATCCTGTTCAATTACTTTCCAAGGAATCACAATCAGATTATGGATGTTCCACAGTTGAAATAGATGTTTTTTTCATACCATCAGGTGTGTGGATGAGCTGTTTGATTCTACTTAGCGTAATCGCAATGAGATCAAACAATAAAGTTAGTGTTTGATTCAACTTAACCTGATCACTAGGATGTTTGAATAGCTGAGTATGTTTGATTCTACTTTACCTGATCACAATGAGATCCAACAATAAAGATTGGTGTTTTAGGAGCATGACAGGAGATGGAACTCAACCAGAAATCTAACCCAGCATGTTCAAATCCTTGACGTGTTGACCATACCAATACATATATCGCTCTTTTAGATAGGAAAAACTGGAAATAGAGAACTTATTGCTATAGTTAATCTTGTCAGTCCAATAAAAATTAAAAATGCACAAATGTATTTTTGATTCATTTAACATTTGCTGGAATGAACTAAAATAACATCCTATTTTTCTTCTCCAATCGGTCAAATGAAGACCTGCATATGCCAGGTAATGTCCCATGAGTGAAATTATGACAAGACAGCTGTGCTAAGGCCTACTCTTATATGGAATTTCAACTGTCAAGGCTTCTTTTAAAACTTACATGTAAGCCAACATGTACATAATGGGCCTCTGTTTTTTGTCCCATCTGAATGAATAGAGGCTCTGTTCCTTGCCAACCTTACGATCTCAGGTGCACACTATGCCACTTGACTCGACCACGCAACCCCCCTGCATTCAAATTCGAATAGGAATTTCACAACTATCAAATGTCTACGTATACAGTTACATCATGTGCATTTATTTTATAAATTGACAAGCGATACATATATACCTGATGTGTATTATAGTATAAAGTTTGTCCAGCAAAATCCCATGTACTGTATGTAACTTCAATATTATCTTTAGTCTTGATTGTCCAGGGTTGTATATCTATACCATCAGTAATCTGTTCACCTTTAGTTCCGACTGTTTTATTATCAACACTCATTATAGCTTTTAATAAACTGTAACAATAATATAACACAATTAATAAACTGAAACAAATTATATAATAGAATTAATTAATAACAGCAATTAAAACCTGGAAGTTAAATTATATACCAAAAACTAATTCAAATGTTATTCCAAGGAAATCTGAGAAATATCTAATTAACAAAAAGCAGAACTGATTTGTGTGCAGAGTTTCATAAAGACCTCCTGAATAGTAGACAGCAAGCAATGCTTTGCCTAAATCTTTGGGTGGGACGTCACTCCCATGCCACTCTGGATAACCTACTGAAGTGGAGTAATTACCCAATCCAACTAGCACCTCCCCTTATGCCCCCCCACAATTGAAATGGAACAACTATATCGCCTTATTTCCCTGCACCACATAATCCAACTAACACCCAGCAGGGTACCAATCCTCCCTGGATGTTATGCTCCCACCCACTCTACCTAAGAGGAGTAAGTTTATCACCTTTCAGCACCACCTTATCCAACTATCACCCTGAGTTCCAATCCTTCCTGGACAGTAGGTTCCTGCCAACTTCCCCTCATGCCCCTTCCCTCATGCCCCATCCACCCTATCAAAGTGGAGTAACTATATCACCTGGTTTTACCGGCACCACCTAATCCAACCAACATCAGTTTTGTTCTTCTACATTCCGTAAAACCACCAGCCAGACGTTTTAAATATGCCTGAACAGATTCAAATCCTCTCTGTACAACTTCATTGGGTGGTGTACGTAACGATGGACATCTGAATAAATTGATAGCTAAAACAGAAAGAAATTAGCATTAAATTTATAAGAAATAAAACTAGTTCTGGATGAAGGATTGAATGACCACTTGCAAGAAAATCAACAGACTTGTCAGAAGAGAATTTTAATAGGAGTCTTGTACAATATGAACGTACATTACATGTAATATGGAGTCTGACAAACCAACAGTTAAAATTATTGTCTCTCGCTACAATCTCACAATGAATAGATGACACATATTAATTAACTGTTCATTTAACTTTTGAAAGGCACTGAGCGATCAAAAATACTCATACTTAGCCTAAGCAGAAAATGGACATAATCAAAGTGATGCAATGAAACTATCCACCATGTTTCATCACTCTCGCTCGATTAAAGTAAAAGCTTCTGTTTGCTAAAGCAACCACCAATCAAATTGTTTATGTCTGCTGACCCTAAGATGGGGGGGGGGGACAAAAACATAAACTTTTATTGTGTTCCATGATGTCTGTCAGAATATAGGAATACATTCACATCATTACTAAGGCTATATGTTTGCATCTACTGCAATATAATGGTATCCATGGACAGACAGACGGAAACTTACATTTAATATTCGGTAGGTGACCTAGAGCTCCAGGTAAACTTTCTAACAAGGGGTCACTAGCAAGGTCAAGGTTAGCGAGATTAGTCAGACGACACATATGTACTGGTACAGCAGTAATAGCCTGGTTCTTTAAGGACAAATGTTCTAGACTCATCAATAGAAACACACAAGGTGGTATTCCTCCATATTCTTCATTATCTGAAAAGAAATGAATCAAAATTTAAAAATGTATTCCCGTAATGTTAATTAGGTCATCTAGTGCAACCTGAAGACTAATTTTAAACATAAATTATAATATCTATAATTTTTTCAAGCCGGTGGCGAAACAGGATTTTTTAACTTTAATCCTAATCTGCATGATATTCTGTATTCCATATTAATAGCTGTGCAATCCAGATTTAATTTCTTATGCACTATTTGATTGTCATTTAACCAATCAAAATTAGATATACCAGTACATAAATAACTGGCTATACTGTCATATACTCTAAACCAACCTATTCATAGTATAATTAAGCAATAGTGGTCTGAAGCCTTCCTGAGTTCTTTGTGTTAACGGAGTTACTTCCCTTGATTAATACAAGGATTTGATCCTTGATGGAATTCTGGGATGGAATGAAATGTAAGACGGATGTTTTCAGTTAGCTCTTGCTTAGCCCTTTTGATTGTCATACCACATCCCGACCATCTTGTGGCCCTTACACCCCAATACTCAGAATTTTAGCCCAAACTATAGGCCTACATTTGTTAAAACTTGATGAAAATCTGTGAGGAATATAAATCTGTAGAAAGTGTATAACATTTATTAACAATCATGTAACTCAGACGATATATTTCTGAAACTAATTTTACAAGAAAGCTCAGAATTTACAGGCACCACTAACTATTCTTGAAGTTTTTATGAAAATCAGTGAATTGTTGAGTGAGTATATACAATATATATTTTGTGTGTTCCTGTAATATGTTTATATGTTATTTGATGAGTCAGTAAAACGAAATAAAGGAACGAATTTATCATGTAGATATATTAATGTTCAAACAAGGATTACAAGAAGCGACTCAAGAACAGCTAACAAAATGGTGTCCATATATAGGCCTAATTGTTAGACCTGTCCCATAAATTATCATATACTTACTGATATCATTGGAACCAAGTCTTGGTACTTGCCAGAATAAATAATTATTCAGATTAGCCACTTCATTGACATCTAAAGTTCCAGAATTATTGATATCAAACTTCTTGAATAAAGTTTGTACAACCTACAATAATAATTAGAAGATAAATTTATAAAATTTATAAATTTAGAGGCGTGATACTGTGCATTTTAGGAAAGATCATCATAAATTAGGACCCAAAGATTATTGTGTGATTTTTACAGCACAAAAAATAAGAGTGGGTTTCAGAAATTTTAATCTTAATCGAAGTTTACCATTTGTGGCTTTATATTTCTTTAAAGATTCCATTTTACCGCCTGGAAATTTGCAAAGAGAGAGAAATAGGGTTTACATCCACTCAAAACAAACTATTATGTCAATAATTCACTTATGCATAGGGGTCTTTTGCAGTCACATCAGAGTTGCAAAGTTTCCACAATTTTTTATCATATTGAATACCCCTAGGTTATCAATATAAAACACTTTGGTTTACATACCTCCTCTCCTAGGTATTCAATATTAAATACTTGTGTTACATACCTCCTCTCCAAGGTAATCAACGTAAAAAGATGCCTTTGTATTAAACCATTTCATCAAATCATCAGCATTAAAACCACTCTCATATTCTAATAACGACATTCCTATAACACAACAACAAAAAAAAAAACCTTTTAAAACTCCCTAATTTCAGTAATGGGGTTTAACATCCTACTTTTCTGCCTACTGGCTCGCTAGTCGAAAAAATTCATCTGGATTTTTTTGACGTGGCTTCCGCTTGTCAGTGGTACAGGACAGAGGGCCTTGTAAGGACAGTTGTCTAGTCGTTCACACAGGACGAAAAACCAAGGCCCTCTATACACACTGGCATGCACATAAAAGAGAAGGCTGTAGTACTGCTGTTCCAGGGAGAGAGAGAGTTAAACCTTCACTCAACACAAACTAGGTCACTTTGACACATACATATGGTTCAATTTCATTTCAATAATTCATTTGTAAGTAGGGGGTCTTTAGCAGTAAAAATTGGAGGACTCTGAGAAAACCAATGAGGCTGGACGGGCAAAACTACTTCTTGTAATATATGCTTGGAATCAAAAACATGCCACTTGCCATATCTAGTATAAACAATGTACGATTGACCTAGTTTGTGTTGAGTGAAGGTTGAACTCTCTGGTATGATCAATGGGCCATCATTTGAAATAATGGTATGCCAACATCAAAGGATGATGTCACATCTGTATTCTAAGTCTTGTAAAAGTAAGTATAATTCTTACCATCAATATCTAGATCTGTGAGGTTTCGGAGTTTGCCTAGTGACATGGGTAAATCTGTTATTGGGTTATAGTTTAATATCAGGGTATTCAACTGTGATAGGTTGCCTATTTCATCTGGTATACTGGTTACACCCATAGATCGCAATATCAGAACTGTCAATTTGCTTGCTTCAAGGAACTTTGATGGAATAATTTTAACTGGTACTTGTGATATTTCCAGGTATTCAAGAGAAGGGGACATGAAAATATCCGATGGCAACGACTTTATTTTTGGTAAATTTACCAATGTGAGTGTCTTTAATTGTAAACTTTTGGATAGACCTTCGGGAATCACTTCCAAAAGTTTACATTTGGTTAAATGTAGAATTTGTAGGTTGGACAATTTATTGAAAAACTCATCTGGAATTTTCTTTATAATCATCTCCTGCCTGGCGAATGTATTTACCACCTTTGAATATGGATCGTAATGTTTAAAATCCATCGTGGCCTCGTTCACTTTATCTTGAAAATACCCTTGCTGTGACAAGAGATGAGCATTGCACACATAATAATCATTTGGTAATTTAATCAAAGCATGATTGGATGGTTCCTTCATGGTCTTCACATCAACGATATGTTTGATTTGACTAATATTAGCCTCTAGATTATCTTGCTGTTGGCTGATGAAAAGGTTTGACAATTTCAGTTCTCCGTAAAATTCTGTGTAGATATGACATAAGGAGGTGTACATTTTTAACAAGTTGTATAGTAATGTCTGGATCTGAAGAAAAGAAAATGATAAAACTAGAACAGACCAGACACATATAGTGTTCCTAAAATGGCTTATGTTATTAGTAATATTGATTGTTGCAAATTAAAATGTGCTGTGTGTAATTCTTTCAAATGTGCAAAAGGTGGTGGTGGGGGGGATTTGAGATTATTATAGCCATCAGCAATTTCACTGATAGAGATTATTGTCAGGGTGTCACTAACTAGTACTGTCAGCCCGACGGTGTATTGTCTGTCAGCTTGATTCAGGGAGCGGTTGTTATTTCTGGATCGAATGGTTAAGCGGTTTTTGGAAAATTCAGGTGTTATGAACACGTACAACAGACTCTACAGAAAAGTTGCAGAAAAAGAAGTAGTCAACAGAAGATAATCCAAGAATTTACTTTAATATATATAGCAAATGGACAGTAAGTAACGACAAATACATTCTGCAATTTGCCCCTGAATCAAGTTACATGACAAAGATTGTTTCTAAAAATAGATTTTTTTATATCTTGGGGTATTTCCTCACAAATACAATGTTATGAAAGGGATTTGAAGCAAATTTTTAATAGATTAATTAATTTGAATATGTTTTTAGTCCCCTTATATCCTCAAATCACCCAATTTGTATGCGGGAATGCACTATTAAATATCTTTGACCACAGAGTACAACCATGAAAATATGTTGGATATGAAGACTACTAAAATAACAATCTGTCAGACCAGAGGTGGGACATTAAACATTCTGTATACCTTTCCTTCTGTTAAATCAGATTTTCCACCACTAAAAAATTGGTCATATGTACTTAACCACACCTAAATAAAAAAATTATAATACAAGAAAACAATGACAATTTAAGACAAGAAAAAACCAATGTCAATCTAAGGCAACTTTCTTTCGAAGTGATCAGTAGAAAATGAAAATTCTTTTTACTTAAAATGAAAATAAAACATGTGCACCCATTAAAAGTCAGCGTTTCTAAGTCACAACGTGTCATGCACAATCAACATTTGTTAGCTATCGACCAATTAATTGATAAAAAAAAACAGGCATACAATTAAACTGAGCTATTTCCAAATATTCTTAATATCGAATAAGAATATGGAAAATTTAAATAACCTGCACTTCATCAGATCTTATTAAAAGTAAAATAAAGATAAAAACCCATATAAGGCCATACAATGTTCTGGTCATCGGACAATCTTTACCAAAATTCTGATGCACCATTTTAAAAAAAAATAAAATATAATAAAATATTCTGGCCTAATTTTTATATTTTTATTTTGCTTACTCGTCTAGCTGTAAGTTGTGTGTAAGCTATTCCAACAGCTACGTTTCCATAAAGTTCATCTGCAGACAGTTTCTTTTGCAAGTTACTTGGTGGCATGTCCACTAAATGAGGGTTAAATACTCCTTTAAAATCTTCCATTTCTGGTTTTCCTTAAATACAGCAGAGATACATTAAATATAGTTTTTGTTTTTTGGGTAATTATGTATAAATGAGGAGAAGATTTGTAGCAATTGTCTGATTGTCAGATACAGGAAAGGACTCTCTTCTATAAAATTCTTTAACCCATTTAACCCTGAGCCAATTAAAAGATTATCTTCCCTAACCCTAAGCTCATTGAACCAGCAGGGCCCATCTTCCTAAGCCAATTACAGGATAATTGTTAATCCTAATACCCTCTACAAAATTGCAAATAATTAAAAAAATATTTTTTATACATAAAAATACTCTGTTACAAAAATGTACACATTGTCGTGTTCTTTCCAATGATATAAAATTCAATTTTACAAAGTAGCATGTATATTACTATAAATAATATTAAAAAGCCAGTTCCACTAAAATTATGACTTTTCTCTATCATATTGGCAAAATAATGTGAAAAAGTATCCCTTACCAGTTTTTTTTAAAAAAATAAAACAAAAATATAATCCCTCGTGTTGGCAGCAGTGTTCTAAGTAAGTATAAATATAACTTTTAAAAAGAAATATCACCCCAAATAACGGTCATTTCATCGCCTACAGCATTTAACATTTCTGCCTTTCTTTGGATATATATGACGGGAATTGTCGTTTTCTTTGCTCCATTGCGTTGAAAATAAAAATATATATTTGAAATCTTCGACAGTGTAATATTCCCCTATTTAGCTTGTATTAAATCCTAAAAGTTTTTATTCAATTTAGCTTTCCAAAGTCTAGAATTATTAGCCGTATGTTTCCTGTTGTCATCTGTTTGAGCGAGCGAATCCAAAATGGCGGCGACACACTTGATCTCGGCTCGAGTAAACGCATTCTTCGCATCATAACGTCAAAAAAAATAATAAATAGTTGATTTCTTCGACATTATCATATTCCACAATATACCTGGCAGTAAATCATAAAATCTGATTCTATTTCACTCTCAATATCATATAATTATTAGCCGTAAGTGACAGCGTGAAAATATTGGAATAGTGCCAAATTGAATGACACGGTGTGAAATTTCACCTCTGACCTTTTACGTAATTACTGAAAGATCCGGTGTTGAAACATATATTTTTTATTGGATGATTAGCGAATTAAACATTCCTTTTCATCGTGGGTTTTACTTTTATTACCCAATCACCATTAATTAATGACATAGAAACAATAGAAGTAAGTTGATTGATTTCTCGCTTGGGTTCGCTAATGCCGTTGCCAAGTATGAAGGGTCCGCGAGTTGATTCGCTACCGTGACCCACGTGCCGCGAGTTGTTTCACTACCGTATAAAATGGGATAATGTCTAATGAAAAGCCTATTCTGATTTCTGATAGATATAACAGGGTCTAACTGAAACCAACTGCAACAAAAAAGAAACAGTTGTATATGCTTTAATCAAATCATCTTTAAACATATTGGTGGGAAGAAGGAGGGGGGGTGTGTGTGTGAGAGAATCAATCAATCTTGACCCACTTTCGGAAACACCTAACAAAGAAATGAAGTTTCTCTACATACCAGGATTACACAAAAGATGTAGTTGAATATCACTAAACATTTTAACAGCAGATGGTGTTGATAGGTTATTGACATTTAAACCAGATGGTAAATAAATGGCTAGTGTTTTAATAGAAGGTAACATATTTTGATTAAAATCATCATCGTCAGCTACAGCTTCTACTTGCTGCAGTCCTTGAACTGAAATATAACAAAATTAAACATGTCATATGTTGGTCTGAAGCTACATCTTCAACTAACACTATAAAATACTTATACCACAGTGATCTTTTTTTGCATAAAATTTGGACTCAATAACAAAAACTACATATTTATGGGGGAAGAGGTAGAATAAAGCAGAAGCGGCTCTGTGTGTTAGGTGCTGCGTCACTAACCACAAAAAAAGCTTTGATCTTAGGTTTGGCCAAGAAAGATACTTGTGATTTTTAAGCATGGATGCTCCCTAATGCCTGGCAAAGTATCGTGACAGATAGGTATTTGATGAGAGAAAGACAAATGGGGTTTAACGTCCAGTCGACACAAACTAGGTCATTTTGGGACTAACATATGGTTCAATTTTATTTCACTAAAGAGTAGGGGTCTATGAAAACCCACAAGGTTGGACAGGCGCCCCTACTCATTGTCATGTACAACCAGGGATTTATGATACAGCGCGCACATGATAACCATTCGGCCATCCAACCCCCCTAAGTTAAAACAACAAACACTTATGGTTGTTACCCGTTAATCTTGTTGGTAGGTTTTTACAAGTTGCTTTAGTCAATAACAGATTTTCTTTCCATCGACTGTCAAAACCCAGTTCCATTACTCTTTGACTGTCCTACAAGACAACAATTCTGACAGTAAATGTACTACTTTTTGAATGTTATATTTCAATTCAGTAGCTTTAATCATATAAAAATCAGGTCGAAAACTAAATTTTCATTTGAGGAATTGACAAGCAGGTAAATTTAGGATGTAAGTATCTGGGAATGGCTATAATTGGTGTATGAAAAAAAATATAGGTTGATGTCTATAAAAAATTCCATAACAATTTCTTGAATGGATACAAAAACGAAAGGAACACATTCAAATATTTGTCTAGTGTGGGATAAAAATTCCAGAAATACTTTAGTATAATCAGGACAAAAATTCTACCTTTGTGACCAGATAAAATGGTGCAGGAACATATCCTCTTTTCTTCAACATAGGCTTGCCTGTAAATAAACAGTATTTCACAACAGGCTCATAACATCTTCAATAGTTTTTAACATGCAATAGCGAGAAAAAGAAATGGGGTTTGATGTTTACTTAACACAGACAAGGTCATTTTGGGACTAACATATGCTTTAATTTTATTTCAATAATTCACATGTGCGTGACGTCTTTAGCATTGGGAGGGAACCACAGGATACTGAGAAATACCATGAAGTTGTCATGCAATCCTAGTCCTTCAAACTTGTTTTATTTACCAATGTTTATTTTTGACTTGATTACATTTCAGAATTTGCTTTTTCTAGAATCAGAAATTCTATTAAAGGTAAAGGTCAATATCCCCACACCACCTCCACACAATCACACTATAGACTATAATACCATTTACCTAGAGTAATATCATTTCCTTTAACATCTGACACTAGTTGTTCTAACATGACTTTTTTAGTGGGTGCAGCATTATCTACTTGATCCTGTCCTTGTATTGGTTCTCCTCCACTCTCTATCATCTCAGTTTTAACATTAGTTAGTTGTATTATCTTAGATTTAACATCTACTTGTAGACATTCTGATTCCGTACCATCACCAGATACATTATTATATTCTATCATCAGGGTTTTACCACCATTTATAACATCATTTATAACACATTCTGTATATACTTCACTATAATATAAACATTTATAACATCATTTATAACATCATTAATAACACATTCTGTAAATACTTCACTACAATATAAACATTTATAACATCATTTATAACACATAATGTATAAACTTTACTACAATATAAACATTAACACATTCTGTATATACTTCACTATAACATAAACATTTATAACACATTCTGTATATACTTCACTCTAATATAAACATTTATAACACAATCTGTATATACTTCACTACAATATAAACATTAATAACACATTATGTATTTACTTCACAGTTGCTCTGTCTGTTGTAGACGGCATTCAGCCAAACAAAAATTTGACAAAATAGAAATGAAAGTCAAAGAAATGGGGAAATTAATTGTAGTCTGCCATAATTTATATTAATTCAATGCTCACCCATTTTGTTGTAAATCAGCTATTACAGTCATACCTCTTTGAAAACAATTTGGATAGTCAAACGTCTAAAACAGAAATTAAAACAATTTGGATAGTTAAACGTCTTAAAATCTGCCAAATGTATAGTGTAACATTCAAGTTTTTGTTATGCTATTACACATATAGTCTGGAATAGACAACATCATACTAAAAGAATTGTATATAATAGCTATAAAATTATAGCTAAGGTTAGACAGAACTGTATTATAGCTTTATAGCAAAGGTTAGACAGAACTGTATTATAGCTATTTAGCCATAGCTAAGGTTAGAAAGAACTGTTGGACTTTTAAGTTTTGTTACTTACCGGGAACTTAGGACTTCTTACAATACATGTTGCTTGATCCGTTCTACCCTTCAAAACGGGTATATACACCTGATATTTGCCCCTTTTTAACCAAAAACTATTTTGGAGTATACCATTCACTTTCACATCCATACTGTAACCTATCTGTATAAATACAACCCCAAACCAATTCACTTGCTTGGCATTTGTAATAAAACACAGTAAAATTTATAGACACAATGGACACAAATCGAAGTAATAAATCCAGTAATTGTATACAGGGCCGTTTGTAGGATTTTTAAAGTGGGGGAGCAGCAGAGTGGTGAAGCACCAATATAATGCCCAAGTTATTGATCGCAGGGACTGCCACAAGCAAAGTCGCTAGCATGTAATCCCGTAGGAGCGCCATTTCTTGGGGTGGCTTATTTTTCTTGCAGTGCAATGTATCCCCTACACCCCTCCTAAATACGGCCCTGATTGTATATCCATAAAATTGAACCTTTGTTTTAATTCATTTTCTATTTAATTTAAACCCCAGAAAAAACTTTGGTGATTGGTAGCCCCTCATACCAGTAGAAATAGATAAACTCCTAGTAGATTTTAAGGTTGAATTTAATTAAACATTTCGGACTTCAGGTGTCCTTCCTCAGTAAATGAGTTGGATGGAGCGAAGCATGCGGTATTTATACCAGTCGATTATGACGTAGTAACTTTGGTGTGAGATATAAAACAAGCGGAGACTGTTTCGATGCAAGATACAACCATATTTTGCAAGAGATGGACAGAGAACAAGCTTAAAAAGCTTTTCCAGTCTGAAATACACAAAGATCAGATAAAAATTGTCACCCATAGAGTAACTACAATCTTGATATTACATGCTTCTTATACTATTTGCTTAAATGGGAGCAGCCATTTTGTCAGAAATGGGGTTTAAAGTCCTACAGTTCTGCTCTTAAACTGGGCAAATGAAGACGAGCATACGCCACACAGTGTACTATGAGGAAAATTTTGCCAGGACAATGGCACTACAGCTTAGTCTTCTATCAAATTCCAACTGCCAAAGGCTTTTTTACGTGCATACCAATGTGTTAACAAGATCTCGTTTTATTTTTTCCCATCCCTTTGCCAGGCCCTCTGTCTTGTATCACTGACAAGCGGGACCATGATGAAACATAATGATGTAACTTACCGATGGTTTACATGGTGTTGATGTTTTTAGCAGACGATTCATTCCAGCAGGTGTTACAGACGCAGTTGACATATTATTTACACTCAATCTATACAAAATAAAACATTATTTTATTCAATATCATACAGAGCAAAGAATGAAGCACATACTGTCTACAACCAAATGCTTTCCTAAACAAAAAATCTTATTTCTCTCAACAGAATCTGATACTCTGTGAAAAAATTCTGAGTAAAAGACTTCTGCAAATCTCTATCCTAATCCTGTTCATCAACAACTTGAAGCACGCCATCTTTAGTCTGCCAGAAAGCTTTCTTACAATTTTATCAATGAGGAACCATGCCACTTGACCCAATGATAGACCTTAAGATCTAATGTGAGACAATCTGGTTTACAAAGATGAGAGATTACCTGTGGAAAAATCGGCTTTCTCCTGTTCTTGTTCTATATTCATTTTTAATAGCTTCTTCAGTGTACGTCCTTCCAGTATCTACCGTAAACCATTCGATCTCAACATCCATCCCTTCAATTATATAATGACATATATTTACTAGAAATAAGGCCGTTAGAGATGTAAGGTATAAATTTGTTATCAGATATTTTTAGTACAAGTATAATCAGGCGATATATTTAATATGGATTGCTGGGGTTACATACAAACATAGCCATTGGAGATCAAGGGGGGGTGGGTACAAATGCTGATACTGTATAACAGTCTTTGAACCCTGAAAATATTCTGGATGCTGCATACTGTACCCTATTTTTACAGTAAGATTTTGCAAATTGAAATGTTAGATGTGAATTTGATATTAAATGTGTTTATAATTGTGTGAAATGATGAAACTAAGATATTGGGCCAACAATCTTAACTTTTATTCAGTTCAGTGCTATCTCCAATACACAACCTTGGAGTGTGAATCATGCCAACAGTTTAGAATTCTGCTAATATCACTACCACGCTCTATTCCAATATTTCTATCACCGGCCATGTAGATCGATATTATTTACAACTTGAGTTGTCATTTTCTTTGTTATTTTCGCCTGAATCTGGGTCATAATCACTTTCGATATCACTTTCATTGCCGTAATTTTATGGGGAATGATAAAAAAGGGGCAATCAAAGATTATGAGTCCATAAACCTCAGATGGAATGACGAGACCACACCTACCTTCTACACTCACTGATTGTGTAAAATTTTCTCGTGGTCCTAATGTACCATAGCGTTTTTCCTTTAGATGAATCTAATAAAAATATAAATAGCCGTCAGAACAGAAATGAAATGAAATGGGGTTTAACATCCTACTGTTATGCTCTTAAACTGGGCTAATGAAGATGGGCATATGCAATACAGTGTGCTATGACGGAAATTTTGCCCGGGCAGCGGCGCTACAGTCTACTCTTATATCGAATTCCAACTGGTAAGGGGTCTTTATGTGCACACCAATTGTACACGGGACCTTGGTTTTTCATCCCATCCAAACGACCAGACAACTGTCCTTGTCAGCCCCTCTATTCTGCATCACTGACAAGGAGGAGTCACCCTGGAAAATCTGGATGAATTTTCTCGGCCAATACAGGGATCGAACACCCGACCGCCAGGCTAGCAAACCAGCGTTTACCCACTTAGCCACATGATTCCCATTCTGAACAGACAAAGAAACCCAGGTCTTATGAAACCCATCTGTAGCGTGTAAAAGAACCCCCGGCAGCTGAAAAAATCGAACTAATAAGAGAATGCCATAATGTTGCTGTCCGGAAAAAGTTTCCCTCGTAGCCTATCTTCATTAGCCACGTGGATGCAGAAAAGTAAAACCTCATCACTATCACGACAGACCTTGTGATCTAAAGTGAACATATAAACCCACTAGGCCTTTGCAGCCCTGTCATGAGTTGGCTCAAAAACATATAATAGTAAGGCATTGGTGAGTTAAGATGTATATATCGTGATTATACAGGTTAGGGTAGGCACTTCCTGCAAAAACAGCCAACCAGTGGGAATTTATTGCAGTGGGGTAGTTATTATAGTAATATATTAGCGTATGAGAAAAAGATTTTTATACTTACTATATAAGCTATCGTTCCTCTACTGGGATTAAACAATAATAACCAACCACTTAAAGATGATTTACTGCGTGAAGAGATCACATTCAAAACAGCTCCAGGGCTGTAATATATAAAAATAGAATTTTTGACAAAAAATCTAGTCACTAACAAAGCTACAAAAAATAGATTTTACGGCCTGGAGTGATATTCTTCAGACTACATTAAAATGTTTTGAGAAGGATATGAAGCGGACGTTTCATATGAAAATTAGTATAAATGTGTTTACTTTAAATATATCATCAAAACACTGTGTATGTGGAAAAGCATCCTTAAGGTTAAATTCCTTAAAATTCTAATTGTATTGCATGTAAAAGTGACTGCCAGTTCAGTTTTGCAGTCAGTCAATTTTACTGTCAGTCAAAACTTGCAAACAGGATTAAAATCAGAGCCCTGGTTAGAAAACCATCAATATTCCTAAAATTACCTAATTCTAAGGTTGCCTCTATGTCACCATATATTTTTCATTAGCGCTATTTGTTTTTAAAACAATGTGCCTAGTGACTAGGCTTCTGAATTACGACACAATTACTACTCTCAGATTTTATATTCTAGATAATTTCTAAATTGGATATAATCTTACCTGATCCACAAGTTACCATATTTGTATGTATCAAAAGATATGGGCACTGGTAAACTTTGCTAAAAAGTTTAGAAAAAATTAAAAAAATAAAATAAAATATGAGTAATAAATAGAATTTGGTACTGGTAATATGAGCAATGAAATGAAATGAAATGGGGTTTAACGTCCTACTCTTCTGCACCTAACCTGGGCTAATGGAAGACAGGCATATGCCATACAGTGTGCTATGAGGGAAATTTTCCCAGGGCAGCGGCGCTACAGCCTACTCTTATATCGATTCCAACTACCACGCGATCTTTTACATGAATGCCAATGTGTACACGAGACCTCGGTCTTTCGTCCCATCTGAATGACTAGACAGCTGTCCTTGTCAGGCCTTCTGTTTTGCATCACTGCACCACGTCGGAAAATCGGGATGAACTGTCTTGGCCAATGCAGGGATCAACACCTGACCTCCAGGCTAGCGAGCCAGCGCCTTACGCACTTATATATAGCCATGTGATTCCCTAATAAATATGGAAAACAGCTAGTAATGTATTTGGTACCAGTAATATGAGTTATAAATATGGAAAACAGCTACTAATGTATTTGATACTGGTAGTATGAGTTATAAATATGGAAAACAGCTACTAATGTATTGAGGAGATGTTTCAAGGAGCATTTTCTCAACTTATTAGAGAGACAGAAGTAGGGTACAGGGTGCAAGGGGGGACTCTAAGTGAATTATTTTACATTATTTATTGAAAATTTATAAAAAAAAACTTACCCCAACAAGATCAGCAGCTAGTTCCCATGGCTCCTTTTCTAGTAGTTGAACAGATTCTTCACGCGAATGAAAGCCAACAGCTGGGTAGAAACCACCAGGAGGTATTCTACAATTTTTACTTATGTAAACCTATAATATTTATTTTTTCTTAAAAAATATTTTATTCAGAGTTGATACTGTCAGTTCAAATTCTGTTGAATACATATTGATATTGTCAGTTCAAGTTTTATTGATTACATGTTGATACTGCCAGTAGCAGTTACAATAAAATGTGGGTGTGTAAAAACATAATCATTTATTCAATTTTAGGCCTACCAGTTGCTCAAATAAAAGGAGAGAAATGGGGTTTAATGTCCACTCAACACAAACTAGGTCATTTTATTTCAGCAATTTGTTGGTATGTAGGGGCCATATCAGTGGAAGTAAACAGCTCCTAATTGGTGGGATCAAACCACACCACGAGAGAGAGAGAAATGGGGTTTAACGTCCAAGCGACACAAACCAGGTCATTTTGGGACTAACATATTGTTTCATTTTATTCAATAATTTGCTTGCACGTAGGGGTCTCTAACAGTGGGAGGAAACCGGAGGACCCGGAGAAAACCCACGGGGTTAGACAGCCGACCCTACTCCGTGTCATGTGCAACCAGGGATTCGAAAACCACGCCAATTGACTCAATGACAGGCTTTATGATACAGCACGCACATACTTAACATTCGGCCATCCAACCCCCCACCACACCACTAGACTCACAATCTAAAGCACATGTATAAGAAAACACAACCACCCAACCCACTAATTAAAGCAATTATATAAGTTATTGGATCTATGTCATTCCATAACATTAGTGGACAATCCTACTATAATTAAAGCCATTGTTTGTCACTTGCAATCAAGACCAGGCCCAGAGTTCACAAAGCATTCTCAGACTTGAGAATTTACTCAAAATTGTTCGCCTTATTTTAACTAAAATATAGCCCTTTATAAAAATGTTGTTGTTTTAATGTATCAAATACATCAATAAGAAACTGTGAGCAAACCTTTATCTTTCTGGATCAAAGATATTTCTCATAAACCATGATTGAAAGTTGAGCAATTTCTCAACTTAAGTCTGAGAATGCTTTGTGAACTTGGGGCCTGGATTCACAAAGCATTCTCAAAATTTTTTTTAAAGGGCTATATTTTAGTTAAAGTAGCTAGGCTAAAGTCTCTGATTCAATATCATCCAAAGTCTTTGACATTGAAAACACAAATTCTTTGTCAATTTAAATTAACATTGATTGATGTTATGATCTTAACATGAAAAGATGGACTTCTGATATCCGATATCTAATACAAAATAAACATTTACCATTGATACACGAATTGTGTACCATAGTGCGTTTTAGTGCGATTTGTAACAAAGGACTCGAAATATGAGGCTAGATATTGCACAATAAATACTAACTGTGTAAACTGGAATAACCAGACGCTAGAGATTGTCATTCAATTGAGACTTACGGCGTATTTCGCCAAACATAACTGATTAGAAACTATAGTAAAAACAGAAACGATTTATTGTAAATCAGTTTATATACACTCATTTTACATTGTAATATGTCTTACGACCCGTTTGTGTCAATTTCTAGGTCCGAAATTTTAGCTCTTTTAGTACAAGACAAACAGTTTTGAGTAAATTCTAAATTTAAGTCTGAGACTGCTTTGCTAACTCAAGGACTGATTAAAAAGCTGACTCATCATAAAAGTTTAGGTGAGTAATTGTTTATAGCCTCTGTATACTATTGAATTCCTTGAGTAATCATATTTTTGGACTGATATCCTGTTTAGAGATTTAACTTTCGCAATATTGTAGTTTGTATACGATTTAAAATTCCTCATAAGATGATCAGTGGCTTTAAGGCGTAAGCATGCAAAGTATTTTTTAGAAAACTAACAATTATCTAACTTCAAAATATATAATTCTGGGTTGATATTCATCAGAAACTTACCAATATATCATTCAAATAGAATTTATATTGTGCAATATCAAAATCAAATTCACAAGCAACAATATCACCTTTGTGGTATTTTTTTAAACGACAATTAGCTGCACCACTTCCTGTAAATACACTGAAATACAGAAAATGAAATGGAGTTTAACATCCTACTGTTCTGCACGGACTGAACTAATGAAGATGGACATATATATGTTACCGTGTGTTGTAAGGGAATTCCATCTTGTCAAGGGGTCCTTTATGTGCACGCAATGTGTAACTGGGACCTCAGTTTACCATCAAATCGGAATGACTATATGAAAGACACTAGGTCATTTTGATACTAATATGGTACAATTTCATTTCCACAATTTGCTTGTGTGTGGGGTTGTTAGCAGTGGGAGGGAAATAAAGAAAACCTACAAGACAAGCTTTTTGGATCATCAAAATTTGTCACTTGACTCAATGACAGACCTTCTGATCTAATGGGCATGTATTAGCCCCCCCCCCACCCCAAAAAAAAACATACGGAAACAAAACTTATCTATATTTATGTATCAAATGATGTGATTAGACATTGCTTACCCTCCATCATCAGCATGGTAACCACAGGAATTGGAATCCCAGCCAGGTTGTCGATTAGCTCGATATCTCTGATGTACTAAACCAATGGCTATATATCGACTAACACCTTCATTTATAACCTCTGAAAACACAAAACATATTTAGAAAATTTTAGTCACGAATATAAAAAACTATTATACAAGACAACAATGGCTACAATTCATGGTGGTTCGATCAGGGTGTGACATGTTGGGAGAAACCGGAGGAAATGAAGAAAACCCACATGGTTGGATAGGTGACCCACCTCCTTGTCACGTACAACCAGGTAATCAAAACCACGCCAGTTGACTCAATGACAGAAATTTTTAAGGAATTATACCAGCTATATTGCAACATACTTCAGACTGAATTATTTGTTATGAATATTTTAAAACTAGGCTTACTAAATGAAAATCTGTTACAATCTGGAGTTAAAGCCTTTGGTCCCACAAACTGACCAACAGGAACGGAATTGGACTTAGTTTCATAACTGAAATGATATATAAAAAAATTCTTCATGAAATAAACTGCATTTGTTAATTCTTGAATTCCCATGTATTACTTAAAAGTAAGACAGTTTTTTCACCTATAATTCTAAAGAGAGAGAGAAAGAGAGAAATGGGTTTTAGCATCCACTCGACACAATCTAGGTCATTTCAGGACTAACATATGGTTTAATTTTATTTCAATAATTCGCTTGCGCGTAGGGGTCTTTAGCAGTGGGAGGAAACCAGAGTGCCACTCAACACAAACTAGGTCATTTTGGGACTAATATATGGTTTAATTTTATTTCAATAATTCGCTTGCTTGTAGTGGTCTTTAGCAGTGGGAGGAAACCGGAGTGCACGGAGGAAACCCAGAAGTTTGAGAAGGCGCCCCTATCTCCATGCCACATATGCTCACACCAGGGATCGAAACCACACAGGCAAGCCAGAGGTGACCGACCAGCTAGATGTCAAAGCGCGGCACTCTAGACCACTAGGCCATCCCAACCCCCCTATAATTTTAAAACATTCTCCTGAATTTCTTGAAATATCATCATATAAATGTGTGCTCATGGTACCAGCATTCAAAAATAATGATTGCTAACACGAAAAAACCTGATAAAAGTTGAAGCACATAATGGACAAAGATATTGTTGACAGTCTTCAAATTCAGTCAGCATACGTACAATAAAGAGACAGAAATTGAGTTGATGCCCATCTGACACAAACCACATCATTTTGGGACTAACATATGGTTAAATTTTATTTCAATAATTTGCTTGCGTGTAGGGGTCTTTAGCAAAGGGAGGTAACCAGAGAATCCGCAGAAGTTGGACAGGTAATTCTACTCTTTGTTACACACAAGGGGGAAATCAAAACCATGTCACATGACTCAATGACAGATCTTAGAACATTCTGCCACCCAACAACGTAGAATAAAACAAACAATTTACCATAGTATACCAGTTTCATGACATATTCGAACTTCTCTATTTATGACACCAAAATAAACTGGTTTAATTTCAAGAGGTTTCGTTTCTGCTTCTAGGTCCACTGAACCTGGTAATTGCTACAAGTAAACAAAAGAACAAATTTAAATATATTACTTAGAAAAGTATTTTGTTTACCCTGGAATGCTTATACAGATTACTGACTCAAACTGAGGCTATAAAAGTGAAAGTAAAATGGAAAAGACATAGTCCCCTGATTAAATATTTAAACCGGCAAAAATTAATAAAGGTACATAAATACATATGTTTTAATTTTTTTATGTGGCAACTTTTTAAGTTTGTGTTAAATGAAATGGGGTTTAACGTCCTACTTTTCTGCACCTGTTGGGCAAATGAAGACAGGGGAAGGTATGGGGTGTTTAAGTTTGTGTAATCCAAATAGAGAGAAAGAGAGAGAGAGAGAAAGAGAGAGAGAGAAAAATCGAGTTTAACTTCCAGTCGACACAAACTAGGTCATTTCGGGACTAACATATGGTTTAATTTTAATTCAATAATTCGCTTGCGCGTAGGGGTCTTTAGCAGTGAGAGGAAACCGGAGTTCCAAAGTAAACCTACGAGATTGAACATGCGACCCTACTCCTTGTGACGTACAACCGGGGATTCAAAGTAATCCAAATAAGTGTTTGCATGAAATATAAACTGTATAAATACCTGAACTGCATGAAGTGTAATATTCAACTCACTACCAGGGTCAAACGTCAAAGATTGATAATTTTCAGACTTTTGATTATACTTCTCCAGATCTTGCTGGGTTTCAATCTCCACAGCTGGTCCCGGATAAACTTGTATAACTTGTTCCGATGTATCACCGAACCTAAAAACAAGCAATACCATTAACGGTTAAAGTTGCATTATGTAAGAATTAAATATGTCTTTTGCGCAAGCCTGGAAAAAAGGCACCTGTCACTGACAATGTCAGACACACATTCAGGCTTTGTCAGGCACAAAACTGCTGGTGTCTGTCATTTTATCCCGCACTGATTTGTCTTTTTTTATTGATATTAATAATACCTGTCCGGCACTAAGCTGAAAATGTCAGGTATTATTTCATTAGTGCCTGACATTTTTTCAGCTACATCTAAAACCATTTGCAAGTCTTTTTTCTGGCTTCAAATGTTATATAAATTTATTTAAACATTTACTAACATGGTACGCCAATAATCAACTCTTTGGACTGTTGGATCGCTTCGATTTTAAGTAGATTTGAACACTGCTGCCATTTAGAGCTTAACGATAAAATAGATAATCAAGGCTTAATAGTCTCAATTGTCAAGTCCCTGTTAAGATAATAACCAATCTACCTAAGCTAAATTTGAAAAAACTCCAAACACTGCTTCATTAAAATAAATTCTATTATACTTACAGTTTAAGACAAACAGGTACATTACTGGTCAGAGCAACACATGCAAACTCATTATATGTCTGACTATTTAAAGGAAAGGATGAGTTATGCCCCTTGTCTTTTGATCCATATACAGTGACATCACAACATGGCCGTAAAACAGATTTCAGTGTCTGTAAAAATATTGTTGGTGGGTTACAAAACAGCACCAGAAAGGAGTCAATTTAAGCTGTGAGGAGTTGCATTCAGATCCTGGGCCTGGATGAGGGTCAAGGTATTAGGGGTCACACTATTAGGAGTTAACAAGAGTTCAACAAATGTGTGCATGGTGGTCGCGGAAAGGAGAAATTCTAGTAGGGGATACTCTGGGACTTGTATGGAAATCAACCTACAAGGGCTTACATTGAGGTCCTGGAAGAGAGACAAGATATTAGATGGCCCTGGTTGGGAAACAAGCTACTTTTGAGCTGGCACTGTGCCAGAACCTGAGTGGAACTATTAGTGGTTGCAGGAGGTCCTACGTACAAGAGGGACAACCTATTAGGTGCTACAACCTATTAGGTGTAGGAATCAAAGGAACAGGTGGTTACACTGGCTTTTGTGTGGGAGTTACAGGACTTACACTTCCACAATAGGTAATTGCTTATAATAATTTTCAATTTCTTACCCATAAATCATTGGCACAAGTTTTACAGATTCCGCAATCCTGACAACCATATATATTGGTCTGACAGTTACACAGGGATGGTATGTCTCCAACTATTCCTGACCACGGACATGCTCGACCTTTATCACAGCATTGATTACACAATGTACAAACACTGGTCCTGACTTTACCACTGCCTCGACTAGCCCAGTCATGTTGACACCCTATTGATGTGTTAACTGAAAAACAATGAAATAAATTATAAAAGTAAGAATTAGTCAAAAAAATCAAAACATACTTTTAAATAAGTATTCGACTGTACTAATTTCAACCTTATGATCTAACGCGCACATGGTTAGCCATTTGGTGATCCAACTCCCCCAAAATCTTATGATAACATACCTAAAGTGGCAGGTACATTATCTTTAACGCTCGGTGATATCTGTAAATCATGCATAATACCATCAATATAATCCGTGAAGAGATAGAATATATTGGCTGTGTATTCCTGTACATCTGGTATCGCTGCTTCATTTAATCCTGTTACTGGACAATAGCATCTCGATTCTAACTTGATATTCTCTGTAATATAATAATAAATACTATTAATAATATCTTATTTTACTTTATATATGCATTGTTTATTTGGTGTTTATTGGGAATTCTCAATTTGACACAAAATTCAATAAATTACACTGGTTACTCAATTACTGGATTTATTACAAGGCAACGTTTCAACAAGGATACTTTGCTTGGTAAAAACAAGAGCATCCTTGTTGAAACTTGGTAATATCCTCAGTAATTGTGTGTACATAAAATTATACCTTGCAATAATATATGCATATCAAAGAAGTTACACTGAAATATTTTCTACTTGAAAATTAGGGAGAGGAGTTTAACACTCACTTCACACCTCCCCAGATATTCATTCAATAAGCAGTTTTTTTTCCAAAAAGGGAGGAAACTGAAGAAAATGCAGACAACCCTACTCCATGGTATCTAGGATAAAACCCATGATAATTCCATATACAGGTCTGTTGATACACAAAAATCATAGAAAATCTACAATATGTGGGAATTTGTGGATAAAAAAATGTTCAAACCTGTCATATACTCAAATTTATTCAGTTCTGAAAATGGTCCAATAGGGAACATTTTACGAGAGTTTAAATATCTTACCCTCATTGGCTCCAATGATGGTTTGTACAGCACCATTTTGAAAGACAGCAGTTGACTGGTTTAAAATGAGTATACGACTGTAATTACTGGCTCTGTTTATAATATGTATAAATATATTTGACGTGATTGGATGGTTTAATGTATATGTCCTTTCAACTATAAACATATCCTTCATATTCTCTTTACCAGACACAAACTTGGCCTGAAATATATTAAATAGTTATGATGAACAGTTGTTTTCTTTTTGATAGTATAAATAGAGAGAATTGGCTTTAACATCAATATGGTTCAATTTTATTTCAATAATTTGCGTGCACGTAGGGTTCTTTAGCAGTGGGAGAAAAACCTGAGGACATAGACACATGCCACATGGTTGAGCAGGCGACCCTACTCCCTGCTACCAACAAGTGTGAGTTCGAAACCATGCCATTGACTCAATGACAGACCTAATGATCTAAAGCACATGCATTAGACCACTTGTCCCCTCACCCCCTTTTTAGATTATATAACAGAAAGACAAAACTTACAATTTTATTATTATCTGACATGATATACTGAGGTAGAGTGTATAAAAAATGTTCATCTGTGTTTTTGATTCGCAAACAAGGAATTTTTATGATTCCTAAATAAGGCAGCATTTCTTCTAACGAATCATTCTGAAAAAACATTAAAAACACAGAAAGAATGAAAGACATAGATTTTTATGGCACATCAGTTCCAACTGGGCTATATTGCTCTGAACATATGGTGAAATATCTGAGAGTAAAGTAATCACAAAAACATATTTGTACACATAAATAAAAACAAATACCACAGATAATGAATAAAATTTTAAAAAAATACATGTATCACAGATCTAGTATGCATTAATATATAACACATCAAAGATGATTTACATTAAAGTAAAGCTAAATTGCTTGTTCATCTATATTTTTTAAAAAATGAACATTTCTCTATTATCTATGGCAAAATCAATTTGAATTTCTATTCTCCAAAAACACCAATTACAAATTTTGCCTACCATTTCTTCAGGAAAAAAAATAATTCAAAAACAAAAACTACTCAGTTGTTATTCTCAAAACCTATTAGTTCAAAATAATTAAGTTTTGAAATTTTAACAAAATATGGCACCCAAGAATTGAGTGTGCAATTTATTGATCTTGATCCCAAATAATTAAAAATGTGATAAGTTTGGCCCAAAAAGGTAATTCGGTTTATACAATGTATCTATCCATTTGTAATGTTGAAACAAATATTCAGATTCAAATAATTTTTTAAATCTATCCAAAAAGAGTTTTTGTTTTTTGTTATCAATAAAACTAATGGACTTTATGAAATATCTAATATTATTAACTCAATGAAATCAACCTGAAATATTTTTTCAAAAAACCTGGACAAAAAAAAATTTATTGAACTAGAAATTTGAAAATATCTCCAGATATCATTTCATACGAATGAATGTTAAAAAAGATTCAAATAATACCTTTCTAATTTAGTACAATGTTATAACATTAATGACATTAATTTACCTGTGAGGGAATAAGTTTGAAGAGTTGTTTTTGTGTCCAAGCCAAGGTTTCCTGCTCAACACATGTAGCTCGTGAACCAACTTTATCTCCAGGGTTTTTTAATGCATTAAGACAATTTTCTAACCAGGTTGGATATAACATGGCTTTCTGTTTCCATCCAGGTAAATAGACCACACTCCCCTTTATTAAAACAAAATTTTTTATTTCAACTTAATTTCATACAAAATTATTGACCAGGAAATATATTGTCATGATAAATGAGCGTATAAAATGAAATAAAATGGGGTTTAACGTCCTACTGTTGGGCATACACCATATATTGTGCCAGGGTAGCGTCCATGGCCTACTCTTCCAATAACACATTTAGATAGCAATTATGACCTACTATTTTTTTTTGACTGCAATATTTGATGGATTAGACTGCAATATTTCATTGATCTCAAATACAATATTGCAAAAGCTGAATATCTATTGATATTTACAAAGATATGATCAAATGAAAACATCACAAATTTCTGCATACTTTTCAGATAACAGTAAACACAACCTATAGTTGCTGGGTAAAAATTTATGATGGGCCTCTTTTTAATCTGCTAGAATTCAAGCGGGGAGGTTTGGAATAAATAGTTTAAAAGAGAGAGAAAGGGGGTTTAATACTGACTCGACACAAATAAATAATTGAAATACCCACCTTGTGTTGTAAATAAGTAATGATATCCATATTTAGAGAGGTTTTGATTAGTTGAGATGTTTTTAACGTAGTAAGTATGGAATTACTGGCTGTCTTTAATTGATCTGATATCTTATAGACATCATGATGTAGACTAGAATAACTCTTCTCATGATTAACTATAGTCTCCTTCAATTTCTTTATTTCTTTATCACACTGTAAAATAAACAACATAATCAAATAATATTCAAACTGTTTTCAGTTCCATAGATTTAAATATAAAAAGTAAAAATGCTACAATTAAAACGTAAAAGTTATAAATCAAAAAAGCAAAATTTCAATTTCAAAAGCAAAAAAGTTAAATTCTGTAAGTAAAAATGTTAAATTCTAAAACTTAAAAATTTCCAATTCTAAATCTTAAAAATTTTCTAATTTCAAAACTATTTTATTGTCTGGGCCTCCTGTTTCCTCCAACTGCTAGAGGCCTCTACATGCAAGCGAATAATTGAAACAAAATTAAACCATGTGTTAGTCCTGAAATGACCTAGTTTGGACATTAAACTCCATTTCTCTCTATATATCTCTCTCTTTGTTGAAAAATGCACATCTTAATCACAGGATCTTCATTTACTTTGGAAAAAACCTGACAAACCCTTCTTAGGACTGGGAGAGGATTAACCCAATTGATTTTCAAAATTGGAGAAAATGAGCTCTGTCGATTTTCAGTATACTAAAACTGAATTAATATAACCATAATACTTGACACAGTTTATTCATGTACTAGTGGATATCAGACATTAAAACCTACCTGATCACTAGCCAAGTCAATTGGGAAAACTTTCAGTCTGGAGGTACTTTTGGAAAACTTCACAAGATTAGATTTTTGCCAGGCTAATTGACTGTAGTTCTGTTGTTCTGTACTATTTAAATTATTTACATTTCTGAAATTGAAAAACACAAAACAGCCAATATGCTGCATGGATGCCGTTTCATCAAAAATACAACAACTGTGGAAGGACAGACAACGCCAAAATATAACAGGTCTAATTTGGACCTCTAGATGGTTAAACAATAATTGTGGATGGAAAGACTGATGGAGAGGGAGGACAGAAATATATCACCATTTTGAAAGGCATTCATATGAGAACAATGTAACTTACTTTTGAAGTTTAGCAAGACTGGAGTCTAATGATGAGGAATCTATCAGTTTACTGACAGAGAGTGCCTGATTTATCTGACTTGATTTCTTATTATCTCCCTTTCCTAGACCAACAGCAATAAAATGACACCCATCTTCAATACTTGTTTCAGAACTAATATTATCCTAGAACAGAAGAAGAGAAAGAGTGACAAATTAGGTTTTATGAACACTCCACATAAACTAGGTCATATTGTGACTATATAATATATGGTTCAATTTTGTCTCGGAACGCATTTTCTCCAAAAATTAAACAAATCAATATTAAAAGAGCTTAAAGGTAACTCAATTGTTCGGACACAGAACTTTGTTTGACATTCATTATATCAATATAACCTAATAAATAAAACTACCATAGCAACCATCAAAGCAGAATCCTTTACTTGGAGATTTTGGACATGGCAGCAGGCAAACATTTTAAAGAATGCAAGTTGAAAGTATAATAGGGTGAAAACAACATTAAGCCAGGCTGACACTTGCACGACTTTTGGCCACGATTTTGTCGTGCCCATCAGTGTCCACATTGACACGAAATGGCAAGACGAGTTCACGCATAGTTTGCGCATTGTTTACGCACTTCCCGCATTGGCACGACGAGTTTGCGCAAATCGGACGGTGTCGTGCCGACTCGAGTCGTGCCAATGCGTGCCACGGAATCGTGCAAGTGTCAGCCTGGCTTTAGCTATTTTTGAAAAATTTTGACGGGCACACTTTTTTCATTAGCCCTGTTTTCCCCTCCAGAGGTTTCAGATTGAAACAACGCCAGTCGGACATTTTTGAAGCAATTTGTACTGAGATAAGCAAGACTTCTTTTTCAAACCAATTTATTTAAACTGAGAAAAGGAAGTCATTTTTTCCCCAGAATGAAAAATTAGAGCACAATTACAATTTTTATAAAATCTTTAAAATTACAATTTGATTGGTACGTAAAATGACTGACAGTGCTAAACAGGTAATCAAAACAGCCAAGTCTAAAACGATGGTCCTATAAACCCCCTTTATAATAATAAAATGACTTACCTCTGGTTCAGAATACGTTGTTGGTGATGAAGTGGAGAAATTATGTAGACGTATGACATCACCCTCAAAATGGTTACTGAATGAAGGGTAGAGACCATCAGTTTTATAGGAAACCTTTAGATTTTCTACACGCTGCCGAAAAATAAAAATTACAAGTAATATACCGGTATCATAGAAATGATAAAATATTGTCTTTAATTTTAACTACATAGTTTTCAATGAAATATTTAACAAATTTGCAAAGTTTTAGTTTTAGTAAAGGCAACACTAATAAAATAAGTTGTTTCTCAGGCACCGCCCGCACCATAAAATGGTTGCACATGCAATCTTTTTATTGAACTTGATGAAAAAAGATAGGTTGCCAGGCAACGAAACATACGCCCACAGCAGCTAAATCGTCCGGGCAGTCAACAAGGGTTGTCGCATATTTTTACTTTTTTTGGTAATGAAACATTTGTAATACACTAAAATCTGATTAACATTTGTAATACACTACAATCTGATTAAGAGTAACAACTCATTATGCAATTATCTGAAAATCATTAGAATTTGTTTGCTTTTTATAAAAGTTTTGCCCCACGCTAACAATTAGTATAGGAAACATTTAATATCATGGATTTAGCTGTTCAGTTATCAAAATTCATTGAAAATCAAAATACTTGTTCGTTTCAACACCTTAAACTCTGTATCAATCTGAAGCCAATCGGATGATATGCTTGGCCTCTATAGCGTCACAAGGTTTTTTGAAGTGATCAAGGGAGACAACTCTGGAAGTAATTATTTGAAATCGCTCAAAATCAATTTTTTAACCAATTAAATTTTTTTCATTACAAATGGAGCCTGAAACCATTATTTCCGTTGAATATATGTCTCGTGTCATAATTTTAAAATGTTCATTATGTCTTAGACAGTTGATCTGAGGATCTCATATGACTGAAATAACCCAAAATTGAATTCTAATTAGCGTTTTAATTTCAGGGTTTAGCTCTAGGGTTTAGGACTAGGAACTGATCATGACTAGATGACGTCATCAAAGTCATTTTGAAACTGTGATGTCATAACCAAATTCAAAGTCTGTCATGACTAGATGACGTCATCGAAGCCATTTTGAAATTGTGATGTCATAACCAAATTCAAAGTCTGTCAATCAAAATTGTCCAAGGAACAAGTATGCTAAGTTTCATGTAGGACGTACATGAACTAGTGGGGCCTTCAATGTTTTTTCGAAAACGGTCGCCCCAGAGAACGGTCCTATAAAGTCTTAAATTGGATTGATAAGATGTGTCTTTATCAAATAAAATGTATCTAGGCAGCGGAAGTTACCTTTTTACCATTGACAGTAAAATATACAGATAATTCTTGTTGTGGAATGAGGAATCCACCTTCATCAAATTTTGCCTTAGCTATATCTATACCACACCCAACAACATCATTTTCACCATATTTTATTATAGGACTTGCCAATCCACTTCCAGCTTCTTTGTATATTCTTTAATATAATATGTACAATAAATTTAATTTCAAACACAATCAAAATGTGCATAGATATTACTTAAATGATGTAAATATAACGTAAAACGTTGTAAATATAACGTAAAATGACGTAAACTTTATGTTAGATTAACATTATTTCCTGACATAAAATGATCAGTAAGAAGATGAGCAAAATGATGGTAAACTGACTGACCATTTTACGTAAACTTTCCGTACATTTAACGTCATGATGTTATGTGGGATAGCCTTCAAACCTGGAGACTATGGAGGAATTGGAGTCTACTTTGCAATGGGTTGATGTACCTAATGCCCAGACATGGAAAATTTGACCAAACAGAGTAAATGCAAACATCAAGATCAAGCTCATCGCTTGACAGATATTCCACAAATGATAAAAGATTACATAAAATGGTACTAACTTGCCATTATCAGCATGGAGACCTATTGTATAGGTATCCCATCCAACCATACGATTATAGAGCTGAATAGCTGGACCTAGTCCTATAGACATGTGTTGATGTTGCTGTTCTAGTCCAACAACAGTTGCTTCAAAATATGGCAGATGTTTACTGATGGGAGTCTTAGATATAAATGAAGCATAGGTCGTTTGACCCTTCCTGAAACAGAAATAGTAAAAGGGGAAATTTTATTATTATTGTTTGGCGTAGAAATAGTTGAATAATTTTTTTTTGTTCTTTCTAATGATTAATGACTTCATTTTGCCGGAGGGAACAATTTTCATATTTCTCCTTTATATCCACATATTTTATCTCTTTCATCATTTTGCTAGTGCCCTAAAAACTTGATAATGGCCCGAAAAAAAAACCCAGTTGATAACTATGTTCTTTGGTATATAAATTCTCATTTGTTTACAGTTTTGATCAATCTTCCAGAAAATGGACGAAAAAAAATGAAAGACCCATGATAGCTCAGATATTTTGAACTACCAGGAACCAGATTTGATAAGGTTGTTGGTCAACTGAACCTCACATGGGTTAAGATTAAAGATACATGTTGAACATAAAACGCTTTACCTGTATCTTAAAGTTCCATCGTCAGCAAGGGTATAATTAAAGCATCGTCCCATCGTTAACTTATCTAAATGTTGTTCAAGTTTTGGCTGAAACAAAATAGATAACACAATGTAGACTGAATAAAATAAAAGACAATAATATGAAAAGAGTCACAAATAGACCACATCAACACCTGCCATCCCATTGTGCACCTGAATCTCAATGGGAAAATGCTTTTTTGTCCAGAACTTTTGCAGCTCTAATTGCTGTTCTTATCTTCGATAGGCATTTGCTATCACTGTCAAATGGTTGAAAGTCCAGGATATATAGTCTCTGAAATACATTCTTTAAAGTGCGCTTAAGATCACCAGATGAAATTTTATGTACTTGTAGCCAGTGGTTAATATTGCTATTAATACAAAAAATCTTGTCTAGTGACCTTATGTGTTCTTTAAGTATGTCTGCCTTATCAATGGTTAAATTAACCCTTGGACATGTAAAAATCCAATTGTTCTTTTTGTTGTCAAATAAAGTTCCTCATTCAACTTTTCATTTATCTTTAACCAAATAATAAATTTCGATAATAAAAGCTATTTAAAACCCTAAAAGGGAATATTTCATTAATAAATAATTATTGTAAGTCCTACTTATATTTTATTCATTTTGTAAACAGAATGCTGACAAAGTGGCATAGACACATGGATTCACGATAGCCTACCATAATTAAAAAACATGAAAAATGAATTTTATTTGCAAAGGTATTCATAGGGTTATAAAAAGTGACCGACAGTGAAAATTTTGAAATGGAAGCCCTGATCCAAAGTTTCCCAATATTGCTGTCAATAAAGTAAACTTATGACAGTAGTTACTGGTCTGAGACCTGTTTATGGAGTAGCATTCAGACTACAATTTACAATCTGATATATTATATTGCTATCATATCGTATAGTCTAAATAAAAAAAAGACTAAACTAGTGTGACTTACCATGGTATGATGGTAATTCATTATTTGTACTTTCTGACCTTTTGAATGTAATCCTATCATGAACACACACCTTTCATCAGATTCGTACGTAAAACTTGTTTTTTTCCCAGCCTGAAATAATAAACAATTATATCATTATTACATGCATTTCATTTAAATATATACATTTTTTCATTATCTATGTTTGTTCTTGATCTAAAATTAACAAAATGAATCGTTATTAGTACCATATCACTAAGTAAAACCGGAACAATCTAATAAGTAAAATGTAACCTTGAAGTAATTTCAATTGTCATGCTTTGAGCCAATACTGTCAGAAGAGAGAAAGAGAAATGGGATTTAACGTCCACTCGACACAAACTAGGTCATTTCGGGACTAACATATGGTTTAATTTTATTTCAATAATTTGCTTGCGCGCTTTAGCAGTAGGAGGAAACCGGAGTACCCGGAGAAAAACCCACAAGGTTGGACAGGCGACCCTATTCCTTGCCACGTACAACGGGGATTCGAAAACTAATGTCAGAAGACCCACTTTTGATTGTTTTGAATCCATCTTAAAGATAGAAAATTGATTTTGCCCCCAAATCGTTATTCAATAAAAAAACATTATTATTTCCTCAACAAGAAAAAGCTATAATCGATATTTACCAGTTGACCATTTTTAAACCATTCAATATCTACTGTTTCACCATTTTGAAGGAAGTCAGACTTAAACCCAGAGATATGCATCCGAATTTCATCATTTTTTTTCCACGTCTCTCCAAAGGCAAGTCCTGACCCACTATTATGATACAACCTGCAAAAGAATTGAAGTAAGTTATTTCATTACTGTACCATATAAGGTCATGCAATCTTTACCAAAACTCTGATTGGAGGGGGGGGGGGTAATTTTTGTTTTTCTATTTTCAGGAATGTATATGTATATATGATTATTCAATATAATTTATTATTGTCAACGTCATTTAAAGGGTTGCATACTTGATAATTGAGTTTATGGTATATTTCTCAATTCATTAGAATTTTTTCAGGGTTACCAAATAAAAGTTTTGCTTACAATCCATCATCACCATGGTAACCTATAGAATTATGGCGCCAACCAGGCTGATCACCTTCAACATAGGTGGCTCTACCAATACCCAGTGCAATGTTGGCTTTCACACCTACTTCTAAACATTTAATGGTGATAGTTTTATGTCGTCTGCCAACATCTACATTACTCATTACTAGAGATCGGTTTGTTGATCCACTCCATTTACTATAAGAAAAGATATTGGGAAATCAGTTGTGGTCTGCATCCTTTAAGGAAAAAAATCATACATTATCTCCCAAATAGATTGCTCAGTGCTAAAATGCATTAGAAATGAAATGAAATAAAATAAAATGGGGTTTAACGTCCTATAGTATGAAAAACACAGATCCACCCGTCTTCAAACTGGCAGAAAGGTCATCAATCTTACCCATGACCTCAAACACAAACCTGAAAATAAGGCACATGTTACTGACAATGTCAGGCACAGATTCAGGCTATGTCAGGCACTAAACCTCTGTTGCCTGTCATTTTGTACGGCACTGATTTGCCTTTTGTAATGATATTATCAATACTTGTTCGGCACTAAGTTGAAAATGTCAGGTTGTATTTCATTATTGCCTGACATTTTGTCAGGTACATCTAAAACCGTTATTTCTCGGCCTGCTTAAACATCCACCATTTTGGAATTAACTCAAGATATGCTCAATCTTAGATAACAAGAACTACAGTACTATGGACCTTGGATTGGCTATATGAAGTCATCACAGCCATTTTAGAATTGTGATGGCATGTCGAAATTTGAAGTCCCTGCATCGGTGCAGAATTGTCCAATGAACTTGCATGCCATTAATTTCGACCCAAGAATAACAAGAACAACAAGATGAGTAGCACCAGAGAACATTATAATGTTAAACTTTAGGTAAAAATGTTCTGTCCATTTACGATCATTTTGTCATTTTTCAGACATAAAGTTTTCCATAGATTTGTGTTAAAAAATTATCTAAACTTACGAAATCACTCCGTTTGAATCACAGGCAGATTTTGTATTATATTCCACATCCACCATTTGGTCAGGACACGTCTGGTGAGAATAAAATATATTTGACCAAAATCAGGTTAGCCCTGGATTATGTGAGTGAAAACATCGCAAAATGTTGTTTTATGTATTCAAACATGAAATCAGTAGGGAGAGAGAGAGAAATTGTGTTTAACAACCACTTGACACAAACTATGTCATTTTGGGACTAACATATGGTTTGATTTTTTTCAATAATTCACTTGCGCATAGTGGTCTTTAGCAGTCGGAGAAAACCGTAGGACCCGGAGAAAACCCACGAGGTTGAACAGGCAACTCTACTCTTTGTAACGTGAGAGACAGAGAGAGAAATGGGAGTTTAACGTCCACTCGACACAAACTAGGTCATTTCCGGAGTAACATATGGTTTAATTTTATTTCAATTATCGCTTGCGTGTAGGGCTCTTTAGCAGTGGGAGGAAACCGGAGGGCGGGGAGTAAACCCACGTGATTGGACAGACGACCCTACTCCTTGTCACGACAACTGAGAATTCACTTTGTAAAAAGCCCCTGAACATGTTACATGAAAGGGCGCACTATAAATAAATATGCTATAATAATAATAACACATTACAACCAGATGGTAAGAATACTTACCACATATTTTCCAAAATCTTTTATCTTGACTCTAGCTGGATCGCCAGATATAATAACCAATGGATATAAACCATTAACAGAGTTCACTTCAATTGTTTCCTATTTTAAAAAAAAAATCAGCCATATTTTTACTGTACAGATGAACCAGCGGGTACCACGCAAGATACACCCATATTTTACAAGAGGTGAATAGAGAACAAGCTAAAAACAAAGCATTTTTTCCTACAATCAGGGGCTCCAATCGAGAAAGTTACGGTCTGAAATGAGTAAATATTGAAAGGAATCAAGATCTTTCGGTTATCAACATGCATTCCAAGTTTCCTAAAAAAACGGATAAAAATTGTAGCCTTTTCACAACCTTGATATACCATCTATTTACACTATTTGCTTATGAAGGACAGACATTTTGTCTGGGAGTTTGGTTCAGATTTTTACGATGTTCAAACTAGACCAACATTAGGGTGTAATGGTTATATATTCAAATGTTTTGTTAAATCAGATAAAAAATTATGACCTCTAGCTAAAAGTTCAAATTTTAGCACAATCAAGAGCCATAAATCAGGACCTTACAATCCGATATGCTCAAATATTGAAAGGAACCAAGATTTTGGGGTTATAAACATGTATTTGAAGTTTCCTCAGAATCAGATCAAAATTATGACATACCATTTTTTTTACACTATTTGCGTGTATGCAAATTGTTATCTCTGGAGCGTCCACTAGCTAAAAACATGATTTTTCATACAACCAGGGGTCATAATCCATGAAGTTATTGTCCAATACATGACAAATTTGAAAGTGAAATGAAATGAAATGGGGTTTAACGTCCTACTATTCTGCACAAATTTGAAAGTAGCTGAGATCATGGGAAGATAGGTGTATATTGGAGAAAAATTGCGACCTGTGTTAACAAACAAATTGTGGGCGGACGGACGGATGTCGCTGGCATAATACAAACAAGTGAAAAGGCTAATGTACATCAATAGGGAAGTCATCCACGGTGCTGTAGGTGTATTGAATGATAAGCTGCAGTAATTAAAAGATTGACAAACCTAGTGGTTATACCAAACATGAGCACTGCATTGACAAAAGGAACCTCCTCTTTAAAATACTAGACACTTTCTTAGCCAAACTAAATAGTGAGCCAACACCTTATGCACTGAAACACCATGGTTCCGAACTGGCTGTAAAAGTTATTTATTGAATCTAAAAACATTTTATCAGAAATACCTTGGATTTTCCATTGATAGTCAAAGTTAAACCCACGTGCGTGCCGTTTAGTGGAGTACAATGAGCATTCCAGGGTTTGCTCGATTCTAAACTATATGTACTTCCAACTTCCAAAACATATCTATAAAATACATATTACAATATAAATGTCATATGTTAAGATCAATAAGTAAATATGATGGAGTCTTGGGTCCTAATATAAAATTCCAGGACATGTCTATTGCACATTAACACTCCTCTAAATGCAAAACAGGAACTGTGTGTCTCCTAATAATACATTACAATAGTAGTATTTATAATACAATAACACATTACAACAATACAATAATACAGAATTTATAAAGCACCTCTCATCTAGAGCTGTTCTACTCGATAGCACTTCTGTAGAACATCACTCAACCATGTTTGCACTTATGTTTATGTATTTTTTGCAATGAGCGAAGAGAAGAAGATGGAAGTCCGTAGAGAAACGAATTACAATAGTCCAATCTCGATATGATTAAAGAGTTCACTAACAGTTGAATCTGTATCTAAGTATTTTAATACATCTGAATGTTACATGCCTCGAAACTGCTGCAACTTGTTTTGACATATCCATAGCAGTGTTAAACATTGAGCAAGGTGAATGTGATCGCATCCCACGTTTTAACTGCTGTTGTTTGTCTGGAATATCACATGGTGGTTCTATTAGATAGAGTTGAGGTTTGTCTTCAAAAAGATTGTAGTCAACACAGTGTAAGTAGATCACCAAGGTGAGAAGTATAAACTTTTGAAACGACTGGTCTGTAGTTTTTAAGACAACCTGGATCATGGTTTGACTTCTTGATTAATGGTCTTACATAAGCTGTTTTGAATGTAGTTGGAAACTACGTCCAGATTGCATAAATTTATTGGAGCATTCACAACTCCTCTTTTGTCAGATTGGGGATAGTTTGAAACAGGGTTTTATAGATAATGGACTTAAAATTATTTAATCTTAGTTGATTTTAACTCAGATGAGTACTGGTTACATTTACACTTGGATATTTGATGGCAAACTTCTAAACCTGGCTTTCACCAAGTGGTTTCGGCATACATCCAAATTTGTTATCAGTTTTGAGGTTGATTTTCAGATAACTACAACTAATGTGTGGCTGCGACCATGTGTTGGTTAGGCAACAAGTTATTTCAGTCCAACACTATCCAATATTTGTGTAAATTTCTGGGAATTATTGTCTAAAGCATTGTCTATATGGATATTAAAATCACCAAAGAATAGGGGTTGACTGCAAGTTAGATTAAGACAGAGGTCAGCTGGAGGAATTCATGCGTAAAAACTTCTCCAAAGTTGATGTAAATTTCTGGAATAAATCAATTCATGCCTTTCCCAAGTATTTTATGCTACATTTAAAAATAACACACTTTCATATAACCTTTGAAGATTCAACAATTAGGACACAGCTCTCACTATGGAAAAAACGAACAGCACAGCACAAACTTGACACAAACTATATAGGTCATTTCGGGACTAACATATGCTTTTTAATTTTAATAAGCGTAAGGGTCTTTAGCAGTGGGAGGAAACCAGAGTGCCTGGAGAAAACCAACAAGATTGGACAGGCGACCCCACTCCTTGCCACGTACAAAAGGGGATCGGGAAACCATGCCAGTCGACTCAATGACAGGCGGTATGATACAGCGCACGCATGCTAACCATTCAACCATCCACCCACCCCCGCCCACACACACTCACGCCCACACACACTCACGCCCACACACACTCACGCAGCACTAAGACGATCTGACAAAAATAATACTTACGGTTTAGTGAAAGCACTATAATCACTTTTTGGTGGACCTGACACAGTTCCAATCTGTATCTTAGAATTTCTGCATCCAAGACACTTAACTTCAAAACACTTGTTTTGACTAAAAGGTGTGGCTGCCGTATAAAGTCCCTGAGTTTCCGTTGTAAAGTGATACGAACTGTAAAATATAAAATTGTTATAGAAGCTAAGTCGCTAATTTTTGGAACCGAGAAATTGACAAAGATGGGTCGCAACGCATATAATAATGTAATACCTGGTATGAATTATTTAAACTGATTTATATGCAATCGTTGCCATTTTTACTCTTAGTTTCAAATCAGTTATGTTCGGTGAAATATGCCAGAAATCTCAATCTAATGGGCAGTCTGCAAGATTGTATTTACTGCGCTTGTTCTCCAGATAAGAATATGCCGTTTTGGGCACCCCAATCAAACTCACTCAACATTATGCATTACTGTGTGGCCAGACAATCATACAATGTCATTATAAGATTCCCCATCAATCATGTCTTTATAGCGCTACTCCAGGATAAGTCACCCCACAGAACCTGCCGTTTTGTGCAGCCCATCAATCCAGTTGTGTTAATAGTGTGGTTCATGTCTAAAGCAAACATACTTAATGATGATGCATTTTTCAGGGATTTCATAATTCAGGTACAGCACAGCTAATTAAGGATCTTGTTCCTTTAATCAGTTTGTCAAGGGAGTGATGCTGTCCCTCTTCTCGTATCCTATTTTTATTAATCTGACCCCTAAAATTATTTTCATGAGATCAACGAGAAAATGTAACCTGTTGTGGAATAAAAGCCCCTGTCATGCCGCACTAAACAAAGTGGCCTCTGATGTTCAGCACTCTAACAAGGATGTCTTCTTTGATTGGCATTTAGTAATTGAACATATTAACACAAGGTACAATTTTATGGATACACAATTACTGAGTTTGATACTAAGTGACGTTTCAACAAGGATACTCTTGGCTTTATCAAGCAAATGATACAAAATTGTGAATAGTATAGGCAAATATATACAGAATATGCAACAAAGATAAGAATAAAATACAATTAAAGTTTAACACCTAAAATTAGGGGGACATTAAGGACTAATCCTACACAACAGAAAACTCTTACAGGGATTAAAAGGAGGAGAATGCTATTATTTATAACTAGCTAACAGTGAGGCTGATGTCCCCCGCCGAAATCACAAAATAAAGAGATGACACATATTAATTAATCGCACATTTTTTTTCTTCAAAAGTATGCAGCAGTATATAATTATACACTTAGTTTCATCACTTTCTATCGGACAGAATCAAAATTATTTTGACCCAAAGCATCAACCAATGTAATTGAGTAGCTCTGCTTAGCTTCAGCTTGAAATGTTAATCATTGAATTCAGTCAAGACATACACCTAATGAACATTTACATCAAGTTTAGACATTCTACCCTAATTAAAAGCAGAGTTATTTTCCAAAGTCTTGACCAATCAAATTGCTTATTGCTCGTTAGCCTAAGCAGAAAATTCTCACTATCAAACTTAGTCAAGGTAATGATATAATGAATCTATATTCTGAGTTTCATCGCTCTCACTTCATTATAACCAAAGTTACGTACCCTGCCCCAAAGCATCAACCAATCAGATTGCTTATTTCTGTTTACTGTAAACAGAACATGTTCATCATTGCACTCCATCAAGGCATTCACCTAATAAACGCCAACACCCAGTTTCAACTGATGAACATTTACATCAAGTTTAGACATTCTACCCTAATTAAAAGCAGAGTTATTTTCCAAAGTCTTGACCAATCAAATTGCTTATTGCTCGTTAGCCTAAGCAGAAAATTCTCACTATCAAACTTAGTCAAGGTAATGATATAATGAATCTATATTCTGAGTTTCATCGCTCTCACTTCATTATAACCAAAGTTACGTACCCTGCCCCAAAGCATCAACCAATCAGATTGCTTATTTCTGTTTACTGTAAACAGAACATGTTCATCATTGCACTCCATCAAGGCATTCACCTAATAAACGCCAACACCCAGTTTCAACATTTGAGCTCAGTTAGAAGGAGAGTTATTGTGTTCCAAAGTTTCAGCCAATCAAATGGGTAAGCGGAGATAAGCAATTTGATTGGTTGATGCTTTGGGACCCAAATAACTTTAATTCTAATTAAGTGAGAGTTATGAAACTTAGTGTATAGTTTCATTACATCAATACCTTGACTAAGTTCAATAATGAGCAATGATGAACATGTTCTGCTTACAGTAAACAGAAATAAGCAATCTGATTGGTTGATGTTTTGGGGCAGGGTATGTAACTTTGGTTATAATGAAGTGAGAGCGATGTTTTAATACATTGACCTTTTTATAAATAATACCATTCTCCTCGTTTTAATCCCTGTAAGAGTTTTCTGTTGTGTAGGATTAGTCATTAAAGCTGCATTTTCATATTTTTGACTTATATTTTTAAAATATATTAAAATAAAGCCTTAAAATAGATGGTATCAAAAACAGTCTTACCTTGTTAAAGAATAATCCTATTAATCCTATAATTCACTATTGCCAGTTGAGAAATTGGCAAAAATATAATTTTCAAATTCAAATTCAAACGTTTGAAGATAGCTATTGCATGGGGGGAATGGGAAAACAATGGAGGTAATTGTGTTATTATTTCCGTTGTATAGGATTTGTAAGTGTGGAAAATAATGTCTATGATGTATAATAGTGAGTTGACAACCTATTAAGCAAAAGACATAGAAATAAATATGTTTTGACTTTCTTGGAAAATATGAAATTCCCGCTTTAATGGCCCCTTAATCAAAGGTGTTAAAATTTAATTGTATTTGATTCTTATCTTTGTTGCATATTCTGTACATATTTGCATATACTATTCATAATTTTGTAACATTTGCTTGATAAAGACGAGAGTATCCTCGTCGAAACGTCGCTTAGTATCAAACTATTAAGCAAAAGACATAGAAATAAATATGTTTTGACTTTCTTGGAAAATATGAAATTCCCGCTTTAATGGCCCCTTAATCAAAGGTGTTAAACTTTAATTGTATTTGATTCTTATCTTTGTTGCATATTCTGTATATATTTGCATATACTATTCACAATTTTGTAACATTTGCTTGATAAATAAAGACGAGAGTATCCTCGTCGAAACGTCGCTTAGTATCAAACTCAGTAATTGTGTATCCATCAAATTGCACCTTGTGCAACCAAGGATGGTTCAACAGCTTGGTTCTTTTGTTGGCCTGACACAGACACGGTCACTATGTACATACATATATAAATACCTCAAAACACCATTTCCTTCAAGATGGAGTTTATGACAACGCAAAATACCATCCCCGGTGCTGCTTTCTAAAGGGTTAGTCACAAAACTTGGATTCAATGTTTGCTGAAATGTGTAAAAGATTTTGATAAACAGAAATATTCCTTTGACAGGTGGGAGACCATGAAGATTCAATCCATAGTCCATTCTCAAAAGGGGGGTTGGGATGGCCTAGTGGTCTAGAGTGCCGCGCTTCGACCTCTAGCTGGCCGGTCACCTCTGGCTTGCGGCTGTGGTTTCGATCCCTGGTGTGAGCGTATGTGGCATGGAGATAAAGGCGCCTTCTCAACCTCGTGGGTTTCCTCTGGGCTCGTGGGTTTCCTCCGGGCACTCCGGTTTCCTCCCACTTCTAAAGACCCCTACGCGCAAGCAGATTATTGAAATAAAATTGAAACCATATGTTAGTCCCAAAATGACCTAGTTTGTGTCCAGTGGCGTGGACGTTCAACCCCATTTCTCTCTCTCTCTCCCATTCTCAAAAATTAAAATGATGGTTTCTCCCATCTTTTTCGAATTCCAAATGCACTCACGAGTAGGGCGAAGCATTTTTACCACAAACTTTCACACTGCTTTTTATTAATTGGGGTATTGATGGCTGAATGGTTCAATACATGCATTTTAGATCCCAAGGTCTGTAACTGAGTCAAGTGACATGGTTTTGAATTCCCGCTTGAACATGACAGTGAGTAGGATTGTCTGTCCAGCCTCTGGGTTTTCTCCAGGTACCCTGGTTTTCTCTCACGGCTAAAGACTATGCTCAAGCAAATTTCTATACGCCCACATTTTCATGTGGACGTATAATGTCGTCGCCCCTGTCGGTCTGTCCGTCCGTCCACAATTGTTTGTGAAAAATCTACAGGTCACAATTTTATCCGATTTCAATGAAACTTGAAATATAGGTTTATCAAATCAGAGATCTTGTTTCCTTTCGATATTGGCATTTATCGGACTGTAACTTCATAGATTATGACCCCTGATTGTACGAAAAATCAAGATTTTAGCTTGTGAACACTGTCGAGGTCACAATTTTGAACCAATTTTTATGAAAATTAATATGCATGCTTATAACCCAAAGATCTTGGTTCCTTTCGATATTTGTACATATCAGATTGCAACTTCCTGAATTATGGCCCCCGATTGTACGAAAAATTGCATATTTTACCTTGTGGTCCCCCTGGAGGTCACAATTATAATCTTATTTAAAAAAACGTCTGATTATATCACTGTTACACCATAATGAAGGTTGAGTTCAAATTTCGGTATATCAAGGTTGTGGACCCTGTAGAGGTCACAATTTTAATTTGATTTTGATGAAACTTGAAAGGCATGTTTGTATCCTAAAGATCTTGGTTCCTTTTGATATATTTGTGCATATCGGATAGCTTGTGGTGCCTCTGGAGGTCACACTTATTAACGTATTTGATTATATCAGCGTTACACCGTAACGAAGGTTGAGTTCAAATTTCGTGAAAATCGGACCAAAACTGCCGGACAAAATGGTCGCCACTTGTACATGAATACTTTAAAAATATGGTATATCAAGGTTGTAGAACCTGCCGAGGTCACAATTTTAATCTGATTTTGATGTTTATAACCTTAAGATCTTGGTTCCTTTCGATATTTGCGCACATTATATCCTAACTTCCTGAATTATGACCCCTGATAATACGCAAAATGGCCTATTTTAGCTTGTGGACTCTCTATGGAGGTCCCAATTATACATCGTAATGAAGGTAGAGTTTGAATTTTGTGAAAATCGGACCAAAACTGTCAGACAAAATGGCTGCCGCTTTTACGTAAATAGTGTATAAATATGGTATATCAAGTTTATTGGCCCATTATAGGTCACTATTTTAATCCGATTTTGATGAAACTTGACATGCATGCTTATAACCTAATGATCTTGGTTCCTGTCGATATTTGTGCTTATCGAATCGTAACTTCCTGAAGTATGGCCCTTGATTTTGGAGGTCGCAGCAAATATACGTCACACAAGGTATTTTACACACATGTATTGTTGTGTAAAGCTGAGTTAAAAATACACTCATTATGGGCTTTGACTTGCGTATTTATTTAAAAACAAACGAGAGCAAAACTTCCAATTGCACTCTTTGATTTAATTTTTGATTTTGGTGATTTGGGCGATTTCGGTACAGAGCTAGCTGTAATAGCTTTGTTTCATTTCTAACTTTCAAGTACATGAGAGCGACAATATAAATTCATTACAACATTTTGGGATTTACTTTTATTCAGTGGTTACATCCTTTGTTTACGGGCACTCTCTCTATGTCAATACATAAATATTTGCTAGCTCTAAACACGCAGAACTATTTAAGATCGGATAATGATGGGATAATAAGCGAAACAAAATTTTATTGGTAGCCTTTATTTTCCAGACACTTTTCGGTAACTTGGTGTAAATTATTTTCATAATCATTGTATCTTATTTAATTATTGTGTAGACTTAAGCCTTGATCGAAGGAAATAGTTGTTTTTTTCTAGATCTGAGACTGAGCCCTGCAAGATGGCATTCACCGATGATTTGCTATCCAGCATTGGAACCCCTATGATTTGAACACTGTAACAATTATACTACCGCAAAAAGTTGTTTTAATATGAAAAATAACGTTAATATTAGAATATATTTGGCCTTGCGAAATTTTAAAAGTAACTCTGAGTATTTTTACAAAGAAAAATATATATAAAAAAAACCCACCGAATTGACATTATGCATATTTGCAGTCTCATTTAGATTTTTTCCGTGAATGACGTCATAGCTGACAGAGGTTGTGAAGGCAATTGTAGCTCAGAAATACATGCCGTCATTTTGACTAACTGAAACCATAAACATGGTCAATTGCATTGCATGGGGATGTACTAATAGCACCAATAATAAATCAGGAAGCATGTGTCATTTTCAAAAAAAAATTTCCAAGCCAGACAACACACAGAAAAGTCCAGACACAGTGATGTCAAGACCATACTCCAAATCCAATGATAAACCTATGATGTGACCTGTTTTAGCTACTTTCTCGTAACTAGTCTACGGGATATAATACCGTTAATTAATAGTTTTTCTCTGATTTATTTTCACTAATGAAGCATGAACATCAATATGGCCTAAATGAGGCAAAACGTTATCGAGAATGGAAGGGTTGACAGATGATAAAGTGATAAGACAAGGTGTCCACGCTATTTTTATTGCCCATTTATCATTTTTTGTTGCTAGAAATGATAGAATGTTCCGAACCATCATCGCACCGTTGTTCTTAGCATTTCTAATTGGCTCGTATTGGTGATAGGGAAGAACATTCGGGGCGAAATCAATGTCTGACAAACTCACTTTCTACCGATGCCATATTGAAATATATAGCGACTGCTATTCAAGTGTCGACTATTACGTCATGTCATGTGATTTAGCTTCAGCTCATTAATTGTCGGGTGTTTCCGTAATTGCAGAAATCCAAAAGTGTTTTTTTAACGTTATTTTTTAAAAAAAGAAAAAAAAATTTGAAATTCGTTACACAATGAACTAAGTAAATGATAAAATTAAACTCTTACAATAGCATTCTCCTTTAATAAATTCCTGATAACTACAGAGCACCGGTCTATCATAACTGTGTGACGTGTTTTCTGTTTTGCAAACATGTGCATTTTTTTTATATTTGTCTGTGATAATTCTTGGAAATATAATAAGATTATTCAAAAGGAAATTTAACGTTTACAATACGTGTACTGTAAGTACTTTATGTATATTGCATTTATAAGGTCAACTGGCAATTTCACGGTATATTGCGTTTATAAGGTCAATTGCCAATATAAAATGTTTTGGCTTGGGTCAAGTTCAAAAAATAAGAACTGTGCATCCGTAGAAGCATTAAATGTAATCGTTATTTGAACGTAGTCTAAAAACCGAAGAATTCTGAATTAATTATTCGTTCCAGAGAAAAGTTTCAAACTTTAGTGTAACCAAGAATCATAGCTCGTTTTGTCACTAAAAGTTAACTCAATTTAAAAACACATGTCCAGATGGTAATATCTTCGAAAATCAAACATGGCACGACTTTCGTTGTTGATGAATGAAGTTTTTATGGTAAGCCTTATCATATTATGTTAAAACAAACCCCAAATATTGATTGAAGGATGAAATTTCTTCTGACCCTGAACGACCCTACTAATGGAAGACGTGCATACGCCATACAGTGTGCTATGAGGGAAATTTTGCCCGGGCAGCGGCGTTACGGCCTACTCTTATATTGAATTCCAACTGCCAAGGGATCTTTTACATGCACGCCAATGTGTACACGGGACCTCGTTTTTTTGTCACATCTGAACGACTAGACAGCTGTCCTTGTCAGGTTCTCCGTTCTTCATCACTGACAAGGAGAAACCACGTGCGGAAAATTCAAAAAAAAAAATTGAACCATACATTAGTTCAAAAATCATCTGGTTTGTGTTGAGTGGACATTAATCCCCATTTCTCCCTCTCTTTCTTATTAAAAGACTAGGTATATAGATATCACTATTAAATTAGAAATAATGAAGAGTTCATTAGTATGGATATCCTTATTGCAAGTAAACCATATGTTGTTGCTCAAACTAGGTCATTTCGGGATTAACATATGGTTCAATTTCATTAATTCACTAAGGCATAGGGGTCTTTTAGCAGCGGCAGAAAACAGGAGGACCCAGATAAAACCCTCAGTCTAGGGAGAGAGTGAGAGAGTGACACAAACTATGTCATTTTGGGACTAACATATGGTTCAATTACAATAATTCGATTGAGCGTCTTTCAGCAGCGGCAGGAAATGGGACGACCCAGAGAAAACCCTTGAGGTTGGACAGACGTACGACGCTACTCCTCGTCACGTACAACCGAGGAATAGAAACCATGCCACTTGACTCAATGACAGGCCCACTCGGCAAACCTTGGAAGATTTCGGACAATCTAACCTCGGCTGTATGATGAATTCTGCCATATTGGAACTACTTTAAAGGTCCCGGATGAAACATGGCTGCGCCCATTCCGAACACAAGTTGGCGACCTATTTGGCTAGCGACCTATACGACCAATCCAGCTGTAAGATAATGACGAAATTACACTTCTATTCTGAGCTAAAGGAATGGATAAAACATAATATATTCTACTTTCATTTGATAGATATAACGTTGGATTTTATTGGTTGATAAAAAGATGAGTTAAGGCGACTGTTGTCTTTATTCTAAATAGGTTTCCAACGAACAGGTTGCAGCTCGATCGGTCGAATAGGTCGTTACCCGAATAGGTTCCCAATTTGTGTAATAGCGTCAAGTTTTCCTGTTAAAGTAAACCGGTAGCCACATCGCAAATGTATGGACGTAGGTACATATCACTTACTGTCATACAGCCGAGGCTGGATGTAGTTTACGGAATCTGCCGAGATTTGCCAAGTGTGACAGGCCTTGTGATTTGATACACACTTGTTAAATCAGTAGACACCACAGCCTCGTCCAATCTATAAACATTTATATGCAAAGCTTAGACAGGGGTAAAAGTGTTGTATGGCAAATTGATGCATGGTATGTATTGTAATTAAAGGCTGGCCCATCCTGAACTGCACAATGATTGTAACTCCAGTATCCTAATCACAAAATCACCACTACAGACACAACAAAAATAAACAAACCTTATTAAGAACTCGAACAATAGACTGGCTAACATGTCGTTGTATTTCGTTGATATCTGTTTTTATGTCAAATAATATGATGACCTGTGAAAGTTTTGATGATAAAAATGGCTCGTACATTATCTACAGAAGATAAAAGGCAAACAAAATATGTTATTTCGTATCTTGTAATTAATGTATAAAATGCTTTTTTAATATTTTATGTTACAAAAAATGCTTTTACATTATTATATGCTACAGAAAATGAAGAAGACTATTTATTTTATGATCGAATCACTACTAGGCTACAGGTCTTTTCATAACATCAGGTATCAAGGCACTACATTTTTATTTCATGATGTTGTTCATAAAAAATGTATGATCATCCAGTATCATTATGATTGTCAGTAACATTCATCAGACTTGCCTACTTGATAATTGAGCCTATGCCATATGTATGGATTCATTCAATTTTGAAACGTTAATTTCTGTAAAATATATATCATTGATGAGCCTGTTCTCATTTTAAACTTTTAGCCGATTTAAGTGACGCCGGATTAACTGAAAACCAAAATATTTTGTTATATATGGTCTTAATGATTAATACAACTCATGGCAATTTTACTTACATTATCGGCTATTTCTGATACATTCATTGTCCATTCGTCCATGGCAATTGTCATGTTGTGATAGTTCCCTAACGTTTTTGTTGATTTATCTTTCAGGTAATTGGCAAAACTCATCTTTACATCTTTATGTGGTAAAAATATAAGACTGCTAGCATTATTAGCTGCATCTTGATCTGAAAAATATAAAAAAATTAAACAAAATTTGGCTCTTATCTGTGCTTTAGTTACAAACTGATTGGCAGCCATCTAAATTTATATCGATAAAATCAACAGAAGGCAGAACAACCAGTTTCTGAAGGTAAGGTGGTGAGTTTAACTTTCTCCCTGCAAAAAAGGTGCGGTATGGTACTAATTATCATATCTCAATAATTCACTTGCGAAGAGAGAATTACAGCAGTGTGCTATGACAGCAATTTTGTCCAAACAGCGGTGCTATGGCCTTCTCTTATATCAAATTCAAACTATCAAGGGATCTTTTTTACATGCATACAACTGTGTCCAAGGGTCCTGACAAGGACAGCTGTCTAGTTGGTCGGATGGGATGAAAAAACAAGGTCCCTTGTATACATTCATGTGCACGTAAAAGATCCCTTAGCAGTTGGGATTCGATATAAGCAAAATTTTTCTCATAACACACTGCATGGCGTATGCCATCTTCATTAGCCCAGTTTATATTATAATTAGGACCAGAACAGTAGGACGTTAAACCCTATTTCATTTCATTTCAATTCTTGACAGGGAAAAGGAGACAGAGCAACAAATTAAAGTTAACATACCTGGTACTGGAAAAATTGAAGGGCCACAGACGACATTACGAAAAGAATTTGTAATACCCGTGCCAAGTGCATTAACATTGACTTGTGGGTATTTTGAAGTGAAAGCTATAACACCTGAATTAGTTATGTTACAACAGCCTGACAGATCAACCTATATGTGAAAAGAGAAGTCTTGAATTAACATGGAGATGCAAACAATGATGTAAATATAGCTTGTGCACGTTACACTATAATATTAAGTCTGGTATGGAGCTGTAGAGGCTCAGATGAGTAAGGTGCTGGCTAGCTGATCTGGAGGTCCCTGGTTCGATTCTGGTGTCGGCCAAGAAAGTTCAAGATTTTTCAGTGTGGTTTGCTTTTTTCAGTGAACTCAGGATGGAGTGTCTGACTAAAACAGCGCCTATTCTTTTGGATGGGACAAAACAGATTTCCCATGTACAGACTGCCATACAGGTAAAAGAACACTTAACATTTGGAATTCGAAATAGGGAGTTCCCTCATACCACACTTGTAAGACGTACACATGTCTTCATGTGACCAGAGTTGCCTAGGAAAAGGAAGATAACTCAAAAATTTGGTGCAGTCAATTTACAATTATATATCTATGATGTATGGTCTCCTGCTCTGATGTTTGTGCCCAAAAGAACAGCCTAATCCTATATCCCATGGTTTGTATAATAACTCACAATATCCATTCACTTGATCTGATATATACATTTATTGTTAAATGCTTGCAATGTCAATATATTGTGCATCTTGTCTGTGGGTTGTTGTTTAAAGGTGGTGTTGTCATCCTGCATTTACTATTTTAAAGATACTTGTATCCTAATTATATTTGATTCATTTTTACTGAGTCTGTTTTCCACATAAAATGTTCAGAGACACATACTCTCTGGCCTCTATTAAAATTCCTTACCGATTTTAAAGCTGAACATTTGGCTGGCATATCGGTCAACCATGCTATACATACATCAGTTAATAAAAAGCAACCCTTAAGTCGTATCTCGCTGATTTTATTCCAGTCCTAAAATAAATAAATAAAATTATTCTACAATATTTTAAATCTTTATAATGGTTCTTAATATGAGTCATAGCATCCATCATCTGAGATATTTGTTGTGGACTTTCCAATACAGAAAATAGTAAATATTTTAATGTTGAACATTACCAAACACTCAGAGATCATGTTTGTCGTCATTTGTTTATATACGTTTAATAATTGTGAATAATTTGAAATAAAATCAATTTGAAAATAATAGCTTAAAATATCAAAAATCCAAGCATTCGACCACATGACAAACTTATTTCAAATTTAACATACAATCTACTATATGAATATGTGCAATCAATATGTGTAGTCAAATTATTCCATTTATCTCTTAAAAAACTGTAATAACATAAATCAAGCAGTATTTAACTCTAGATTTTAATTTACAATCAACTATACAAACTTATGAGGTACTTCAAGAATTGTTTGTTATTTCTGTGTTTTGTGCCACCACAATTATCTACACAATGAAATCAACTACCTTTTCACTTAATGTTTCTGTGAGTATTTTAATAACAGCATCTGTACAACAACCATTTCCTGATAAATCTATTATCTCTAGTCCATCTTTTAGTTTTAACTGAATACTCTCCTATACATAAGAAACAAACAAAATTATCATAAATCATTATTTCAAATTAACTCAATGATTAAAATTTGGTTAAGATTTAAAATCAGTCTATGAATTAGGTAATAGTAATATAATCAGTCCAAGAATTATGTTATGGTATTATAATCATCCAAGAATTATGTTAGTTATGGTACTATAATCAGTCCATATTATGTTATGGTACATGAATTACGTAATGGTATTATAATCAGACCATGAATTATGTTATGGTATTATAATCAGACCATGAATAATGTTATGGTATTATAATCATCCAAGAATTATGTTAGTTATGGTACTATAATCAGTCCATGAATTATGTTATGGTATTATATTCAGTCCATGAATTACGTTATGGTAGTATATTGACCTTTAATTTATCAAAAGCAATATATCCTCTTAATGACGCTTCTTCTGTATCTAATCTTAATACATGTGTTATATCTTCTCTAGAATCTGTTGGTTCTGAAATACAGTAAAGTAAACTCACAGTATGGAGATCGCTATGAATGTAGGTTAGGTCTACTTATTTTGGAACACCTGATGCCATTCTTTTTTCCAGAAGTTTACGACAAAGTTAAACAAAAATCACCCACAATATGATAAACATTTGACTTCAAACAAATTGCTGAAGAAAACTGAACTAAATTATTAAAGATTTATTGAAATAATGGAAATTTATGTACTAAATATAATTTATAGGGGTATTATTACTTTCATCGAGAATGATATTATATTTAATATAACCATAGATTCATCTATTTATTGAACAGTCCAAGCACTAAACAACACTAAGCAAGGCAAGTTGCACAAACCTTTGTTCAACACTTCAGTGCTTGCAGTGTACAGATTATAAAACCTAGCTAAAATAAGCAGATCACATGGCTAAGTGGGTAAGACGTTGGCTCGCTAGCCTGGAGGTCTGGTGTTCGATCCATACATTGGTCGAGAAAGTTCATTCAGATTTTCCGCCACAGTGATGCAGTACGGTTGGCCTGACAAGGACAGCAGTCTGGTCGTTTGAATTGGACAAACGAGGTGCCGAGTACACAATGGTGTGCATGTAAAAGGTCCCTTGGCAGTTGGAATTCGATATAAGAGTAGGCCGTAGCGTCGCTGCTCGGGCAAATATCTATCAATTTTTGAAGGAATGGGTTGGATCATCTGTATCAAATTTTGTCAACAACATATTTTCAAAAATATTTGATGCGACTGTCAATCATGGCAAATCCTTTTCATTTTTGACAAGCGGCACAAACATTTTAAAAAAATTTGTAAATCATCAGGGAACCTTAGAGAAACATAAAGGGAAATCTTCCAGTAAAGAAATTGCATTGTTCACCCATGAATAATCTTTATATAATTATGGCTTGAAATTATTGACTGTTTCTGAAAGAACTAGAAAATATATTCAACAAACCTTCTTTCTGTTCAAAAGTCATTCCAGGACTTTGCCCAAGTTTTCCTGATTTTACAGCCTCTTCCAAGCTACTCTCAATGTTCTTTAAAGACTCTCTATCCATATATCTTATTGGCTCTGATAAAAACTCTCGTCCCCTCAATGGTAAAATATCCTGATCATCATCTAGACGGACTCTGACTTTACTTTTTTTTCTATTTATCATTTTACTGAAATAAACAAGCCAACAGTGAGGCTGATGTCCCCCGCCGAAATCCCAAAATAAATAGATGACACATATTAATTAATCGCACATTTATTTTTTTCAAACGTATCGAGCAATCAAACTGTACACGAAGTGTCATCCAGAAGTGTTTTATAAAGAAAAATGCTAAAACCGACGAGAAAAATGAAAATGTACCCTAGTTAGGGGGTCCCTAAAGGCAGACAAAAAGGCCCCACGCTTGACAAAAGGGCCCCTCTGGCCAAGGGAAAGGGCCCTCGTGTCCGAGTCAATCATTTCTATACACTGTTACTGTCGAATCCATTACTGAGTGAGAATGCAGTCATTGTATTGACATAAAAATAATCAATCAAGATGAACTTAAGTTATCTTGTCCCAAAGTATCAACCAATCAAATTGCTTATCTCTGCCTTCCCTAAAAAGAAAATGCTCATCTTCGAACTCCATCAAGGCATTGACCTAATAAGCATACACACCAATTTTGAACATTTTAACTCAATTATTGTGTTCCAAAGTCTTGGCTAATCAAATTTCTTATTGCTCTGCTTACCCTGAGCAGAAAATGCTCATTATCGATCTTAGTCAAAGCATTACTGTAATGAAACTATACACCAAGTTTCATCACTCTCACTTAATTAGAACTAAAGTTATCGTGTCCCAAAGCATCAACCAATCAAATTGCTTATCTCTGCTTACCCTAAGCGGAAAATGCTCATCTTCGAACTCCATCAAGACATTGACCTAATAAGCATATACACCAAGTTTGAACATTTTAACTCGATTAGAAGGAGAGTTATTGTGTTCCAAAGTCTCGACCAATCAAATTGCGTATCGCTCTGCTTACCCTGAGCAGAAAATGCTCATTATCGAACTTAGTCCAGGTATTACTGTAATGAAACTATACACCAAGTTTCATCACTCTCACTTAATTAGAACTAAAGTTATCGTGTCCCAAAGCATCAACCAATCAAATTGCTTATCTCTGCTTACCCTAAGCGGAAAATGCTCATCTTCGAACTTCATCAAGACATTGACCTAATAAGCATATACACCAAGTTTGAACATTTTAACTCGATTAGAAGGAGAGTTATTGTGTTCCAAAGTCTCGACCAATCAAATTGCGTATCGCTCTGCTTACCCTGAGCAGAAAATGCTCATTATCGAACTTAGTCCAGGTATTACTGTAATGAAACTATACACCAAGTTTCATCACTCTCACTTAATTAGAACTAAAGTTATCGTGTCCCAAAGCATCAACCAATCAAATTGCTTATCTCTGCTTACCCTAAGCGGAAAATGCTCATCTTCGAACTCCATAAAGGCATTGACCTAATAATACATACACCAAGTTTGAAGATTCTAGCTCGATTAGGAAGAGAGTTATTGTGTCCCAAAAAGTGTGACGGACAGACAGACGGACAGACAGACAGACAGACAGACAGACAGACAGACGAACCCATTTTAATAGTCCCCCAACTTTCTTCGAAAGGCGGGGGACAATAACCAGCCTCAGTTTAGGTCAGTTGTTTGAATAAATGCGTCCCAACTATAATGTTCACAATTAGAATCTGAGAACCTTTTAATTGTTGATGTGCCTTGATCTCTGGAAAATGTGGGCTATCTTCTGAAATTGTTTGAAGGTATTAAACCTCCTCGCCACACCCTAACGGAAATAAACAAAATGAACAAAATGGACTTTACTAATTAAGTTAAATTTAGAATAAAAATGGTAATTTTAAACCAGACAACACAACAAACCCAACGGAATATATTTCAAAAAACATGCAAAATATGCATTGAAATCAACAGAATATTATCATGGCAGATTATTGTGCAAAAATTTATTAACTTATTTGAATTAGGCCTTCTACACCAGGTAAGCATGACTACTTGTCAAATCGGTGTTGTCATATTGTGATTCCTACAGCCTTTCTTGAATTCAGTCAGATTAATCTGTAACCAATCTGGGAAGGTGTTGAAATTTAATTACATATTGGGGAGTACACTTTAGAAAGTGTGAAATATATATTATATCACTGAACAGATTATTTTAAATAAATTATTATTTTAGAAATATATTAAAATGGTGGTTTTGATCATATAGGTCTTTACATTTCTTGCTACCAATTTTGACTTGAATAAAATTAATATTCCTTATAATATATATATATATATACTAGAGAGAGATAGCGCACATGTAATTAATGGCCACTTAACAGAAATCTGATTGATTCCGTACTAACATCTGGTACAATTAAATTCCAATAATTTGCTTGCTCGTATGGGGGGTACCCAGAGGAAATTCTAGTATTTTACTCACTGATCCACAGCAGACCCGGACCCAGGATTTTGTCGAGGGGGCAGACCCGGATCCAGGATTTTTTGCAGGGGGGGTCTAGGTTTGATAATTGCTTAACTAATTGTGCCCAACCAATTCTCCCCCAGAAAAATTTGGTAAATTAGATTCAATTTGGTGCATTCTGACGTATTTCCGGAAGGTAAATTCCAAAATTACAGGTCTAAAAATTGCCAATAAAATCGCATAAAAAATTTTCAAGCCTGAGCAGGGGTGGGGGGGATATGCCTCTATTGCCTCTATTGTGGATGTCGAAAAGTTTTATTACAAACATTATGTTGGTTCAATAATTGTACTTGTATTAGTATGTGATAGAAGCACTGAGCTTCATTCTGTATTCAACATGAAGGCAGAGAGAGGGAGAAAGAGAGAGGGAGAAAGAGAGATGAAACTGAATGAGGTTGGACAGGCGACCCTACTCCTTGTCACTGACAACTGGGGAAACGAAACCACACCACTTATGACAGACCTTAATCTTATGGTTTCACTCATTAAACCAGTAGATCACCCAACTCCCCTTATTCATCATGGAAGTGTGCAGTATTAAGTCTTATCTAAGCCTCATAGCAAGGGGAATTCCTGCAAATTTTAGGCACGTAATTTCATATAAAAGCCATTTATTTGGTAGGACTAAATATTCAAACTCCTAAGCAAATTGTTCTTATATATGTATGCAAATATTTTCATTAGTGCTTGGGGTTTTTCTGTCCCATCCGAATAACTACACCCCACCTCGCTGTACCCGCCAAAACACACCCACCCAATTCCTGACAATTAACTAATGATTGATGTTACTCGCATTTATTAGTCACAGCTTATCAATAGCCTAATTCATTTGTAGTCCGGTAATCACGTCGATTTACGTTATGGAGACAGGTTTTTAGTGTGGCTTCGATTGTGTTGTGCAATAAAGTAAAAATGCTGGAAAATACATGTAGAAGCTATCCCGCTAATGATATCCCGTTTTTTATTTAGTATAATTACCTGTCTGACATCTCTGCGTTGACTGACAACACTGTCACAGAATCTTAACAAAGTTAGACTAATTATGCTACCTTGATTAAGACGTATTTTAACATAATTTCAATATAATTCTGAAATAAACATCCATTAAGCATTTTGTAAGGAAAATGCTAAATCTTATAAAGCGAGTAAGATATAGAGCGAGGAACATGTCAGTCAATTTGATTGACAGTTCGATGTACGGCCTTGACATTATGTATAGTAGAAGCTAAAATCAGATGTTGGATCTACGGTCTTGTAAATATTTGTTCGGCCTCGCTGTAATTGGCTCTGTTTAGATTAAAAGATTTTGGAATATTTTTTCAAGTAATTTCCATAAATAAAATCACGAAATTTGAGTGATTTTTTTTAAATTAAGAATATTATCGTATATGTCCTAGAAATAGAGAAAATCATCGCATTATATTTATACGACACATATAATTAGAACCCATCGGTTTCGCTTTATATATTGAGTCTTTTTCTTATATTTGAAAGAAATTTGGAGTATTTCTTTCTATTAATTTCCATAAAATAAAGATATTAGAGTGATTTTATTATATAGTCATAGATTAAGAATATTATCCTGTATAGGCTATCCTATGACCATATAATAATACAACCAAAACGGTCTCTCTTTATAGTGAGGCTTTTTCTTATGTTTAAAAGATTTTGTTATGTCTTTCAATTAATCTCCATAAAATAATTATATTAGAGTAATTCTTTTTAACATATATTAATAATATTATCCTAGAAATAGAGGGAGCGAGAGAGGAAGAGAGAGAGAGAGAGAGAGAGAGAGAGAGAGAGAGAGAGAGAGAGAGAGAGAGAGAAATGGGGTTTAACGTCCACTCAACACAAACTAGATCATTTCGGGACTACCACATGGTTCAATTTTATTTCAATAATTCGCTTGCTCGTAGTGTCCGGAGGAAACCCACGAGGTTGAGAAGGCGCCCCTATCTCCATGCCACATACGCTCACACCTGGGCTCGAAACCACAGCCGCAAGCCAGAGGTAACCGGCCAGCTAGAGGTCGAAGCGCGGCACTTTAGACCACTAGGCACCCCCCCCCCCCTTAGAAATAGAGAAAATCACCACACTATTACATCGGATCCAATCTTACTGATATTTGAAAGATTTGGGGGTATTTATTTTTCAATTAACTTCCATAAAATAATGGCATTAGCGTGATTTTATTATATAAATTAAGAATATTATCCTGCATATATCTCAGAAACAGAGAAAATCATTGATTAACAGTTCATTAGAGGCTAAATCAGATATTGCATCTTCCTGTAAATTTCTTCGGCCCCGCTGTATAGTGTGTCTGTTTAAAGGATTTTGGAGTAATTTCCATAAAAAAAACGATGTTACTCTGATTTGATTTTATATAAATTAAGAATATCATCCTCTATATCGTAGATATAGGGAAAATCGTTGCCTTATACCACACATTGAACCCAATCGTGCTCGCTTTATAGTGAGTCTTTTTCTGGTGTTTAAAAGATGTTGCAGCATTTTTTTTTTTCGATTAATTTTCATAAAAATGATATTAGGGTGACTTTATTATATAAATTAGGAATATTATCCCATATATCCTAGATAAAGTGGAAATCGTTGCCTTATATGACACATTGAACCCAATCGTCCTCGCTTTATAGTGAGTCTTTTTCTTATGTTTAAAAGATGTTGGAGTATTTTTTTCAATTAATATCCACTCAAAAAACGATATTAGGGTGATTTTATTATATAAATGAGGAATATTACCCTATAAATCCTCGAAATAGAGAAAATCGTTGCCTTATACCATACATTGAACCCAATCGTCCTCGCTTTATAGCGAATTTTATCTTATGTATAAAGGATCGTGGAGTATTTTTTCAATTAATTTCCCCCACAAAAAAAAACGATATTAGGGCGATATGAGTATATAAATTAAGAATATTATCCTATGTATCCTAGATATAGAGAAAATGGTTGCCATTTACCACATAATATAGAACCCAATCGGCCTCGCTTTATAGTGAGTCTTTTTCTAATGTTTTTCAATTAATTTCCTTTGGAAATAACGATATTACGGTGGTTTTATAACATAAATTAAGAATACCATCCTATATATCCCAGATGTTGGAGTATTTTTTTCAATTAATATCCATTCAAAAAACGATACTAGGGTGATTTTATTATATAAATGAGGAATATTACCCTAAAAATCCTTGAAATAGAGAAAATCGTTGCCTTATACCATACATTGAACCCAATCGTCCTCGCTTTATAGCGAGTTTTTATCTTATGTATAAAGGATCGTTGAGTATTTTTTCAATTAATTTCCATAAAAAAAACCCCGATATTAGGGCGATATGAGTATATAAATTAAGAATATTATCCTATGTATCCTAGATATAGAGAAAATGGTTGCCATTTACCACATAATATAAAACCCAATCGGCCTCGCTTTATAGTGAGTCTTTTTCTAATGTTTTTCAATTAATTTCCTTTGGAAATAACGATATTACGGTGGTTTTATAACATAAATTAAGAATACCATCCTATATATCCCAGATGTTGGAGTATTTTTTTCAATTAATATCCATTTAAAAAACGATACTAGGGTGATTTTATTATATAAATGAGGAATATTACCCTAAAAATCCTCGAAATAGAGAAATCGTTGCCTTATACCATACATTGAACCCAATCGTCCTCGCTTTATAGCGAGTTTTTATCTTATGTATAAAGGATCGTTGAGTATTTTTTCAATTAATTTCCATAAAAAAAACCCCGATATTAGGGCGATATGAGTATATAAATTAAGAATATTATCCTATGTATCCTAGATATAGAGAAAATGGTTGCCTTTTACCACATAATATAGAACCCAATCGGCCTCGCTTTATAGTGAGTCTTTTTCTAATGTTTTTCAATTAATTTCCATTAAAAAAAAAACGATATTACGATGGTCTTATAACATAAATTAAGAATATCATCCTATATATCCCAGATATAAAGAAAATTGTTGCCTTATACCTTACATTGAACCCAGTCTGCCTCGCCCTTATAGTGAGGTTTTTTTTATGTTTAAAGGATCGTGAAGTATTTTTTTTCAATTAATTTTCATAAAAAAAACCCTGATATTAGGGCGATTTTATTATATGAATTAAGGATATCATCCTATATATCCTAGATATAGAGAAGATGATTGCCTTATACCACATATTACCGTGATGTTTATGAATTAAGAGTATTATCCTATACATCCTAGAGAAAGTCGTTGCCTTATATCACACATTGAACCCGATCATCCTCACTTTATAGTGAGTGTTTTTCTTATATTTAAAAGATGTTGCAGTATTTTTTTCAATTAATTTCCAGTCAAAAAACAAAAACGATATTAAGGTGATTTGAATACATAAATTAACAATATTATCCTATATATCCTAAATATAGAGAAAATCGTTGCCTTATATCACCCATTGAACCCAATCGTCCTCGCTTTATAGTGGGTCTTTTTTCTTATGTTTAAAAGACGTTGCAGTATTTTTGTCAATTAATTTCCATTAAAAAAGTGATATTACGATGATTTTATAACATAAATTAAGAATATCAACCTATATATTCTAGATATAGAGAAAATCGTTGCCTTATACCACACATTGAACCCAATCGTTCAATTAATTTCCATTTTAAAACGATATTATGGTGATTTGATTATATAAATTAAGAATATATTATCCTATATATCCTAGATATAGACAAAATGGTTGCCTTTTACCATATATAGAACCCAATCGTCCTCGCTTTATAGTGAGTCTTTTCTTGATGTTTAAAAGATGTTGGAGCATTTTTTTTCAATTAATTTCCATTCAAAAAACGATATTACGGTGATTTGAATATATAAATTAAGAATATTATCCTTTATATCCTAGATATAGAGAAAATGGTTGTCTTTTACCACATATAGAACCCAATCGTCCTCGCTTTATAGTGAGTCTTTTTCTGATGTTCAAAAGATGTTGGAGTATTTTTTTCAATTAATTTCCATGAAAAAAAACCCGATATTACGGTGATGTTATAACATATATTAAGAATATCTTAATATATATCCTAGATATAGAGAAAATCGTTGCCTTATACCACTCATTGATCACAATCGTCCTAGCTTTATAGTGAGTCCTTCTCTGATGTTTAAATAATGTTGGAGCATTTGTTTTCAATTAATTTCAATTAACCCAATCGTCCTCGCTTTATAGTGAGTCTTTTTCTTATGTTTAAAAGATGTTGGAGTATTTTTTTCAATTAATATCCACTCAAAAAACGATATTAGGGTGATTTTATAATATAAATGAGGAATATTACCCTATAAATCCTCGATATAGAGCAAATGGTTGCCTTTTACCACATACAGAACCCAATCGTCCTCGCTTTATAGTGAGGCCTTTTCTGATGTTTAAAAGATGTTGGAGCATAGATTTTTTCAATTAACTTCCATCAAAAAACAACACAAACGATATTATTGTGATATTATTATATAAATCAAGAATATTATCCTATATATCCTAGATATAGAGAAAAAAGGGTTGCCTTTTACCACATAGAACCCAACCGGTCTGACTTTATAGTGAGTCTTTTTCTTATGGTTTTTTTTTTGGACCTAATTTCCATAAAAAATATATTTGAATGATTTCATTATATAAACTAAGAATATTATGCTAGAAATATGGGAATTATCATCCTATACCACATATCTAACCGGGGTTGTATGGAATGTTGCTAGTCTGTTTAAAAGAGACACATTTTTATTATAAATTTTAATTGTATATAATGTAACTTGTATTTTTCATTTTAACTATTTATATACATAGAGGGGTTATTTATGTGATTTTTGTTTTTATTTATGTATGTTAAATGTAGTAGTAGTATTGTGATTATATTAAGTTTGCCGTCACCATATGTTGACGACATCATATGTTTTGCGCAATATATCCCGGTTGGTGCTGACGTGCCATTAAACACCACGTCATTTCATTTATACCACATTATTAGGTTAAATGCTCGTTTCCAATTTAATAAAAAAATTCTCATAATAAAATTCTTAAGTCAATCTGTTTTAAACGAAAGAGGGGGTACAAAAGGGTACCAAAGTACAAAAATAGAAGAATGCCAACAGTGAAATTTTAACTTAAGCTTGACAATTTAGATTTAAATATTCTACGTGAGTACCGGAACGGGGTTGATTCTTTAATTGAAACTGACAAGAACGTAACTGACAACATTCCGTTAAACCATTGGCGTGTTCATTTTTCTAAAATGATTGACCAACAGTTTAAAAAAAACTTTTTAATTTGATTCTCGAATCTGCATTTATTCCAGAGTCTTTGTCACAGTCTTTCCTTGTCGAAATTCACGATAAAAGCTGAAATCAAGATCCAAATAACTACAGGGGTATTGTTCTGGCCAACTGTTTGTCCAAATTAATGCTTTTTGTCCATTCTTAATAAGAGAAGTTAAACTTATTTAGAAGTCAGTGGCATTATTGATCATGCCTAATGTGCAGGCGCGGATCCAGGGGGGGGGGGGGGTCCAGGGGGTCCGCCCCCCCCCCCCCCTGCTCAGACTTGAAAATTTTTTATGCGATTTTATTGGCGACTTTTAGACCTGTAATTTTGGAATTTACCTTTCGGAAATACGTCAGAATGCACCAAATTGAATCTAATGTATCAAATTTTCATGGGGGAGGGCCCCCCACCCCCCCTTAATTGGTTCAGTGCCTTTTATCAAACCTAGCCCCCCTCCCCCCCCCCTGCAAAAAATCCTGGATCCGCGCCTGATGTGGATATAGATCAAAGCATAGAACCACGGATAACATTTTTATTTTAAAAACAATCATTAAGGAATATTAAATATAAAAAAAACAGCCTTTGTACATTTTTTTCATAGATTTTACCAAACCATTTGATACTCTCTGGAGAAGGGGGGTGATTTTCAAACTACTAAAACATAATTTTAATGGAATTATTCTTAATTTAAATTTTATATAAGACAGCAACCTATAAATTTAAAACAAATTCCGGCGTAAGTGATACCATAAGGTCCATGGTGATACTAGCATACAACCATCACCTTCAAAAATGTGGGAAGGGCCTAAACAACAAAAGGGGAGGGCTTAAATCATACTCGCTCTATAGAATTTAGCAAAATCGGCCCGGCTCTATACTATTTAGCACTTACCATTTTGTAATCCCAACGATGGTAGTCTAGGTCAACCGGACGGTTGATGCTATACCGTATCTATCTAAATATAAAAAAGGGGAGGAGCTACCAATAACTAGATGAGCAGCAATTCTAACGCGTTTGTAGGCGGGAATTAAGAAGCATAACCACGCCTTGACATGATCGGTGAAGGTCGCGTTAGCAGCTCGCCTCACCAGCGAATTTGAATTTGATGGCGATACCCATTTACCTACTGACAATTGAGATGTACAAGCTGTTTAATGCATTTAGGAAGCTGAGAAATAAATGAAAGCGACAAAAGTACACGTGACGACACAATGTATAACACGAAACGCCAGGAATTTCAATGCACCAGGTAGGAAGTGTCTTTTGATATCGATCGATATACGGTCGTTTGGTCCGTAAATATGTCTTTCCATATTGTAATACAATAATTGTACCGGGCGGTATTGGTCAGTGGGCGAGAATTGAGAAGTTCATCGAGATTTTCCGACGTTACTTCCCCTCGTGAGTGCTGATCGGCGGAGGGTCTGACAGGGACAACTGTGTAGTCTTTCCGATGGGACGAAAAACAAAGGTTCCGTCAATACATTGATGTTCATGTGACGTAAAGGATCCCTTGGCAAATGGCGAAATGGCTCAAGTCAAACTGCGATTTCTTGAAGTTCAAAAACCAATGTTCAAATGTTGACATTTTTTCTGGATAGGGCATAAATGATAAACTAGTAAAATGCAATGGCATGCTATGCCATTACCCGAAGAGTGGCGTTAAAATTCCATTTTTATTTTTATTTTCACCTTCACCTAATTTGTAATGTTACCCAAGGTATCAATTGTTATTTGGCTCTATTATTATTTACAGGGGTCATGGCTGATGGGTCAAGTCACTCAAGTTAAGCAAAGCTTAAATAGTCTAAGTAACAATGCATCTTTATAAAGCTTCATTTATTTAATTTTGTTCTATTTTCATTTTTCTTCAGGATGATGCTCTGATAGTCTATTAAAAAATCTAATGTCAAAGTAGAAATTGATGTAAGTGGTTTTATCCTTTGACAGCAATTCAGCCTATAATACCAAAAATGATAAAGTACCCATCATTAGTTCCCAGTGTTGACCAAGAAAATTCATGTCGATTTTCCGGCGTGGTTTCTCCTTGTTAGTGAGTGGTGCAGAACATAGGGCCTGACAAGGACAACTGCCTAGTTGTTGGGATGCAAAGATTAACAGAGGTTCAGTGTACACATTGACGTGTACGTAAAAGTTCCTTTGCCAGTTGGAATTGGATATAAGTGTAGGCCGTAACACCACAGTCTAGGCAAAATATCCCCCATAGCAGTCAGAGCAGTACAGTAGGACGTTATACCTCATTTTATTTCTATAATATTGGGAGCCCTAAAGTCTCAATGTGTAAAGTGTGGTCAGCAATAGCTAGACATGGTCATCCTGTGTTTGATAGCACCTATGTCCAGGCAAAAGAGAGAGAGAGAGAGAAATGAGGTTTAACATCCACTCAACATAAACTAGGTCATTTTGGGATTAACATATGGTTTCATTTTATTTCAATAATTCGCTTGCGTGTAGGGGTCTTTAGCAGTGGGAGGAAACCGGAGTGCCCGGAGGAACCCCACGTGGTTGAGAAGGCGCCCCTATCTCCATGCCACATATGCTCACACCAGGACTTGGAACCACAGCCGCAAGCCAGAGGTGACCGGCCAGCTAGAGGCCGAAGCGCAGCACTCTAGACCACTAGGCCATCCCCACCCCCACCCCCCATGTCCAGGCAAAAGTTCCCTCAAACCTCATTGCATGGGGTTTGCCTGTTTTCATTAGCTCCATATTGGAAATTAAAACCCATTTAAGTTTAATGTTAACAATCGTTAACATTATAGGCGTGCGGTCCTGAGAAAAGAAAAGCAGAAAAGAGGCTTCAGATTTAACGTTGTCAGCAATAAGGTAATTTCTTGTTCTTGTAAAACCCTTTTATACTGAGCCGAATATAGTACGAGGTTTGTCCGCCCAGATTTCATTTACAAAGCATTATCTCATAAACCATTTAACGTAACTTTCAGACTGGCTATTTTGGGTTTTTCCTGGGTTTTCTGGATTCTCCTGGTTTCCTTCTGGTGCTAAAGATTCCCAATGCACAAGCAAATTGTTGAAATCCTGATTCTCCTGGTTCCCTTCCACTGCTAATATTGAACCCTATGTTACTCCCAAAATGACCTAGTTTGTGTCATGTGGAGGTGTATTTATAAAATTTCATTACATTGTGTTGTAAACCTGCATCTGGAACTGTCTCCAATTTTTTGATTCTTTGATGGTAGTGGTGGTAATTTGTAATTTTAGTTAATTTATGTACACTTACACTATGATTAAATTCATTTATTAAAGAAGACTATTTACCATTATTCTTTCAGGCACTGGGATTCCAATTAGTTGTATATCTATGTACAAAACTATTAAAAAGAAGATTCAAGAAAAACTCTCTATTTGCAATGCTACATTTACCATATCTCCAGAATTGCAACTTCCGTGTTTATAATCTTGACAATTTATATGCAACATTTTGTTGAAAGAATCCTCAGTATTTGTTGTGGTGAACAAAATAAATATATGCTGTTGAGAGGCAAATTTTATGTTGACCAAATATGAAAAATAAAGTTATACATCTGCATGTTTCAATCACTCTTTTTGTTATGCCTCTTTTCTTTTACAAATTAAGGTCCCAATGTTTTCTGCGGTATGGGGAAATGCTGCATTTGGGCCCAATCTGATGTAAAGAAATGAAATGGGGTTTAACATCCTAGTTTTTACACCTACCTGGCATATTAGGACAGGTATACACCATGCAGTGTGATATGATTGAAATTCAAAGCCCCCACCCCCTTCTCCTTCCTAACCTATTCACAAGAGAGAACAACATCGGAAAAGCATGCCATTATGACCTTTGCAAAATACTATTCTTTATTTCAAATTCCAAGCCCCCCTCCCCTCCGTCCTAACCTATTAGGGGGAACAACATTGGAAAAGCATGCCATGATGACCTTTGTCAGTCTACACTGAGTGGCCCCTCTAAAGGAAACACCCAATGTGTAGGCAAATATTTTCTGTAACACAAGAAAGCATAACACTTTATGATGATTTTATCATGCAAAATCCTCCTATCATAACCAAGCTGAAAACAAATGCTGCTGTCATGGCTATTGTGACCAAAATATTCTGCTCTGTTGAATAATCTAACTACAATTCCTGCTGTTGGGACTAATCTATATAAAATTCTCCTGTGGTATCTTTTCTGACGAAAAATTCTATTTTGTGGCTATCTACCGAAAAATTTTGCTGTGATGGATAATCTAACGAAATTCCTGATATGATGGATAATCTAAAGAAAAATCCTGCTGTTTAAACCAATCTATAGAAAATCCTGCTGTTGGAACCAAGCTAAAAACTAATTTTGCTGTATATGGCTGTTGTGGTGAAAATATGCTGCTGTCATGGCTATTGTGACGAAAATATTCTGCCTTCTTGGATTTTCTAACGGCAATTCCTGCTCTGCTGAATAATCTAACCACAATTCCTGCTGTTGGCACCAATCTATAGAAAATTCTGCTGTGATATCTATTTTGACGAAAAGTCTGTTTTGGTGGTTATCTGCCAAATAAGATAATCTTACGAAATTCCCGATATGATGGATAACCTGAAGAAAAATCCAGCTGTTTAACCCAATCTATAGAAGATAACCAAGCCGAAAACAACTTCTGCTGTCATGGCTATTGTGATAAAAATATTCTGCTCTAATCGCTATAATCTAACGAAATTCCTTATTTGATGGATAATCTGAAGAAAAATCCAACTGTTTAAACTAATCTATAGAAGATATCCAAGCAGAAAACAACTTCTGTTGTCATGGCTATTGTGATAAAAATATTCTGCTGTAATCGCTATTGTGACGAAAATTCAGCTCTGTTGAATAATCTAACCACAATTCTTCCAGTTAGAAAATTCTGCTGTGATAGCTATTCTGACGAATAAGTCTGCTGTGTTGGCTATTCTGCCGAATAAATCTGTTGTGATGGATATTCTAACGTAATTCCTTATAGGATAGGTAATCTGCTGTTTTAACCAATCTATAGAAAATCCTGCTGTTAAAATCTATCTATAGAAAATCCTGCTGTTGGAACCAAGCTAAGAAAAATTTTGCTGTATATGACTGTTGTGATGAAAACATTCTGCTGTCATGGCTATTGTGACGGAAATATTCTGCTGGCATAGATTTTCTAACGACAATTCCTGTTCTGCTGAATAATCTAACCACAATTGCTGCTGTTGGGACCAATCAATAGAAAAATATGCTGTGATAGCTATTCTGACGAAAATTTGTTTTGGTGGCTATCTGTCGAATAGTATTGAATCCCAAACATAGGCTGCCTATCTCAAGCTAGCTCCGTCTGAGAATAACATTCTCGGAAGTCTAACGTAGGTGGATCGCTGTGTGCAGTGTGATAATATTGCTGTGATGAATAGTCTAACGAAAATTCCAGCTGTATAAAACAATCTATAGAAAATATGCAAGCAGAAAACAACTTATGCTGTCATGGCTATTGGGGTAAAAATATTCTGCTCTAATCGCTATTCTGAAGAAAATTTCCGCTCTGTTGAATAATCTAACCACAATTCTTCCAGTTAGGACCAATCTGTAGAAAATTCTGCTGTGATAGCTATTCTGACGAATAAGTCTGCTGTGTTGACTATTCTGCCGAATAAACCTGTTGGGGTGGATATTCTAACGAATTTCCTTATATGATGGGTAATCTAAAGGAAAATCCTGTCTATAGAAAATCCTGCTGTTGGAACCAAGCTAAAAAGAATTTGCTGTATAGGACTGTTGTGATGAAAACATACTGCTGTCATGGCTATTGTGAGGAAAATATTCTGCTGTCATGGATTTTCTAACGACAATTCCTGCTCTGCTGAATAATCCGACCACAATTCCTGCTGTTGGGCACCAATCAATAGAAAATTCTGCTGTGATAGCTATTCTGACGAAAAATTCTGTTTTGGTGGCTATCCGTCGAATAATATTGCTGTGATGGATAATCTAACGAAATTCCTGATACGATGGATAATCTGAAGAACATTCCAGCTGTTTAAACCAATCTATATAAAATATGCAAGCAGAAAACAACTTCTGCTGTCATGGCTATTGGGGTAAAAATATTCTGCTGTGATCGCTATTCTGACGAAAATTTCACCTTTGTTGAATAATTTAACCACAATTCTTCCAGTTAGGACCAATCTGTAGAAAATTCTGCTGTGATAGCTATCCTGCAGAATAAGTCTGCTGTGCTGGCTATTCTGCCGAATAAACCTATTGTAATGGATATTCTAACGAAATTCCTTGTATGATGGATAATCTAAAGGAAAATCCTGCTGTTTAAACCAATCTATAGAAAATCCTGCTGTTTAAACCAATCTATAGAAAATCTTGCTGTTGGAACCAAGCTAAAAACAAATTTAGCTGTATATGGCTGTTGTGATGAAGACATTCTGCTGTCATGGCTATTGTGACGAAAATATTCTGCTGTCATGGATTTTCTAACGACAATTCCTGCTCTGCTGAATAATCTAACCACAATTCCTGTTTTTTGAACCAATCTATAGAAAATTCTGCTGTGATAGCTAATCTGACGAAAAATTCTGTTTTGGTGGATATCTGCCGAATAATATTGCTGTGATGAATAATCTAACGAAATTCCTTATTTCATGGATAATCTGAAGAAAAATCCAGCTTTTTAAACTAATCTATAGAATATATCCAAGCAGAAAACAACTTCTGCTGTCATGGCTATTGTGATAAAAATATTCTGCTGTAATCGCTACTGTGACGAAAATTTCAGCTCTGATCAATAATCTAACCGCAATTCTTCCAGTTAGGACCAGTATATAGAAAATTCTGCTGTGATAGCCATCCTGCAGAAAAAGTCTGCCGTGCTGGCTATTCTGTCGAATAAACCTGTTGTGATGGATATTCTAACGAAATTCCTTATATGATGGATAATCTAAAGAAAAATCCTGCTGTTTTACCAATCTATAGAAAATCCTGTTGTTGGAACCAAACTAAAAACAAATTTTGCAGTTATGCTTTTGTGATGAAAATATTCTGCTGTCGTGGCTATTCTGACGACAATATTCTGCCTTCGTGGATTTTCTAACGGAAATTCCTGTTCTGCAGAATAATCTAACCACAATTCCTGCTGTTGGGACCAATCTATAGAAAATTCTGCTGTGATAGCTATTTTGACGAAAACTCTGTTTTAGTGGTTATCTGCCGAATAACATTGCTGTGATGGATAATCTTACGAAATTCCTGATATGATGGATAATCTGAAGAAAAATCCAGCTGTTTAAACCAATCTATAGAAGATATCCAAGCAGAAAACAATTTCTGCTGTCATGGCTATTGTCATAAAAATATTCTTCTGTAATCGCTATTGTGACGAAAATTCCAGCTCTGTTGAATATCTAACCACAATTCTTCAATTTAGGACCAATCTATAGAACATTCTGCTGTGATAGCTATTCTGACGAAAAAGTCTGCTGTGCTGGCTATTCTGCCGAATAAATAAGATGTGGATATTCTAACGAAATTCCTTATATGATGGATAATCTAAAGAAAAATTCTGCTGTTTAAACCGAACTATAGAAAACCCTTCTGTTGGAGCCAAGCTAAAAACAAATTTTGCTGTTAGCTGTTGTGATGTTATGCTGTCATGGCTATTGTGACGACAATATTCTGCCTTCATGGATTTTCTAACGGCAATTCCTGCTCTGCTGAATAATCTAACCACATTCCTGCTGTTGGGACCAATCTATAGAAAATTCTGCTGTGATAGCTATTTTAACGAAAACTCTGTGTTGGTGGTTATCTGCCGAATAACATTGCTGTGATGGATAATCTTACGAAATTCCTGATATGATGGATAATCTGTAGAAAAATCCAGCTGTTCAAACCAATCTATAGAAGATATCCAAGCAGAAAACAACTTCTGCTGTCATGGCTATTGTGATGAAAAAAAATATTCTGCTGTAATCGCTATTGTGACGAAAATTTCAGCTCTGTTGAATAATCTAACCACAATTCTTCCAGTTAGGACCAATCTGTAGAAAATTCTGCTGTGATAGCTATTCTGACGAATAAGTTTGCTGTGTTGACTATTCTGCCGAATAAACCTATTGTGATGGATATTCTAACGAAATTCCTTGTATGATGGATAATCTAAAGGAAAATCCTGCTGTTTAAACCAATCTATAGAAAATCCTGCTGTTTAAACCAATCTATAGAAAATCTTGCTGTTGGAACCAAGCTAAAAACAAATTTAGCTGTATATGGCTGTTGTGATGAAGACATTCTGCTGTCATGGCTATTGTGACGAAAATATTCTGCTGTCATGGATTTTCTAACGACAATTCCTGCTCTGCTGAATAATCTAACCACAATTCCTGTTTTTTGGACAAATCTATAGAAAATTCTGCTGTGATAGCTAATCTGACGAAAAATTCTGTTTTGGTGGATATCTGCCGAATAATATTGCTGTGATGAATAATCTAACTAAATTCCTTATTTCATGGATAATCTGAAGAAAAATCCAGCTTTTTAAACTAATCTATAGAAGATATCCAAGCAGAAAACAACTTCTGCTGTCATGGCTATTGTGATAAAAAGATTCTGCTGTAATCACTACTGTGACGAAAATTTCAGCTCTGATGAATAATCTAACTCCAATTCTTCCAGTTAGGACCAGTATATAGAAAATTCTGCTGTGATAGCCATCCTGCAGAATAAGTCTGTCGTGCTGGCTATTCTGTCGAATAAACCTGTTGTGATGGATATTCTAACGAAATTCCTCATATAATAGATAATCTAAAGAAAAATCCTGCTGTTTAAACCAATCTATAGAAAATCCTGCTGTTTAAACCACTCTATAGAAAATCCTGCTGTTGGAACCAAACTAAAAACAAATTTAGCTGTGTATGGCTGTTGTGATGAAAATATTCTGCTGCCATGGCTGTTGTGATGAAAATATTCTACTGTGATGGATATGCTAATGACTATTCCTCCTCTGCTGAATATACTAAATAATCTAATGACAATTCCTGCTGCGGGAACAATCTATAGAAAATTCTGCTGTGATAGCTATTCTGATGAAAAATTCTGTTTTGGTGGCTATTATGCCGAATAATTCTGCTGTTCTGATGATTAATCTAGCCACAATTCCTGAAACGAATGATGATCTTCGAAAAAATAATGTTGTTGGGTGCAATGTATAGAAAATCCTGCTGAGAACGAATTATTCCTATCGGGACCAATCGATAGAAAATTCAGCTGTGGTAGCTATTTTGACCCAAAATTTGTGATGGCTATTGTGCCGAATAATTCTGCTATGATGGATAATAATCTAAAGAAAGAAATTCCTGATATAATTGATATTCTAAAGAATCTAACGGAAGTCCTGATGTGATGGATATCTAAACCAAAACCCTCTGTTGGGACCAATCTATAGAAAATCGTGTTGTGGGAACTAATCTGAAAACAAATTGTGCTGTGATGGCTATTCCGACGAAAAATTCTGCTGGGCCGAACATTCGCAGTTTCTGTAAGACTCTTATGGGGGCTGTTTTAGTTTTCAACTGTATGTTTTATAGAATAATATTCCATGCAGTATAAAAAAAAAAACCCGTTTTAAAACGTTTATTTAAAGCCGCTTTAACAGACACTGCATACAACTGATATGTCCATAATTTGGTTGTTGTTTTTTTATACGATTACATTGTCACTTTGTAAAGTGCCCCTAAACACGGAATATGAAAGGGGGCACTATAAATATGCTGCAATAATAATAATAAATATGATGTAATAGTAATAAATATGCTGTAATAATTTAGTAATAAATATACTGTAGTAATCTAGAGAAAATCTTATTGTTGAGACTAATCTATTGAACATCCTGCTGTGAGTGCCAATCGGAACCATTATAATTAATTACTGCTTTGAGGAGTGGGTGGGGCAATCTTTAGAGAATAATGGTGGGGGCATTAATCTTAAGAAAAATTTTGCTGTGAAAGCCAAACTGAACAAAGCACTCTCAGACTTTAGTTTATAATTTACTCAAAATTGTTCGCCTTATTTGAACTAAAATATAGCCCTGTATAAAACCTTGGCTGTTTTAATGTATCAAATAGGCATACATGAATAAGAAACAATGTGCAAAGTTTTGAGTTTGGGGATCAAAGATATTTCTTATAAACAGTAATTGAAAGTTGAGTAAATTATTAACTTAAGCCTGAGAATGCTTAGTGAACTCAAGGCCCGACGTGATGGATAATCTAAAGAAAACTTTGTTGTGGGGGCTAATGCGAATAAAAATTCTGCTGTGACTGGCAATCTATATAAAATCATTGGGACCATAGAAATACTAATATTATTATAACATGCAATATTTAAAAAATCGTGCCGTGGGCGCTAATAAAAAAATCATGTTGTTGGGACCAATGGAGAAAATACTGCTGGGGGCATTCTAAATAAAAACAATCCTGCTGTGAAAGCCAATATAACTATGGTGTGTGTGTGTGTGTGGATGTGGGGTGGGGGGTATAGAAAAATTAAAACATTGAATGTTTATCTATTTCTTTCGTGACTTTTTGTGCATGTGCGGGGAGGGGGATTAATGGCATTATGAGCCAAAGACAGATTGTCAAAGTTACGGATATAAATATGGCTATATTAGTTTATGGTTCTACAATGTACTTTAAATTCGTGGCCTGGAATAGCAGTAGAACAGGTTTTAACATTTATGTGGTCTGCCTCCAGTTGTTAGAATTATTTCCCTTGATATTTCTAAGGTGAAGGCTGACAGCTGTCAATCATTCTGCACTGGTGTGTATGATGCCTGTCACTTTGTGGTAGCTCTGAAATAGTGCTTACCCAACCGGACAAACCTGACTCAGGTTGCTTATTTCCTGTTTATTCGTTGCTATGACACTTGAATAAAATATCCATGTGCTGTCAATCATGCATGAAAGTATTGATGCAAGTATTTGTCCCGTCAGTGGATTTAATTGTTTGCTGAACAAATAAAATGACACAAATGGAATGTGGTTTAACGTCCCATTTTAATGATAATGCACTTTTCCACATCAACCAATAACCGTAGATCTATACGGTCCATGATCTATTAAATTATAATGATGAAGACGATATGTTAAAAGGACGATTTTATAAATTAAATTTCTTTATTATAAAAAAGACATCTTAAATTAATACACAGAAATTATTTCTCCGGTTGATAGATATCTATCTAAAAGATACCGCCTTAACTATTATTTGTAAACAATGTTTAACTCACACCCACGCAAGGGTGATATCGTTAACGGCCGGCTAGATCCATTTCTTACGGCCAACATAATATTTAGTCAAGGTCGCTGAGATGTAAAAATTAAGGTTAGGGCACGTGATTTTTGGCGAGATTGTATGTTAGGAATTGGGTAAGCGATCTAGGCAGGCGCGGATCCAGAGGGGGGGTCCAGGGGGTCCCCCCCCTGCTCAGGCTTGAAAATTTGAAACTTATTTTATTGGCGATTTTTAGACCTGTAATTTTGGAATATACCTTCCGGAAATACGTCAGAATTAATGCACCAAATTGAATCTAATTTACCAAATTTTTCCCCCAAACCCCCGTTAATTGGTTGAGCGCAATTAGTTAAGAAATTATCAAACCTAGACCCCCACCCCCTGCAAAAAATCCTGGATCCCGTGGCCTTTGACCATGACATTTTGCTGTAAATTTGCATTTAGAACTGTCTTCAATTTAATCAGGGGCGTTTTAAGGATTATCATGGCGGAGGCTATACTATATTGCGGGCCCTCTTTCGGGGGGGGGGGGTCCGGAGGTCGAGAAATTTTGCAAAATAGGAATCATTTTGGTGCATTCTGACATATCCTCCAGGCCCGTCGAGGCCGGTTTAATCTGAGGGCCGGGACCTAATTCGATACTCGTCTGAAGCCTGAATGCGAAACAAATCACTTGTAAGTATCGGGAGTGCAATCAAATAATAAATAATGGAATATGGTGGAGCGGGCCTATTGTGCACACGTAATCCCGGAAATCTATACAGCAAAGGAATGCTCGTTCTGCCAAGCCAGACTACATTGGGCGGCCTAGCCATATCTTTCTTTCCTTTTTAGTTTATTAGTAGGTTTTCAGAAAAGGTGATTTCTTGATTGATGATTTCCATGCAATTGCAATGACTGCACTCTCATTCAGTAGTGGATTGACTCGGACTCGGGGGGCCCTTACCCTTGGCCAGAGGGGCCCTTTTGTCAGACGTGGGGCCCCTTTTTATTTGTCTGCCTTTTGGGCCCCCCTACTAGGGTACATTTTAATTTTTCTCATTGGCTTTAGCATTTTTTCTCCAGTTTTATTTTTTCAACTTTTTTGACTTTTTTCGCGAGGAGTTTGGCGCCTTAGCTATAAAACGCATCTGAATTTGATGTGTAATTTTAGTTAATTTATGTCTGCTATATATGATTAAATTCATTTTTAAAGAATAATATTTACCATTATTCTTTCAGGCACTGGGATTCCAATTAGTTAAATTTCTACGTACAAAACTGTTAAACAGAAGATCAAAGAAAACCCCTGTATTTGAAATGCCAGAGGAAGTGTTACACTAACCATGTCTACAGAATTCCAACTAAATTTGTGTTTGAAATTTCGACAATTTATATGCAATATTTTGTTGAAAGAATCCTCAGTATTTGTTGTGGTGAACAAAATAAATATTGGCAGTCAAGAGGCAAATTGTATATGTTGACCAAATATAAAAAATAAAGTAATACATGAACATGTTTCAATCACCCTTTTTGTAATGCATTTTTTTCGTTTACCAATTCAGGCCATGGCTTTTTCTGCAGTATGGGGAAGTGCTGCATTTGGGACCAATCTAATGAATAGAAATGGGGTTTAACTTCCTATTTCTTTTTTGCACAGACCCCGGTAACAATTCGCAAACCAGTCCAGAAGCTAACCCCGGAAACCCCGCCTATTAGTAACCACGGTAACCCCACCGGGGTTTCGGAATTGTATAAATATACTGAGCGCCATAGAAAACGCATCACTTAGTTTTTCGTATAACCACAGGAATCTGACCTTCTATCCGTATATATGTGCATATACCATGTCGTACCAGACAATATATTTTTTTTATCATATTGTCTGATACGACATGGTGTATGCATATATTCGGATAGAAGGTCAGATTCCTGGGGTATAACAAAATAATCCTGTAAACATATCTTATTTATTTCGCTTCTTATTGTGGACAATATTCAAATGGGAACACATCGATAACAACACATTTGTACACTTATGGATGTTTCATCTGTAATCAACGGTACAAAGTCAGAGGGGTCAAAACCAAAAGTACGACACAGATGGTTAATTCCATGCTACGTCGCTGCACAGCGTGCGTAAGAGTCAATGGAGGACACACGCGCTACTGACATCTGTGAATACGATATCTTAAAATTGTCTACGATATCACCCTCGATGGAAGTGGACGTTAAACCCCAGAAACGAACGAACGATATCACCCTCGGTGGAAGTTAAGAACGAACGTAAATCCGATCAGTCTGAAGAGTTCTATACGAACGAAACTAGTCACTGACACTCGGGATAACTAGGTCTTCATAGCTGTCCAGTTGATACAACGGACAATCTCAGGCTCACCCCATCGGTCACCACGTTGACTTACATAATATTTAACGTTTTTAAACCTAACTACTTTATGGAATCAACGACAAATCTAAACTTATCGGCACTCCAACCATTTTTATTTATAATAACAATGCTCTACCCATTAGTGTTCCAACTTTGGATTTATATTTAGCCTTATAACCCTCTATCGGGTGCTACCTCCACATCGTTATCTATATACTATCCCTTTATTGTTATGACGAGTAACAATGTTACAAACCTACCAAAGGCATCCTAGTGAGCAAAATCAAGGACACTAGCACTTTGATCTAAACGATCAGTTGTTAAATCTCTGCACAACCCCGGTAAGCGAGCTACCGACCCCGGTAACAAACTCGTAAACCCCGCCAAGAGGCCAAACCCAGTAACCCTGCCTATTAGTAACCATGGAAACCCCACCGGGTTTCGGAATATATGTATAAATATAAACGCCCGCCACGTGAATCCGAAGTGGACGTTAAACTCCCAGTAACGAACGAACGTAACGTGAATCCTTGTCTACGATATCAGTTTAGGTGGAAGTGGACGTTAAACTCCAGGAACGAACGAACGAACGTGAGTCCAATCAGTCTGAAGAGTTCTATACAAATGAAACCCGGTTTCATCTACTTGGCAAAATAAAGTGCCTGAAACAGGGGCGTGGTGAGGGCAATTATTGAGAAGAAATTATGAGGAACAAAAAAGATTTTGGCACAAAAACCCTTTTACTGACCGCGGAGCTGTGGCCGGCGAAGCCGGCCACCGCGAGCGCCGATGGCGCGAGCCCGCGGCGGGGGGCCCTCCCCCGGGAAAATTTCGAAAATTAGAAGCCCAGAAACGCAATCTCCAGCAATCCGAGACAAGAAATACGGTAATAAAATATGATTAAATTTTCCAACTTGACTCTTTCAAAATTTTTTTAATTGGGTCAGATGAAACAATTTTTCCACTTACAAATGTTTTTCATTTTTTGAGTAATTTGATTGTGATTTTGGCGCAAAAACTTTTTGGCGCATGAGTATGGCTACTCATGAACTCATTCTCACCACGCCCCTGGCCTGAAATCTAATAAAACACTAATTTTACGGGTTGGAATAGCAGTAAAACACGTTTGCGGCAGTCAAATATTCCAAAATTTTCTTGGGGGGTCTATACTAGGTCAGCTCCGCTTCTTCGTCTCTCCAAGAAAACTGTCGCCACTGTCTGTAAACCTAAATTTTTTTCGGGGATTTCTAGTCTTGCTTCTTATAAAACACCAATTTTACTTTCGTTTTAATTGAATACCACGAATTTGTACTGAGTTGACTACTGATTAAAACATTTCGCCTGGAGCCACTCTACTTTGTGCGACATTTTTCGGGCATCGATTAGTATTTGTGAATGCAGCTGCAACAGTCTGATCGGATGCTTGGAGTGGGATTTCGGTTACAAAACCATATGATATTTATGGGGTTGCTGTAGCACCATAGGCAGGGGCGTAGCCGTGAAATATATATTGGGGGGGTCCGCAACGGTGGGGGGGGGGGGGGGTTACCCCCATAAATTTTGTTTAAAGTCTCAGTCTTCTGTAAACATTGTTTGGCATATTTTACGGGGTTAAACTAAAACATCACACCAATACAACGTTTATCATGTTTACAGACAGCGGCACTGGTCTTTTTACAGGCAGCGGCACTGGTCTTCCCCGAGAGACGAAGAAGCGTGGCTTACCCCCACCTAAGAAAATTTGACGGCTGCAAACACCTTTTCCTGCTATTTCAGCCCATGAACAAAGCAATTTCAAAGTGGTCTAATATTACCTAATTAATTGAATTCCAATCAATCGATTACACCCATGAAGACGGGACCGTTGGGAGAAAATTTTGAGAATTTAACTGCCACAAAAGCGTTTTCCTGCTATTCCAGTCTGTAACCTGTGAATACAGCAACATCAATTTGGTTCAATATAGCCTACCTGACTGCCCAGAATTCCAAACAACTAATCAATCGTCGCGGGCTATGGGAGCCTCACCCTCCCAGAGAAAATTTTGAAAATTTAACCACCGCAAATGCGTTTATTGCTATTCTAGCCTGTGTGAGCAACTCCAAAAGTGTCGAATGGTTTTGTAACCGAAATCCCACTCTGATTCCAACCATCCAATCACACTGTTGCAGTTGCATTCACAAGTAATAATCGATGCCCGAAAATGTCGCACAAAGTAGAGTGTCCCCAGACAAAATGTTTTAATCAAGTCAACTCAGTATAAATTCGTGGTATTCAATTAAAAGAAAAGCGAAATTAGTGTTTTATTAGAAAGTTAGGGAAGCAAAACTAGAAATGCCCGAAGCAGGTTTACGGGCTGCGGCCAGTTTGTTTTCTTCGCGGGGCGAAGAAGCGGAGCTGACCTTGTATGGACCCCCCAAGAAAATTTTGGAATATTTGATGGCCGCAAACGCGTTTTACTGTTATTCCAGTCCTAAAATTAGTGTTTTATTAGATTTCGGGCACTTTATTCTGCCAAATTTTGCGGGGGTCCAAGTATATTCAGACCCCCCCAGGAAAACAATTGGGGGGGGTCCGACCCCCCCCCGGAACCCCCATGTGTGACGCCCATGACCATAGGTCTTTCTGTCAGACGTGGAGAGCGGGCACTTATATCGGTCGCCACATCCTTCTTACTACATATTTTAGTAATCTTGTGATCGTCTAGAATTTATCTAGAATTTATCTCTGATCGTCTTTTCTCCTCCTTCACGTAGTGTATTACTTCTTACTGTAAGACGTTTGTCTTACCAGGAACAACAATGCAATAGTTTGTTTTTACATTTTATATATATCAAGCTGGATCCTTACAAGCATAGTATAGTTTACAATTTCAATTAAAGTCATTCTCAACCACTAGTCAGCCAAACTCACTGAGCGAGTTTTCTGCTGTCTAGGAACTCAGATGATAATCTCTCTCTGGAATCTAAATGCAGTCTGTCTTAAAGTTATAATATAGTTTATTTTATAGTCTTATGCATATCATGTAGAAACATGCATGTTCATGACCATGAACCTGTGCAAACAACGATATGATTGGATGAATTAAGCCAAATGACGCAAAAGGAAAATTCCTAGCACATGTATTTTGTTGAAAGGTAGAACCAGTTTGTTATGGTTTTATAGCTCTTTTTATATAACAATATGTCAATTATTGACTACATGTAATTAAGTTGATTACATATATGTAAATCTACTGACTTGCCAAATGAAATATTAAGCCATCTTATTTCTCGATTCCTTATCAATAAATTGAAAACAATGTCACAACGGCGATTGTGCTACATTGCTTACAATAGCAGAAAACGCATTTGCGGTGGTTAAATTTTCAAAATTTTCTCCAAGAGGGTGAGGCCCCCATACCACGCAACGATTGATTGGTTGTTTGGAATTCGGGTCAGCAGGTAGGCTGAATTGGAACAAATTAAAGTTGCTGTATTCACAGTCTGGAATCGCAGGAAGACGCGTTTGCGGCAGATAAATTTTCCCGTCTTCATGGACTGTAAACGATTGATTGAAATTCGGGTTAGCCTCAATAATTAAGCTATATTAGACCAATTTGAAGTTGCTTTGTTACAGGCTGAAATTGCAGGAAAACGTATTTGCAACCATCAAATTTTCCTAAATTTTCTTGAAGGGGGGGGGGGCTGTCTCCTAAACCTGATAATTTTCGCGCAATTCGGGTTCTGCCCCCTAACTGTCATCGAGTCCGTAGGCCTATGTGCAAGTGTATTATTGAAATACAATTGAACCAATCCATGTTAGTGCCGAAATGTCCTAGTTCTTGTTGAGTAGACATTAAACCCCATTTCTCTCTCTCTCTTTATAGTAAATAATGTTGCAATTGAGCCTTTACAGAAACCTATAAAAACAAGGACATTTTCAATACATTTTATTGGCTAAACTATACATGTATGTCCTAGCAATTGAATTCTTGTACAACCATCCATAATGAAATGTCAAACCTAGAATCTAAGACCATGCACAATGAATGGTAATCTTACAAAAGACATGTTGTGTATTGGTTAAATACAAGCATTATTTAAGAGCTAAATCTGCCTATTGCATGTCTTTCTTTGGGCCTTCAATGTTATATAACTTATTAATTAGACATTTAGTAACATAATAAACTCCTGATGCCATCGGATGGCTCCGAATGTAAATTTAAGTAGATTAGAATGGTTTGGCCATTTAATGATTTAATTTTAAAATGGAGAAGCAATACTAAGACTCGAATGGCCAGTACGGCAGCAACGATGAAGGTTCCCATCTTGTCAAAACTATAACCATTGATAACTTTGCTCAAAATAAAGCAATTTGAATGAAATTTTCAATATATTCATTTTGCATTTCTATTTTTGAAATATGTTGAGAACAGCCAGCTCTTTATCTAAATCTTACATAATGCCACTTTAACTTAAAGCAGGTTAAGTTTACATTAGTTTCTAGTGAATTGATGCTGCCATCTTTAGAAGTTGTTCAGCAAGTCCTATTATTTGCCAATCAATAAGTGTAAAAATTGTCCCCGGAATAAGCCCCTCAATCTGTTTCACAGAGGATTACGAACGTCTTCCAATACATGTATCTCTGTAAAGGATGACTGTCTTCAACCATCACGCGGTGCGTGCATTGTTTACAAAATATTACTGATTTGGGCAGAATGATACCTTCTACTTATTTAATAATTTTTACCTTCAACACTGTTAAATGTCTTTGTTCATTTTTCTAATACAAATTTTTTTTTTTAGAACATTTGGGGATCATTTAGTTGCATTGATGTCATCCTTAACAGCGAATATTCACTGCTGATCAGTGTGAAAGCCCCTGTGATGCCATTTTCATTTTGCTATGCTGACAGTGTTCCCAATGTGAATTTAGACCCGAACCCGAAGGGCCAGTCAATAACACTTTTCAGCCCTCATTTGTATATTATACTGTTCATATTGATTTGATGTGATTAAAACAGTCTGTTCAAATTCTCAAGGAATAAGATCTGCAGATCTGCCCTACATAAAAAATGAGAGAATTTAGTTCAATGAATAACAACTGGATACAACATTTGACTTATTATACTACAGTATCTGTACATGTATATCACTGTCCTTCAATCAAGTCATTTCATCAACTATATCACACATCATCTCATCCAGTCTATCACACGATTCGGACCCAACAGGAACGTCTGGTTTCGCTATTTTATTTTGCAACAGTTCACTTTTTACCAAAACTTTAGAATCCATGTCTTCAGGAATGGTGTTCACCGATCCTTCAATAAGTTCTTTCACTTTTTCTAAATGCTTTTGAAAACGATCAGCAATTTCAAGTCTTTTTTTCTTTTGTATTTCCATCATCACGCGCAAAGTTTCTCTGGCTTGATGAGGTCTAAACTCATTAATCAAATGATGCAGGTTTATAAAAAGTATCTGCAAGTCTTCAATTTTTTCTTGTCTTTTATGGGATTCAGGTGATTGAATGAGAACTTCGAGTAAATCCAAAAAATTGATGAGAATGGAATGATTTAGTTTCTTTAACTCACGCTTGGGATCGTAATGATTTGGATAAAGTCTTCGACAATTTGAAGCTTCAAGAGGACGAATGATGACATCATCTGCTGTAAACTGGGCACCAAACATTGTGTAGGTATCCTGAAATAAATAGAAGAAATTTATTTAACAAGGCATTAATGTCAAAATAATGCCAACATTTCATTCCATTTTAATATTTTGCTGGTATTAGTATTACTCACATTTCAGTAATATACAGTTTGTGATTTGTCAATTCCCAATCAACCTACCAATGAAAACCGGTTATGCAGAAAATAACGCATAATCTAACTTTTAAAAGGCTGGGTTGACTGGCTTATGTTGGTCAAAGGTGCTACATTGTACATATACATGTATGCTATTCTTAAACAGGCAATATACAAGAGCTTAATCTGCCTATTGCAGTCCTTTCTTTATGTCTTATATAAATTATTAATAAGACATTAATTAACGAATCAAGACCATAATCAACTCTTGATGCCATTAGATGGCCCAGATTTTAAGTGGATTGGAACAGTTCGGACATTTAATGATTTAATTTAAAAATGGAGAATCAACAATTTTTATAATATTAAAAACAGTAGAAATGACAACCGAGGTTACACTGTTCTAACACCAATAACTCGACTCTGGGTTAATTAGACTGAATTTTCAACATACATGTATTCCTTTTTCATTATCTACTTTTTAACTATTAGATACATGTATAGCGAGTTGAGAACTGTCAGCTCCAACTTTTCATCTAATCTTACAGACATGTAACGTCCCTTTAACCCTTAGAACCCGAAATGCCGCAAAACCGGCTTGTCGTTGTATCGCATATACCCGAAATGTCGGTTTTGCGGCTTGGGGCGTGTCAAGCTCCAATTACGTTGACGTCATAATTAATATGACGTCCTGTAAATCCAGGGAGGGACGTGCAACACCCCATGTATAGTCAGTGTTCAAAGGGTTAAGCATGTACCAACCATATAAACAGAAAGAAAATTGCAACATGCACATGGCAATCTGATTAAAACACAGATCCTATATCGTTTTACTTGTCTTTACTACACTAGGATCTGGAAGAGTTATTATATAAACCGGCATTCTGGTTGATGTTACATGCCATGGCACATGATGTTGATAAATGTTTGGAGCAAGAAGTAATGAAGTACAGTTATTCTGAAGAGATCCAATTTCAATCTTCATAATAGAATTTGAAAGCCATAAAGTATATATAATCAAAATAATAATTTCAACTGTTCTAACATATATATACCAGTAGACCTGAAATTTATTTGAGATTTTTATTATAATTTTCAATAAAGATCTAAAGTATACAGTTGTTACACATAAGGAACAAGTTAATTCATGAAATCAGTCATATTCCTTAACCATAAATCTACTTGTCAAGTTAATCCATAAATTACTGGCTATAGATTGCTATCTTTAACAGCTAACGAAGCAGAAGAAAAATATGCCTCCTATGATCGTATAATAGTGAGTTGATAACCTATTGAGCAAAAGACAGAAATAATTCTGTTTTGACTGTCTTAGAAAATATGAAATTCAAGCTTTAAGAAATCTGATCTCAATCACATAATTAATAATTACATATGTGGAACAGAAAGTCATAAATGTAGTATAGCCTACTGAAAATCAACAAACATGTAGGTTTACATATATTTCTTCAAAACTGATCCCGCAGTGAATATTCGCTTGGCCGCTACAATCACTGATAAGCATGACATCGACGAGGCTTAATGAGTTCGGCATATTAACTTTTTTACTCCGACAAATTAAATTCTCAAACATTTTTTTGAGGTAAAAGAAAAATAAATAAAGACGTTTGAAGTATTTGTAGTTAAAAAATATTTCCTATTTAGTGTAAATGGGTATTAAAATGAGTAAAATGCATCATTTTGCCTGAAGCAGTTAAGTGTTAAGTAAACATTGCATGAGCTGTTGAGCCAATGACTGACGCCGCCTGCGGTCAATGCACGTGTTGTGGACAGTCATCTGTTACATAGTTAATTCGTAAGTAATTCTCTGTGAAACAGATTGATATTTCTTGTCGTAAACACTGTACCCCAGGTATCAGGACTATCATTTAATCTTGTGTATTTAGCATTAATTTCTTTCACGCTCATTCAATATCAAGTCTATGTTTGAAAACTAGAAAAAATCATTTAAAATCACCACTGTTAAAAAATAAACAACCCCAAAAAATTGATGTATAATGATTAATTTTTGAACAGTGGTCAGGAAATGAAACACTTGTAAATTAGACACTCATAAATTAAAAACTGGACATAAGTACAAATTAGATGATTGTTTGTGATTATTAAATGATCTTTACAAGTTTTTAAACAAAGATTTGATATTAAACGAATGTGAATGAAATTAGTGCCAGATACAAAAGATTAAATGATACCCAGGTTACAGTGAAATATTCGACAATATTTGTGGACTGCTCAGATGATTTAGCTGCTGTATATTTCATTGCCTGGCAACTTACCTTTATTTCAATATTTTTGGGTATATAAAAGTATGGTACTGTGAAGCTCATATTAAGATTCCAGCGATAACAAAAAGTCTAGTTGTACCGCAGATCAAACCTAGCAAGGGAATATGCTGACTAGAATGGTTTAGGGTCTAAACAACACAAAATGTTACCTCGGTCGAAATTAGGATTTTTTTTATCAGAAAAAGCTGATTCTAAAATAAACTGATACGGCACTATGGTATTTCTTCATATTTGACACAAATTTTTGCTTTTGTCTATATCCCGTAACTTACAACGTTTTTATTCATAGTTTGGTTTATTAACTTAATTCCAACCAATGCATGTCACGTGTCATAGTACATGTAAGTTATAGGAACTGGTGTCTTTGGAAATTCTGTCAGAAAAAAAATTATTAATGTGTTTCTGATCGGTGTATTTGGTCTTCAATCAGTGGATTATGTTCAATGGAGATTTCAGTTTATACTAACAACTCGTCAGTGTAACTGAAAGCATTAAATGTATGATCCAATTATTATTTCAATATCTACCTGGAATTCGTAAAGACCAAACGTTGAACATGGTGCGAATTCCGAGATACATGTATCTACGTCTTCATGCATTACGTGGCTTATTTGTCATAAAGCAACTTACTGGACCATTTATGAATAATGACAATGATTGTTTTTTGTTTACTGTATTATCAAATTACCGTTAAATGTGCTAATTACTTGGATTATAAACCACATGAAAAATTGGCGGTAAAAAAATGAAACCCAGAGTGAGTACAGTCTGTTATATTATTGTAGTCTATTAGTACATGTATGTTGATAATTTTGCTGCAGGCAAGTCAAGGTTCGTGTCTGTGTGATAGTCTTGCATTACGTGTTAATTTTACAATAAACAATTAATTACATGTTTATTTAAGGTAGCCTAACGGTTGCCTAACAAGCCTAAAAAGTCTAAGTGTTTAACAGTTTATTTACAATAAGTAGCGTAGGCAACAACCCAGTCAATTAACCGGGATGAATGAAACAGCCCGATAAAAACATTGGTTGGGATGAAACAGCCCCAGGTGAAACGGTGGTGGGAAAAACTAATCCGCATCCGATTACAATACAAGTGCCCCGTAACAGTAAACATGCCACATGGTATGCTAACTTACCGAAATAGGTGGTGGTGGTGGTGGGGCACGGCCTCTCTTTATGTTTTCATCTGAATACATGTTTGCATATTGCATGGGTGGGAGTGGAAAAGCACTGACACCTTGGTTTTCTGTCATTTTAATTTCTTATCGAAAGCAATAGAAGATCAGAAATCAGTTTAACTGTAATTTCTCCTGCAAATAAATTTACTGTCCGTACTTTGTTTTTCTTCTCAAAATTACCGTTCAATAAAATTTAGGCATGAGAAATAACCTGGAAAGGATAAGATATTTATGGATTTTTTATCATCAATTTGATATTGATTTCTCCTATTATTTTTATATGAAAATACTGAAAAGTAGCTACTGTAAAATACAGATAAAGATTTAAAGTACATTATTATTCGAATTCAACCCAGACATGTTATATTTCGTTTCGTTGTAAAGCCGTTGTGTAAATTTGATTAAACCGCTTGACATTTCTTTCTTCTCAACACGAGAGTTCCAAATAATATAACTTATGTAGGAAATGAAATAGGTTGGTATACATTACGCTTCCTGGTAATTGAGTATTTTAATTCGTAATTCACGACGAAGAGAAATTAATTCTTTACTTGTATTCATGGTTTTCAACCTAATCCATTGATAAAGGGGGCTGCCACGCGTGAAAGGTGTCCAGTTGATTCGAGTGAATGATTTTTGTTTTGTTTTGTTTTTCATTTGACATTAAGTTGATATTATTTTGTCACACAGGAAATCAGGTCATTCGTTACAAGTAGTTTATTTTATTAAAGTATCTGTATATATTTCAATGGTTTTTCGTTCGATTACAAAACTTTGCAATCTTCTCTTCAGAAATATATGTTCCAGATCCAAAGATATACAGACTACTGTCAGTACTGTAGGCCTATTATTGATTTCATGATCTCACTCTCAGTCAGTGTGCTGTGATTACGTTATTAGTCATAGATTCTTAGAACACCAATTTCTTATATATATATATACGCTCTCTAGCACCAACGATTATTAAAATAAAGAGAATGTACTATTTGCCATAAATTGATGATAATATAAATGCTTCCCTATAGAAACTTACCTTGTCAGGGTGCTGTGATCATGTTATTTATAGTCACCCCTAATATAATAATATGTTACAGTCTAAGTAGAGCGAAACTGATGTGATTGCTGTCAAATATATAACCTTTATAATTAAGTTTCTAAAGTGATACAAAATTTTTGTTTTTCTAAATTGGTTTTAATTTAGATTGTATGTTTGATTTTTTTTAAAAATAAAAGCAAAAACCTGTGAGAATTATTTTACTATATTTGCCATAAAGCGATCAGAATGGCTGCTTGCATACAGAAACCTGTAATATATTAGTTAAACATATTAGATTCAAAGAACATGCTCAAGGCCTTGTATGCTCTAAAGCTCCAACAGTTATTAAAATAGAGAGTAAATGTACTATTTGCCACAAAACAATCATAATATTTGCTAATAGAAACCTAGAATGTAAATTGGATTTCATGTGCCCTGATGACCACACGACTTTTATTTACAAAAAAAATATCTGCCACAAACAAATCTTATAATAATGATACATGTATGCGTAATGTTTACTACTAGGCTAATTAGTAATCAGTATTCATTATGGTCCTGATGCACCATTTTAACGGAATAGAACTTAAAAAGATTTGTGGAATTGAAATTTCATTGATCCGTGTTGTTCACTATGCAGTAAACCTGCTGTCATTTGTCCATAAGAATTTATTGATAGGCATTTTTTAAAATCCAATTGAATCCAAGGCGGGACATTATGTTTCTTAAAACATAATCAATCTGAGTACATGTACATATTATTGTGGATACCAGGGTGGAACAGGACTTTAAGTAGGTGTTACATGTATAACAATAAATTGTGAAGCCTACCACTATAATTATGTGATATATATATATACACCACTATATTGGTTTGTGTATTCAATAGTGATGGGTATTACACTAGTGTCATCGTTTACAGCTTGTTAAACACTTCCTGATTAATGAATATTGTTTAAAGACACCTTCCCCTGTACAAACTCGGTTATTTGATGATATATTTGGACCAAAACAATTGAAACTAATTAATCTATCAAAATTTTCCTTCAAATCCTTCTCAAAACCTTGTAATCACAAGGGAATACCCCTGCTATAAAAATCTATTAAAAGGATTATGGTTGCCTGCTGTGTCGAATACATTTCCTCTAGGCACCTTGGTTGCTCTTGCCACCCACTTTATTGGAATAAAATAAGTTCTAAGGGTAATTTAAATGACCAAGTTGAGTCAATCTCACACTCCTTTTCTCTTTTTCTCATTTCCAGGATTTTAATGGACTGAAAAGTGAATTCTACTGTAAGAAAGGGGGATAACTGATATGAACTATAAGAAATGGCAAGAAATGGGGACATTGAATTAAAAGTTGATTATTTATTGAAACGTTCCATCAACAAATCTGTGCTCTGGACAGGAGAGAATTACAGGAATAGATTATTTGTTCTTACTGACACCCATCTTTCATATTATGATGGTAAACCTGATGTAAGTATTTGTAAAGTGGTCTTTATCCGTATTATAATTTCAGTCAGCCACAGTCATTGAAGTACTGGCACTAACAGTTTTAGTTGTACCCTTTGCACATAGTTTCTTATTGATGTATTTGATATATTAAAATAACAAAAGTTTTATAAAGGGCCATATTTTAGTTAAAATAAGGTGAACAAGTTTGATTAACTTATGTTTGAGAATGTTTTGTGAACTCAAGGCCAGAACTAGTACCATACATGGTAAACATTGTATCTGACTCGTATTAAAAATAACAATAAGAACACAGAAAAAAGACAAAATATCACTGGATAAAATGACAGGCACTAGAGGGATTGTGCCTGATAAAATCTGTATTGCTGCCCGTAGCCTTTGGAGTACTTGCTTTAAAAAGGAAATGTCCAACTGTTAAATATTTTATTCATTGTTGAGAATGAGATTAATTTCTGCAACGATCATCTGAACCTGGCCAACTCAGTTTACCTTTGATTACAAATCAAGACACTGGTGGTTACCTCATCATGATAATTGTTTACAAATGGCATGAAATAGATTTTAACATTCTAGTTTACTGTTTTCGTTTACTGTGTCGTGACATCATCAGTGTACTGGCAACTGATTACAAATGACATGAGATATGACCTACAGTTCTAATTTTTGGCACCAACCCAATTAATGAAGATGGTCATAAGCTATGCAGTGTTCTATGAGTGAAATTGTGCTCAAACAGCAGCACTTTTGCATACTCTTTGGAGAATTCCAACTGCCAAGCTTTCGTTTACATGTCATCATTTTTTTGTTCCATCCGAATAACTATTTAAAATGAAACAAAATGTAACTTGACTAAAATCTGGACATACATTATGCAAGAGCTAAACCAGCCTATTGTATGTCTTGCTTTGGGCCTGAAATGGTATATAAACTACATGTATTAATTAGACATTAATTAACTTATCCAGGACATAATCAACTCTCGATGTCAATGCTAGCCTGCGATATTTGTTGGATTATGATCCTATTTCCTGCATAACTTTCTTTCAAGATTTAATGATTAATTGGACAATCCAGACTATGATTTTTGTCGTACTGACTTTAGTAATGATGATCGAGGCTAAGCTGAACTTTCATTTACTTAATTCTCGGTTCATATTGGATCAATTTGACTGAAATTTTCACCAAATTGCCTTTACATTATATAGTTTTTAACTATTATAGTGAAGTCTGCCAACTCGTTATCAAATCTCCCGTAATGTATCTTTAATAATCAATGATAAGTTTTACAGTAACAATATTTGATTATTATTTCAGAAAAAAGGAAAGCCAAAAGGGCAGATAGAGTTAAAGAATATAAAATTAGTTGAAGAAGTAGAGGATCACATGTTAGATAATAAAGTAAATGTTTTCCAGGTATGTTGCACTGATATTTAGTTAATTAGGGTTTCACACTGCGTAGCTTGTGTGAAACACTATTGTTTTTGTTCGGATTCTTCTTCTTCTTCTTCTTATTATTATTCTTCCAATTTGATTGTATCTTGGAAACTACTTGTCGGATGTGACGTAGAGATTAAAGCTATTTCCGGCATTCTGTGACAAACCAAATTAACATTTTCAGTATCACCGGATGTGATGTCATTTTGGCAAAAACTGAACTTTTAGCATTCAAATTTTGATATTTGATTCCTATCAACAAATAAATTGAACCCATACGACCATACAGATATCCTAAAATTGTTTCTAACTTATATGGTTGCCGAGAAATAGACGATTTTCTACAAGTCACTTTTCAAGATTTTTGATCTATAAAAGTTGCAATTATCATTCGATTTACATAAAATTTGTCATAATGTGATGCCTTATGCCATTTTTGATTTCATAAAACTAATTGAACATTTTCATTATCACCGGAAGTACATGTACTATAATTTTGTCATGATCAGTTACATATAACACATGTATAAAATGAATTGATATGGCTGGATTTGGTTGATTCTGCGTCCATTGTATTTGATGTGCGCAATGCTTATGCGGAAACCTCTTTAATGGTTTCATTGGTAGCACAAGTGACATAATGTTCAAGGGTAATGTGGCACCAGTGAAACCCGTCATAACTACATCGCAGGTCTAGTGTTTATATTGTTCGTATTGGGGAGGAGCCACTGTGTGTCGGCGAGTAAGATGTTGGCTCGCAAAACTAGAGGTAGCATGTTTGATCCGTGGTTTGGCGGAGAAAGGTCATTGGAATTTTCCGGTGTGGTTCCCCTATGTCAGTGACGTACAGGATGTTAAGATTTGGCACTATTAGAAAACAAAAGGTTACATTAGTCCCTGTTGTTAGGTTGCCCCTTCATTTTGTGGGCCCTTAGGCTTCTGCCTAGTTATCCTTTAGGATACTATAGCACTGATTATAAAATCTTGTGCCCAAAAATATTTATATGACAACAGTTGACCGTCTAGCTGAAATTAAATCAAACTTTAAATTTTTATTTCAGATTGTATATAGACAGAATAGCGACACATACACACTGTATGTTGTAGCATTAGATAAAACTTCTAGAGAGGACTGGATAGAAGCTATTAAAAAGGGTAAGTACTGTTACATTAATTAATAGGCATTCATATTAAAATAGTTTCTAGAGATGTGAAATGCTGGACAAGAATTGTAGGACAAGTAATAAACATTAACAAGAAGCGATGGATTAAATGTAACCTTTTCGACTGTCAAATTATTTCTATGCACTGTAAAAACTATTTCACTTTTAAAGAATTTCAGAAAGTACTCAAAAACTTGATTAGTCCATGCCTGGTAATAAGGTTCTTTCACATGCACATAAGAACATGTACACAGGACCTCATTTTTTTTTTGTCCCCATACATACGACTGGATGCTTTTCTGGCCAGGATATCTATCCCGCACCACTAACTTGGCAAAACCACACTGGACAATATCAGGGAGCTTTGGCGTCCAACACAAGGATCAAGCCCTGAACCACCTGGTTAGTTAGTCAGCATCTTACCATGTACCACTGTAACTACCTGCAAACAGGCTCTTATTCTGATTATAAGCAAAATAAATCTTTATGATACAAAAGTTATAGCTTTCTTCACAAGCACAATATCCCGTGTCTGTAGACTGGAATCTGTTCTATGCTTTGCAGAAAACAAGGTTGATCTGTCTTAACTCTAAAATATTTCATTTATTTCAGAAAGTATTAAAAATAGGGCTGAATTTCTACATAAATATCACAAAGGTGTCTGGACAAAAAGCAAAGGAAAATATAACTGTTGTGACCAGATTGATAGAAATGCTCCAGGATGTGAAATGCTCCAGGGTTGTCTTGCACAAGGTCAAAGTCCGGGTACGTTGTCATTTCATCCTCTTGTTAAAGATGCATTATGTAAGATTTAGATAAACAGATAAAGAAAAATAAATATATTGAAAATTATATTCAATTTATTTTATTCTAAGCAAAGTTATGATTGTTTGAAGATGTTGTGTAAATAATCTATTATAATAGCAGTAGTATTTGACAATCAAGGCCAAGTCTCAATTCATTTAAATTTGGAGCATCCGATTTTCTAGCGAGTCATGTGAATAAATGTCTGAATATTAATTGATTCCCGTCTTTCGAAGAAAGCAGGGGACTATTAAAATAGGTTCATCTGTCACACGGTTTGGGACACAATAACTCTCTGTCTAATTTAGTTAGAACTTTCAAACTTGGTGTAGTTGTTTATTAGGTCATTGCCTTGATTGAGTTCGAAGATGAGCATTTTCTGCTAGGGGTTAGCAGAGATAAACAATCTGATTGGTTAATGCTTTTGGGCATGATAATTTTGGTTATAATTGAATGAGAGCCATGAAACTCTGAGTTACAGATTCATTATGTCGTCTTGACTAAGTTTGATGATGAGAATTTTCTGCTTAGGCCAAGGAGAGAAAAGCAATTTGATTGGTCAAGACTTTGGAACATAACTCTGCTTTTAACTGCGGTAGAAACTTACAACTTTGGGAGTGGTTTCACCGAAAACCACATGCTTACAGACAGCAAAGAATAGATATTAAAATACTTAAACATTGTCACACACAATTCAGGCTTTGTCAGGGGTAATTACTCTGGTGTAAGTTATTTTGTGTGGCACAGATTTGTCTGTGTTATTTTACACCCATATTGAAATGTCACACACAATTCAGGCTTTGTCAGGGGTAATTACTCTGGTGTAAGTTATTTTGTGTGGCACAGATTTGTCTGTGTTATTTTACACCCATATTGAAATGTGGTCTTATGTTGTTGTCTCCCCATCAGTTGTCCACAACAGCTTCTGGACACACAAGAGGCTTATTAAAGTTATCATCCAATTAACTCCAAATTTATGCACAGGGTTTATATTCATGAGATGAAGAATCTGATAATTACTTCCGGAGTTATTGACATTAATTACTTTTTAAAAATATTGTAGACTGTTTAGTGGCAAAAGTTGTTATTCGATTGAACTGAAATTTATACACATTGTTTATCTGTTCGTTAGACAAAAAATCCTTACAACAAATTCTGATAACTGAAATAGTCTATTGTATTAATGGATGACCAGTATATGATTGTAGGATGAATTTTAGCATTAGAAAGAACTAGAAGCAATCGAGTTGTTATTCTTGATCAGTTTTTAGTGAGTTGTTTAAATTTGCCTGTTACCTACCTACAAGGAATAGATACAGACTTCTCAGACATCTTACCTGCTGTGGGCATACAATTTATTGCCTAGTAAACTTTTTTAAATTAGAAAGTGTCTAAACGACCAGTTACGGTTCCCGGAGAAAATTTACTACGAAACCGGTTATCGTCTCTGATTGGCCAATTTTATCAAGTGGTTATTAGCGGTCTTTTCCAATATGGCGGCCTCTACACAGGCATCCTTGTTGGTGCAGAATTTACATCCCTTAATTCACTTTTAGAGGCGATGAAACAATTCGAATTTAAGAGTAAAGTGACATATTGGCAAAGAGATACGAGGGTTAGTAGGGTTAGGGTTAGGATTGGTCAAATATCCGGTTTTGTAGTGGAGAAATGTTGAGATCCGGTTTCGTAGTAAATTTCCGTAAGCAGCTGGATCCGGTCGTATAGCCACTTCCTTTAAATTAATATTGATACATGTCAAACTTAAATTCATATTGTCATGTACCAGTACCTAATGTCGAGACCTGCTTATTAACATACATCTAAATCTATATTTTTAATAGCTGTGAGCAGGAAAATAATAAATAGAGAACTACCAAGTCTACCTTCAACAAATGGCCCGGCAAAACCAAAACAAGAAAAATTAGTGTATATAGCTATTTACGACTTCGAACCAGCTGAAGATGGTGATTTAGAATTAATACAAGTAAGTAAACTTTTTATACGTCCACCTGAGAATCAGTGAGGTGAAGAAATTTGTGTATAACTTCTTTTGTAATCTGCTTGACTAAGTTCAATAATGAACATTTAATTAATTTTTATACTCCCACATTTTCACGTGGACGTATATTGCCGTTGCCCCTGTTTGTCTGTCCGTCCACAATTGTTTGTGAACAGTCTACAGGTCACAATTTTTATACGATTTCAATGAAACTTCAAATATAGCTTTATCACCCCAAGATCTCAGTTCCTTTCTATAATGGCATGTATCAGACTGTAACTTCATGGATTATGGCCCCTGATTCTACAGTGTAGAGGTCACAATTTTGAACCAATTTTTATGAAACTTGAAATGCATGTTTATATCCCAAAGATCTTGGTTCCTTTCAATATTTGCGCATATCGGATCGTAACTTCCTGAATTATGGCCCCTGATTGTACGAAAAATCACCTTTTTATACGCCCACATTTTCATGTGGACGTATTATGTCGTCGCCCCTGGACGTCCGTCCGTCCACCCACAATTTGTTTGTGGACTCTCTACAGGTCACAATTCTTATCCGATTTTGACGAAACTTGAAATATAGGTTTATCCCCATAAGATTTCGGTTCCTTTCGATATTGGCATGTATCGGATCGGAACTTATGGATTATGGCCCCTGATTGTACGAAATATCATGTTTTTAGCTTGTGGACCCTATAGAGGTCACAATTTTGAACCGATTGTGATGAAACTTGATATGCATGTTTATAACCCCAAAATCTTGGTTCCTTTCGATATTTGCGCCCATCGGATCGTAACTTCCTGAATTATGGCCCCTGATTGTCCGAAAAATCGCCCTTTTTAGCTTGTGGTCCCTCTGGAGGTCAAAATTATTATCCGATTTAAAACATCGTTTGATTATATCACTGTTACATAGTAATTAAGGTTGAGTTCAAATTTCGTGAAAATCGGACCAAAATTGACAGACAAAATGGCCGCTGTTTGTACGCGAATAGTGTGAAAATATGTTATATCAAGGTTGTGGACCCTATAGAGATCACAATTTTGAACTGATTTTGATGAAACTTGACATGTATGTTTATAACCCAAAGATCTTGGTTCCTTTCGATATTTGCACCCATCGGATTGTAACTTCCTGAATTATGGCCCCTGATTGTCTGAAAAATTGCCCTTTTTAGCTTGTGGTCCCTCTGAAGGTCAAAATTATTAGCCGATTTGAAAAACTGTTTGATTATATCACCGTTACATGGTAATGAAGGCTGAGTTCTAATGTCATGAAAATCGAACCAAAATTGACGGACAAAATGGCCGCCATTTGTACGCGAATAGTGTGAAAATATGTTATATCAAGGTTGTGGACCCTATAGAGGTCACAATTTTGAACCGATTTTGATGAAACTTGACATGCATTTTTATAACCCGAAGATCTTGGTTCCTTTCGATATTTGCGCTCATTGATTCGTAACTTCCTGAATTATGGCCCCTGATTGTAAGAAAAATCACCCTTTTTAGCTTGTGGTCCCACTGGAGGTCAAAATTATTATCCGATTTAAAAAAACGTTAGATTATATCACCATAACATGGTAATGAAGATTGAGGTAAAATTTCGTGAAAATCGGACCAAAATTGACAGACAAAATGGCCGCCGTTTGTACGCGATTAGTGTGAAAATATGTTTTATCAAGATTGTGGACCCTATAGAGATCACAATTTTGAACCGATTTTGACATGCATGTTTATAACCCAAAGATCTTGGTTCTTTTTGATATTTGCGCCCATTGGATCGTAACTTCCTGAATTATGGCCCCTGATTGTCCGAAAAATGACCTTTTTTAGCTTGTGGTCCCTCTGGAGGTCAGAATTATTATCCCATTTAAAAAACTGTTTGATTACATCACCGTTACATCGTAATGAAGGTTGAGGTCGAATTTCGTGAAAATCGGACCAAAATTAACAGAAAAAATGGCTGCCGCTTGTACGTGAAGAGTGTAAAAATATGTTATATCAAGGTTGTGAACCCTGTAGAGGTCACAATCTTCATTCAATTTTGATGAAACTTGAAACACATGTTTACAACTTAACAATCTTAGTTCCTTTCGATATTTGTGCATATCGGATTGTAACTTCTTGAATTATGGCTCCTGATTGTACGAAAAATGACCTTTTTTATACGCCCACATTTTCATGTGGACGTATTATGTCGTCGCCCCTGTCCGTCCTGAAATATAGGTTTATCCCCATAAGATTTCGGTTCCTTTCGATATTGGCATGTATCGGATCGGAACTTATGGATTATGGCCCCTGATTGTACGAAATATCATGTTTTTAGCTTGTGGACCCTATAGAGGTCACAATTTTGAACCGATTGTGATGAAACTTGATATGCATGTTTATAACCCCAAAATCTTGGTTCCTTTCGATATTTGCGCCCATCGGATCGTAACTTCCTGAATTATGGCCCCTGATTGTCCGAAAAATCGCCCTTTTTAGCTTGTGGTCCCTCTGGAGGTCACAATTATTATCCGATTTAAAAAAACGTTTGATTATATTACCGTTACACCGTAAGGAAGTTTGAGTTCGAAAATCGGACTAAAATTGCCATCAAAATGGCTGCCGTTTGTACGCGAATACTGTTAAAAAATGGTATATCATGGTTGTGGACCCTGTAGAGGTCACAATTTTAATTCGATTTTGATGAAACTTGAAATGCATGGTTATAACCCAAAGGTCTTGGTTCCTTTCGATATTTGCGCATATCGGATCGTAACTTCCTGAATTATGGCCCCTGATTGTACGCAAAATTGCCTTTTTTATACGCCCACATTTTCATGTGGACGTATTATGTCGTCGCCCCTGTCCGTCCGGACGTCCGTCCGTCTGTCCGTCCACAATTTGTTTGTGGACTCTCTACAGGTCACAATTCTTATCCGATTTTGACGAAACTTGAAATATAGGTTTATCCCCATAAGATCTCGGCTGCTTTCGATATTGGCATGTATCGGATGGAAACTTCATGGATTATGGCCCCTGATTGTAGCTTGTTTTTTAGCTTGTGGACCCTATAGAGGTCACAATTTTGAACCGATTTTGATGAAACCTGACATGCATGTATATAACCCCAAGATCTTGGTTCCTTTCGATATTTGCGCCCATCGGATCGTAACTTCCTGAATTATGGCCCCTGATTGTCCGAAAAATCGCCCTTTTTAGCTTGTGGTCCGTCTGGAGGTCAAAATTATTATCCGATTTAAAAAAACGTTCGAGTATATCACCGTTACATGGTAATGAAGGTTGAGTTCAAATTTCGTGAAAATCGGACCAAAATTGACATACAAAATGGCCGCTGTTTGTACGCGAATAGTGTGAAAATATGTTATTTCAAGGTTGTGGACCCTATAGAGGTCACAATTTTGAACCGATTTTGATGAAACTTGACATGCATGATTATAACCCCAAGATCTTGGTTCCTTTCGATATTTGCGGCCATCGGATCGTAACTTCCTGAATTATGGTCCCTGATTGTGAGAAAAATCACCCTTTTTAGCTTGAGGTCCCTCTGGAGGTCAAAATTATTATCCGATTTAAAAAACCGTTTGATATTATCACCGTTACATGGTAATGAAGGTTGAGTTCGAATTTCGTGAAAATCGGACCAAAATTGACATACAAAATGGCCGCCGTTTATACGCGAATAGTGTGAAAATATGTTATTTCAAGGTTGTGGACCCTATAGAGGTCACAATTTTGAACCAATTTTTATGAAACTTGACATGTATGTTTATAACCCAAAGATCTTGGTTCCTTTCGATATTTGCGCCCATTGGTTCGTAACTTCCTGAATTATGGCCCCTGATTGTACGAAAAATCACCCTTTTTAGCTTGTGGTCCCACTGGAGGTCAAAATTATTATCTGATTTTAAAAAACGTTTGATTATATCACCGTTACATGGTAATGAAGATTGAGTTAAAATTTTGTGAAAATCGGACCAAAATTGACAGACAAAATGGCCGCCGCTTGAACGCGATTAGTGTGAAAATATGTTATATCAAGGTTGTGGACCCTATAGAGGTCACAATTTTGAACCGATTTTGATGAAACTTGACATGCATAATTATAACCCAAAGATCTTGGTTCCTTTCGATATTTGCGCCCATTGGATCGTAACTTTGATTGTATCACCGTTACATCGTAATGAAGGTTGAGGTCGAATTTCGTGAAAATCGAACCAAAATTCACAGCTGTTCTTGTCAAGCCATCCATCCTTCATCACTAACAAGGGGAAACCACGCCAGAAAATCTGGATGAACTTTGTCACCCAATGCAGGGATCAAACACCCAACCTCAAGGCTACCGAGCCAGCATCTTACCCACTTAGCAACATGATTCCCAGTCGAATTTGAAGCCTACTGAAATGCACCTTTATAACCCAAAGATCTTAATTCATTTCGATATTTGCACATATCATATTCTAACTTAATGATGTAGGAAAAATCACTTTCGGTATTGCTTGTTCTCTATCCATCTCTCGAAAATGTGGGCGTATCCTGCCTGGCAGTGCCAGCCTATCTTTTTAGCTTGTGGTCCCTCTGGAGGTCACAATTATTTTCCGATTTCAAAAAAAGTTTGATTATATCACCGTTAAGGAAGGTTTGAGTTTGAATTTCAGGAAAATCGGACCAAAATTAACAGACAAAATGGCTGCCGTTTGTACGCGAATACTGTTAAAAAATGGCATATCATGGTTGTGGACCCTGTATAGGTCACAATTTTAATTCAATTTTGATGAAACTTGAAATGCATGGTTATAACCCAAAGATCTTGGTTCCTTATCCGATTTTGACGAAAAGTCACATTTCTAGGTTGTGTACTGTCACACCATAATCATTGTCGGCTTCGAATTTCATGAATATCAGACTGGAACTGACCAACAAAATGGCTGCTCCCAATACAGTATGAAATTACAGGACTTAATGATGTAGGAAAAATCACTTTCGGTATTGCTTGTTCTCTATCCATCTCTCGAAAATGTGGGCGTATCCTGCCTGGCAGTGCCAGCCTATCTTTTTAGCTTGTGGTCCCTCTGGGGTCAGAATTATTATCCCATTTAAAAAAAACCATTTGATTATATCACCGTTACATCGTAATGAAGGTTTAGGTCGAATTTCGTGAAAATCGGACCAAAATTGACAGCTGTTCTTGTCAGGCCATCCATCCTTCATCACTAACAAGGGGGAACCACGCTAGAAAATCTAGATGAACTTTGTCACCCAATGCAGGGATCAAACACCCAACCTCAAGGCTACCGAGCCAGCATCTTAACCACTTAGCAACATGATCGCCAGTCGAATTTGAAGCCTACTGAAATTAACCTTTATAACCCAAAGATCTTAATTCATTTCGATATTTGCACATATCAAATTCTAACTTAATGATGTAGGAAAAATCACTTTCGGTATTGCTTGTTCTCTATCCATCTCTCGAAAATGTGGGCGTATCCTGCCTGGCAGTGCCAGCCTATCTTTTAGCTTGTGGTTCCTCTGGAGGTCACGATCATTATCCGATTTTAAAAAACGTTAGATTATATCAAAGTTACACTGTAATTTCGTAAAAATCAGACCAAAACTGCCGGACAAAATGGCCGCCGCTTGGACGCGAATAGTGTAAAAATATGATATATCAAGGTTGTGGACCCTGTAGTGGTCACAATTTGAATCCAATTTTGATGAAACTTGAAAAGCATATTTATAATCCAAAGATCATGGTTCCTTTCAATATTTGCACCTATCGGCGTGTAACTTCCTGAATTTTGGCCCTTGATTGTTCGAAAAATCGATTTCTGTTTAGCTTGTTCTCTTTCCATCTCTTGAAAATGTGGGCGTATCCTGCCTGGCAGCCGCTGGTTCAATTTCGCGGGGAATACCAGCTTCACTGTTGGCATGTTATGGGAAGGATTCTATTATTATTGCTATATTTATTTTTATAGGGAGAGGAATATACAATATTAGATAAAAGTAAAGAGCATTGGTGGCAGGCAGAAGACAGGAACAAGTAAGGAAAATACATTAGAAATTTTCATAATTATCACTTCATTATCACAATATTTATCAATTCATTAGTGATTTAGAATTATCACAATTTGTGTAAATCGTTTGGCATTTAGAATTATCACAATATTTTTCAATTCATTAGTGATTTACAATTATCACAATTTTTGTAAATAATTAGTGATTTACAATTATCACAATTAAAATCAACTCTCAAGTAATTTACAATTACAGTAGAATCTGTATTAAGGAACCACTCATTGGAGTCTTCATGACTGATCGCTTAATGAGAGTGATCTCTTAATAGTGCTGACGTCAAGTAAATTTTATGCTTGGATGCATTTTGACGAATTATCACAATGTTTATCAATTCTCAGGTAATTTATAATTATCACAAAAATCATTGTGATATTACCCATGTGAAATATGAAAAATCCCATCTGATCTGATCTTTTCTTCTGTTCTACATAATAAAATTGTAACTAATATTATATAATCAATTGACATGTTAAAAGATCCAGGTTTGGAGTTGGACCAATGAAATCTTCAATGTAATTTTATTTTATTTTCAGGAGAAGAGGTTATATCCCTGCAAATTATGTTAAAAAGAAATTTGGTCTTGAAATATATGGGTATGTATTTGTGAAAAGTACAGCTTCTAACTTTATTAGCTATGTGAATGGCTATTACTCTGGATGATAGTGATCTTAGTTGTAGTCATTAGCAAAGAAGTTGAAGCAGTCGGTGATGAGTCATTTTGCTGGGAAACGTTTCCTTTCATCTGTGGTGCTATAAAATTACTACTAGAAGCCAATCAAATTTTAATTATTTATGATTGGTTATTTCATGGGTTGTTACTCTCAAAAATTTGAACTATAAATTTTTTATTTCAACGCTTGAATCAAATAAGACAACAATCCCATGAAATATCCGAAGGCAGAATTTTTTTTATATATGTGAACTTTCTGACAGGTTGTGCATTTATTGAAATATAAATTATAGTTTGTTTATGAAATGAAATGAAATGGGATTAAACGTCCTACTGTTCTGCTCCTAAACTGGGCTAATGAAGGCGGACATACGCCATCCAGTGGGCTACTAGGGAAACTTTGTCTGGGCAGTGTGCTATGAGGGAAATTTTGTCTGGACAGTGGCCCTGTGGCGTACTCTTATATCGAATTCCAACTGGCAGGAGATCTTAAATGTGGACACCAATGTGTACACGGGACCATAGTTTTTTGTCCCATCCAAATGACTAGACAGTCATTCTTGTCAGACCCTCCATCCTGCATCACTGACAAGGGAAAACCATACTGGAAAATCTGGATGAACTTTCTAGGCCAGTGGAGGGATCGCACACCTCACCTCCAGGCTAGCCAGCCAGCCCCATACCTACTTCACCACGTGATCCCCATAGTTTGTTTAAAATCACATTTTGTTTTTTCCACAGGTGGTATTATAAAGATATTACTCGCGATAGAACAGAATCTATGTTAAAGGAGCAGGCAATAGAGGGAGGTTTTTTAGTTCGTGATTCCACCAGTACTCCTGGTTTGTACACTGTCTCTGTTTTTACGGAGACGGGTAAAGACGGGTAAGTTAAGAACAAACAAGACGGTTTGATGTTGCATGCTCAATTGGGGGGTTGGGATGGCCTAGTGACCTCTAGCTGGCTGGTCACCTCTGGCTTGCGGCTGTGGTTTCAAGGTCTGGTGTGAGCGTATGTGGCATGGAGATAAGGGCGCCTTCTCAACCTTGTGGGTTTCCTCCGGGCACTCCGGTTTCCTCCCACGACTAAAGACCCCTACGCGCAAGCGAATTATTGAAATAAAATTGAAACCATATGTTAGTCCCGAAATGACCTGGTTGTGTTGATTGGACGTTAAACCCCATTTTTCTCTCTCTCTGCATGCCCAATAAGAGGTAAACTTACCAGAAAGCAAGAATGGTGCTAAGATTATTAACACTTGATCAAGTGATCTGAGTGTTGGTATTATAGAAATGGAAATCAAAGATGCATTATCTAAGATTTAGATAAGGAGCTGGCCATTCTTTCTATAATAGTTAAAAAAATAGATAGTAGAAAATGAATATGTTGAAAATTTCAAAATTATTTATTAAAGTGAAGTTATCAGTATTTGGAGTTTTGACAAGATAGTCTTGATTGTCAAGTACCACTGAGATGATATTAAACAAAGTCTCTATTATCCATTTTAGTTTTAAATTATTAAATAGTGAGTATGTTCTAATCCATTCAATATCATGGCCACCTGGGTTGATTATGGACTTGTCATGTGAAAAAATTCCAAATTAATGATTTATAAAATATCTCAAGTAAAAGACTTGGATGTGGTATCAAAACAGCCAGAAATATCAAATTTTCCATGACTTAATCCATGCTAAAATGTATTCAAATTTATTCTGTAACATTAAATGAAGTTTATAAAATCAAAGTGTCAATGGTTGATAAATCTCCAGGCTTAGATTGAAATGGATTAGAAAGTTTGTAGGTGGCACTGATTTTGACAATTTCCACTGATGACCTTTCGCATATAGGAAGCAAAATGTTGCCAAATCATTGAAGATACTCGACAGAATGGAACCATTTCTGAACTGATATTGTTCAACTTTTACAATATTGTACTTTGTAAGGAATTACTCAAGCCCGGAAATGGCACTCGGAGATTTTGAAAAACTGAAATATATAGTTGTTCTTTAGGATATTTAATAGTTATACACATGTTTGACTTTTGCAGGAGAGATAGTGTATCACATTACCATATTAAGAAGAATGCCAATGAAAAGTTTTATATTTCTCATCAACATTGTTTTGAAACCATTCCTGAACTTATACATTACCATAAGCATAATTCTGGAGGTAGGATAAACATTTCGCTATCATATGAATTACTTTCCCACAAAAGTATTTATTGGGCGATTATTTCCAATAAAAGTATGTCAATTTTGGTATATGGAAAGTAGAAATATCCAGTCTGACGAGAAAAAGACTGGATTCCCTGAAAAACACCCATGGGGCGCATACAGGACAAAAATGTTAGGGTTTCCATAACCGTCAACCTGACAATTAGGGATGTCAAAGGTTGTATGCGGAGATTACAGTACACTTCAGGGCTAAGTATGAAAATCCTCCCTGTGGGTGTTTTTTCCACTCAAAAATCGCGGTGTTTTTCTCATGTCCACTCCGCGGAATTTGCGACGTTCTGGGCGGAAAAAAAGTCCGCGAAAAGATAAAATTCGCGGAGGATTATTGTCCGCGAAAATTTGAAATTCGCGGCGGATAATTGTCGGTGGAAACATAAAATTCGCGGAGGATTATATTCCATAGTGATTCAAAATAGTCTGAGTAATTTAGTCAATATTGTCACAGCGTTATTTAATAGTTAATGGAATAATATCACGAGTATATTAGTCGTTTTAGTTAACCTGTAATTTATATATTCATAATACTATTTTCAAAATTTTTGAAAATTAACTAAATTGTACCAAAGTATTATTTTATTCATATCCTAAAATATCTGTTATGCTCGATTCAGATATAATGTACATGTACATCGGTATTCAATTCGTAAATCGCACCACAAAGTGCATACACATATCAATTTTCTATGTCATTAGTTCATCCGACAAGCAGACAATGAAACCATGTTTCATGAATTCTGATAACATTGTCTGAAAATGGATGACAATAAACATAATATCTAGCTATTTGCACGTGGGCGTCTTAAAATATGCTGTCGATTTTTTATGTACTGATTTATTATCGATTTTAAATATGAAGAAGAATTTAATGACAATCGTAGAAATAAACAAATTAGCATTAATTCTTGGAAGGTATATTTTCTCCCCGATATTTAATTTAACGGTAATTCGATTAAAATGACGATTGGGCTCCCAACGTTCAAATAATACTTTATGTCCCGAGAATCAAATATCATGTAATGTATAGAAGCTGAAAGATTCTTTACTTATTTCAGTTTCGTATTTGACTAAGATACAGAGTCCCCATTCCCCACATTTCAATATGGATCAACATGTCAAATCGTTTCAGATAGCGCTATATGTATATGGCTTAAAAGTGTCATGTCTCAAATGGTCGCTTCATAGATATATTATTTTATGCTTTAACTTATAAATGCAACACACAAACTGCTTACCGTATTTATACAGTTGACGATAAATATCCTAGATAATAATCCGGTTCGGTTTCTTTCCAATAATTATCACAGAAACAAATATTAAATTTCATTTTTCCAGTGAACATATCGATGAAGCTTTCAATAAATAAAACACCTAACAAACAGACCATATGAATCGAATCTTGTGCGGACTGAACTTAGATTTATAGGATTTAATTGTCGCACCAAAGAGTACAAAGGAAAATGCTTAACAACAAGCATGCATTAGTTAAAACGGCTTGGCGTGATATAAGAGATGATTTTTGTGCCAAATTAAAAATACACTGAAAGGGCCTCACTAGTCCGCAGGTGCTCTACTCTCTAGTCTGTCGCTGTAAGAAATACGTGTACTATAAATGTGGGTATCAATAAAGCCTAACCCTAATAACAGATATCGGTTGACCAATGAACCCTAACCCTAACACAACCCTAACCCTAACCCTAACTAATGAACCCTAGTAATATATTATAGAACCCGCGGGCTAGTGAGCATTCCCCTTATTACCACTGGTTAAAGGAATAATTCTATTGACAGAATATGTCAACTGCGAATTAAGTATTGATTTCATAATTTGCATGCGCCAACCTTCAAGTCTGTACCGATTCAAATTTTTAATATCCATAATTTTTAAAGCCTGAGTTTTATGTTATCGTTAATAAAATTAATAGAATCTTATGCAAATTACTGGTAATACGTGATGTAAATTGTAGGAGGTGGGGAGGTGCTATTCATCGTAGCCCGTTCGTAATTTAGCCATGTGTGTGTTAAAGGGGTTTGTATTTTAGTCAATTATCAATTCCTTTTGATGGCACGTGTGAATTCGCCTAATAAAGATAGTTGATTGACAGTATGCATTGACTCAGACTCCTTGGTGCCTAAATGAAATGTCATCACGGTATTTTCCGACTGATAGTTTTAATGTACATGTGTTCGGTAAGGTTGACGGTGAATTTTGGCGATGTGTGCTTAAAAACAGGAGATGAAGGCATTTCATTCATTTGGGAATTAAATCAGAATATATTACTTGAGGTGTGAATTTTTTAACTTATTTGTCAGAATGGAAATGGCTATTTTAATGTACAACACTTTCGCCCAAGGTAAGGCCAGCATTTATGTGTGTAAATTTTGAAAATTTCCTAATTTCAATGAGTTTGAAATAGTCGAACGATTCAAGTTTTAAAAATATTGAACATATTAATGAAGTAATGTATCGATATAGGGTGAAACGATCGTGGGATGAACTGACCCATATTAGCCTGTTTTTAATATTCCATTTTTGTGATTTATAGTTAAGTCTAATAAAACAATACTTTAATAGTATAAACACTTACAATTACCATGCCAACGCGTTGCGGATTGAAACCACGGCTTTAAAACTATGAGTGAGCTCACTTTTTTTAATTATTTGAATAGAGGCTCTAGAACCACTTGTAATAACATGCTCAACACATTTCGGATTGAAACCACCGCTTTGTAACAATGAGATTACTCACTTTTCTTTATTATTTGCCGACATACTTAAACGGTAAACGGCTTCGTAGCACATTGTTGTTTTAAAAATCCAAAACAAAAACATAGTAACAGAATACAGACTACATGTGTAAATGTATAAGTCATTAATGGACAGACAAGCGGACGTTAAATAAAGCTGAATAATACATTTTTACGAATGTTCGTCCATAAGATTATTTGTAAGGTATGCGATGTTGTAAATTATACATCGATAATATATGCATATGGATACGAATACAATGTAAAGCATACGTGTAACAATAATTTCATCAAATTAAATTTCGCGCTGGGGTCGGTGGTTTATGCATATATTTTATTTCAAAGTTTTAAAAGCATGCCGATAATGCTGTTTTTCGGGATTGGACTACTGAATTATGGATACGAATACAATGTAAAGCATACGTGTAACAATAATTTCATCAAATTAAATTTCGCTCTGGGGTCGGTGGTTTAATAATTCCGCGGCAGTCGGTGGTTTAACAAATCCGCGGTGGTCGGCGGTTTACTCAAATTCGCGGCGGAAATTTAGAGCGGATTTTACAGCGGGACCTGAGCGGATTAATAGCCTGTACTCCGCGATTTTTCAATTCCGCCCAGGTCGGACCACGGAGGAATTTCATACTTAGCCCTGAAGTGTACTGTACCTGATCAGTGAGCGCTTGATGTATATGTTGATAAACTTTATGGTGAGCTTAAAGCCCCAATAACACTCTTGTTGTAATTGAATAATATGTCCCAATCTTTATTCTGGTCAACAAATTGTATTATTTTACAATATTCAAATAAATTGATGATACAAATTTCATCGTAACACACCTAATTTAAAAAATTGGAAAAATTCAACTACATGATTTGAAAAGGTTAACGTAAACCTTTTCAAATGTGACTTGGATTTTAAAATATTTCCGAACCCTCCGGATAAGTAAAATATGATGTAATGGATAATTTACACAACAGGTAGGACACATAAACATCTGGTACTTAGAATTAGACTATTATTTATTTTTTAGAGCTGCCAAGCCAGCAAGAGTGTTATTGTCCCTTTAATCGTACAGCAGTTTCTGAGATGAAAACCACAGAAAAGATGTGGGCAGTGGATATTCCGAGAATTTAATTAGGCTTCTATATTGATGATAAATGGACAGCGATTAAAGACATTGTCGTCTTGTATATACAATAAATTCTCCTTCGACTTCGCACCTTTTGCTAGCTACCACATCAATGCCGGAAACATGACTTTTTTTAGTAGATTTTTAAAAGCAGTTACAAATTTTTGAGAACCAGATTTGAAGCAAAATTTTGATAGATTATATAGTTTGAATATGTTTTTAGTACAAACAGGAAGTTATCTTTAATCTTACAAAAATCAATGGAAAACAATTAACCACCACCTGTATATTTTACAAATGTTATCTGAAAAGAAAGTGAATTTAACATCCTAATTTTTGCACCTGCCAAGCTAATGAAGAAGTGTGTATGCCGTGCAGGGAAGATATGAGTGTTTGTAGTTTTGACAAGATAGTCTAGATTTAGTTGGATTGTAATAGATTATTTTGTTTATTCCAATCTAGTGGAATTTCACCAGGTCCTCTGGTTTCCTCCTATGGCTTAATGAATATATATATGTAATAAGTAATATATTATTTTAGGTTTAACTACGAGATTACGAGAACCACCAAACCAAAGTAATAAACCATCAACGGCTGGTTTAGGTCATAGTAAGTCAATATATATCAGATTTTATGGATAAAAGTCTTCCTTAGATATACAGCGGGCATTTAATAACTCAACTAAGGAAATGAAATTAATTGCAATGAAATGAAATGAAATGGGGTTTAAGGTTCAACTTTTCTGCTCTGACTGGCCTTATGAAGACGGGCATACGACATACCGTGTGCTATGAGGGAAATTTCCCCCAGGCAGCTGTACTATGGCCTACTCTAATATTGAATTTGAACTGCCAATTGATCTTTTATGTGTGTGCCAATTCATACACGGAACCTCGGTTTTTCATACCATTGAATGACTAGACAGCTGTCTGTGTCAGACCCTCTGTCCTGCACCACTGACAAAGGGAAACCATGCAGGTATTCAATCTAAAACCTGTGCTGTGGGTACCAAATAATTTGAACGTGCTAAGAATTCGCTAGTATTTGACCAGGTTTTTGAAGCTAGAAAATGGATAGAACTTCACTATCTTTTTGAAATCACAAGTCTCTCTTCCTTTATTAGGTTCATCAAGTTAGGAAATCACTAGTAGCAGTCCACTATATTTTTGATGCTAGGAAATTGCAAGACTCTCTTCCTTGATTGCACACTACCATTAGTGTAGTTAATTATAAAAGTATTTCAAATGTTTATCTTTATCAGAGCGTTGGATGGCCGAATGGTTAGCATGTTAGTGCTTTATCATCAGGTCTTTCATTGAGTTAACTGGCATGCCTTTAATTCCCTGGTTATACGTGACAAGGAGTAGGGTCTCCTGTCCAACCTCGTGGGTTTTCTCCAGGTCCTCTTGTTTCCTCCCACTGCTTAAGACACCTACGCGCAAGCGAATCTTTGAAATATAATTGAACCATATGTTAGTACCAAAATGACTTAGTTGTGTTGAGTGGCATCTAAATGAAAATAAACTGTACTAAAAGGCCCTTTATTCCAACCCAATCCATTGGATGGGAGTTTTGGAATTATTTCTCTGTTGATTTATACTATGATATACTATATGATGCCCTTCAGAGCTGGTTTGTGTATATATTTTAGTTGCAATGTCACACTACATATTATTTCTATGACAGGCAAATGGGAAATTGATCCAACTAATTTAAAAATGTGTGAAGAGCTTGGTGCTGGTTGTTTTGGTGTAAGTTATTTATTGGTACAATTTATTGTAATGATTATACCATTTGCCTTCTATGTCATCCTCAATTCCATATTTGTTGTTATTTCGTTATTATATCCTGTTGTATTTTCTCCGCTTCCAAAGTTTACTATTTGTTATTATTATGGGCTATGCGCAGTTATCGTGCGCAATAGTCATGTCGCTTGTCAAACGCTCACGCTCACGTAAATCACACTTTCGCCATTTAATAACCAATAAACTATGCATTGTCGAATGTGATTTACTCCCGAATTTGTAAACTATGACATAATTAGCTGTTGTCGACCTTGCATAACTCTGTAAATTGTATTTTTCCTACAGCACAGCTATTTCCCTTCGCTTGTCAATGGCATGGCGGAACTGAAGCGCGAGATGTCACTTGGCATGCGAGGCTAGGGCGACGTCTTCTGATTGGCTAGTCGTTTTCCGCGGCTAATATAAATAACTTTATCAATTTATATTTAGATGGGGGGTTGGATGGCTGAATGGTTAGCATGTGTGTGCTGTATCATACGGCCTGCCATTGAGTCAACTGGTGTGGTTTCGATGTATTGAAATAAAATTAAACCATATGTTAGTCCCAAAATGACCTAGTTTGTGTCGAGTGGAGGTTAAACCTCATTTCTCTCTCTCTCTCTCTCTCTCTCTCTTTATATTTAGATATTTATTGCAATAAAGACCCGTATTTTTAGGTTGGTAATTGAAGCGTCATTTGAGTACAAAATAAAATAAAATGGGATTTAACCTCCTACTGTTCTGCTCTGAACTGCGCTAATGAAGACTTGCATATGCCATACAGTGTGCAATGGGGGAAATTGTGCCCAGGCAGCGGCACCTGGCGGCACTACAGCCTTCTTTTATATTGAATTTTAACTGTCAGGGGGTCTATTATGTGCATGCCAATGTGTACACGGAACCTCATTTTTTTGTCAAATTGATCCACTCTGAACTGAGAATTAAGCGATTGAAATTTCCGTCTAGCCTCGATCATCATTACTAAAGTCGGTATGATAAAAAGCATAGTCTCAATTATCCATTTCAGGAAACATTAGTTTATATCATGTGTGTAGTCCCTGTGACGTTCCGTGCCAATCAACCGGATTAAGGCAGGACACTACCTTATAAAACGCTCTGTATAGATTGATCTGTCAAATTTTGAAGTCAGCTAAAACTGCCCAATATAGTCAAAATTTGTTGATTTGGGACATCATATACTAATATTATACTAAATGGCAAGTTTCTGTTATCATTGTGAAATTCTTAGGTAGTGTCCTGTCTTAAACTTGCATTATGCAAGAGCAAAATCTGCCTATTACGTGTCTTTCTTTAGGCCTGAAATGTTATCTCAATTATTAATTAGACATTAATTAACTTATCCAGACCACAATAAACTCTCGATGTCAAGGCCAGCCTTCGATGTAAGCTGGATTAGATTCAAATATGCCGCTGAACGGCCATTGTAATTAAATCACAACATTGGATAATCGAGACTACTCTGTTTTTATTAATGATTTTAGTAATAATGACCAAGGCTATTCAGAAATTTCACGCACTCCGTTCTGGGCCTATTATAGTGGATCAATTTGACTGAAATTTTCAGCAAATTACATTTACACTATATAGTTTTTAACTATTATAGTGAGAACTGCCAACTCTTTATCTTATCTCCCATAATGTATCTTTAAGTGTTTTAGAGCCTCTAAACTACAATATATTGAATAATTTTAATCAGATTCATGTGAATGAAGTAAACACTAGCTTTAATTTCATAAAAAAATTTATTCATCGTTTATGTGCTCTTAAAGAAATTTCAATTCAATTTTCAGACTGTATTTAAAGGCTTGTTGAAAGGTAAACCAGTGGCTGTTAAAACATTAAAAGATTTAAGTATGTCTGAGGCTAGCTTTATAGATGAGGCGAGAACAATGACGTAAGTAATATGCAACTACAAAGTTATCACCCCTATCCTTGTTTATTTTGAGCAGACAGATGATGACGTGCAGTATATAGTAAGGCAAAACCAAGAACAGGCCTGCCTTGCAATTGTTATTATAGAGATATAGTAGTATGATTGAATAAATCAGTTGTTCAAGGGTGATTATTATGTGACCCGCTGCCACGAAACCTGACGCTTGTCGCACAACTTCATTTTGTACTATGGGCACAAAAGCACAAACCGTATGCCTTCTTGTTACTATTAATGAGCCGTACTCAACTCAAGATGATACAACAAATTTAATAAGAATTGCATTTTTGGAAAGCTTAGCTTTGGACCATTCAAATATGGTGCCAGCTCTTCATTTTATAAAAATGACCATCCGTCTGGTTTTGTTGTAGCGGCTCACATATGATTGATTTATTGTGTTAATATAAATCACAAACTGGGAGAAAATAAACATGTATTGTTACCCCAACCATACATTTTCTACTACACGGCATTCTCAAATAGAGAACTAATGAGAGAGATGAACTCCTATTTAAGACAAATTTGAGAATTCTAATATATTGGCCAAAGTAATAATCAAATCCAAAAAGTGATCAAATAGTCCTTGTTTGGGCGCTAACATATCCAAAACTTTGAAGTGGAAGCCTCGCAAATGGCAGCTGATTATACCAAGTTTATAAATATTGAAATTATTGTTGATTATTTTTCTTGCAGACAATTAAGTCATACCAACCTTGTACAGTTATATGGTATTGTTACGAAGAATAAACCATTGTGTATTATAACAGAATTAATGAGATATGGTATGTTGTAATTTCATACATTTTTAAAGATGAAATCCTCCCAGTATAATTCATTCATACATACAGGCTATACAGTATTATTCATTCATGTATATACAGGCTATATTTACCATCCAATCTTTTATATTATTTTGTGAGACGTTGTTGGGCACATTGTAACTGAAGCATGCTTCTTGAAGATTCTCTCTTTTTTGACCAGGAACTCGGCCTCAAGCGCTACCTAATCTTGTTGTTTTTCTTATCGACGATGCTCTTCAAAACAACCTTGAGTCTCTGCCAAATTAAATTTGGCATGCTTGTTCCTTGGACAATTGTGCATCGATTGACAGCCTTTTGGGGCTGGTCTAGTGGTTTAACACGTGCATGTGAAATCATTCAGTCTGTCAATGAGTCAACGACATGGTTTTCATTCTCCACTTGCATGTAACAAGGAATTGTAGAGTCACCTGTCTAACCTTCTGGGTTTTCTCCAGGTCCTCCAGTATTCCTTCCACTGCTAAGGAGCCCTACGTGCAAATGAATCATTGAAATAAAATCGAATCATGTTAGTCCCTAAAATGACCAACTTTGTGTCAAGTGGACGTTCAACTCCATTTCTCTCTCTCTCTCTTCAATAGGCGTACGAGGCCGAACTAGGCCGCTAGCGTCAGACGGCCGTAGACGCGTCTTCCAGGCATTTCGAATACTTTCTAGTAATTTGGAGTGGGTAGTAAATTATGTCAGTTGCAGCATAAAAACTGGTAAAAAGTCATCTTTAAAATACAAGCTCTAGCTATTACTACGAAAACAAGAACAAGTCGAACGATTTACTTTTGCCACATTTTTCGTTTTATGAGACTTCACATTTTTTATCCAGATCTCAGATGTATAGAAGACTTGTATATACTTTATCTACTTTTAATATATGAATGGCCATTTTAAAAGAGTTCAAATTTACAATCTATATATTCTGTATTACGATTTATAATATATACTTTTGCTACGTTTTTCATTATATGACAGTTCACATGCCAGTGGCACTTTACACATTCACCTATGAATATTTATTTCCAAAGAAAAGGGCTCAGTATCGAATTATTTACGGCCTATTGAGCCATCGTACATGTGTATTATATGTGACTACAAGGTATAATATTATTACAAACTTATCAATTATTATTAAAAAAAATTTTTCAGCTGCTCACTTCTATCACTGGAGTTGGATGCCAGTATACAGGAACACAGTACTCAAGAACTGAGAAAGGCCGTGTGTACGTGGTAGTTCTATTCAGATGGCGTACGTGTTCATCATTGACGGGACTGCTTTATTTCCGCTTCCATATTATTAAAAATATTCAAAACCCGACAGACGGCGCGACGCTTCCCGACAAACTGAGCATTCATTCCCGACAAGACCATAGCCTTCCCCGACAAGGCCATACCCCTACCCCCACCCCATTTTCAAAAACTCCGCGGCTAATGACCGATCTCACAATTCTGAGCTCTTTTCAGATTTCTATTTTTTTTCATGAAAATATTTGGGGGGGGCGGTGCCCCCCCGGCCCCCCCCACCTCGTACGCCTATGCGCTCTTCAGTATTTGATATGATGTCACAATTCCAAGATGGCAACTTCTGGTTTATGGTATGTGCTTACCTGTTTTGAAAAATGCATTTTATTTCTCTTTCCAGGCGCACTATCAACTTATTTAAAACGTCATAGGACAGCAACATTAAAGAAGCCGGCGACCATGTTAGATTTTTGTTTACAGGTGTGTTCAGGAATGGTCTATTTGGAACAGCGAGGATTTATACATCGTGATTTAGCAGCTAGAAATTGTCTGGTGGGAGAGAACCAAGTGGTTAAAGTGGCTGATTTCGGTTTAACTAGGTATGTCCATACTTCTGTGAGGGTTTGGGTGTCCGAATGGTTTGTTGTGTGTGCATCATTGTGTCAACTGACCCAGTTGCACGTGACACAAGGAGTACCCCCACGCTGCAAAAGACCTGTATGTGCAACCAAATTTTTGAAATGAAATTGAACCATATGTTAGTCCAAAAATCACCTAGTTTGTGTTGAGTGGGCGTATAATCGCATTTCTCTTTATAGTCCTGTGTACAATTCTAAAAGTTTTTCACAGCTCTTCTTTGAAGTGGACATCAGTTAAAGACCAGGCAAATCATGTTTTGCTGATATATTTAGAAAATAATTTGGTATTTATCATATATAAATAAATTTTAGATATGTGTTAGATGATGAATACCGAAGTTCTGTGGGAACAAAGTTTCCTGTCAAGTGGGCAGCACCGGAAGTTCTGAGTTATACTTTATTCAGCAGCAAGTCCGATGTATGGGCTTTTGGTAAGTTTTACATTATTTAAAGCAGTAATTAAAAGTGGCTATGTGAATTTTCCATCGGAGTCAAAATAATGTGAGGCTCTCTAGAGAGTGGAAATTCACACCTTATCCCTGGTCTATACACTTTCGTTGTATGTTGTTATCAAATGTGTATATTGTGATATTATTTACACTTTCAGAGGGGTGGTGGGATGGTCTAGTGGTCTAGAATGCTGCGCTTCGACCTCCTGCTGGCCGGTCACCTCTGGCTTGCGGCTGTGGTTTCGATCCCTGGTGTGAGCATATGTGGCATGGAGATAGGGGCGTCTTCTCAAGCTCAAGGGTTTCCTCCGGGCACTCTGGTTTCCTCCCACTGCTAAAAACCCCTACGCGCAAGCGAATTATTGAAATAAAATTGAAACCATATGTAAGTCCCAAAATGACCTAGTTTGTGTCGAGTGGACGTTAAACCCCATTTCTCTCTCTCTCTCTATTAACACACATGATTTGTATATTGTGATGATATAATCATTTGTTGGTATAAATATAGTTTGTATATTGTGATATTATAATCAATTACTGGGTAGAAACATGATTTCACTATTGTGATGATATAATCATTTGTTGGTATAAACATGATGTTATTGTTTTGTGATAATATCAACTTTTTTGGTGGGTATTACCATGTTATCATATATTGTGATAATATAACATTGTTGGGGTATTAAAGGAGCTAAATCACCAATATTTGGGACCTAGAAATTGACACAAGTGGGTCGCGACACATATGATTATGTAATATGAATGTATTTAACCTGATTTACATTCAGTCTATTACGATTTTACTTAAATTTCGAATCAGTTAAGTTCGGTGAAATACACCAGAACCTTAATTGAATAGCTATCTATCACGTCTGGTTATTTCAGTCTACATAGTATTTATTGCGCATACTCTCCTGATAAGAAATGGGCTTCTAGCCTCGTTCTTCGAGTCTCTTGTTAAAACTGAGCCTGAAACATATTATGGTACACGATCTGTGTACCAATGGTAAAATGTTTATTTTGTCGAAAATATTGGATATCTGAAGCCCATCTTTTCCCGGTAAGATCACAACATCAATGTTAATTCAAATAGACAAAATATTTGTGTTTTCAATGTGGAAGACTTTGGATGATAAAAACATCTTATTTGTGATAATATAAACATTGTGGAGGTATTAATTTATCTTTTGTATATTGTGATGATATATAAAAATTTTGGGGGTATTAATTTTATCACTTGTATATTGTGATAATGTTTAGATATTTTCTTTGTATTAAAATGTTATAATTTGTATATTGGTGGGTAAAAACATGTATTTGTATATTAACAGGTATACTAATATGGGAGATATTTACAGCTGGAGAAACACCGTATAGTGGAATGAAGAATGCCGATGTGGTGGACTATATCATTCAGAACAATAAAAGATTAGATAAACCGGATTCCTGTCCACAATTTTTATACATCTTAATGAAAGAATGTTGGAAATCGGTATGTCAATTATTAGTGTCCTTCGGGGATATCGGTGGAGACTGCTATACATTGTCTCTCCGTCCATCTGTTTTATTTTGTTTTGGTTTCTGAATATTCAATTGAAATTTAGTACACTACTGTATAAAGCAGAGTTATGCTTCAGATAAAGTTCATGGTTTGTGGCATTCTGTTACTTAATTATGGCCCTATGTTACGATCCCATACATGAATAAGTAACTCCAAATATAAGGCCATATATTTCGACAATTATAGCACTATATGTATATAACAAACCTGAAACTTACCATCTCACATTTATAGTCCATATATAAACGGTTGTGTTCTATTTAACCCATTATAACTATTTGAGCATCACTGTGAAAATAGAGGGATGGGGGATGGCCTAGTGCTCTAGAGTGCCGCGCTTTGACCTCTAGCTGGCCGGTCACCTCTGGCTTGCGGCTGTGGTTTCGATCCCTGGTGTGGCATGGAGATAGGGGTGCCTTCTCAACCTCGTGGGTTTCCTCCAGGCAACCTGGTTTCCTCCCACTGCTAAAGACCCCTATGCGCATGCGAATTGTTGAAATAAAATTGAAACCATATGTTAGTCCCACAATGACCTAGTTTGTGTCGCGTGGACGGTAAACCCCATTTCTCACTCTCTCTCACTGTAAAAATAGACTGAAAAAGTTTACAAGAGAAGCCATTGCATCCAGGCATTTTTGATTGCAAAATAGGTTATCTACCCTTGATTTGAAATTAATCCCTTTTAATCAGTCTACCAACCATTCTCCGACTGATTGCCAGGCTGAGATAATCGAGACTGTTTTCTACAAAACATTACAGAAAGCTAGATCAGTAAATTTAATTTAGTAACTCAATTGTTAGGGCAACTCAATGGGTGTTTTGAGAAGATAATGTCTTCATTGGCCCTTGGAGCAGAATAGTTTATTTCATTTTGAAATAGAAAATTGTTTGTTACAAAAAATGCCATCTTTAAAGATAATCAGTTGATTAAATGTTGTTTTTATTTTTCTTACAGAAACCAGAGAACCGACCTGGATTTAGTGATATATTACGGAAGCTACAAGGATTGGCAGATGGCGGAGATTATCCTCATATACAGTAATCCTTTCTGCATTCACCTTAAACTAAGGCCAAACCACTTTGAACGTGAACTGTGCGGCAACATGCTACAAAAAATCTCAATGTCAGCACATTGATGAAAACTATACTTTCCATTTACTAAAGATAAATTACCAATTTATAGGTCTTATTTTAAAGATTAGAAACTTACATCAACCAGTGGATATTATTTGGATCGTATTCAGGGATGCTGTTTCAAAATATTGCTTGTTGGACATTTTATTTAAGGTTAACAGAGGTCAGAGTCAGAAGTTGTTGTCGTCTTCTTCCGGTAATAGGGTAAATAAGGCTTCCAGTCCCTTTATAGAACAGATTGGATATTACTCATTACTCATTGTTTATGTCCTAAATGTTTGTCCACTCTTGTTGGACATGTCTAGCATATACTGGTGGAACAGCATCTCTGAATGGCCGTTCAATCCTTTTTACTTTTGAAACGTACAAATATATAACTGAAAAAAAAATTAAGATATTTTTCCATTTTCTTTTTACATTTTCATTTTGTAACGTACAAATATATAACTCAACTGAAAAAAAAAATTCAGATATTTCTCCATTTTCTTTTTACATTTTCATTTTGTAAGTGTTTTTATTATTACATAATCTACATTTTAGATAGATTTTAGTTTGTTGATTGTTTGTTTACGTCTTGTTCACTATATTTATGTTTTAGTTTCATTGTTTAAGTGAATTTTGATATAGTTATTTGCCATGCATGTATGTTATTGTTAAAAATATATTTACAAAACACCAATTCAGCCAAATATTTTCTGAATGATTTCATTATTACTTGTTATCAATTTCTTGAAATATCAATCCCTGCAATTACTATTTAATTTCTTGAAATATAAATTTAATTTCTTGAAATAACTATTTAATTTCTTGAAATAACTATTTAATTTCTTGAAATATAAATTTAATTTCTTGAAATATCTACTTAAAGATATGTTATGGAAGATTTGACAAAGAGCTGGCAGGTCTCACTGTAATAGTTACAAAAATAGATAATGTAAAGAGAAGTTATTGACAATTTCAATCAAATTGCTTCACTCCCAAGCCAAAAAAGACTTATTTTAAAATCACCGCAACCTCAATTGTCATAGTTACTGCTGTCACGATAACTAACAAAGGTTTGATTGTCCAGTTTTAAGGTTAATCATCAATGGGCGTTTAACTGCTGATCAGATTCAAATTCAATGAAAATCAAACACATAAGATGACATTGACAGTTGATTATGGTCTTTTCATGTCAATAAATGTCTAATTAATAGTTTATATAACATTTCAGGCCCAAAGAAAGACCTGCAATAGGCAGATTTAACTCTTGCATAATGTATGTTTAATTTCTTTAATTATTTATTAAATTTCTTTAACTATCTAATTAATTTTATTTGATAGTGAAATGTTAAAGTAGTTAAGAATGATCTGATGTAAACAACTGTCATTGTAACTTGTATACATTCCTTCAATCTGTTTGAAAAATAGAAAGTGCAATAAAAGCAAATGGCTATAAGGTGGCTAGATCTATTTCTTAAGGCCAGCTCAATTTTCGTCAAGGTTTCTGAGATGTAAATACGGTTAGGGCCTAAGATTGTAGGTTAGGGTAAGTGTTAGGGTTAGGTTTAGTTTTTGGATAAGCACTAGCACTGTTTACATCCTGTGACCTTTGGCCAAACTTGAAGTTTGCCTTAATTATGAAATAGATCTAACCATATAAGGTTGCTTAGTGGTCTAGCTAGAGTACCGCTCTTTGATCTTTATATAGTTGCTGGTCACCTCTGAGTTATGGTTTTGATCTCTGGTGTGAGCAAATGTGATTTGGAGATAAGGGTGCCTTCTTAACCTCGTGGGTTTACTCCAGTTTCCTCCCTCGTAAAATATCCGAGCGTGTGCGCTAAGATCATAAAAATGGTCCAATTTCAAGATTGAATTTTCACAATCAAAAATGCAATTAAACAGAATTAAATGCTGAATTATTAATTTTTATACAGAAATTTGACCAGTTTATAATTGTTTCATTCCATTCATTTATGTGCAGTTTAAGTTTGGGAAATCTTGAACTGAAGTTAGGCAATGACTGATGTTTCTTATATCAATCCTTGTATGACATAGAAATAGATTTCATAAAATAAAATATTTATATGAATCTACTAATTCTGAATTTATTAACATGCTAAGTTTCATTTCAATACACATTATTATTTGCTTGATAAAGATATCTGTATGTATGTGTATTGAAATGTAGCATGGTAATCAAATTCAGAAGTCGTATATCCATATAAGTATTTGATATTGTCTTTTTACACAAATGGTGTTGAATTTTCCCACTGTTGGCTTTTCAATGGCTTATTAATTGGGTTATTAATATAATAAGTGAAATAAAATTGAATGGCTGTATGTGTCATGATTTCTTAAGATAATGTTATTAGTTCTTTGTGTTCAAATGTGCTATTTTATGTCTCAAAAACCAGTGACATGAAAAAAGATGGCCTTTGGCCAAGGCAAGCGTTTCAAGAGGCCATCACATCAAATTCAAAGAGTAAAGTTAAAATTAATGTTTTGAAATTTTGAAATTATCACTGTTAAAGGACAATATTGGTGTTGGTCATTATCACGACACATATGTGATATAACTGGTTGAACATGTTCCAAATATAATTTTAACACAGAGACCATTGCTATGATAGATGCGTAATCAAGATTTCTAGAAACGGAAGTGAAAAAGCGAAAGGAAAACACAAGCTATCCTTCTATGTAACTGACTGGTGATACATGGGCGAATTTCTGCTCATTAATAATTCATTGTAAATAGCAATATAATTAATGTATGGTTTATCTCCCTTATATCATCTTTATATAACTGTAAGGCAGGGTATACTTTCTATTTATTGAACATCTGATACCACTTCTCAATTGATATGTTAACTTTTAGTATCTACATGTACTTACCTCCCTTGAATCACTATTATCGGGAGAAATTAGTCAAATTTAACATCAGACCTGTGAATGGTAACGATACATATACTATAATCAATATGAACCTGCAATAAATTTCACATTTATTAATATTTTAAAACACATGTATAATGTATATATATATATATTATTATGTAAACTTGCTCAATAGCACAGTATCTACTCAAAATTCAATGTGCATCATTCTGCATATCGGTGGCCTGATATCCAGCAAGGCTCACATAGTTGATATCCAGCAAGGCTGATATATTTAAAAATTGATATGTTTTGTCGATTAAAGTCATATTTGTCATAATTGTTTTGTATACATCATTGTTTAATGTTAATGAAATTTGTTATATAATACTAGAATACTTAGTATGGCTACAATTACGATGATCAAGGCTAATTTGGGATACAATTACGATGATCAAGGCTAATTTGGGATACAATTACTATGGTCAAGATTAATTTGGGATACAATTACTATGATTAAGACTAATCTGGGTTTTGAAGTTTGTATTTTACAGCCACCATTAATTATTATTGCCGCTTGTTTTGTTCAAATTAGACCACACTTTACGTACTATAGGCCTAAGGGGCATTATCACTAATAGTTTTTATATGCTGTGATTTGTCTGTATGTTGATGTTGGGTGTATCAATTTGATATAGATCTACTGATCAGTTGCCATGATATAGGCATTTTAATTTATATTACCAGTCTTAACACAGTACGTACAGTGAATCTAAGGTTATTGTATATACTATATAAAATGAATCAGAGTTGGCTGTGGTAATGTCTTGTTCAACATACTTATATATATATGTACCTACTAAATCTCCATTCTAATACCATTACAAAAAATGCCTTTCTAGCGACTATGAATTATGTTTATATCATTTTACAGAATTTGTGATAATATATATTCCGTGACGAGACTGAAATTGTATGACCCATAAACTGGTGTTGGTATGGTTGTTATTTTTGTGTGATAAGAAGAGATAGTGACTAATTGAGAAGTAAAATAGAATATTAACCACTAATTATAAAAGGAAAGGGTAAAATATTAAATATTAAAAAAGACAAATGTTTCCATGTTCAAGTGGGGGGTTGGGATGGCCTAGTGGTCTAGAGTGCCGCGCCTCGACCTCTAGCTGGCTGGTCACCTCTGGCTTGCGGCTGTGGTTTCAATCCCTGGTTTGAGCGTATGTGGCATGGGGATAGGGGCGCCTTCTCAACCTCGTGGGTTTCCTCCGGGCACTCCGGTTTCCTCCCACTGCTAAAGACCTCTACGCGCAAGCGAATTATTGAAATAAAAATTGAAACCATATGTTAGTCCCAAATTGACCTAGTTTGTGTCGAGTGGACGTTCAACCCCATTTCTCTCTGTCTCTCCCCCATGTTCAAGTGTTTTGCATTCTGTTACCTAGGTGGTAGAGCGCTTGAATAAAGTTTTCCATGATAGGATAAGACATGGTTCAGTTACCAAAGCCACTGAGTGTGAGGGTCTCTGTACCCTTATCACTGTGTCATTTTTTTAATTTATTAAAGATACATAAATAGATAATGCAAAATGAATATATTGAAAATTTCATTCAAATTAATTTATTCTGCACTAAGATAATAACCTTTGAAGGTTTGACAAGATGTGTGCACTGATTGTAACTACTGTACTGATTGGTCGAAGTTTAGCCTCTCTTCACCATTTTTATACACCCACATTTTCATGTGGATGTATTATGCCGTCGCTCCTGTCCGTCCGTCCACAATTGTTTGTGGACTCTCTACAGGTCACAATTCTTATCCGATTTTGACGAAACTTGAAATAAAGGTTTATGGTAATCGGATTTTGATGAAACTTGACATGCATCTTTAAAACCGAAAGATCTTGGTTCCTTTCGATATTTGCCTTTATCTGTTGTGACTTCCTGAATTATGGCTCCTGATTGTACGACAAATCTCCTTTTTTAGCTTGTGGTCCCTCTGGAGGTCACAACTATTATCCTATTTAAAAAACATTTGATTATATAACCGTTACACCGGAAAGAAGGTTGACTTCGAAGTTCCAGATAATTAAACCAAAACTGTTGAACAAAATGGCCGCAATTGTAATAGTGTAAAAGTTGGTGTATCAAGGTTTTTGAGCCTGTAGAGGTCACAATTTTAATCTGATTTTGATGAAACTTGAAATGCATGTTTATAACCCAAAGATCTTGGTTCCTTTCGTTATTTGTGCATATAGAATTATAACTTGATGAATTATGGCCCTTGAGTGTAGGAAAAATCACTTTCTTTTTAGCTTGTTCTCTATCCATCTCTCGAAAATGTGGGCGTATCTTGCCTGGCAGCCGCTGGTTAGATTAAATCATTAAATGGTTGAACCACTCTAATCTACTTAAAATCGGACTTATCCGATGGCATTGAGACTTGATTATTGTCTTGTCATGTTAGTAAATGCCTGGTTTGTAAGACCTGCAATAGGCGGATTTAACTCTTGCATAATGCATGTTTAATCTTTAGAATATACATGAATGTTTTAAAATAATTTGTTTGTAATGGAAATTGGGATGACCACCATATGGCCTATGTCTTGATCAGCTGATTGAGAAAGGCGTCTTATTATAATCAATATCACAAATTAAAGGAAAAATAATTACCTAATGGAGTCTCATTTTGTCTAATGTATATATTAATGTTTTGATTATTAATCTGATATTTTGACCCAGGATTAACTTTTGATTTTGTTGGTATACAAGATATGTAATTAATATTAATTTATTTATCAGTCGATGCCATACTCATATCATTCCATAGTCAAAATATAGGATGGAAAAAATTTCAATTACATACTTTGCTGTTATTAATACTGCTACTCTTAATATACATTTATACACTGACATTATCCTTTAAACCAGAAAACATCAAATATCATATACACAGAACAGCATGTCCGACAGGCTTAGTGACTGTCCTGGAAAATGGGATAAAACCTCTAATCTTGATTTAATGTACAATCGGTATTTTAAAAAGTTAGTATGTAAGCAGGGGCGTGGTGAGGGCAATTATTGAGAAGAAATTATGAGGAACAAAAAAGATTTTGGCACAAAAACCCTTTTACTGACCGCGGAGCTGTGGCCGGCGAAGCCGGCCACCGCGAGCGCCGAAGGCGCGAGCCCGCGGCGGGGGGCCCTCCCCCGGGAAAATTTCGAAAATTAGAAGCCCAGAAACGCAATCTCCAGCAATCCGAGACAAGAAATACGGTAATAAAATATGATTAAATTTTCCAACTTGACTCTTTCAAAATTTTTTTAATTGGGTCAGATGAAACAATTTTTCCACTTACAAATGTTTTTCATTTTTTGAGTAATTTGATTGTGATTTTGGCGCAAAAACTTTTTGGCGCATGAGTATGGCTACTCATGAACTCATTCTCACCACGCCCCTGTATGTAAGGATTAATTTAAATTTACTTAATTAACAAACGCTGGTAACAATAAAATATAAAACGCAATAATTACCAATTATGGAAATCATAATTAAAACTATTTTAAAATGAGTCGATTGTCCATCGTCAGTTACCAAGTCATATAAGATTAATGCCTCAAAGTATAATTGGTATTAAAGGGAATCTATTGAAATTTAAATAAAATGAATGAAGGAATGAAGAAAGGGACAAATGAATAAATGCACGAATTATATCCACATTACTGTATATCAAGAAGAAAGTATTGTAATATATATATATATATCACCAGTTAAATATAGCTTTACTCAAAGTATTTTTATGATTATGAAATTTTGGTTAACTTCTTACTTTTCTGCACCTGCAGAGAACATTGAGAACGGGTGGAGATTAGAAACACTTAGTTATTATATTTCAATAAAGTATATTTTACAGTATTTTCAGAATATTACCCGGATCAGAACATATAATAGTATATTTATATTGCAGAATATTTTACAATATAACTGGGATAATAATGATAATAATAGTATATTTATATTGCGGGATGATTAACAATATTTTCAGAATAGAACCGGGTTAATAGATTTACAATATTTTCAGAATAGAACTGGGTTAATAGATTTACAATATTTTCAGAATAGAACCGGGTTAATAATAATAGTATATTTATACTGCGGAATGATTTACAATATTTTCAGAATAGAACCGGGTTAATAATAATAGTATATTTATACTGCGAAATGATTTACTATATTTTCAGAATAGAACCGGGTTTAATAATAGTATATTTATACTGCGGAATGATTTACTATATTTTCAGAATAGAACCGGGTTAATAATAATAGTATATGTATACTGCGGAATGATTTACAATATTTTCAGAATATAACCAGGTTAATAATAATAGTACATTTATACTGTGGAATGATTTACATGTACAATATTTTCAGAATAGAACCGTGTTAATAAAAATAGTATATTTATACTGCGGAATGATTTACTATATTTTCAGAATAGAACCAGGATAATAATAATAGTATATTTATACTGTGGAGTTAATAATAATAGTATATTTATACTGCGGAATTATTTACAATATTTTCAGAATAGAACTGGGACAATAATACTAATAGTATATCTATATTGTGGAATACCAATGCATGAGCATACTCAATGTGCAAGTTAAATCAAATCTATTTGAAAACTGATATTTTCAAAATAAAAAAGGTTAACTGCGGTAATATGAACATAGCTATTCTCTATATATAATTAATGTTATTTATGTATTGTCTGTTATGATGTTATCGTCCAGTGTAAAATGAATATATACCAGAGTATTGTCATTAGTTTTCCTTCAATTTCATATTATTGGTTAGTTAGATTCTAACAGATTCAGTTCTAGGAATGAAAGGGTTTTTTTTTTCTGAAACTATGGTGGCTGATCAGATTGCATACTAGTTTGAAATGAACGCTTTTTAAGTTCGGAATGTGCTATGGTTTTTATGACATTTATATTAACGCTACAGTAAGGTCTAAGAGAGCAAGGTTGCTTTGGCTCAAATGAGACTTCAAAGAAAACATAAAACTGACAGAAAAGTTGTTAGATCTTAAGTACACTAACAATATATCCAAAAAATAGACCAAGTTTTATTAAATTGACTAACTGGAAGAAAAAATGTGTTAGCCAGACCAATATTCAATGTTAAACTTTTAAAAATTTAGCAAAAAATACAAAAAAGCGATAACATTTAAATCAAACTAGTGTGATATCGCCAGTCTCTGTGTTTATAGACATGATCAGGCGCGGATCCAGAGGGGAGCGCACCCGTGGCACGGCCCCTCTTTTTTTTTTTGAGGTAGTGAACAATTTTAGCTCCATATATTCTCTCGGGAAAGGAGATCAAAAATAGTTTAGGTTGGAAATCGAAATTTACAGTACTAGTATGAAATTAGTCCTTGTGGGCATTTATTCCACTCAAAAATCACGGGTCGGGCTTCACACTCCCAAGTGGGTGCAGCATGCCCCCCTTTTCTGAAAATCCTGGATCCGCCCCTGATTATAGTTTTCTGAAAACTGAGACTTGTGAAGTTGAAATATTAGTTCAAATTTTCATGTACATTGTCAAAAATATCATCAGCGTTCTAATAATTATTTAATAACATGTTTATATGCCAGGAATTGAAGAGAATATTTGTATACAGTGACGTGCAGAGGGCTGACGATCGGGGGCATACTATCAAAGAGTGAAAATACAATCAAGTTATAGTACAAGCAGTCCTACCTAATATGAATAAAGAGGTTATTTCAGATGTCTTCCTTTCTCACATTTCTTAGTACTAAAACCTATAGTTGAGTCGTAAGGATAAGGAGTTGGCCCTGGGTAGCACTGCTCGTCACTGTTTGTATAGTCTATAGAAGCAATGAACAAGAATAGCTGACAGTTTGTTAGATATATTATTATAATTTTATATACATAATATTTATTCTATTATTTTTATATTTTTAACTTTTTTATAATTCATTAGTGTGCCTAATTTTAAATTTACACTATTCAGAGAAAACAACACTTTATTAACTAACAATAATTTCAGTATTTTTTATTGTACAAATATTATATGATATATGAATGGATAAATATATTTGCTTGGGTACACCAAATCAAATCAGACAAATAGATTAACTTAATGGGACAGATGCTAGAGTTGCTTCCCTTTGTGTTTTTGAGGGACCAACCTAGTGAATCCTGACAACACATTCCAACTTGAAAATTAGCTCATTTTACATTCAATCTTGTTAAAATTACCAATTTGAATTTGTTTTCTTTTGGTTTATATTTTACCGGACTCAATTTTACTTAACAACTGACAAGTTTTATCGATGTCTTATGTTCTAATTTGTGTACTGGAAACAGCCAATGAAAATCCAGCAAATCAAATGAAAAAAAAGGTATCATTTTAATCAGATTGAATCATGCCAGTCATAATTGAAAATTCAAGTGTCAATAAAATTTCCTGGTTCACAAGAGGAAATTGTAACATAAAGAGTCAGAAACAGTCTCTTTAGTGCATTGCTATTGGATATATCGGCTTGTATATCTCATTTTATTTGGTGTACCTGGCTTAGCTATTATGTGAAAATTTGCATGATTATTCAAATTTTACTTTTATAATGATCAATTGTTATTGGAGAAATGTATTCAACGTTTTTTTGTGTTCCTAGAATTACAGCAATGATGTTTATATATAGATATATAAGTAATTTCACTCTCGTCTGTTTTCTGTTTCCCCTGACCGGCATGTGTTTGTTGTCCTGCTCATCTTTCGTACAACAATTTATTATATGCATTACATGTGTGGAAATTGGGTGTCACGGCTGCTAAGTGGGTAAGACACTAGCTCGTTAGCCTGGAGGTAGGGTGTTCAATCCCTGCATTGGCCAAGATAGTTCATCCAGATTTTCCGGTGTCGTTGCCCCTTCTCAGTGATGCAGGACCTAGGGCCTGATAAGGATAGCTTTCTAGTCATTGGGATGGGATGAAAAACCAAGGTCACATGCACACATTGGCGTGTATGTAAAAGATCTCTTGATAGTTGGAATTCCATATAAGAGTAGGCCATAGTGCTGCTCTCCAAGCAAAATTTCTCTCATAGCACACTGTATGGCATATGCCCGTCTTCATTAGCCTAGTTCGGAGCAGAACAATAGGACGTTAAACCCCATTTCATTTCATTTCATGTTGAGGTATAATGTTATTTCCCCTGTCTCAGTCTGTCCATTCACATTTTGTTGCAGACACTCTACAGGCCACAATTTTTATTCAAATCTGGTTTATTTTCTGTATTTGTGACTGACTGCCTGGATTATGTCTCCTGATTTTAGTTTTAACATGTGGACACCCTACAGGTCACATCTTGCAGCATAATAACAGTTGAGTTCTATTTTTATTAAGATCGGACCTTAATAAAAAGCATGTAATACCAAGGTTGTGGACCCTCTTGAGGTCACCATTTTATCAGATTTTGAAGAGACATCAAAATATAAGTTTATATTTGAAAGATCTTGGTTCCTTTCAATATTAGCAGAGTGTTTAACAGTCGATGTGAAGCATTAATTGAGACAAAGAAAGGATGAACCCGTTGATTTTCCCTATAGCCCATCCATGTATTGAATGGCATTGTTTAGCAGGGATATTTATTGGCAGACTATCATTATGAATGGCTTTGATGGACCCTACTCCCTGCATTCCCACAAACACACAATATCTTTTCTTCCTCCAGTTCTTAAGGTTTTTCTGACGTGATTTACCCCTTATTAATGGCGCAGGATAGAGAGTCAGGGAAGGGACAATGTATAGTGCTTCGGATGTAACGAAATATATTGGCGGTTGGATTTCAATACAAAAGTAGACTGTAGCACGACTGTCTAGTGTAAATTTGCCTCGTATTTCCATCTTCACTAGCTCAGTTGGAGCAGTAGGATGTTAAACACCATTTCATTTCAATACATATAGAAGTACATTAATATCTTGTTAAGTTTAAATATTTTATCACTAGTTTTATTAGTATAGGTTTTTCTTCAAAAATACACACATTTATATCATTAAAAAATAAATTGGCAATATCTAAATTAATATTTACACTATTTGCAAATCAAATCAACATATTATTATATATAAACTGTATACTGGTATCTACATACTTAACAAGAGAAGGGTTTTGCACGCAGGTGCTTGTAAAATGAGGCTAAGTAGTATTCCTAAAGTACTGTTTATGGACCATATGCATGTCCATGTAAGAAGAGATTTCAATGATGAGCTATTTGTCCCTGAATTTGATTATCTCCCTTAAACATACATTATGCAAGAGCTGAATCTGTGCATTGCCAGTCTTTCTATAGGCCTGAAATTTGATCTAAATTATTAATTAGACATTAGTTAACTTATCCAGACCATACTCAACTCCTGATGTCATCGTTAGCCTGTGATATTTACAGGATTAGGATACGATTTGCTGCTCAACTTTCATGTATGATTATATCATGAAATGGTCAATCGAGACTATGTTTTTTATCATACCAACTTCAGTAATAATGATTAAGGCTAGTCCAAAAATTCAAACGCTAATTCAGCAAATTCCCTTTACATTATCCTGTTTTTAACTATTATAGTGAGAACTACCAGCTCTTTATCTGATCTCCCAAGCGGATAATTGAAATAAAATTGAACCACATGCAACCATTTCTCTTTGTACGAATTGACCATATGATCTCACCTGGCACCCCATCACATAAAATTTGAATCATTTTCCATTCACTGGACAATAAAATATTTCATAGACTAGTGTATAAAGCATACTCCATGCAAACGATTCAAGTGCGAAATTAAATTTTCAAAAGTGGTGACCCATGGAACATTTCTGAGGTTTATCATAATAAGGACAGTAACTCTGTGAAAACGTTTTGCACTCTTCTGAATTTCAAGAGAGGGCTTCATCTTACGATAAGCCAAACAATCTGAGTCGATTCAAAAAATAATCTCAAAGGCCTGCAGAGGATTTACAATAATTAACTAGGAGAGGTGACAACAATATACACCCACATAAAATAGTTGCATGTAAATTCAACGTCTGTCTGAATTTTCTGGTTGAAAATAACAAATTGTCTGTGAGTGTGATCATACACTATGAACATTTGTTCTCAAATTGATAATGAATATAGTAATTGGTCTTGGTGGTACATATTGCAGCATTAATACTAGCCTGTCACAGAAGGATGCATATGGACATGTAAAATGGCTAACAATTATGCATTACCCAAAATTAATTGATTAACAAAAATCTGTGAGAGTCGGAGTACACATTGAACTGAATCGTTCCAATCTGATCTTCAACATTTATAACCTTATGTCTGGAAATCCACATCTACTTTCCTTCTTTTGGACTAACTTCCTCTGGACTAACTCCCTCTGGGCTAACTCCAACTGGAATAACTTCCTCTGGGCTAACTTCTTCAATGGGCCTAGCCACAAGTCTAAATGTTACGCCTTCGCTTGAGGCCTCGTCTATAAATGCAAGAGTTTCAATTTTATTTTTTACTTTCTTTTTCAATTCATTTAGAAGTAATTTATGTGTAGCTTCCTGAAAAAAAAAGGAAAAACAGTTGATATTATCTACAAGATGAGGATATGTATCAGTATATTAAATTCAAATGCACCATTTTCAGCACTATAGGAATCACTTGCAAACTACATTATTGTAAAAGATGAGTCTCTAATAGGAATATTGGTCGTCCAACAGGAGTTAATTTCTGTTCAGTATTTACAAAGATATGTGGAATGTGCTTGCCACGCGATAAGTCTATTGCCATTTTGTTGGCCACAATCATTTAATGATAGGCCAATTTTATATTGTCAAACTTTGTAATTTGGTTTTGTTTTCTTAACTAAATGTTAAATCTTAATAGCCTGGATTTAAGCTGTGCAAAAGTTGACATTTTAGTGACAAATGCCAATGCTAGATTGTTAAAGTGGGAGTAGAAGTACATGTAGAACAAATTTTGTTTTGTTTTCCTGCAGTTCAAGAGAGAGAAAGAAATGGGGTTAAACGTCCACTCGACACAAACTAGGTCATTTTGGGACTAACATATGGTTTAATTTCATTTCAATAAATTGCTTGCATGTGGGGGTCTTTAGCACTGGGAGGAAAACGGAGGACCTGGAGATAACCCACGAGGGAGAGAGAGAGATATGGGGTTTAACGTCCAGGTCATTTCGGGACTAACATATGGTTTCAATTTTATTTCAATAATTCGCTTGCGCGTAGGGGTCTTTAGCCGTGGGCGGAAACCGGAGTGCCCGGAGGAAACCCACGAGGTTGAGAAGGCGCCCCTATCTCCATGCCACATACGCTCACACCAGGGATCGAAACCACAGCCGCAAGCCAGAGGTGACCGGCCAGCTAGAGGTCGAAGCGCGGCACTCTAGACCACTAGGCCATCCCAACCCCCCGACCTGGAGATAACCCACGAGGTTGGATCTGCAGTTCAAAGTATGACTTACCCTAGGAATATATGGTAACGGTCACAAATTAAATCAAGAATATGATACCACTAAAATTTGTATATTAAGAATATGATACCACTTAAATTAACAATATATTACCACTTGTATTACGACTATGGTAGCAATTCAATTAGCAATACGATACTACATTATGTATAATAAAAATACAGTAACACTTGTATTAAGAATACAATACTGCTTACGGTACATTAAGAAGATAAGTTGGAAATATAACCATGATCAACAAAATATCAAGTGAACAATAATATATACCTCTGCAAATCGGACTTTCCCTTTAATATTAAACTTCACTGGATGACCTTTTTGTAGACTTTCCACAGCATTGTCCAGTTTTCTATTTAGATCATGATCTTCTATTTTCCACAATATATCTACTACCTTCGTTTCTTTTTCTTTGGAACCTTTTTTAATTTTTCTCAGTTTCATTCCTTCCTGGTACAGGTCTTTTCCACTCAAATATTTAAATGAAAGAAGACCATCTGGGTTTCTGCCAATCTCTAAAAGTTTCATGTTCTCCTTCTTTGCCTTCTTTTGGGCATCACCCAGTGTTAATTTACATATCAGTTTGTCCGAAGCGTCAAAAAGCTGCACAGCTTCTAATGAATCTCGCTTCACTGGTTTTGTAAATTTGTATTTGATATTTAAACTGTTGCTTGCAGTGGTATTAAAGTACTTGATGAAGGGATTTTCCAACGAATTTCTGATGTAGATATCTTGAGGTAATCTGAGTCGTATTGTGTTTAAATATGGCTTCGATAAACTCACTTCCTGCAATTGTCTCAAACTGGATATGAAAAGACTTAAAACACTGCAAAAAAAATATATCAGGCTTTAATATGTCAATGTAAAGTTTTTCTTCATTACTGTATATGGCTATATATATATCTCAAAGACCGGTCGCTTGTTTTAGATCAATGAATACACTTGGGCTTTACTATAATAATCTTGAACTAATACTGAAGCCAAGAATATGTGGATTTTGATGCCATTTGTGCTATTGCATGATTTAAAATGAAAACCAGTAAACATGCAGATTACTGATTAGGTCTTTAGATTAGATAAAAATATCTCTAAATATCAATGAATATACCGTACCAAAATTATATGTTTCACAGCAATAGTATTTACAGAGGATGATTATCCTATATTGTAAGTCCATTGAAATAACTTGTCTGTGTGAAATGTTACAGTGCTTGCGGTAATGTAGCCTATTCCGAATAATCTGGGGAGTCACAGGGCCTCAGTGTGATTGGTATTAGCTCACAACCTCAGGATTTTCCAGCTTCGTTGCAGGATAGAGGGCCTGGTATGGAAAAAGTGTATAGCTCTGATACAATGTATAGCTGTTAATTGGATGGGTTAATGATAAAAATAATTTGTGACAGCGTCAGAGTTTCGTTGGTTCCAAAAATAGACCCAAGTATGTCTCGTACCTCTGGAAAAAAAACTCTTAAAATAAAAATTTTCGGTGACCATAGAAATTCTGACAATGACAAGTGAGTGAATGTCACTGTCACAGTGTCAGTGACTGGAGTGATGTCAATTAATTTAATTATGCAATGAGAGGATGTCATCGACGCTGACAGTGACAGTAAACAGTACGATTTACAGTTCAATCATATAGCTATGGCACACATGTCTATTTTGTTTAAAAGAAAGATCTAAACTTCTAAAAAAAAAATTATCAAATTTCTCAAAGAGTTTTACCATTTTCTGTTCATCATGGGCGCAGACATATTGGATTTTCTCCGAAACTAAAACCATTTAGAAATTTCGAAATTTGTAAAGTTTATATGTTTTACACATTTTGGTTGTTTTTTATCGCACATTTTGATGAAATATATGACAATGGATAAATATTAGATGAAAGATATGATTCACAAATGGAATTTCAAAAGAAAACATGGATTATATTTTTCGTACGAAACTAAAATTAAGCTTTTGCTGAAAATGGCGGCTGCTGTAGTCGAAGACGACGAAGCGTGGCTTTATGGGGGTAATTCCTTATTTGAATGATTAATTAAGTACAAAATATTATATTTAATGGTTACTTAAAGCCGTAGTGTTCCTAGCATTATAATTTTTATTTTGCATTCTAGCGTTTTTCAAAAGATACCATAACAAAGAGGCAGACATGCTTGACTAAAATCCGAATTTGAACATCCATGATTATGATACACCGGTCGGCACTTTGTCTTGTATTATCTTGTGTCAGTGTGTAGAATTCAATGTACGCTTAAAAATTAGATACTATTTATTTCTGTACCAATTGGTGTCATTTTGATTAAATGTGAGTAAGGGCATGTCAAGCCAACCAATTTCATAAAAATACTGATGCTTCTGAGTAAGTGTACGGTAGCACGATTTACCCAAATCCACCCAAATCCACCCAAATCCACCATTATTTCAACTGATATCACAATAATTTATATCGATAATTGATCATATACAGTTTTTCTGTCAAATTGTCATTTTAGATTTAAAATCGTAGCGTTTTTGTGTCAGAATGTGATTTCCACGTAACTTTGGAAGAACTACAAATTTAATGGTGGTCTGAATCCATGTGGGTATATCCACGAGTTATGTCCCTTACATACGACGCCGAAACACGCACAAATTGTTGGATTTTAAGACAAAATTTTAAAGTAATTATGGCATATTTAGCTAAACGAATGATAGTATATTAAAAAACGATAAACATAATTGTGATATAAGCGGAAATAACGTGGTTTTGGGTAGATTTGTGTATTACACAAGCTATTCCCTTGGTTTCGACTTCCAAACTTACTTGGAAATCGCATTTTGAGGGGCATTTTGACAATAAAAAGCTGCGATTTTAAATTAAAAATGTCAATTCCACATAAAGAACGGTATATTATCAAATATCAATATAAATTATTGTGGTTTGAGTTGAAATAGTGGTGGATTTGGGTTGATTTGGGTAGATTTGGGGGATTTGGGTAAATCGTGCTACCCGTAAGTGTAAGCGAATTATCGGTAGTTAGCTTTTTTATTGCATTGTAAATACTATAGTATAGTAGCATGGTATAGTATAATAATAGTAAAAAAATAGTTACTGGCATACAGCTCGTCACAGTCTCCCACTCAAACAAGCATGGAAATAAGGCACCTGTCACTGACAATGTAAGGCACTGAATTGTCTTTTTTGTTGATATTATTAATACATTTCCCGCACTAAGTTGAAAATGTCAAGGAACAATGATAAAACTTGTCAGATGTTAATTGAAATGGAGTGTGATATAAAATAAATAGAATATTAAACAAATGGAAAATCATATATTTATATATTTCTCACAATGTTGATGATTGACTAATTTAGCAGTTTTCAACATTGACCTATAGTTTATGCCATTTACCAATGCAAATTGTAATAATACATTCATTTTGCATATCAACAGTAGCCTCAAATTAGCAAGTCATTGAATGTTAATCAGAAATACAATTGAGATAAGAAAATAAATTTTACATATTATGCCTTTATCATTATAGATGAAAACAAAGATAAAGAAAATCAAAAAGCCAGGTAAGATCAAATGAGCTTGATGTTCTATTTCACATAAATTACGTTTGTAACAGACTACACAACAGCTCACAAAGTATTAGTAAGCAAAAGTAGAGGTTATTGGCCCCTCAATATCATCACCTAATGAGATTTTTTTTTTTGTGATTCGTAAATGTAATGTGTGTTTGTTTTCTTTCACCAGAAATGGGAAGAAACTTGAGAAGAAGGATGATATGGAAGAGGGTCAGTTGGTAAGATGACTTGATTTTTTTTAAATCCTGAAAAATATATAGATGTAGGTGACACCAATTTTCTGTTCTTTGGGGTCTTGATAAATTAGCCTCTTGAATCATGTGAAAAGTGTTTTGTTTAAAATTACAAAAATATGGAATTAGATCAGCACCACCAAGTACTTTTAATCTTTAAATAAATCTATTTCCAAAAGAAATAAGAGCCCCATTTCTCTCCCTCTAGCTTTACACCAACTGTGAACAGACAAACAACAGTCACAAATATTAGTAAAGATACAGTAACAGTACTATATTATTTTTCATTTATTTACAGAGTGGTGAAGAAGAAAGTCAAGATAAAAGAGTTACCCCCAATTCAGATGATGATGATGAAGATGACGACGATGATGATGATGATGATGATGATGATGATGTGCAAGTCACAATTGGTGACATCAAGACATGGAGTGTTGGCGAGTATGTAGATACATTGGTTTTATTTTTAAGATTTTTGAATATAGTTTCCAGCTCTAAAGCATGGTCAAGCCATGCAAACTTGGAAAAACCCAAACTGCATCAGATACTAAGAGAGATTTGATTAAAAAGAGAGTCCTGGTTTAAACAATATTAGTTGCAATGGCCACCTGAACAAAATTCATTTGAACCAAACAGTAGATCAAAATAAAAATGTGATTTGATAATGAAATCTTTTTCAGACAGGTGCCTTTCTCTCCAGTAAAATGACAACCAGTACTGCATGCTTGTTGAACTGAGATTATGAAGTTTGCTGACAATCTTTTTTTAGACCTTTTATTTTTCATCTTTGTGAAATTCAGTGAAAATTGTGTTAAAGTTTTAAACCTTTAACCATGCAGCTGTGGCTCAATAAGTAAGACTAAGACACGGGCTGGCAAACCTTTATCTCACTTGTCCAATCTTGGTGTTGGCCTAGACAGTTCCACAGAATTTTCCGACCCTGGTTTTCCATTGACAGTGTCTTACTTACTTACTTAGCCACGGTGGTTCTTATATGGCAAATGTTCATCATCCCAGTACCTGCAATCGGACATTCAACCTGATTTCATTCTAATTATGTACACTACTCCTAACCTATTGATAGATATATCAGATATTTTGGGAGGTTTTAATGTATTAATGTGAACATATTAATAAAATTATTGTAGAGGTGGTAGTAAATTATTTAAAGGAAGTGGTACATATCAAAAACCTGCTGGAGGTGAGTTTATTTTATTGATAATTAAATGGGTTGCCATTTGGTTTAAATATGTGGTATGTTAGATTTAATCAAATTTGTCTAGTCGTTCGGATGGGACGAATAAAAGAACCCATGGTTATTGCGATTCGGTATAAGAGTAGGCTGTAGCACCGCTGCCCAGATGTAATTTCCCTCATAGCACACTGTATGGCGTTTGCCCATCTTCATAAGCCCAGTTTAGGAGCAGAACAATAGGACGTTAAACCCCGTTCCATTTCATTTCATTTAATCAAATTTGACATGGACATAAGATAACAGAACCTGATTGATTGCAGAGTTTTCCTAGATATAATTGTGGGTGTTTAATGTCAACACTGACACCCATCTATCAGACAGTTTGTCGTTCACCTTGGTTTCTTGACACATTAGAGGCTAAACTTAGCATATGATTAAATAGACACACTGTGTTTGTTCATTGATTTCAGAGAACTTGAATGGTTAAACTTATATCATCTAATTACATGTATATGTTTCGTAGATTTAGTGTATTTTAAAAGCTGCCATTACTTAAAAAGAATAAACACGCTACAACCTTTTCGACATTTTACCATCTGGCCACCCAAAACATTTTATGATTTATCAGAAGAATAAAGATTAAAATATTCTATTATTTCAGTGGTGGTATCTAAGACAACTAGTTCTACTAAAGGTATTGATATAGAAGCACAAGGCAGTATAAATGGTATACCTACGTATGAATTTGATATAACTAGTTTAGAAGAAAAACCATGGCGAAAACCAGGTAATATATTCTTATTTATTTTAAGGCTGGTTTCCAATTGTCCATGATGCAGGGTGGAGGGCCTGACAAGCACAACTGTTTAGTTGTTCGAATGGGAAGAAAAACTAAGGTCCCATGTACACATTTATGTTCACGTGAAATATCCCTTGGTAGTTGGAATTTGAAATAAGAGTAGTCCGGAGCAGAAGTTTACTACGTGTAATTAATTTAAAACTTTGTAAATACTTACCGAAATTGAATTATTTTGAAACTGATTAACTTTTCACATTATTGCAGTTTGCAAGGGATTGTATATCCTGCACGATCAATGATTTGTAATTAACATTTTTATCCAAGTTATAACGTCGCATGTATTTTGTATATTCAAGGTGCTGATGTAACAGATTATTTTAATTATGGTTTTGATGAAGAAAGTTGGACACTTTATTGTGTTAAACAAAGAAATACAAGATTAGATAATGGTCAATCTACCTTCAAATCAATGGTTAGTATTTGCTAGAAATGATATGGAGGCAATTAAAATCTCAAGTCTTCACAACATCTCAATTACACAGTATGTGACGATTCTACTTTTTATGTATCTAAATATTTACAATGAGACAATCTTTATAAGACCTTCTTGAACAGCTTTACTGGTTGTGGGAAGTATGTTTTGTTGCCGAGTAACCTATCTTTCTTTTGTTATAGAGATTTATTTTATTCTTTCAGACCAGTACAACAAAACCATCCGAAAAAGATTCTCAAGGTGGGTGGAGTATATAAGATATATTTGCGATTTTCTCAGTACATAAGAATCTTTGCTAACTTTATTGTAATGCCATTCACTCAGTATGGCTAACAGTTATGTTTCTTCTCCTAATTTGATAATTTTGCTTTCAAAAAAAGTAATTAACTAAATGTGCTAAAATGAAATTGAAATATTTTATTAAACAAATTTTGTCTAGTCCATTCCAGTTCAGAGCAAACTTTGATTAAATATAATTTCTTTCAACAGTATCTCCTGTAGTAACGTTAATAGGTCGTAAAGCAGCTCCTCCGCCTAACCGTAAATATTATGGTACAATTGATGTGATTGGTTCAACTATGAGAGATTCACGGAGACCAGGAGAAGGAGCCATACCAACAACTGATGCTACTGATTTGTAAGTTAATTTAACGCTTGTGGTGCCGGGGGGTTGAGTTGTCGAAAGTTAAGGGCACTATATTCTCAAGAAGAACATCCTGGGTTTCACTCTTGGCATGGATCAAGAAGAATCATTGGGGTTTTTTTAAAGCCCTATTCCCAGGGACAAGGAATGTGTGGCTATAAGTTGAAATGTTGTCTAGTGAAGCGAAAAAAGGATGGTCCTCTCATATACACAATGTGTGCACATAATTTCTAGACAGTTGAAATTCTATGACCCTTTGCACAGTTGTACGTGACAAGAAGTAGGGTCGACTGTCCAACCTCATGGGTTTTTTCTTCGTCCTCTGGTTTCCTCCCACTGCTAAAAACCCCTACATGCAAGCAATTTATTGAAATAAAATTTAACTGTATGTTAGTCCCAAAATAATCTGGTTTGTGTCATGGATGTAAAACCCCATTTCACTCTATATGAAACTTTGCATGTGTGACCATTAAGTCACTAAGATCAAACTTTTTTCCTTCCTGACCTTTCATGCATAATTAAAATGGTTTCTCATTTTTGTGTTGGGTAATTTTGAATTATTACTTATGCATGTAATGATAGGAAATCAACCTTGCTTACGACATATTTTTCTACCTACCAAATTTAACAATTTATTTTTCAGTCGGAAATTTACTCCAACCATTCCACCACCAGGAATGCCACCACCTGCATTACCAGATTATAGTATACCACCGCCTGGGTTAGGTCCCCCTCCTACTCTACTTGGTAAGTATAATACAATAACTACTATTTAACCAGTATGCAAGACAACAGAAGGCAAATAGATATACTTTGTGTATTGTGTATGTTTTAAACTTGGGTTGCGGGCTCGATCCCTGTGTCGGCGGAGAAAGCGTGGTTTCCCCTTGTCAGTGGTGCAGGATGGTGGGCCTGACAAGGAAATCTGTCTAGTCATTGAAAGGGGACAAAAAATAGAGGTCCTGCATGCATGTTAAAGATCCCTTGACAGTTGGAATTTAATATAAGAGTTGGCCCTAGTGCCACTATTCGGGCAAAGATTCCCTCATGGTACACTGTATGGCGTATGCCCATCTTCATTAGCCCACTTGAAGCAGAACAGTAGGACGTTATACTCCATTTCATTTTGCTTTATACTTGAATATTGAAAGCCACTGATTATTATTTCAATTTAACGAATCCTGTCTAATTCTTCACGACACAATCCATGATAAAATGTACTTTTAATTGATTGTCTAACCCTTGTAAGTGACACAGATGTTAGATGTCATAACGTCGCAAAAACCCTTGTTCTAATGGTAAATAGTGTTAAGATATACATATGCATTTTAAAGTCATGTCATTAAAAAACAACTGTTGATAGATAGTTCAAGTAAATAGACGTAATGATCTATACCACAATTACCATGGAAAAATCTCTGATTTAGATATTTCATTCAAAATTCATGTATGGGGATTTGCATTTGGCTAACCAGATATGCGGACACAGTTACGTTATAAGTGTGACGCCGAAAGTTAAGAGTTAATATATGATTAAGAAAACAAGAGTTTATGCAATTTCATGCAATATGTGTTAGATCCAGTGTAAGTTTTGAAGTTTATCATTTAAGTATGGAGGTGACTGACTGAACTTGTAAGTCTGTATGGATCACCCAACATAGTTGTTCTGATTAACCTGAATTTATTGTTTATGTAGTGTGTCTGATGTTTTTTTTTTAGGTGTGACACCAAATATATCCCTTCCACCACCAAATTTCCCTCCTCCTCCCGGTAAGTTAACTGTTGATTGTTAAAAACATTAAGGGTTCGTTTTCCTAAAATATATGTTCAATATCTCACTTATTTTAAACAAACCCTTAGTAGTAACGGAAATAGAATAACATTTATCATTTAAACTTCGTAGAGCAATCAATGATTTCCCCTATGGTGTGTGCTACGTTCTATGGTCAATCTTTATACTGCATGATGTTGTTTGTATACATTAGAATAAGCTAGAATGTAGAAATTGCTGTATGTTAATCTCAAATTAACCTGTAGGATATTAGGATGAGGTGTTAAATTCTATTTTGTCATTTCATTGCTCAGTGATTTAAAACACTGGCTCACAAATGGGTTTGATTGTGTTGTCTGAGAAAGTCCAGCAAAATCCCCCCCCCCCCTTTGTGATGATTGGTGCAAGAAGTAAAGCAAAGCATCTGTATATTTATTTAGATGGCACTAAAAACTGAGGTCCCTTTTGGCCCTTTTATGTATTAGTGAGCACAGAAAAGTACCCTTTACAGTAGAATTTGAAGCAACGTAGGCTTCAAAGCACTTGTTGAGGCAAAGTTTATTTTAAATCCCATTGCATGACGCATGTCTTTCTAGAAAAACCCTGTTAGTACAGAAAAATGATAGGCTTAATCCCCCTTGATTTCAAATGTCCATACTTGCTATTTACATCAATGTAATAAATAATAACATGATTTCTTGTTGCAGGTTTTTTTCCAGCACCAGGCACTATGCCACCTACTGAAAGGTTTGTTTACTTATTTACATTTGATTTTAAAATCTTGCTTTAGGCTCTTAATAATCTTTATGAAATGGTGGTTCAATCAACATTCATGAAAGTAGATATAAATATGTGACAAAAATTCATTTTGTCATGAACTTGTGGTCTAAGGGGAGATAATATTGTGTTAAGGTCATGTAGTAAGAGTTACCTCCCTTAAAATACACATTAAAATCTAGTGAAAAAAGCAAAGTCTGTGAAAGGAATTCATTTTATCACGAATCTGTGATCTAAGAGGAGAAAGTATTGTTTTAGGGTCATGTGTTAAGAGTTACCTTCCATAAATGTAGCCCCCCCCCCCCCAACATCTTCTCATGGAGTACCTGACATTTTAAAAACTATTTAAAAGAAAATTCACTAAAAAGAAATTTGAAAATATATCTTATGACTGTGTTAATTTGAATGATTGTTTTTTATCTAGATGTGTTTGTTTTTATTTTTTGTAGTTACGAAGATAGAGGTTTTACATTTGATGCGACTACCGGGACGTATAACTATGGTTCTAATACATGGGATAACAGGTACTTGTTTTCTTTAAAAAGATTCAGCATGTTTCTATTCATAATTCATGCCTCTAATACCAGGTGGTACTCTTTAGTTAAAACTTTCACTAATCTCACAGACATAGAAATGGGTTAGGCAGTTTGAAGAGGCATTATTATCACTTTCAAAGCAGATGGAACGAAAAACCGAGGTCCCATGTACACATTGGAATGGACATTAAAAAAGCCCTGACAGTTGGAATTCTAAATAAGAGAAAGCAAAATTTAGCTTATAGCACCCTGGGCTTCTTGTGCCTGGGAAGAAAAGGAGGCTAGTCATTTGGATTAAAATGCCCAGGAAATTAGTAATTAAAATACTGCATGGGGTATGCCTATCTTCATTCATCTGGTTGGGGCAGAAAACCCCATTTTATTTTAGCAAACTTCTCCAAAATGCTAATGCCTTTTTAAACAATACACCTTAGAGAACAAAAGGCTAAACCCTCGAAAATGTCGTTTTGATATATAGCACATGAATTCACTACATTTTTATTCTGTTTTCTCTCTTGTATAGACGTAAATCAAAAAGGTACATTTTAACAGCCAACTCTATTCTCTATCTTGGGTTCACTGTCAGATTTATACCTCTTTAAATGGGTGTCAGAACTCTCTTTTTGGAAATGGGTGTCAGAACTCTCTTTTTGGAAATGGCTGTCATTATCTATAAAATTTCTTCTTATTTCTTCTTCTTGTCTCCCGTCACTTTATTATGATTAAACAGGCAACATATAAGAGCTAAATCTGCCTGTTGAAGTACTTTCCTTATGCTTTAAATGTTAAATAAATTATTAATTAAGCACTAATTGACTTGTCATTGGATACTCTAGATTTTCCTCGGATTTAAGTACGATTTGATACTTTTTATGTGAATAAATTCTGGAAAGAGACCAGGCAGATTTAACTCTTGCATAATGCATCTTTAATAAAAGAATTTTTTTTTATACAAAAGTATAGTTCAATGTTAAGTACCAGTAAATTGGAAGTTTACATGTTTTAAGTGCATTTATTTACAATAAATATTTTTTCCATCAGCATTATATCAAAAAATTGATTGAATTTTGTTTAATGTGGTATTGATGCTTTCTTGAAATAACTGCAGCAGTTGTGAACTCATTTCATATTTTGATCAGCAGATATATGCCCATCTTTATTAATCCTGTTGGAGCAGAAAGTAGGATGTTAAACCCTATTTCAATTTATTTTGTTTTGGGTATATTTTCTTAGTTACATGTATAAAAGTATAATGAATGTCTGTATGAATATAAACAAAATTGTTACGAACTGTGATTGATCTAAGTTATTTATTCTGTTTTAGGAAATCTGAAAAGAGGTATATTGTCATATATGTATAATATTGTTAGGTAGTAGTGTATATAAAGTTACCATGTCTGATTCTAATCTATATCAGTCATATTAAAATCATCAATTACTGCCACTTAAAATTCACTGCTCAATTTATTTTCAAGAACCTGGTCAGTATTAATATGCTTTATAAATGACGATATTATTATTCCCAAAGACGAAATCGTAGTTTTGGTTGGGCCTGTGATGAAAAAACTATTTATTTAACATTGAAAATGAAATGCCAAAATGCCAATTTCGGTCCAAAATATTTAACAGGACTGCCAAATCTTAACGTCAGGTCTCATTATTCCTTTCTTTCTCAATTTGCTTTGAGTTTGACGATGTAAAATGAAGTCACACCATACATGTATTCTCAGTTTTGGTTCGATGGGATGATGGAGTTTCTTTCTTTTCTGTGGCTATATTTTAATATGTTATGACTGCAAACATGGTATCTTTAGATATTGTTTTAGATTGCTAGGGTTTGAATGGTTTGTTTGTATGTGCAGTATGTATATATGTTTGTATGTACATTCGTTTGTTTGTATGTGTTTGTATGGATGTACCTTTGTATGTATGTATGTCCAATATTGTGAATTTTCTCTGGTTTCCTTTCATTGCTAAATCTAAAGACCCCTACACACAAATTGAACCTTGTGTAAGTCCCAAAATGACCTAGTTTTTGTCAGTGAATGTTTAAAATCTCTCTCTCTCTCTCTCTCTGGTATGTATGTTTGTATGCATGTATGTATGCTGAATTGTATGCATATATGTTTGTATGCATGTATGTATGTATGTATGTATGTATGCTTGTATGCTAGGTTAAGGGATGTGTGGTATAGTGTTTGAAATGTTTTGTGGTTATGGAATATGTTTCATTGTTAACAGGTTTTTAGTTTTTGCCTTCTTAAATGATGGAAAAAAAACCTTGATGAGTGTAAATTAAAGTTACATTATGGGAGATAAGATAGAGAGATGGCAGTTCTCACTATAATAGTTAACAACTAGGTAGTGTAAAGGTAATTTGCTGAAAATTTCAGTCAAATTGATCCACTATTAGCCAAGAAAAAGGCGTTTGAAATATTCACATAGCCTCGGTCATCATTACTCAAATCATTAATATAAACAGCATAGTCTCGATTATCCACTTGATTGATTTAATTATCAACGGCCATTAAGCGGCATATAGGATTTTAATCCGCCAACATCGAAGGCTAGCCTTGACATCAAGAGTTTATTATGGTCTGGATATGTTAATTAATGTCTAATTGATTATTTAGATAACATCTCAGGCCTAAAGAAAGACCTGTAATAAGCAGATTTTGCTCTTGCATAATGCTATTTTAAGTATTTGTTGTGAATTCCAATTATCTAGGATTAAAATGGTATTAACCATGCAAAACCTGATTTCCAAATCTTTTGCCTTTAATTAATAAATTAGGAGTCTGGCTTGGACATTATGACGTGTAAATGTCAATCACTGTTTATGAACATAACCAGGTATGTGTGCTATTATAGCTACTTAGCAAACTCGGTAGGTGTAAGTATACACTGTAATAAAGTCATTGGATCTTTAAGCAGGATTAAGGGGGTTGGCTGGCTGAATGGTTAGCACGTGCGTGCTGTATCATAAAGCCTGTCATTTAGTCAACTGGCGTCGTTTCAGATCCCCGGTTGTGCATGACAAGGAGTAGGGTCGCCAGTCCAACCTCATGTGTTTTCTCCGGGTCCTCCGGTTTCCTCCCTCTGCTAAAGACCCTTACGCTGCCAGCGAATTATTGAAATAATATTATACCATAAGTTAGTCCCGAAATGACCTAGTTTGTGTGAGTGGATGTTAAACTCCATTTCTCTCTCTCTCTATCTTTAAGCAGCATTAAAGTAGTCTTTGTTAAACATGAAAATAAAAATGAAGGAATGTGATTTGTGTGTTAAAATGATGCATGTTAGTGGAATTGATTTGAATTCTAACCGCTTCTTATCAACAGTTTTTTGTGCTTGCTTTATTACCCATTGCTCATATGGAAATGAGGACGTATATTATCATTGTCCTTCATCAGTTGTCCGCAATTTCTTGTAAAAAATTACCAGAATATATTTCCGATCTTTTTCCATTAGTGGGATGAGGAAGGCAATTAGATGTAAAAAAAATTCTGTTTATTAATTTTAGAGTTATTGCCCTTGGTTGACTTTATAAAACATGTAATTGCATTAGAAATAAAGGAACCTATATAATTTCAGCAATGATATACGTTTTAAAAGATTTTGCCTTGTTTACTGCTCGGATAGCTGAGCTACTGGGCGTGTATGTTTTGTTGCATGGCAACCTATCTTTGGGCTAATATTCCTTGAAGAGGATCAACTTTTTCAATGTTGTAGTTTGTGAAGGATTTAAAAACTCTTAAATGACAATCAGAAACATTTAAAATATTTGTAGAACAAGATGAAGAGCACGTCTATAACCAGAAAATAAAACAGAATGTAATTTGTTATCATTTTAATTGTGTTTTTGTGATTTAATTAGGTTCTCTTCTGACAATATTCTGTGTTTTTTTAGTGTTTTTTTTTGTATATTTTACAGAAGTTCGTATGATCGATACGATTACAGCAGACGTGATCGATCCCCACCATCGGATGATGAATATTCAGTTTCTAGGTAAGTTTTTTTTTGATATAATTTATTCAGTTAAAATCGCTAAGTTTGGCGTTATTGTTAATTGAAAGGGCTAAACCTCATTGATTTGGTTGTAACACAAATATAACCGATAAGGCTGTTCGATGTTTGACACAGTAAGACAGAACTAGTAGACTTTAATATTTTGAAACCAGGAGATTGTGTGGTCTAGTGGTTTTAGCGTGTGCATGTGAAATCAGGTCAGTCATTCGATTCTCCTCTTGAACATGTTACAAGCAGTAAGGTGGCCTTTCCATCCTAATGTTTTTTTTGCTAAAGACCCCTATATGAAATCGAATTATTAGAATAAAATTGAACCATGTAATTGTCCGAAAATGACCTAGTTTGTGTCGAATGGATGTTAAAACCCATTTGTCTCTCTCCCCCTTCTCTCTCTGTCTTCCTCTCTCTCTCTCTCTTTTGAAACCAAGAATTTTGTTGTTTAGAGCTTGCCTCATCACCAATCTTAATGATGCACAATATCGTGATATATTTAGATTTGACCTAAATTAAAGAGGTGTAGCTCTTTCAAGAGTAGAATTAAGCTCGTAGCTTTTTCTTCCAAGGGTTATGTTTTATTAAATGAATGTAGATCAATGTATGTGGAGCTCTTTTGGAAAAAAACAATGAACATCATGTCAGTTTGGCAAAACATTATTGTTTTCCATTAAAAATTCTAAAGATGGAATTCTATGTCATTGATTTCAAGACCATATATACAGAAAGATAATTTTATGTTTTGAAAAAGAACTCTGCATGCCTTAGAGCCAGTTTATTTATGCAATGTTTAATACTTAGCAATATTTAAAGCTTTTTGATTTATTTGTTAAAAAAACATTTAGGATTTATTAATTATTGTTGCATTGCTCTGTTTACATTATTTACTAACAAGGCATAGATCTAGATGAAAAAACTATATTCTTATTCTCAGATATTCCTGTCTTTCTGTTCTTTTTGACGAAACTAGTCAGGATAGTAGACATAAGCGATGATTTTAAATGGCAGTCCCTAACCCACAATCCACATATGAGGCCATATGTGCTAGACTGTTTCTGATCTAGCATTCTCCCAGAATTTTGGAAAGGAATTTGGATCGTCTGAGAAACAGACTATTTTTATTTTATTTTCTGCTGTACTAAATTTGATATCTATATAGGTATACACATTGAGTATGAACAGGAAATTACACGTTATATTCTAGATGCATTACGAACAAATATTACATATTTCTCATCAAGGGGCCATGTTAAATATTCACTGCTATTTTCTGTTGTGGTTGTGCATCTTATTCTGGCCTCCTTTGTTTACCTTGTCATCTTGGAGTTCAAAAAACTCGAATCCACAACAGAATGCTTCTCAGGCTGAAAAATTATCTTACACTTTTCATATTCTGTACTGGAAACACAAACCTGATCATACCCAAGAGGGGAGCTACAGTGGCTGAGTAAGACAATGGCTGTCTAACTTGAAGGTCGTGTTTTCGATCGTTGATTTGACCGAAAAAGTTTATCAGGTTTCTCTGGGTTGTTCCCCTCGTCTGTACGTGGTACAGGATGGAGGGTCAAAGTTGTGTCAGGTTGAAAACAAAAAGAAAACAAGGATACCTTTGAGATATTGATAATAGTTTAGTTTTGTTGACTAATGCTTTTAAACAAATGTTTTATTTAGTTAAAGTTTTTATCATATTTATTTATTTTTTCTCTCTTAATATTTCAGTCACAGGGATAGAAGGTACTAGATTAGTATATATATATATATATAGATATTTAATGAAAGGGAAAGAGTATTGAATATCTTATCATTTTAAATCCACAATTTTAACAAGGACTTGTCAGTTGAACCAACCATGTGTGTCTGTCTTCCACAAGCTCGAGAGACTATAACAATCATCAAATGACTTTAAACTTGTGCTCAGTGTTAATGTGCAAAAGACAAAAGAAACTTATTTATTTTCATTAATTTCACATAATTACTGGCCCTTATTCTCTTTGAAAGATTTGGAGGCTTAACAACCTATCTTTTCATTGGGTAAAATATCTGAATTTAGGATCAAAATGAAGGAGTTACACAAGACAAGATTGATTATTTCTGATGGGAAATTGTCATAGTTCTAATATAATGAACAACCCTGAAAAAATATAGTACTTTTCTATTCTATTATGTGATCTTCACATTTATTTCCTCGCTTGTATAACCTCAACATTTCTGCTGGTGGGTATATGATCTGGCCAGACAATTGCATCTCCATTCTTTTCAATGATATATTCTTTCTAGTGGTTTTATATATTTTACTAAGTCGGCTTAATTAATTTTTAGTTAGAATGAATATTTACTTAAATATAGATTTACTCAAGTTTAGGTTATAGATTGAATTATCTGTTTCAGTTTTTAATAAAATAATAATGAACCTGCAGGACATGTCAAATCAATTTTTCAATTTTAAACGGCTACACTGTGTGATTGACAATATATAGAATCGTTTATCATCATCGAGTAATATGAATTGTGTAGGTTGATGTCAGAGTTTGTGTACTTCACCTCAGTAACTGAAGTAATTGAAAGTATCTTTAGCTTATGAAAATATCACTGCTATATCAATAGTACTAAGTCACATACACAAGACAGGATATGCTTAATCTTTTTAAAACACCTAGTACAAGTTATTCAGTGGAAGTTCACATTTAGCAACACCCATCATGGTTCTTTTTTAATAAATACTAGCACATTTGTCTGAAATATATATGCAACCGCATATGAGATATATCTTGTTAATAAAATTTAGGCATGTTATAATTTAGTAGATTATTTACGATGATGACGATAACGGCTCTAGAAACTGTTGGGATTTCATATATTTTCATCTATCTTAAATGTTGACATTAAATCACACAATGTTTTATGCCCCACTTGTTAGTTTATGTTTGAACACTATATAAATGTCTGCATTTTTACATTCCAGTAGTTCATATTATCGAGATAGAGAGAGGAGCAGGGATCGTGATAGGGACAGTCATCGTGATCGAGATAGGGGTCGTGATACTAGGGATAGAGATAGGGATCGGGATAGAGATCGGGATAGAGATAGAGAAAGATCAAGAGAGAGAGATAGTTCTAGAGAAAGAAGACATAGAGACAAAGAAGAAAAACACAAGAAAAGGTATACAATAATATGATGAAGTATTACACAGATAATACTATATTTTTAAATTATAACACATGCTTATGGTAAAAAGCTGCTTATTTATTTGGGTTTGATTTCGAGGAGTATTCTTTTAACATCAAACTAATTGAGGGGTAGCCCAAATAAATAAGTAGGTGTTTGTTACATAGTATGTTTTATAGTTTATTGCTCTTTTCAGTTACGAAATACCTGTTAATACTAGGAAGAAGCCTTCAAATTTCAATTGTTTCTGACAATTACTTCCGGAATAGTTCAGCTCTGAACGTCGGTCTCATTACGCTCACTCTGAACGTTCAGAGACTGTCCCATTCAATCAATGTCGAAAATAATTGGAGCCCCAGTCAATTTTACTGGGCAACTTTTCACTGCTAAACGATGGGATGTCAATCCGTGTGGATGCATGTACAGTGTAAACGAACATCTTAGTGAGAAAATAAGACCTTGCTTACTTCGCTAGAGTCAGTATGAGCGACACAACACGCTGTTAAAATACGTCCCCTCTTATTTTCGCCGCCATGACACTCTAACTGTAGGTCAACATCCACATTCAGGAATGTCGGTCATACAAGACGAAGCGAAATGTACAGGCTTTACATTGTACATGCTTTCACACGGATTGACACCCCGTCGTTTAGCAGTGAAAAGTTGTCCAGTAAAATTGACTGATCTCCAATTTGTTTCGACATTGATTGAATGGGACAGTCCCTGAACGTTCAAGGTGAGTGTAATGAGACTGACGTTCAGAGCTGAACTACTTCCGGAATTGCTGTCCTTGATCCATTTTTAATGTCTAGTAAAAGTTCCTGTTAACAACAGCAAAAAAGAAGTGAAAACCTCTATAGTCTGCTCTGGCGACTTAACTGCTATCAATGTATGGTTTGTTACCTGGCAACCTATATTTGTTGTGTTTTTCATATCAATTTGTATTTTTGATTTCAGGAGATTTAAAGAAGAGAAGGATTCTGACGATCATCATTCATCATCGAAACATAAGAAGAGCAGTCGGAAAAAACGTGACAAGGACGAAGAAGAATCAGCTACAGATGATAACAAAGGGGATTAACCTTGTATAAACTTTAATTCGAAAATGAATCATGTGGATTTTAAATGGACACATAACGTGAAGAAACTGTGGCTTATTATCTATGGTATGAAACCTGTATAGTGTGCCAGGAACTGTTAAGGCCTATTAGTGAGACGAAAGATCTGTGTAGAATATATCTCTGTGTTTAGTGTATCAAGAACTGTTAAGGCCTGTCTACATGATAGATTGTATATATTAATGAGATATTAAATATTTGTCGTATATTTTACTGCTTTTAGACCATCAACACCAGGTGAGAAAGGTGTTGGCTTGCTATCCAGGAGGTCTCGTGTTGGCCGGAAAAGTTCCATGTAAAACTGAGGTCCTGCGTAGCCTTTGTTGTACGTGTAAAAGAACCCGCTACAGTTGGAATATTAAGTAAAATCAGGCCGTAGTGCAGCTGTCCTTTAGAATTTATCTCATATCACACTGAATATATTCCTTAGCCCAAATTCATTTTCATGTCTGTAAGTACGGAGTTTATTGGTTGAATGGTTCTCATTTGAGACAAGTGGATTGGTTTCCTACCTATGCTTTTGCGTGGCAAGGAATATTGTTGCCTGCCAAACCTCATGGATTTTTCCGGGTCCTAATTCCTCCCATTGCTAAAGATACATTGCAGTCTAGTCTGATCTATATTTTGTTTCATTTTGCTGTGGTTTCGATCCCTGGTGTGAGCGTATGTGGCATGGAGATAGGGGTGCCTTCTCAACCTCGTGGGTTTCCTCCGGTTTCCTCCCACTGCTAAAGACCCCTACGCCTATGCGAATTATTGAAATAAAATTGAAACCATATGTTAGCCCCAAAATGACCGAGTTTGTGTCGAGTGGACGTTAAATCCCATTTCTCTCTCTCTCTGTCATTTTGCTGCACATTCGATGGCCAGCACTATATGAAGATCTGACTGCTTGTAGTGGAAGGTTGCATCGGGGGGTCATTCGAGTGGCTTCTGACCCTATGATGTCAGTCATTTGATTAACCAATCATTGCTGATGTTTCTAGTACAGGATACCCACAGTTCCGTGCATAGTAAACCAAGAACTTGCCTTAACAGACTGTTTCATTGGCTAATCCCTCACATCAACCAGAACGCGGGTTATATAACAACTCTTCCAGATCCTGGTGTAGTAAAGACAAGTAAAACAAATTGTGGACAATAAAAAACGAAACGAAATAGGATCTGTGTTTAAATGGGATTGATCACAGTCCAGCATATTAGCATGTTCAACTTTGGCACAATTTTTTATTTGTTATTACTGCCTTTACCTTCCTGATAAACACACAGTCTTGCTACCATGAAAATACTGATGCATTTATATTCTTCAGGTTCTTTTACCTTTTGGGGGGGGGGTGGGATGGCCTAGTGGTCTAGAGTGCCACGCTTCGACCTCTAGCTGGCCGGTCCCCTCTGGCTCGTGGCTGTGGTTTCGAGCCCTGGTGTGAGCGTATATGGCATGGAGATGGGGGCGCCTTCTCAACCTCGTGGGTTTCCTCCGGGCACTCCGGTTTCCTCCCACTGCTAAAGACCCGTACGCGCAAGCGAATTATTGAAATAAAATTTAAAAAAAACCATATGTTAGTCCGGAAATGACCTAGTTGTGTCGAGTGGACGTTAAACCCCATTTCTCTCCCTCTCTCTCTTTTACCTTTTGGTGGGGAGGGGGGGTGGATAGCTGAATAGTTAGTGTGTGCGTGCTAAATCATAAGGTCTGTCATTGAATCAACTGGCCTGGCTTCGATTCCCGGTTCAGTTGTGTGTGACAAGGAAGGAGTAGGGTCGTCTGTCCAATCTTGTGGGTTTTGTTCGGGTCGTCCAGTTTCTTCCAATTGTTAAAGATCCCCACGTGCAAGAGATTTATTAAAGTAAAACTGAACCATATGTTATTGTTAGTCCCGAAATTTGCTAGTTTGTGTCTCTCACATGACCAACTGCTCATTTAGATAGCAATAATAGAGGTTAGGTTTGCTTATTTCTATGGTTTGTAGCTAGACAAACTGCTCATATTCATAGCAATGACAATTAACAATAACGTAGAATATTCTTCCTTTATTTTAAAAATAATAAAATTATTTCCAAAAGAATTTTGATATGAAAATAACTGGTAAATTTTTTTTTTCAAATAATAGTGTATTATGACATATTCAATAATTGATGTAAGGTGGGAAATTCTTATGACATTGGCCACATCACACATTCAGGGAAATTTCACTAAACTTGACTAGTTGAGTATAATGCCAAGAGACGTTCGAGCAAGCTTCCTGTTTGGACGGCACTGGTGGCAGGAGGGGGAAGTGCTGCGATGAACGTTCCTCGAGATTCCATCAGTTTGTCTGTAAAGCCATCAATATCAGCAATAATTATGGTGAGAACCTCAGCAGCAGAGGATAGTTGAGTCTGAAAAGATATGATGGATTCATTCATATTAATACAATGACAGTGTTTAAAGTTAATATAGACCTAACTGGCCAGTATAATTAAAATTAGACCAACAGTTTTCAGTTTTCTCCAGGCCTAAAATTATCGTCGCGGCTAGGAATGGTCAATGAACAATCTCGCTGATCTATCGAATACACCGTTCTACATCGCATTTACGAGATTAGATAAATTAGGACATACATGTAATGGTTGAATAAATCAACGATTTGCCGTCGAAGAATTTCCTATTGCAAAATTTCCGTTTTATGCCTAAAATTATAAACAACATCAACAAGTGCTTGTCCTATTTCATGTTCACAAGCTTTAAAAACAAAATAAGACAGGAAAGATAACTTAGAAATTTACGATGCGAAAATGTTCAAAATCGAGAACAATCTGGCTTATTTTTTTTTAAAGAAAAATAATATATGTAGAATCCTGACCGAATCGTCAATCGCTTTCACAAAGTTTCACAAATTTAATTTTAAACGTAAACTGGGGGATAACTTTGCGACATAACCCCACTGATTTGAAAAACCCCAAACTCTATTCATAATGAACAAAGAATAAGTCATTTACGTCAAAGAAATTGTAGAACGAACTGGAACTGAGATATTTTAGCCATTTATTTTATTATTTATAAAATATAAATTACCGCTTTTGTTGTTAGCGCTTCAGGTTGAGTCGCGGGTTGTTCTACTTCTTCAGATTCGTCACCTTGCTGCTGTTCCAAAACTCCAGCTTGCTTCCTTGCAGCTTCTGCTTGAGATTGTAGGCTTATCAGCCGTGTTCTCAGCTTAGCAGCAGCATCTCTGCCCTTTGTATACAAATCACTCAAAATTGACTCCGCTGTTTCTGTAGTCGGAGCCATATTTCCACCCGCAACGGCGGCCACGGCTTCACCAGTACCCGTTCCTGTTCCTGTATTACTCGGTGTGGCGGAATCTGTAAAACGATAAAAATAAATAATTTAACTTGAGTATCCACGCGTGGCTTACCGAGGAATCCAAGCTGATCGAGAGGACATCGATCTAGTGCAATATAAGCTTTATGAAAATTTAAATTGTAGCAATTCTTAGGATAACATAAGAGTTTATATATGTTACTAAATTACAAGGTACAGATCCAACCTGCGACAGTGGAATAGTTAAGACAATTATGTTATATTTATAGCACGGCTTTCATGAGTTAACAGGTTTAATACAGAGACCGCAGGTCGAGGTGTTAAATCTGGTAACGAGTGAAGCGTGCTATAAATGACTTGTAATACTGACACCTGCTCAACATGATCGTTGTTATTGCACGGAAAAACCCACCCCACTTTATACGATTTCTAGTAAAACTAGCGTAAACCAGCAAAAGTGTGCAATAACAATGAAAATGTCTAGTTATTGCACAGTTACGGCCCGGTGAGTTTAGTAGAGGTAAAACAATCTGCTTATTGAACGAAAAGAACAAAGGAAGATCTCCTGTCCTTGTTACAAGCACCAGTATAGGACACTGCGCTGGTAAACCCCCAGTCTGCTGAAGTTTTCAAGATTTGGAACCATGAATGAAAGCTATTTTAATAGCTTTCTTTAATTGTTTAAAAGATTAAAATCGGTTAGACCGACTCGAAAAATGTGCTTAAATCGTATTAAGAAATAAAAGCTTTCCACCACTAACGTGTTGGGGTTTGAATTATTAATTTTTATTACTCACTTGTTGCTAATAATTTGACTAGTACTGCTAGTTGTTGGGCAGTAAGGTTTCCCTCTGTAGGCATTATCATAGCCATGGATACAAATACTAGACATACTGACATCTGCATGTTGATGGATTGTGTGGATTTAATACTAGTCAACTATAGTAAAATAATATAAAATATTAACCTCTTAAACAACATTGCATATTTAGTTACAGATACATTAGTTAAGAGTTTAATAAGGAGTTGGTCATTATTGCTATAATAATTCAAAAATAGATGATAAAAAGAGAAAATATTAAAAATTTCAGCTAAATTACTCCATTCTGAGCCAAATTATCACTGTTTATTGTTTTGGCAAGAGGTGTGCACAGTGGAAACAAGCGCACTGGTATATTAGCGACTTAGCTTCGCTTTCCCATTTTTGAATTAAATTTTTTAATGGCCAACCGTTCTAATCTAGTTAATAACGCGAGTATCCGATGCCATCGAAGGTGGATTATGGTCTTGTTTTGTTAATAAATGTGTTAATAAATGTGTAATTAATAGTTTAAATAACATTTCAGATCTAAAGAAAGACCATATTCCTGAAGCAATGGCCCGAGAAATCTCTCTCTGGCCATTGCTGGATTGACTTCTGATTCTTGAACTTTTGCAGGAGTGTGTCTATTCTCCCCGTTCAATGAAAGCTATCACTTAAGTACAGCAACATGACAGTCCTTCGTTTAATCTGAGTCTTCCCTAAAACTTTGGACAGTGATTTAAGGTATTAAAACGGTGAAAGTATGTTCGTTTCCAAACAGTATTGTTTACATTTCATTCGACTTGATAGCCTCGTTTGTCACACAATTAGTTTTACTGCAGTATTCTCCTATGCACGGGTTAATTAGGCACAATAAAAGCGTGAGCCATGACGTAACGTTATGTAAACATATTTGGTCCAATCCTGGCACTCGTTTTAAATGTAAAGCGTTTGTATGGTAGGTAGTGATTGGTTGGTAGTCGGACTACTGACCAATCAAAATTTAACACAACAATATCCACTCATAATAGCAGTGTGTAGTGAGATTACCTATAATCAAACGAAACGCTGCGCGGAGTATGAAGAAAGACCTTCGATGGGCAGATTTAACTCTTGCATAATGTATGTTTAATACTGGCCTAAAACAACATGGCCTGTTGGATTTAATACCGGTAAACTGTATATATTTTGATACGCTGTGCAAGATAATCCCTCTTTTATAATCTTTATAAGCGACAGGTTTTGAGTTTGATAGCAGAAGTTTATACAGACCGAAATGGTTTCAAATGACTTGTTGATTTGTAATACGACAATCGGTTTTCGCTCAAACTCATCACACGAAACTTGCGCTTGAAGGCAGACACGAAGCTAGTTGACATTTTAATTCGAATTTCAACGAATTTAGTCGAAAACACTAAATATACTTTAAGAATTTTGAGAAATATTTATTCTGCCTCCATATTCATATTACCGGTATTTAGTTGTTGTGTGCATGCAACGGATTAGAAACGCAATTTATTAGCACATTAAAATTGTATGTGCAGAATGAAAACCACCGTGAACACAGTAATCCAAACATTCTACCAACATTAATAAACCATCCAATGCATTTCGATTCTAGAATTTGAACAGCGCAGTGGACGCTTACGGTAGCACCCGGAGTCCTTCACTTGATTTGATACCTGTTTATTTTATGCTCTTTGTTGCAATGTCTATTGTCTGTCTTGTCCACAGGTTTATCTTATAGATTTTTGGTTTTCGAGTTGTGCAGTCCTCCTAAACTTACTATTGGAATTACTTGCAAACTACTATATTGTGAAAGTTAAATCTCTAAAAGCAATATCTGCCAGAAAATTATTTTCTATTGCATTCAGTATTTGCAAAGATCTGAGAATTGAAAATTTTCGCTCAAATGATTTGACCGTCGCTTTTAATCGGAATGAATCCAAGCCATACATATCGTTGATATTTTGATTTAGTTTTTCTTAATTCAATGTTAAATAATCATTTTGAGTGCATCACAGCGCGGCTTAAGTGGCGAAAAATGATATCTTATTCATAAAATGCATAATCAGCAACATTAATTAAAATAACTTTAACTGTTCAATTCTAGCTAGTTAGCAAAATAATTAAACTTTGCTTACCTGTTGTTTAATGGTAAATTGTTACTTAATTCTGGTTAAGTTGTTAATGTTTCTATATGTGTTTTATACCTATTTATATACTCTTCCATGTATATATTTTTATATACTGATCCAGTTTCATAGACGTCAATACATCCTCGCCTCGGGGGTTTTCTTTCTCGTCATGTATTCAACATAATATTTTAATGTTTAGTGCATATTGTTACAATCGTCATGGTTAGGCCTACCAAAAATATCAAAGAATATTCTGTGCAGTTACCGAAACAAACAGCCTGTAAATGACGTGGATGTTTTGGAATTACGTTTTTGGGTGTATTTTGTTCAGCCCTGGAAAGGTACTGCAGGTGGGAGCGTGCCATGAAATATAACTCCCTTGACGTAATAGTTGTTTTTATTAATGTCATCTCAATAACAATTTAACACGTAATATTCAACCAAATTTATGCAAAATTGTTTTTATCCAAATCAGCACATTATTGTGATCCAACACTCTCGTGCAGCTTTAGCGAACGTATGAACTAACTGGACAAATAATCGAAGGATTCCGTGTTTATGACTTGGTTTAAAAACAATAGCATATGTAAGTTCCGTTATTTTTCTTCTAAAAAAAACTCGGTGGTTCGAAGATGTTGGACAGAAAACAACACTGACATCAGACCGGATAGAATAGAGATGGAGTCGAACGTTTCGTTAACGCAATAAATGAAATGAAATGGGCTATCTGGTTTGCTCCGGGACAAATGAAGACGGGTTAACGCAATAAATTCGGTCGTTTTGATACTAACATTAGGTTATTTGTATGGTCACGTAGGCTACGGTTGGGAAGAAATGTTTTCCCGGGCAAAAGCGTTTCAAGCTTTATATGCTGGTCTTTCGAACAACAAGACACTAGTTTTCTTGTCAGCCCCACTGCAGCCGCTTCACCTGTTACCCCTTATTAGTCAGTTTCATATAACAACTTTTCGACTTCAAAGGAATTAGGGAATCACGGTGGCTAAGTGGATAAGGCGCTGGTTCACTAGCCTGGAGGTCGGGTGTTCGATCCCTGCATTGGCCGAGAGAGTTCATCTCGATTTTCCGGCGTGATTTCCCCTTGTCAGTGATACAGAAGGAGGGCCTGACAAGGACAGCTGCCTAGTCGTTCGGATGGGACGTAAAACCGAGGTCCCGTGTACACATTGGAGTGCACGTAAAAGATCCCTTGGCAGTTGGAATTCGATATAAGAGTAGGCCGTAGCGCCGCTGCCCGGGCAAAATTACCCTCATAGCACACTGTATGGCGTATGCCCGTCTTCCATTAGCCCAGGTTAGGTGCATAAGAGTAGGACGTTAAACCCCATTTCATTTCATTTCATTTCAAAGGAATTATCAGTGTGCTGGAAAACGATCGCGTATCTGTTATCCCGCGTTACTTAAGTCGTGTTTTCCATTTTTTGCACCATCTCCCGTTTCTTCAAATCTTCGTTACGCCCGTATCGTAGTTAATGATATCTGTGTTAAGATTATATTTGGAAAGTGCGTTACCAGTCCTATCATATATGTGATAATGGCTGGCACCAATAATATTGTCCTTTAAAATGACATTCTCAGTAACGCCCCCTTGTCAGTGATACAGAAGGAGGGCCTGACAAGGACAGCTGCCTAGTCGTTCGTATGGGACGAAAAACCGAGTACACATTGGAGTGCACGTAAAAGATCCCTTGGCAGTTGGAATTCGATATAAGAGTACGCCGTAGCGCCGCTGCCCGGGCAAAATTTCCCTCATAGCACACTGTATGGCGTATGCCCGTCTTCCATTAGCCCGGGTCAGGTGCAGAAGAGTAGGACGTTAAACCCCATTTCATTTCATTTCTCAGTAACGTTGTGTACTGCTGATATTAGTGAAATTGCCGGCTGCCTTTGATAGGTGCGTTTAGAGTTTATTGGAATGACATCAATAGAGAATGGTCGATTGTTGTCACTGGCAAATCAACCGAAGACTGTGTTGTTGGTTCAATTATGTTTAACTTGTATACCTCAGTGAAATCAAATATCAAGTGGGTTTTTTTTAATTGGAGATTATCACTGTTATCTCTGGAGTACAACCTGTCCTTAATTTGAATAAAATGTTTAATTCATGTGTTTTGGTGTATTCCTTTCTCATATTTCTGAATACTACACCCTATATTTGAGTCTTTAAGAAATACAATCAAGCAGTTGGCCCCGGACATCACCAAACCTGAAATAAAATGAAATGGGGTTTAACGTCCTACTGTTCTGCTCAGACCGGGTTAACGAAGACTGGCATACGCTATACAGTGTGCTATTGTGGCACTACGGTATCGTTAAAAAGATGAATTATCAATTACTTCCATATTGTGTATACAGCCCATGACACTTGGGTAACGCTGTGATCAATTCGGAACTAACTTTAACTTCACGTTGTGCATATGATCAATTAACTCTGGAACACTTTGTTGGTTTATAACTATGTTTAAATATGAAATACAGGAAACTACAACATCTATGATAGTGCATTATGAGTTATTATGACATTTACAGTCTGAGTTTAACCATCCAAGAACTCAGACCTAACGACTGAAGCACTACATGTTGTCTCTATCCCATCCTCTAAGCGGATGCATTCACAAATACTAATCGATGCCCGCAAAATGTCGCACAAAGTAGAGTGGCTCCAGACAAAATGTTTTAATCCATAGTTAACTCAGTACAAATTCGTGGTATTCAATTAAAAGAAAAGTAAAGTTAGTGTTTTATTAGGGCTCGATGACAGTTAGGGAAGCAAAACTAAAAATGCCCGAAAAAAAATTCAGGTTTACAGAATGCAGCGCCGGTTTTCTTCGAGAGGCGAAGAAGCGGAGCTGACATTGTATAGACCCCCAAGAAAATTTTGGAATGTTTGACGGCCGCAAACGCGTTTTACTGCTATTTCAGCCCGTAAAATTAGTGTTTTATTAGATTTCGGGCACTTTATTTTGCCAAGTAGATGGAATATTTTTTTTTTCTCACTTTACCCGTTTTCCCGAAAAGTCTGAGTAATGCGCCTATATTTAACGAACTGAACACCATCTTGGATCAACTAATCTCCCAGACAGTGCACGATGTGTTTATTTATAATTAATTAATATTTTGGAATCTTGTTGTATGTTGTATGCTTTCATCTGGAATCTTGTCCCAATGAAATACGAGAATTGAGGCGTCATGGACAGGGTCTCGTTATTCGGATGAATATAAACTGAGCTCGCATGTACTCGTTGGACAGTCCGGCACCCTAATATCGAAACAAACCACAAAACAACACTAAGAACTACGAAGGGGCTTTAGATCATAAGATCTGCCACTGAGTTAAGTGGCGGGGTTTAGATCCCACACTGTTGATACGTGTCAAGAAATACACATAAGGTCACCCCGCTAAAGATTCCTACGCGCAAGCAAATTATTTAAATAATATTGATCTATCATATGTTAGTTCCGTCATGACATGAATGTTAGTGGGGCACACCTGAAGGCCAACCCTGCGCAAGCAAATTATTTAAATAATATTGATCTATCATATGTTAGTTCCGTCATGACATGAATGTTAGTGGGGCACACCTGAAGGCCAACCCTGAAATGCTCGAAATACATTCCTTTTTACAGACCCCATGACAGTTTGGAAAATTTGACGGCCGTAAAAGCGTTTTCGAGGTATTCAAGCCCGTGAATACAGCATCATCAATGTGGTCCAGTATAGCCTCACGTCGGTGGCCGACCTGAATTCCAAACACCCAGTCAGTCGTTTAGCTTCGCCGGTCGTCCCGAAATAATAATCGATGCCCGAAAAATGTCACACAAAGCAGTGTGGTTCCAGACAACATGCTTTAATCTATTCTCGGTTCAGTACGAATTCGCCGTATAAATCATATCTAAATGCTATAGGGTCTGATTGAAAGGGTATTATATGTGGGTTTATATTTTAGTGGAAAAGATCAATGCGATTAATGGGATTTACAATACTACTGACAGATTCTGGTCTCCATTACTTCATAACCATATTGCTCAACATATATCTAACATATCTCCTGGCTCATCAGGCTCTAGCCACCCAGCCCATAATGTCCGGGTAAACATTCACCCACCAGCCCTAGCAGCAGGGGCGTAAAAATATTTTTTAACCCACTAGTCCCGGGCTAGTAGTCTACTGTCGGACACTAGCCCGGCATCAAGTTCCACTAGCAGGCCACTTGGACCCCATTAATGATATAAATATTGGGCGTGTGTGCTCACACATACAATATCAGCATTCGGTTTATTCGTTTTTGGAGTTTTACGTCCACATCTACCAGGTTTTTCCTTAGAAACTTGCCAGAGGAATCCACAACGTAGGCCAGATCAAGCTTATTCTGGTAAGAAATAGTGTCTTTGCAGGGAAGCGCCCAATGAAAGTCCCCGGGTGTAAGAAAAGAAATAATGGTGAGCATGCGCGGTCTGGTCCGTTTTGCATGGATAATGCTAAAATCTTAGATGTGGTGGGTAAATTTAGGGCCTAGCATCAACAGACACCACGCAGGCACATGACAGAAAAGGGAGATAACTCTTTTTTGTACAGTTAATTGATTTCTAAAATTCCTTGTTCAGCCTCGGCATTTCTGTTTTTGGAATTTTTGTTTAAATCAAAATTTAACCAATACACAATTCTTTGCCAAGGATTAAGGCACAGAACTATATTCCTGGTGTTATAAGCTTTCCAAAAATGTATTTTGTGTTAAGCTTCAAGTACCTTGTAGCTGAATTGTGTTACTATTCTAACCAAGCCAGCAATTTTGACTGAAGGGCTAATCGCCATTCAACACCGCCATGACCTGATGGTACATAGGATGAATTTAATAGATTAGGGATAACTATGTATCTTATGCACCCGGAAGGCACCGGCAATGACAAATTAAAACTTATGTAGAATATTGTTTCTTTATTTAGACAGGAAAAATAAAGGGTAAATTTAAAACCATAATAAACTTAACTCGAACAAATAATCGTACATTTTGTGTATATTCAAAAATGGATAAAGGGAAATTCTGGTGATATCACACATTTCGGGAAACGTTACTGAACTGAACGTGGTAATGCCAAAAGACGCTGTAAGAAAGATGACAAGGTTCTCTTTTGGACGTCGGTGATACTGGCGGTCGCTGAGGCTGGAGGTGGAAGTGCTGCAGTGTAATTTTGTATCCATTCCAACAGATTCTCCTTCAAATCGTCAAAGTCAGACAAAATATCCGCCACAACGTCAACAGCAGTCCTTAGTTGATCCTTAAAACAAATATAATACAAAGATGTTTTTTAAAAGATTGCATAGGTGTAATTATTCAGTCTTCCAACAAATTTTAACCCCAAATGAACCTAGTTCGTGTGGATTGGACATTGCCTTCCATTTCTCTCTCTATTCAAAATTACACCAACATTTATGTTTTAATCTTCGGTTGTTTTCGCTACGTCATCTTAAAGTAAATCACCTGTTACCCACGTTAGCAATTTTAAAACGAAATGAAATGGGGTTTAACGTCTCAATTTTCTAAAGCGACCGAGTTAATGAAGACAGGTATACGCCATACAGTGTGCTATTGAGAATATTTTGCTCGGACAACTGCGCTACGGGCTACTATTACTTCGAATTCCAACTGCCAAGCGCTCTTTTACATGCATGCCAATGTATACACGGGACCTCGGGATTTCGCCCCTTCCGAAAACCTATGCCCTTACCAGACCCACCTGACAATGGGAACCCACGCCATTACATCCCAAGAAATCTTTCTCGGTCAACCAACACCAGAGCGAACCCGATACCTCGTGGTTAGCGAGTCACCATCTTACTTACTTAGCCACCCCGTCTCACCAATGTTAGATCTGGTGGGTAAATTATTGAAATAAACTTCACAATTATCTCAGTTCCGCCATTACATAGTTAATTTTGTGTGGACGTTAAACTCTTGAACGAAGAAAACGATGATATATATTTACATTAAATGTGGGAGCGTCTAAAAGCCCAAACTATTTCCTTTTTACAGACGACGGCGTCGATGGTCAGCGAGCGTTGAAATCTCGGAGCTTACCGTGTAGGGGTCTCTCCTAATAGAAGTTTGGGAAACTTGACGGCCGCAAACGCATTTGCCTGTTATTCCAGCCCGCGAATACAGCCAATATAGCCTAAAGCAGGTGGCTGATCGGTCATCGCGGGGTACGGGGAAATCGCCCTTCAAGAGAAAAATTTGAAAATGTAACCGCCGCAGTGGTCTGCCATTCTAGCCCCTGGTTTTGCAATCGAAATCCCACTCTATGCCGACCTGAATTCCAATCATCCACTCAGACTGTTGCAATTGCATTCACAAAATGTCGTACCAATCAGAGTGGCTCCACACAAAATGTGTTTATCCATAGTCAATTCGAACAAATTCGTGATATTCAACGAAAAGAAAAGTACAATTTGTGTTTTATTAGATTTTGGGCACTTTATTTTGCCGAGTAGATAATAATTTGCCAAGCAGGGTGGCCCCAGAAACATTTTTTAAATCCATAGCCAATTTAGTGAAGGAGTGGGAAATGGGGTTTAGCGTCCACTCGACACAAACTCGGTCATTTCGGGACTAACATATTTTATTTCAACAATTCGCTTGCGCCTAGGGGTCTTTAGCAGTGGGAGGAAACCGGAGGACCCGGAGAAAACCCACGAGATGGACAGGCGCCCCTTCACCTTTTCACGTACAACCGGGGAATCGAAACCACGCCAGTTGACTCAATGACAGACCTTATGATACATCGCGCACGTGCTAACCATTCGGACATCTAACCTCTCAAGTCAATTTAGTACAATTTCGTTTTTTTAATAAACAGGAAAGTAAAATCAGTGTTTTATAAGACTTCGGGCACTTTATTTTACCAATTAGATTATATCATAATTTGTATCCCGCTTTACCTGCCTGCCCAAACTGCGAAATCATAGTTACCACACCCCTTGATTGCCTACTAATCTCTGTTATTAAAAAAAAAAAGATATATTACCGCTTTTGTTTCCATCGCCTCAGCTTGAGTCTTGTATAGATTTTTTTGCAGCTCATCAGCTTCTTGATCTGCCAACTCAAATAAACTGTCGGCTTCATTCTGTGCAGTCGTTGCCTCAGATGTTAGTCTTGTCTGTTCCATTTGAATCTTATCAGCAAAATCTTGGCCTAATTCTGTTAATTTGTTTAAAAGTTCTGTGGCGGCTGATTGGTCCATGGTTACGCCTGTTGCTGAATCTGTGAACATATAAATAGGCAATTCAGTTTGCGTATGCATGTGATGTTTCAGGAGCACTGCTAATATTACGGAAAACCATTAGGGTCAATCAAGTGAGAAAAAATATTTTGATAATGAAGTCGCAGTTGCCATATAAGCAGATATTTTCATTTGATTGACACAGACCGTCTTCTACGTATCTTGATTTACGAATTAATTGGGTCGTAATTACGAGATATTTATCTCGTAATCACGAGGTAATCAGATTTGTTTTCATTTGATTGATCCTAATGGTCTTCCGGATAATAATAATATAACTATTTCTTTGGTTGTAAAATATTGAAATTATCCCCGTGACCGTAGTTAGAACTGATATCTCAGTAGCAAGGATGAATTGACTTTCTGGAAAAATTGACGAATGGCAGAAAACCATTGTTGCTATTCATTTTTGAGATGAAATTCAGTACGTTTGGCTCAACGGATTACTTTATTGGGCCAAAATAAAACACACCGTGTTCACGGTTTCCCGATAGACCCTAACGGGTTTTTTTTAGTCCAGCTTGCAGAGGCTAAACTTTTTTCCCCAGGTCCTGTATGTCGTTCGTGGCAGTTTCGTTCGAACTGTGAACTGTAGACATTCTTATGGAAAATGTTATCAATAAAAAATACCCGTTTTGGCTTGGTTCATTTTAGACACGGATATATTATTATATATAACATTTACGACAATTTAAGTTTCTATTGATTTCAAACCACCCTTTTTAACTGGCTTTGTATATTTCAATGTTAATCATTCGTTTCTTACCCGAAATTCAAAGAAATTTTTGAAATTTGAAATTATCAGCGTCGGTGTATAAGCTGCCATAATTGGCTCGAAAAAAGGTTATTTTTTACACATTTTATTTTTTCATGTTGTTGAGTATCAGTCTTCAGTCTTGAGAGTATGCAATCAATAAGTAGGCCCCAGACATCACCCAACGTAAGCGTAATGAGATATCTCATATTCCGAGATATTTTACTGTCTTTAACGCACAGTACCGCTTGCCAAGATACGTTGAAATAGTAATAAAAATTTCTCTTACTGGCAGTACTGACAGTAGATGGTAGTGCTGCCTTAAGCATATTTATTGATTCTGTTAATTCACTGAGAAATTCTTCAATTTCCGGCACAGTATCTTCCAACACTTCCACAGCACCAGCTAGTTCGGTCTGAATAATGTAAAATGTATAGGAATTAAGGAAATTGGGTTTAATGTCCTACTTTTTCGCCCCTTATCGGAGCCAATCTGATTAAAACACAGATCCAATTTCGTTTCGTTTTTTATAGTTCAAAATTTCGTTTTTACTTGTCTTCACTACTCTTGGATCTGGAGGACTTGTTATTTAACTGGTGTTCTGCCTGAAATGAGGGGTCAGCCAATCAAATGGTCTGTCGAATCGACCGTTTGACCTTTTCATGCGTGGAACTGTGGGTAGATATTACCAGCCAATAACGTCTATACTAACACCAGCGGATAGAAATCAAAACAAAACAAAAGTAGATTTTAAAAAGCATGGCGGTCGCTAATTGGTTAATCGAGTCAAATGTCCCGTGCTTGATACCTGACGTCATAGAACGTGAGCTCCCACTATAACTTGTTAGATCTACATGAGTGTAGGCCATCGAAAGTATAAAAAACGAAACGAAATATAGATCTATATTTTAATTAGATTGTATCGGAGCAATCAAGACGAGCTTACGCCATGCGGGGTTTACTCCGGACCATCTGAACCCATCCCCCAAAGATTGTACCTTGCCAGACCCTCCATAATATACCACTGACATGTGGAAAACCACGCTGGGAAGCCCCCGGGAACTCTCGAATTACGCACCCCTGGTTATTGACCAACTGCATTAATCACTGATCAACCGTGGATTCAAATTTTTAATCAGTACTAGTACTATAGCCGGTAATGCAAGAAGCCAATTAATGCCCGGAACGATGCTACATCTTTAGTAACGGTCATGGGGCAGAGCGAAGTTGAATCGTTTTTCAGTATTGGTGAATAACGAATAACGAATAACCAGGTTCTTGCCTCGTTATTGGCGAATAACGAGATAAAGCTATCTCGTTATTCGTTAATTATTCAACTTTATATCCGGGATTCCAATACGCAGCTAGCCATGACTAGAATGATAACAGTGGATAACATGTTTGTTATTCGTTTTTCACCCCGTTATTCGGGATTCACATCTAAGGTGTTCATGTATCTTTAATGAAGATATTTCAGGATTTAATTCTAAACGATCATTAGACAACAGTAGAATAATGGATTCCAAAGCATCCCCTAGCAGTAAAAAAAATATACCATACGATAATGTCAAGGTTTTTTTTCTGTTAATCGTAATCTGGGTAGGTTTTCACCTTGGATAGTATAACATTTTATTCGAGTATGCCTACCTGTGTCGCTGCCTGGGTTTTTAGCTTGCCCAACTCTGCTTGGAGGTTAGTAAGTGTCTCGGCTCCCGTTGTAGAAAAACTGGTTAAAATTGATGTCGCTAATGATTCTGATGGAGCTATAAGGCTGCGGGCTACAACCGGAGTGTTGCTGGAAGTCGCCGAAGTGGCAGTAGGTGGTAGCTCTTCCGCAAGTTTCATGGCATTTTCCTTTAATTCATCGAAATAACTCTCAACATCTGGTACAATATCCTCCAAAATGTCAAGGGCAGGTTTTAGTGACATCTGAATAATGTAAAAATATACCGTTAAAGTAGACTATTCCTGTAATGGAAGAATTCTATTTATGTTTTGACTGAAATTAGATTTCTTTGATAAAGGCTTGTCACAAACTTCATTTAACTTTGGAGCCTGTATATATTTATTAAATCATGTTTGAAATACAACTTGTGTCTGGATGTAAGAATTAGTTTATCCGGACCCGTATCCTTAATCAGGGCACGTGCAGTACAGGTAATAATTCTTTTCTTTTGCCCAACTAATCTATAAAAGCTACCGTATAAATACACAAAAATGACACGAAGTTTATATAACTTCCACTATAACATATTTAACTTGACAGCCATCAATCACAAATAGACCCGAGCCAGATAAGAAACATCAATTAAATGTTGATAATTATTAGTTCTGATTATCATTAGTTGTATATTATTAGTTATGATAAAAACTAATAGTTTTGATAATAATTAGTTGTATATTAGTTATGATAACTATTAGTTGTATATTAGTTATGATAACTATTAGTTGTATATTAGTTATGATAACTATTAGTTGTTTCTTAGTTATGGTTATTATTAGTTGTATATAAGTTATGATAAAAACTATTAGTTGTATATTAGTTTTGATAACAATTAGTTGTATATTAGTCATGATAATCATTATTTGTAGATTAGTCGTGATACTTATTAGTTATATATTAGTTACGTTAATTATTAGGATAACTATTGGTTGTATATTAGTTACGATACTTATTAGTTGTATATTAGTTAGGATAACTATTAGTTGTATGTCAGTTGTATGTTGATAATAACTTGTATATTAGTTACATATTAGTTATACATTAGTTGTATATTAGTTATAATAACTATTAGTTGTATTTTAGTTACGGTAATTATTATTTTTATATTAGTTGTGATAACTATTAGTCTTCTGCATTCTGTCGATTAAAATGTCAGCGTTTTATTCTATTATGCCTACCTGTGTCATTGCCTGGGTTGTTAGCGTGCCTAACTCTGCTTGAAGTTTGGTAAGTATTTCCTTTCCCATTGTCGCAAAATTGGTTATCGCTGATATTGCTGCCGGTTCTGTTATAGCCGGGGTTTCAGGTTCGGCTGGTACCTGGGGTACAGGTTCGGCTGGCTCCTGGGGTGCTGGATCGACTGGCTCCTGGGGTGTTGGATCGACTGGCAGCGTGGCTGTTGGTTCTATTGGAGGAGAGAAGATGAAAAACAATTGGAATTATATAACTGGATGTGAAGAAGTACCATCTCGAAATATAGCTAACACTTTATAGCGTGGGTCGACGCCATCGTATTTCGAAGGTTATTTGAAGTCTAGGGGGTTGGGATGGCCTAGTGGTCTAGAGTGGCGCGCTTCGACCTCTAGCTGGCTGGTCACCTCTGTCTTGCGGCTGTGGTTTCGATCCTTGGTGTGAGCGTATGTGGCATGGAGATAGGGGCGCCTTCTCGACCTAGTGGGTTTCCTCCGGGCACACCGGTTTCCTCCCACTGCTAAAGACCCCTACGCGCAAGCGAATTATTGAAATGAAATTGAAACCATATGTTCGTCCCCAAAAAAACTAGTTTGTGTCGAGTGGACGTTAAACCCCATTTATCTCTCTCTCTCTCTCTGTTTGGAGTCAATTTTTATAGGAAGTGGAGATCTCTTTGATTACAATGAACGTGTTCTCGAAACAAGAGTTGCGGACTAAACTTGGTTTTTACTTTTGGTTGTTGCATTTCTAAACCGAGTACATTTGGTATCGTAAACTCGCATTAGCTACCACATTGAATCTCCAGCCAATTCGCAGTTACAACAAATATATTGACTCATTCATGCTAGATTTTAAGTGATTTCCATTAACCCTTGTATTTGCAAGATGCATGTCCCGCGAAACATTCGCACTTTTGGTTCAATTGGTCGTAGCTATCATAAGATAAATATTGAATTGGTGTGCTCAGAAAATCGAACAAATCACGGCTGACATAGTCGGGGTTTTTTGTTGCTGAAACGTGTCAAACTGGGTACTGCGTTAAACTATTGTAATCCAGTGCCGGACTGTGCCCACCTATCCACCTGTCCGTGACAGGTGGGTCTAAGTTCATTAATGAAAGTGGGCCTAAGCCTATAAAAAAATTGAAAAAATTAAACAGAAAAAAAGAAAGAAAAGAGAAAGAAAGGAGGGGGCCCACGGAGAATAAAAGGTTTTTCTTTTTGATACTCAAGACAATTCGAAAATTCATCTAATCAGGAAATAAAAAAGTTGTCTTCCTCTGCTTTGGTCTGAAATGCTTGGAAAATGGGTTTACGGTTGTCAATTTTCATATTTTTCCTGGTGGGAGACACCCACCCCCCTCCCCACTGACCCCGAGCGGACGCTCGCGCGACTTCTTTTTGTTCTTCACAATAATTGTTTTAAACTTAATATGGCAGTAGAATGTTTCTTTCATATTTATCGTTATCTTACAACTTGACCACAGTCCAGTATGTCAAAATTATTTTACATAATATAGTATAGGTGTATCACATGTGGTACACAATTGAGTAAATAATATGTGATGTTTAAATGGTCTTACGACTATCTCTTGTTCAAAGGGTTAATCTTTTAAATTTATCTATAATCACCTTACCATGTTCAATTTAGTTCCAAGTAAACTAGGTTTGCTTTATATACGACAGAAGACATGCGGTCAGTATTCGTACTGTGCCAGTCGTCTAATAAACGTTTAAACCTTCATCAGCGTATATAATTTATTTGGAACTGTATATTACTTTTAGATCCTCCAGAATATCCAGAATATACTGTGAGAACGTGCAAGATCCTTTAACTAATAGTACTGAGCTACACCCCAAACTACATAACGTAACAGTTATTCAACAAACGGATGCACGTTCTTACATATATTAATATATTTTACTCACCCCCTAATTGATCGAGAATTCTAACCAATTGTTCCATTGTATATCTACCCTCTGCTGGCATTATCATAGCCATGGATACAAATACTAGATATACTGACATCTGCATGTTGATGGATTGTGTGGATTTAATACTAGTCAGCTATAGTAAAATAATATAAAATATTAACCTCTTAAACAACATTGACTATTGTTTTACTATTGTAAATAATATAAAATATAACATCTAAAACATGACCTATTGTTTTACTATAGTAAAATAATATAAAATATTAACATCTAAAACATGACCTATTGGATTTAATACAAGTAAACTATTGTAAAATAATATGAAATATTTATATCTAAAACAAAACGGCCTATTGGAGTTGATTCTGGTAAACCCGATGTGGTTTCCACTTGTCGTTGGTACAAGACAGAGGGCCTGGCAAGGGATAACGTATAATCGTTTGAAAGGCGAGTTCCCGTGTACACATTGACGTGCATGTCAATGAACCACTAGCAATTGGAATTCGATATAAGAGTAGTCGATAGCACCACTGTCCAAGCAAAATGCCCCTCATGGGCCCGTCTTCATCAGCCAAGTCCGAGCAGGACAGTAGGACGTTAAACCCCATTTCAGTTACTTTTTCCGCGGAACAAAATATTGTAGCTTTAAGGTTGTGTTACTGTTGATATTTATTCAGTACATCAACCATTTTTACTGTTTTATTGCTAATACGTTTGTTCCCTCTTGTGATAATCAACAAAACCAAATCAGGGCCGTCTCCAGGAATTTGTGAATTTGTGGTGGAGGGGGGAGGAGGCAGTGTCGAGTTCGCTGTGAGGTTTGGAGGATTTAACGAGAATTTTATAAAATAAGAAGCTCGATGACAAACATTCTGCTCATCTAGGAGCATACATGTATTGGATAAGAGTGGAGTGAGACCAAAATGGGGGCAGTGCTTTGCACGTTTGTTTGTTCCAAGCAGGCCCCGAATTCACAAAGCATTCTAAGACTTAAGTTAAGAGTTTACTCAAAATTGTTCGATTTATTTTGACTAAAATATAGAACATTATAAAATTTTGTCGTTTTCATGTATCAAATACATCAATAAGAAACTATAGTATGTGCAAAGTTTTGTGTTCCTTGATCAAAGATATTTCTCATAAACAATAATTAAAAGTTGAACAAATTCTTATCTAAGTCACGGAAGGCTTTGGGAGCTCGGAGTCTGTGAATGTCACGGACCCGCCTCTTTTGGTATCTAAATATCAGAATAAATGTTCAATATCAGCCGTGTTCAGTTGGCAGAGAATTTCGATTAATTGTTTAATTTTAAATGTTTTAACATTTAAAATTAATCAGTTAATCGAAATTCTAACAAATTACAAACAAAAATAATCAAACTTTGCTTACCCGCTGTTTAATGGTACACTACTTATCTCTACTTACGTTGTTAATGTTCTTTATAACCTTGCTTATGGAGTTACTGTTTCTATATTATATATATTACACATATTTATATACCGGACAGTTTCATAGACGTCAATAAATTTTGGCCTCAGGGTTCTTCCGTCTTATCATATTTATTCATCAAAATATTTTAATATTGTTAATATCGTCATTGTTACGTATTATTAGCAATAAAAAAATACCAAAAGAATATTTTATGCAGTTGTAATGAAAACAATGTATAAATGTCATTTTAATGTCATTTACGCATTGTTTTCATTAAAATGTTTTGAAAAAACCGTTTTGGATTTATCTTGTTCAGATAAGGAATGTTACTACAGGTTACGTGGCGTGAAGTGCCCAATCTAAAGTACTTAGCGTGATATTTTTTGCAATTTATGTCAACTCAAATCACAAAACATCACATAAAATTTTAAAAGATGCGCAACTTTTATTGCTGACCCAAATCAACAAAGTCCAATTCTTTCTACTGAAATCCACGCATAAAAACAATAAATCTTAAAAGGTTAGGTGTTCATGACGAGTGGTACAAGTTACAGAATGTTTTCTTATTGTAAACTCTGACCTGTGGAGGGACTGCACTGTATTGGACAATTAGCTCTGATTAGACCACAGGATATGATAATCACCCAATTTAACGCCTCGGTGCGTCACTAATAAAGATATTGGTGTTTGCTTATTGACCCCGCCCCTCCCCTGAACCCACGAAAAACCCCAAACAATACAAACAAATGACTTTCTTTACATATAGGTCGTATATTCTGGGAAGGTAGCGTGAAAAATTTGCAATACATATTCAATACAATATATTCTATTGCAATATTTCATATTGACATTTTATTCTATTTACAATATATTCTATTTACAATCTATCATATTTACAATATATTCTATTAAAAATACATTCTATTTACAATATATTCTATTAATATATTCTATCTACAATGTATTCTATCTACAATGTATTCTATTTACAATCTATTCCATTTACAATCTATCATATTTACAATATATACCATCTACAATGTATTCTATTTATAATCTATCATATTTCCAATACATGTATGAACAATCTACATGTAGTTCGAACACGCCTCATTTTGATTATCGATACCGAAACGGAAAAAAAGCGAAAGCTTTCATTTACTGTTATTGTAAAAAAAGTTAAACTTCATTCATTTTGGAATGTTTGGACGGAATGGTACGCAATGAGGAGTGGAAGATTATGCAGTAGCATTTGTTCAAACACTACAGTTACAGTTTTCAGAGAGTTCCAATCAAAAAACCCATCGGATTTTATCCTCTGTAATAATGAAAGTGATATTTAATTATTCATTTTCAGTATGAAGAATTTTGCATTGCTTTGTCAAAAAATTTTTTTTTTTTTAAAAATCCGATTTTGATTTCTGGCGTAAAAAAGATAGCAAAAGTGGAGCAAATGTCACTGTTGCAGTGGCGTGTGGATACTGCTACTTGCGTACTCATTATCACCAGGCCTATGCCTCCTCGTTTTTCGACATTCGCCAATAACAAAAATAGGTTGCCAAGCAACGAAACATACGCCCACACAGCAGCCAAATCGTCCGGGCAGTCAACAAGAGTTGTTGCATTTTAAGTAATCATCAGAAAATCATAATTCAAACTCACCCTATAACTACGGTGTAACTGTGATATAATCAAACGTTTTTTTAAATCAGATAATAATTGTGACCTCCAGAGGGACCACAAGCTAAAAAGGGTGATTTTTCGTACAATCAGAGGCCATAATTCAGGAAGTTACGATCCGATATGGGCAAATATGCAATGGAACCATGATCATTAGGTTATAAACATGTATTTCAAGTTTCATCAAAATCAGTTCAAAATTTTTACCTCTGTTCACAACCTTGATATAACATATTTTCACACAATTCGCGTACAGACAGCGGCCATTTTATCCGTCAACTCTGGTCCGATTTTCACGAAATTCAAATTCTCTCTTCATTACCATGAAACCGTGATATAATCAAACGGTTTTTAAAATCGGATAATAATTTTGACCTCCAGAGGGACCACAAGCTAACAAAAGCGATTTTTCGGACAATCAGGGGACATAATTCAGGAAGTTATGATCCGATGGGCGCAAATATCGAAAGAAACCAAGATCTTTGGGTTATAAACATACATGTCAAGTTTCATCAAAATCGGTTCAAAATTGTGACCTCTATACGGTCCACAACCTTGATATAACATATTTTCACACTATTCGCGTACAAACGGCGGCAATTTTGTCCGTCAATTTTGGTCCGATTTTCACGAAATTCGAACTCAACCTTCATAACCATGGAACGGTGATATAATCAAACGGTTTTTTAAATCGAATAACAATTTTGACCTCCAGAGGGATCACAAGCTAAAAAGGGCGATTTTTCGGACAATCAGGGGCCATAATTCAGAAAGTTACGATCCGATTGGCGCAAATATCGAAAGGAACCAAGATCTATGAGTTATAAACATGCATGTCAAGTTTCATCAAAATCGGTTCAAAATTGTGACCTCTATAAGGTCCACAACCTTGATATAACATATTTTCACACTATTCGCGTACAAACGGCGGCCATTTTGTCAGTCAATTTTGGTCCGATTTTCACGAAATTCGAACTCAACCTTCATTACTATAGAACGGTGATATAATCAAACGGTTTTTTAAATCGGATAACAATTTTGACCTCCAGGGGAACCACAAGCTAAAAAGGGCGATTTTTCGGACAATCAGGGGCCAAAATTCAGGAAGTTATGACCCGATTGGCGCAAATATCGAAAGGAACCAAGATCTATGGGTTATAAACATGCATGTCAAGTTTCATCCAAATTGGTTCAAAATTGTGACCTCTACACTGTTCACAAGCTAAAAAACGTACAATCAGGGGCCATAACCCATGAAGTTACAGTCCGATACATGCCAATATCGAAAGGAACCGAGATCTTAGGGTGATCAACCTATATTTTAAGTTTCATTGAAATCGGATAAGAATTGTGACCTGTAGACTGTTCACAAACAATTGTGGACGGACGGACGGACGGACGGACGGGGGCGACGACAATATACGTCCACATGAAAATGTGGGCGTATAAAAACCAAGGAGAGAGCAGTTTTTATGTGAATCCACAGCTCAGGCATCCTCATTTATGATATCTTTAGTTCGTTATAGAAGACTGATTTAATCAAATTTTAATGTGTTTTGTTGACACTCTGTAGATATACATCGATCAAATCTGCGTTTTTGAGATTCAGGTCGAATATCGAGAAACGAATACGGAATCCACTGCCCAGGCATCCTCATTTATGATATCTTTAGTTCGTTTACTTGTTTTTCGTTATTCGCCAATATCGAAAAACGAATAGATGGTTTTGGTGAATATCGAAAAACGAAAATCGAACTAACTTCACTCTGCCCCATTTGAATTTGCTATATATTAATTTGATATTTGGGGAGACCAATTAGTAGTCTAAGCTACTGCAATAACCAAAACGAGAACCTATTAAGAATGCTTCGTCAACACAGTGTCTTAAAACCCCAATATGCTTTATTTAGGATAACTATTTTTTAAAAGAAATCCGCAACTTGTAACATTTTATGCCTATGCTCGTTAGTAATATTATAAAAAATATGCCAGAAGTTCGTTCCGGTTTATTAAATGTTGATTAGTCCAACTTTATACGTTCAGTAGTTTGTGATTGATAAACTTGGAACGAAACTATCAATCAAACCCGCCATGCATAAAATTCCGCAAGTCTTTTGAAAGCATTCATTATTGAGACACTCAATTGGCTGTTTTATTTTGTCGAGTGAACTATTATCCCATTTTCTCCGATTGTACGTGACAAGGAGTAGGGTCGTCTGTCCATCCTCGTTAGTTTACTCCGCGGGTTCCCCGGTTTTCCCCAATACTAAAGACAACGATGAACAAGCAATTATTGAAATAAAATTAAATCATCTGTTAGTTCAGAAATGACCTGGTTTGTGTCTTATGGAAGTTACCCCCCCCCCCCCTCTCTCTCTCTCTCAGTGGCGGCGCCAGCCGTCGGTGGTTGGAGGGGCAAAGCTGGGGCAAAGGCCAAGGTTAAGGGGGCAAAGGCACGAGTATCAACTAAGGGGGGGGGTCTCCCCTAGAAAATTTTGAAAAACAGGCTGCCAGAAATGCAGCCTGGCAGTATTTCAGGCAATGACCGTTGAGGTAAAGTGTCAAACGAACGGACTCGACGAATCCCACTCTCGAGCGCCAATGTCGGGAGTATTTATGGAGGGACCTCCCTCAGAAAATTTTGAAAAATAGACTCTCGGAAATGCTCTCTGACAGCGTATTCAGTCAGGCACCGATCGTTGAGATAAATAAATCTGACCACATACTGTCCGTAGCCTGATCACTAGTTTATACGATCAGAGACCAAAATGGCAAACGAACGGACTTGCGACCCTCAACGAAGTACCTTTGTGTGCGCTAAAGTAGCGAGTCCTTGTGGGGGTTTTGGGGACCTCCCCAAGAAAATTTTGAAAAATAGACTGTTGGAAATGCTGCCTGACAGTATTCAGGCACCGATCGTAGAGATATATAGAGCTGATCGGATGTCACCTCTGGCCTGATCACTAGTCTTTCCGACCCTAGAGAGGAAAGTGTCACATGAAACTCAATGAAGTCCCTAATAATTTGAAAAGTAGACTGCCCGAAATGCAGTCTGGCAGTATTTCAGGCATTGATCGTCGAGATAAAGATACCGCCTGTCGCCAAATTACTAGTTTATCCGACCAGAGAAGAAAATGACAAACGGGCGGAGTGAGTGACTCAAAGTGAATGAATATTTTCGCCACTATATTTTGTGAAATAAACGGACTTGCGAACCTCAACGAAAATTTGAAAAGTAGAAGGCCCGAAATGCAGTCTGGCAGTATTTCAGGCATTGATCGTCGAGATAAATAGAGCTTAACAGATACCGCCTGTCGCCAAATCACTAGTTTATCCGATCAGCGAAGAAAGTGTCGAGCGGGCGGAGTGAGAGTGACTCAAAGTGAATGAATATTTTCGCCACTATATTTTGTAAAATAGAATGCAGCCAGGTAGCATTTCAGACATTTTTTTTTTCCGAAAATTATTGGGGGGGGGGCAAACAGAGGGCAGGCAAGATTTTGTTCCCCCTTGGCGCCGCCACTGCTCTCTCTCTCTCTCTCTCTCTCTCTCTCTCTCTCTCTCTCTCTCTTATCCTGTCGTCACATGGCAAAAAGACGATTTCTTAAACTAAATGAAATGATAATGAAGAAGGGCGTACGCTTTTCCTTGCGGTACGCCAACGTAAAAAAGGGATCTCACCCCACCCGTTCTTTACTTCGGACAAAGGAAAACCGCGCCGGAAAATTCCGAAAAACCTTCTCGACGAACACTGGGATCTAATCACGGACCTTCTAGTAAACAAACCGCTGCCTTATACTACGCCACTGCATTCATATTTATTAATATTCATGTTTAAAATAATTTTAATACAAAATAAAAATAAGATTCGTGAAGAAAATGCAATCTCAGGGCCATATTTCAGTTGACTGAATACTATACCCCTCCGGCAATTAACCAGTTAACGATAAACAAGATTATCTGTCACGAAATCTTATTGACTACTTTATTACTGTATTACTAACTGTTTTGGTTTAATGTATGGAAAAGTTCTTACACTCCTTACAAAAACGATAAATAGTAGAACACAACAAATAAACTACGAGGTAATATTATATCATATTGCGTTTTTATATTATATTACATCATATCATTATTATATTGTAATTATAATATCATATTATCTTGTGTCGTAATTATATTATATTGTGTCGTAATTATATTATAGTGTGTAGTAATTATATTATAATGCGTAGTAATTATATTATATTGTGTCGTAATTATATTACATTGTGTTGTAATTGTATTACATTGTATTACATTGTGTTGTAATTATATTACATTGTGATTATATTACATTACGTTACGTTATACTATAGTATAATGATATAAATATTGTGTTGTGTCGTAATCTATTATACCATGTTGTGTTATAATTAATTCTTCTGTGTGTAATTATGTGTTGTGTTGTAAATATTTTATGTTTTGTTGTATTGGGGTGTAATTATAATATTTTGGGTTGGAATTATATTATACTGAGGTGTAATTATATTATATCGTGGTGTGATAAGGTTATATTGTGGTGTAATTATATTATATTGTGGTGTAATTATATTATATTGAGGTGTAATTATATTACATTGTGTTGTAATTATATTACATTGTGATTATATTACATTACGTTACGTTATACTATAGTGTAATGATATAAATATTGTGTTGTGTTGTAATCTATTATATTATGTTGTGCTATAATTAATTCTTTTGTGTGTAATTCTGTATTGTGTTGTAAATATTTTATGTTTTGTTGTAATTATAATATTATGGGTTGTAATTATAATATATAGAGGTTTAATTATATTATATTGGGGAGTAATTATAATATTCTGGGTTGTAATTATATTATATTGTGGTGTTATTATATTATATTGTGGTGTAATTATATTATATTGAGGTGTAATTATATTACATTGTGTTGTAATTATATCATATTGTGGTGTGTTAAGGTTATATTGTGTTATGTTGTAGCTATATTTGTGTTATAGTTGTTTTTACAGTGTGTGTTAGTCAGGTTTAGCATACTACACGTAGTATTATATCCTGAAAAATAAATCATAGCCAGTGGGTGTTGGTGAATATATCAAACAACAGTATATTATTACACTCCTACAATCATTAATCTGAAACAGAAATCACGGCAAACATGATTTATACACACCCCACCCTTTTTAAACTTTACATAATAAGTTGTATATTGGTACCGGATATTCCGTTGGGAAGAAATATGTGTGTGTGTTTGAAGTATAATTTCTAGAAGTCTAATCTTTGTGTAGTCTATATGGTATACCAGAGTTACAAAAAAATCATGACCAAACCTGCTTCTTTAGGTCGATATTAAATATTGAATTGATTTGAATAGTTGAATCAATAATTGGGAGAGAGAGGTATGTCCACTCGACACAAATCTTGCGCCTAGAGGTCTTTAGCGGTGGGGGGAGACCGGAGAAATCCCACCAGGTTGGACAGGCGGCCCTGGCGAATACTTGACACAAAGAAAGTCCTCTCGAGACTATCATATATAGTACAATTTTATTTCAATAAATCGCTTGCCTGAAGGATTTAGTTTGATACCGAGACAGTGTAGGCATTTTAACCTCGTATTAAATTTGGATTCTAGATTATATCACTAAGCAACATGTAAATTTATGTTTTACGAACACACTGTTTCTTGCATTCTGTTCTGAGATCTCACCTAAATCCAATCCCGGAATATTCTGTGGAGGTCGAGGCCTTCACTCTCTGAAGTTCTACCAGAAGCCCAAGTCAACGTTAGAATTTACTCAAATTTCAATCACTGTTTATGAGAAATAGCCTTGATCTAGAATCACAAACATTTGCACATAGTTTCTTATTGATGTATTTGATACATTTAAACAATAACGGTTTGATAGAGGCTTATATTTCAGTTAAATAAGGCGAACAATTATAAGTAAAGTCAGGTAAAGTCTTAACATAAAGATACATTATAGGGATATTAGATAAAGAAAACCTGTCAGTTCTCACTACAATGGTTAAAAAATAGATAATGTAAAGGGAATTTGCTGAAAATTTCAGTCATCAAAAGTTGATTATGGTGAGGATAAGTTAATTAATGTCAAATCAATAATTTAGATCACATATCAGGCCTAAATAAAGACTTGCAATATGCAGATTTAGCTCTTGCATAATGTATGTTGAAGTATATAAAATGAAATCAGGAATTTTGTATTAAGACCCGTAATTTCTCATCAAATACCTACTTCCCCACCTTCTTCACTCAATAAAGTTTATTGCCATCCTTCTTTAATCTGCTTTAAATATATTCTGGCACACAAATATTAACAAACTTTGGAGAGATATCAAAGTTGCACGGTAAGAAACTCTATTTAGTGAGAGGGTGGAGAGTATTTAAAAGTTAATGCATCATCGACAAATATTTGTCTTATCGCTCTTTGGTGGAATTATTGTATGCCAGTTTGATTTCGGCAAAAAAGGTGCCGCGTATACTAATTTGCATACTGGCTTTATTATGATGCAAAAGACAAATGTTGAAGGACAAAACACATTGTGTCAGGGTCAGAGTTATTGACAATAGGTAGATGTCAAAAGGTAGCTCATGTCAAAAGTGCAATGTGAAAGCGAAATTGTTAAATAAATTAAGTTTTATTGAATTGGTGATATCACAAAATGAATTAATTATACGTAGAACAATAAAAAAAATATTTAATTAGACAAAAGTCATGATGTCAATTTACGTGATGTCGTAATGAAATTGAGTCAAATCTTTTTACACAGAACAACATGCAAGGTTTTTTTTTCACATTGGTGCAATTTACACGTTACACTCAGCATAAATCTGATTAAAATACAGATGTATATTTCGTTTCTTTTTACGCTTTCAATGGCTTACACTACATGAATATTTGACAAGTTATAGTGGGAGCTCACGTCAGGGGTCAAACCAGCGGCTTTTGACCCTATGACGCCAAACATTGATTAATAAATTAGCGTTGACGTTTCTAGGGATTTACCTACAGTTCCACGCACAGAACGTCAAGTAATCGCCGTAACAGACCGTTTCATTGGCTAATTCCCCACATCAGTAAAAACGCCTATTATATAACAACTCTTCAAGATCCTAGTGTAGTAAAGACAAGTAAAACGAAATTTTGAACTATAAAAAACGAAATGAAATAGGATCTGTGTTTTAATCCGATCGACCCAGCCTTTGCAGTAATATAGGTGATGTAAAAGCACCAAGATCATAGTACTAACTTTTGACCCAAATTCCCCGTCATAACTGTTTGCTATGATGCATGCTACTGTCTATAACTATTTATTGCTTTTTCTTGTCAAAACATGATTTTAAACAAGATAAAGCAGTTTATAAATTGAATGCATTAATAATATAATTATAGAGAAATAAATGTTCGAAATATGGAGGAGATAACTTCACACATGAATAGTTAAACTGAAAGAACCACTTCCCTTAATGTTCTGATTATCTTAAAAATTCTTTCATTTATCAATTATCAATCTTTACTTAACTTAATATATTTCAAATCATCATAAATTTTCTCACATTTCGAGTTTTGAATTCATAATGACTGGATTGACGATTGTGTTTGTACTTTCTCTTCTATGTAATTTGTCGTTGCAAGTTGATCAAGACAAAGACCATGATGTATTACAGCAGTTGATTAGAGAGCTAAGGGTGTTAACCCAAACAGGTAAATATAACACCTACCCAAAATAACTATACATGTTACTATATCTAAACGGAGCCGCGGTGACTGGGTGAGTAAGACGCTGGATCGCTTAACCGTAAGTATCGGGTTCGCTCTTTTCGAGGGGGTTGTGTTTCTTTCTTTCCCCATTTTCAGGGGGATTGGCTTTTTCTGTGTCTATATTTTGTATTGACTGTGTTACGTTCTGCGGTCAAATGAACTTATAACATATATTACTTTAAAATTTTGTAGCATGCATGTACTTAACATAAATAAACAATAAATGTCAAACAGGGGTATAATAGGATGCCTCTTCCCGATTCAAAACCTACTCAAGCGTGATGAATATTATTATCCAATACGTCGACTATGGGCGTGTGACATTGGCGTTGAACACCAAGCCCATGCTAATATTAAATGAGTTATTGTTGTCTCACATGACTATGTTAGTTTTCTAATATTAAATTTGGTGGCGGGTCTTCGAACAAGTAAATCATGCCAAAGAAATGAAAGGGGACGAAATACGACAACGTTAAAAACATTTAAATAATAAAAACATATTTCAAAGAAATAAGTGCCCTAGTTTAAATTCGGGAAATTAACTTGGCACAAACCGAACAATAACTCTTAATTCGTTATCTAATTGTCAAGGGTTATCCTACGTACACGCCACCGTATACAAGCCTTCACGGGACCTCGGTTTTTCGTTCCATCCGAAAGACTACACACTGTTCCTTGCAAGGCCGCTCGGATTAGTCAGAGAGCTACCGTATAACTCTCAGATTTTTGAGAATATTAATTCCCAATTTTTAGAAGTTCAGAGATCTAAAAGTGCGCAAATATCGAAATGGAGGGCAATAGCACCGCGAAGCGACATTTAAATTTAGACGCGTTTAAATGCATTTATTAGAGAGGTTAAGATTTGACCCGAGAACGAGAACGAGAACGAGGTGACGTCATTCTCGTTCTCGTGGGCCTCGACGCTAAAATGCGATTAAGAAAAATTACGCCCGAGTTCCTTTGTTTGTAGGTGGCGCGCCGATTTGTAAACATAGCATTAGCACCAATATGCACCAAAATGTATAAAAAGGGCATGATAAATAGGCTAAGTTGTTTAAAATGGTGTGTGAAATTTATAGTTGGATTCTTTTCGCAGTTTGAAGAAGTTGTCGTTATGGTCGTTATGGCGACAGGTCGAGGTTATTTGTGAAAGTGTGTTGAAGAACCACATGTTCGTCATACTTATACTAGTGCATGTCCACCGTAACTGAAGATTCCAATGGGCGAATTCGATCATTAGGTTTAAGATGTATAATGCCAGATTTAAATAAGGGGCTAGTCACTCTTGCTATCATAGTTCAAAAATGGTTAACGAAAAATAAATATATTAAAATTTAATTGAAATTACTTTATTCTGGGCGAAGATGTGTAGCTTAGATTACTTTTATTACCGCAGCAACGGTACTGGACACTCGGTCTCGATTATCCACTTTATCGTTGAATTTTTTAATTTCGCGGGCGTTATAATCCATTTAAATCTCTACCGTCCGATGGGTTTATTCCCGCGAAGGCGCAGTGATTGACCGTAACGGATTAAAAGGGGTCGTTTTCGACGACTTCGCGGGAATCCAGCTCCTAGGGATTAAAATGGATTAAAAACGTAACAATGGTGTTATAGATTGTTATGATAAGAATTTACACTTTCATAATCACCACTGTAATTAATTAACCAACATTTTAGCATCATTTTTAGCATAAGTATTAAAAACATAACTAGACTAAAACAAAAATTAATTTAATTTCGCCAAATAATAAATAAAAACATAACTATACTATAACAAATTTCACCAAATAAGAAATAAAAACATAACTATACTATAACAAATTTCGCCAAATAAATAAAAACATAACTATACTATAACAAATTAGTTTAATTTCGCCAAATAAGACACCCTGTAAAAATACTCGATTTAATTCAATTCTTCTTCCTCGTGTCTTCCTTTTAATTCCTGGAGCTGGCTTTGGATTTGGGTATATTTATGCCTCTTCCTTGGTGGTTCCTGTCCCCCTGCATACTGGACGATTCTTATCTCATTAATATTTTGTTCTTGTTGCAAAAATGCGATCATTTCAAACACATTCTGAAGGGCTTTTCCAACTAGTTTCTTGACTCTTGAATATGGTGGCTGATTGGTATCATGTCGTATTGTCGTGATGTCGCCTTTCATTACGCGACAACCCGACAACCCGACATTTCTACCCGACAACACGACAACCCGACATCACGACATTTCTACCCGA